>CM053742.1:95644300-95710181 GCA_028658305.1 Pachyuromys duprasi
GAAAAAAAATTATGGCCATCATTAAAGAAATAAAAGGAAGATACAGCTAAATAGCTTGTGGCCTTTAGAGAGGAAATAATTAAATCACTGAAAGAAGTGAAAGAAATAGAGGAAAGGTCAAACAAACAGGAAAAGGAATTGAAGGAAAAGCAGTCAAATTCAAATAAACAGGTGAAGGAAATCAACAAAATGGTTCAACATCAGAAGAGGAAATGGAAATTTTAAAGAAACAAGAAATACAGAGGTAAGCATATCCAACAGATAATAAGAGTCAGAAGACAGAATCTCAGTTATAAAAGGAAAAAAATGGAGGAAATCACTGCATCTGTCAAAGAAAATATCGAACCTAAAAACTTCTTAACAAAACCATCCAAGAAATCAAGGACAACATGAACAAACAAAACCTAAGAATAATAAGAATAGAGGAAAAATAAGATTCCCAGAAAATATTTTCAATGAAGTCATAGAAGACAATTTCCCCAATTTAAGGGAGAGGCCTATAAGCATACAAGAGGCCTGCAGAACAACTAATAGATTAGACCAAAAAAGTAAAATCCCCTTATATAGAAAAAATACTAAAAGCTACAAGAAGAAAAGGCCAAGTAACATATAATAGTAAAAACTCATCAGAATCACACCTGACTTCTCAACAGAGACAATGAAAGCTAGAAGGGCATGGAAAGATATCATACAGACCCTAAGAGAACACAGATGTCAGCCCAGGCTACTATGCCCAGCAAAACCCACAATCATCATAGATGGAGAAAACAATTTATTCAATGACAAAAACAAACTTAAACAGTACTCACCCACAAATCCAGCCTTACAAAAGATACTAGAAGGAAAAATACAACCCAACAAAGCTAACAATACACAAGAAAACCCAGAAAATAAATAACCTCATTACAACAAAACTAAGAGTAGCCAAGCACACAAACATACTACAGCAACCAAAATCAAAATAAAATTAACTAATGGTCACTGGTCATTAATATCTCTCAACATCAATGGACTCAACTATCCAATTAAAAGACACAGACTAAGAGAATGGATGCATAAACAGGACCCAACATGCTGCTACCATATAAGAAATATAGCTCAGTCACATAGATAGAAATTACCTGAGAGCAAAGGACTGGAAGGTGGTTTTCCAAGCAAACAGGCCCAAGAAGCAAGCAGGAGTAGCCATTCTAATACCTAATAAAATAGACATTCAACCAAAATTAATAAAAAGAGATGGTAAAGGTCACTTCATACTCATCTAAAGAAAATTCCACCAAGAAGATATCTCAGTTATGAACATCAATGCCTCAAATATAAGGGCACAAACATTTGTAAAAGAATCATTAATAAAACTTAAACCACACATAGATCTGCACACATTAATAATGGAAGACTTCAACACCCCACTCTCAACAAAGAACAGGTCAGTGAAATAGAAACTAACCAAGAAACAATGACTCTAACAGGTGTCATGAATTAAATGGACCTAACAGACATCTATAGAACTTTTCACCCAAACACAAAATAATTTACCTTCTTCTTAGCACCTCATGGAACTTTCTCCAAAATAGGCCATATAGTTGGTCACAAAGCAAGCCTCAACAGATATAAGAATATTGAAATAATCCCTTGTAGCCTATCAGACAACCATGGACTAAAGCTGGACCTCAACAACAACAGAAATGGCAAAAAGCCTACATACACATGGGAACTGAACAATTCGCTACTCAATGACAGCTGGGTCAGGGAAAAAAATAAGGAAAGAAATTAAAGACTTCCTAGAATTCAATAAAAACGAAGGCACAGCATACCCAAACTTATGGGACACAATGAAAGCAGTGCTAAGAGGAAAGTTCAGAGCACTAAGTGCCTTCATAAAGAAATTTAAAATATCTCATACAAACAAATTAACGGCTGTCCTGAAAGCCCTAGGAGGAAAAAAGAAGCAGATGCACCCAAGGGGAGTAGACAGATGGAAATAATTAAACTCAGGGCTGAAATCAATAAACTATGAACGAAGAGAAAAACTCAAACCAAGAGCTGGTTCTTTGAGAAAATCAACAAGATAAACCCTGAGTCAAACTAAAAGGTGAAGAGTCACTATCTAAATCAACAAAATATAAAATGAAAAGGGGGATGTAACAATAGACACTGAGGAAATCCAAACAATCATTAGGTCTTACTTCAAAAGCCTATAAGCCACAACATTTGAAAATCTAAATGAAATGGAATTTTCTTGATCGTTTGCACTTATCAAAGCTGAATCAATACCAGGTAAATAAATTAAATAGCCCTATATCCCCAAAGGAAATAGAAATAGTCATCAAAAGTCTCCCATCAAAAAAAAAAAAAAAAGCCCAGGCCCAGATGGTTTCAGTGCAGAATTCTACCACACCTTCAAAGAAGATTTAACACCAATACTCTTCAACCTATTCCACAAAATAGAAACAGACAGAGGATTACCAAACTCATTCTATGAAGCCACAGTCACATTTATACCTAAACCTCACAAAGACTCAACAAAGAAAGAGAATTTCAGGCTAAACTCCCAATACTTAACAAAATACTTGCCAACCAAATCAAAGAACACATCAAAGATATCATCCACTATGACCAAGTAGACGTCATCCCAGGTATGCAGGGGTGATTCAATATACAGAAATCTATCGATGTAATTCACCATATCAATAAACTGAAAGAAAAAAAAAACATGATCATCTCCTTAGATGCTGAAAAAAACATTTGATTAAGTTCAACCCTCATTCATGTTTAAAGTCCTGGAGAGCTCAGAGATACAAGGCCCTTACCTAAACCTAGTAAAGGCAATATACAGCAAGCCTATAGCAAAAATCAAACTAAAGAGAGAAAAACTTAAATCAGTTCCACTGAAATCAGGGTCAAGGCAAGGCTTCCCATATCTCTTCAAAATAGTACTTGAAGTCCTTCATAGAGCAGTAAACAATTCAAAGAGATGAAGGGGATATAAAATGAAAGTATAACTATTTGTAGATGATATGGTAGTATACAGGAGTGACCCCAAAAATTCTACCAGGGAACTCTGCAACTGATAAACAGCAAAGTATCATCAAATTTTGTATCAATAAAGTGGCTGGGTACAAAATTAACTCAAAAATTCAGTAGCACTCCTGAATACAAAAGACAAAGGGCTGAAAAAGAAATCAGGGAAAAAATACCAATCACAATAGCCACAAATAACATAGAGTATCTTGGTGTAACTCTATCCAAGCAAGTGAAAGACTTATATGAAAAAAAAAAAAACTTCAAGTCTCTGAAGAAAGAAATAGAAGATATCAGATGATGGAAAGATCTCCCATGTTCATGGCTTGGCAGGATTAACATAGTAAAAATGGCCATCTTACCAAAAACAATCTACAGATTCAATGGAATTCTCATTAAATTACCAACACAATTCTTTACAGACCTTGAAAGAAAAATTCTCAACTTCATATGGAAAAACAGAAAACACAGAATAGCTAAAACAATCCTGTATAATGAAAGATCTTCTGGAGATATCTCCATCCTTGATCTTAAGCTTTGCTATAGAGCCGCTGTGATAAAAACTGCATGAGATTGGCAAAGAAACAGACTGGTGGATCAACAGAAATGAATCGAACACCCAGAAATAAACTCACACACCTACAGATAGCAGAGTTTGACAAAGAAGCCAAGAGCATACAATGGGAAAAAAGATAGCTGGTTTAACTGGTGCTGGTTTAACTGGATGTCTTCATGTAAAAAATGCAAATAGACCCGTATCATCCTGCACAAGATTATGTTGAGGATCAAAGACCTCAATATAAAACCAGACACACTAACTCTATTAGAAGAAAAAGTGGGAAAGACCTTGGTACTCATTGGCACAGAACATAACTATGTGAACAGAACACAAACAGCTCAGGCTCTAAGATCAACAATTAATAAATGGGACCTCCTGAAACTTAAAAGCTTTTGTAAAGCAAAGGACGCTGTCAAAAGAACAAAATGACAAAAGAACAAAATGACAGACTGTGAAAAGATCTTCACCAACCCTACATCTGATAGAGCTAATACCTAGAATATATAAAGAACACAAGAAATTAGACACTAACAAACCAAATAACCCAATTAAAAATGGGGTACAGAGCTAAGCAGGGGATTCATAACAGAAGAATATCAAATGGTGGAGAAACACTTAAAGAAATGCTCACCGTCCTTAGTCATCATCGAAATGCAAATTAAAACAACTCTGAGATTTCACCTTACACCCATCAGAATGGCTAAGATCAAAAACTCAAGTTAGAACACATGCTGGAGAGGTTGTGAAGAAGGGGAACCCTCCTCCATTGCTGGTGAGAACACAAACTTGTACAACCACTTTGGAAATCAATATGGCATTTTCTCAGAAAATTGGGAATAGCACTATGTCAAGATACAGCTATACCACTCCTGGATACATTCACAAAAGCTGCCCCATTATCCAACAAGGACATTTGCTCAACTATATTCCTAGAAACTTTATTTGTAATATCCAGAATCTGGAAACAACATAGATGTCCCTCCACAGAGGATTGAATACAAAAACTATGGCACATTTACACAATAGAATACTATTCAGCTATTAAAAACAAGGAAATCATGAAATTCGTATGCAAATGGATGGAACTAGAAAAGGTCATCCTGAGTAAGGTATCCCAGAAACAGGAAAGACGTGCATTATATACACCCACTTATAAGAGGATATTGGCCGTATAGTATAGGATAGCTATGGAAAGCCAAAGTTTTTTCTCAGCTGTGGATAGCTGCTTGCCTGGCAAGCTTGTATTGTAATAAATTATTCAGTGAAAAAATGTTTTAGTCTTTACCTTGAGACAGAAAATTGTAAGAGGTTTTGCCACATTTCTTTATCTTCTCTGTGAGACCTTGGACCATGTCTGCCATACAGGAATGTGGTTTTTGGAAACAAGCTTAACTGTTTCATGAACCCTGTTGTCCTTGGACCAATGGGAACTGTGTTTGCTTTGTCTTTAAAAAGGAAATGGAAAATAAACTCTGGGCTTTTTCAGTAATGAGTGGTAGCTCTCTCGAATCTATCTTTTTTCTTCTTTTTTAAATTTTATTAATTTATTTTTTGTTATCAATCAGAGGTTAGGTACTTTGCATCCCAAGCGTAGCCCCCTCCCTCATTCCCTCCCACCCTCCCCAAACCTCCCTCATCTCCTCCCCGCCCCCTCCAAGTCCACCAACGGGGGAGGATCTCCTCCCCTTCCATCCAACCCCAGCTCATCCTGTCCCCTCAGGGCTGGCTGCAATGTCCTCCCCTGGGATCTAGCCAGTCTGTCACTCCTGGGCATGTATGGGGGAGGGTCAAAGAGTCAGCCATCAATTTCAAGACTGAAACAGTCCCTGTTTCCCTCACTAGGGTCTTCAGTCCAACACCGAGCTATCATGGGCCCCATCTGAGCAGGGGTTCCAGGCCACATCCACACGTGGTCCTAGGTTGTAGAAACGGTCTCATACAAGACCCCTGTGCCCTGCTCAAATTGGTCTTTGTGGAGCTCTTGTTCTCTCCAAGTCTCACCAACCTCCTCGAATCTATCTTAAGTTATATCTCTTCCTCTTAACCTGTAATTTCTCAGTCCCCACTCTCTCAGTGGTAACCCGAATTACCTACGGCAGGTTCTGTCAGGTTGTGCACAACATGGATGCACTACTTTGAGAGATCAAAGTAAGGGACACTGATGAAGAGATAGTGCTCCATAAAAGAAAAAAAAAGGTAAAGCAGAGATCAATATCCTAGAGACATGGGTCAGGGCAATAGCTGTAAGCTTTTTGTACATATGCTTAAAAGTATGCTTAGAGCTAAAGGAGCTAAGGTTAGACATCAACAACTGTTAACGTTTTTATCATTTGCTGAGGAAGTCTGTTCTTGGTTTTCAGAGGAAAGCACTGTAAACATAAGTACACAGAATAAGATAGATGAATGTATAAAAGATCACTACAGTGCTCAGGGTCCTGAGAAGATCCCTATAGAGGAATATCGAATGGCAGAGAAACACTTAAAGAAATGCTCAACATCTTTAGACATCATGGAAATGCAAATCAAAACAACCATGAGATTTCACCTTACACCTATCAGAAGATTAAAAACTCAAGTGGCAATACATGCTCCAGGGGATGTAGAGAAAGGGAGCCCCCTTCCATTGCTGGAAGGAATGTAAACTTGTACAACCAATTTGGAAATCAATCTGGCGCTTTTTCAGACAATTAGGAATAGTGCTACCTCAAGATCCAGCTACACCACTCCTAGGCTTATATCCAAAATATGCTCAAGTATACAACAAGAACCATGTTCATAGCAGCTTTATTCGTAATAGTAAGAGACTAGAAACAATCCAGAAGCCCCTCTACTGAGAAATGGATACAGAAATTATGGTACATTTACACAATGGATACTACTCAGCAATTAAAAACAAGGAAACCATGAAATTTGCAGGCAAATGATGGGATCTAGAAAAGATCATCCTGAGTGAAGTATCCCAGAAGCAGAAAGACACACATGGTATATACTCAATTATAAGTGGATATTAGACATATAATTTAGGGTAAACATACTAAAATCAGTACACCTAAAGAAGCTTGCAAGAAAGAATACCCTACATAAGATGATCAATCCTCACACAGAAAGGCGAATGAGATGGACATCGGAAGATGGAGAAAACAGGAAACAGGACAGGAGCCTACCACAGAGAACCTCTGAAAGACTCTACCCAGCAGTGTATCAAAGAAGATGCTGAGGCTCATAACCAAACTTTAGGCAGAGTGTGGGAATCTTGTGAAAGAAAGGAGAGATAGTAAGACCTGGAGAGGACAGGAGCTCCACAAGGAGAGCAACAGATCCAAAATATCTGGGCCCAGGGGTCTTTTCTGAGCCTGATACTCCAAACAAGGACCATGCATGGAGAAAGCCTAGAACCCCTGCAAAGATGTAGTCTTTGGCAGCTCAGTATCCAAGTAGGTTCCCTAGATAGGGAAACAGGGACAGTCTCTGACATGAACTGATTGGCCTGCTTTTTGATCACCTTCCCCTGAGGGGAGCGGCATTCCCAGGCCACAGAGGAGGACAATGCAGCCAGTCCTGATGATAGACATGATAGATTAAGATCAGAAGGAAGGGGAGGAGGACCTCCCCTATCAATGGACTGAGGGAGGGGGCATGGGTGGAGAAGAGGGAGAGAAGGTTGGATTGGGAGGGGAAGAGGGAGGGAACTACAGGCAGGATACAAAGTGAATAAACTGTAATTAATAAAAAAAAATATAAAAACTCTTTGATAATGGTGATCCTTTAAGTCCTAAAGAAGAGGATGATTTAGTGGAAGAGGCAGCTTAGTATCATGATGATGACCAGCCGCGACAAGTGTTTCTGTAACTATATATCAAGATATAACTAAGAACTGTGGACAGTTGAAAAAAAGATCTTTTAGAATTAGAAGAAAATTTGAAATCTACTTTTGGAAAAGTGGCTAGTGAAAATAAAACAAGTCTTAGTAGCAACGCCAGCCCCTGCTGCCGTTCTCTCAGTACACCTCCTGTCAGGGTTAAAGATCCTCTGGTTGCTACAATAAGCAAAACTAAGGGGAATCCTTTAAAGTTACCACAGTGTTTGCAATCTACCTCCCCTTTGCAAGCCAGTATAAAGCAAGCCATAGAGGCTGGGGAAGACATTACTGGCTTTCATTTGCAGTGTTCAGTGTTTGAGGAAAGAGATGCACAAGGACAAATACTAAGAAACTGGCATCCCATTCCATTTAAGACTCTCAAAGAACTAAAAACTGCCTGTGCTCAATATGGACCAACTGCACCTTTTACTATGTTTTTTTTTTTTTAGAATTCATGACCACTGGAGCTCTATCTCCTGCAGATTGGAAACAGCTCATGCTTGTCTTTCAGGGGGATATAATTTGTTATGGAAATCTGAATATGCAAAACAGTTTCATAGAACTGCAGAAACAAACTTAAGAGCAGGAGACCCTGGCATAAATTATGAAATGTTAGCAAGTGAAGGTCCTTATTTTGGAATTCAAAATCAATTATAATATCAATATTCAAGTGTATGCTCAAATAAGTGCCACTGTTCAGGGACCATGGAGTTCTTTGCCACTGAAGGCTCATTACACAAAGAAATATCTAAGATCAGACAAGGACCTGATGAGCCTTTTCAAGAATTTGTGGATAGACTTATGAAATCAGCTACAAGAGTTCTTTGGTGATTCTACAGCAGGAATCCTATAAGCTTATTAAAATGCTAATATTGCCTCTCAAACAGCAATTGGACCTTATAGAAAAAGAGGAGACATTGCTGAATGTTTGCTTATATGCAGACATTGGTCCCTCATATACTCAAGGTCTGGCTATAGCTACTGCTTTAGAGGGCAAAACTATAAAGCAGGTAATGTTCCAAGAGTAAAGGAGGCCAAAAAATGTAGCTGGTCCTCCAGGTGGCTATTTTAGATGTGAACAAATGGGACATCTGGTGAGGTTCTGCCCTAAAAAAAGAATAGTTCTGTTGTGAGGAATCCCGGGTTATGTCCCAGATGCAAAAGAGGAAAACAATAGAATGAAAATCTAAAACTGATAAGGGAATTGTGTCACACTAGGGAAACAGGGTGAGGGACCAGCCCCAGGCACCAAAACAATATTATGAGGCAATGTAGTTTGTTCCCCAGCAATGAAATCCATTGAGGACCTCCTTAGAGCCACCTCTGGAAGCACAGGATTGGACCTCAGTCCCTCCACCTACACAGTATTAATCCCTGAGATGGGAATGCAAGCTCTTCCTGCTAATGTTTATGGACCAATTCCAAAAGGTACATTGGGATTGATTCTGGGAATGAAGAGTGCAACAATGAAAGGAATATCTATGGCTCCAGGTGTAATTGATTCTGACTCAACTGGAGAAATAAAAATTATGACCTCATCTCCAAAAGGCATAGCTGTTATACAACATGGACAAAGAATAGCACAATCAATTTTATTGCCACATGTAAAGACTGATCATAGGTATAAAAGATAATCTCGAGGTCAAGCTGGATTTGGATCATCAGATGCTTATTGGGTACAAGCTATTAAATCTCATAGACAGTAAATAAAATTAACAGAAAAGATGTTGGGGGACTCTTAAATGCTGGAGCTGATGTGTCAGTAATTACTGCTGAGCAATGTCCTTCCCACTGGCCAAAACCAGTGACTATGACCCAATTACAGGGCATAGGTCAAAGTCAGAGTCCTGAACAAAGTAGTGATCATCTGACATGGAAAGATGAATAACAACATAATGGGAAATTTCAACCATACGTACCTGCAGGTTTATCTGTAAATTTATGGGGAAGGTATAATATGTCAAAAATGGGAGTACTTCTTTATAGTCCTAATGAAAAAGTACAAATCTTATGCTAGATCAAGAATATGTTCCAACTCAAGAATTAGGAATCAATGGACAAGGTGAAACAGAACCTATTGCTCCTAAACCTTGTCATTTTAGAAAAGGGTTAGGATGTTTTTAGCTGAGCTCATTGACACTCCTGTACTTCATATAGATTCAATCATTTGGAAAATGATTTGCCTGTACGGGTGGCCTCTAACAGCTGAAAAAAAAATCTGCCCCACAGAAGAGAGTGCAGGAGCAGCTTGACAGCGGTCACATTGAACCTTCTAACTCCCCATGGAATTCTCCAATTTTTGTAATTAAGACAGAAGTCAGGGAAAAGGAGATTGTTACAAGACCTCAGGAAAGTGATTGATACTATGGAGTTAATGGGAGCATTACAACCAGATCTTTCTTCCCCCTCAGCCATACCTACAAATACATTTAACATTATTCTTGATTTAAAAGATTGTTTTTATACTATACCTTTATATCCTAAAGACTGTAAAAGGTTTGCTTTTAATGATCCTTCTTTAAACTTCCGAGAACCTATACAAAGTTATCATTGGTAAGTCTTGCTCCAAGTTATGGCTAATAGTTCTACATTAAGTCAAAACTTTGTAGCTCATGCTTAAATTCAGTAAGAATAAGGTATTTTCAAATGTATATTGTGCATTATATTGACAATATATTATTAGCTGATAAAGAAGAAAGTAAGTTATTACAGGCTTATGCTGCTTTGTGAGAAGCATTGCAAAGACATGGACTGATAATTGCTCCTGAAAAGGTGCAACAAGAGCCTCCATAAAAATACCTAGGGCATCAATTATATCCCAAGAGTATTTTGTCACAAAAGATTCAAATAGAAAAGGATAATTTGAAGACCTTAAATGACTTCCAAAAGTTATTGGGGGATATTAATTGGCTACAGCCCTATTTAAAGTTATCCATTGGAGAACTGAAACCCTTGTTTGATATTTGAAAGGGAGATTCTAGTCCTTTGTCTGTCAGGACAATCTCTGAGGAAGGTAGAATTGCACTAGAAACGGTGGAGACAGCCACTAGTAATCAAACAATATCATATATTGATTAAGACCTGCCTTTAGAGGGGTACATTTTACCTACATCTCATACACTCCTGTTGTACTTTGGCAAAACAGTCTTTTATTTGGGATACACTTACCTGTATCACAAGGAGTAACCTTGTGTAGTTACTCCCAAACTAACAATGTTACTTCAGAACTCTAGAATAGAATCCCATAAATGCTTTGGTAGAGATCCTGATACTATTATAGTGCCCTATACTAAAATGCAAATTGATTGGTTATTCCGAAATACTGACTTATGGCCTATTGCATTTGCCCATTTTATGGGAAACATTGACAATCATTATAAAAAACGTAAGTTGTTACAATTTGTTAGTATGCATGAATTTATATTTCCATTAATTTAAGAACATCACCCTTACCTCAAGCTGTGCTTGTGTTCAAAACATTGATGGTTTTTCTAATAGTAATGCAGCATTTATTGTTCAAGGAAAAACACAGTACATAGTTTTAAACATGCTTCTGCTCAAGTTATTGAACTAAAAACTATTGCTGCTTTAGAAACTCTTACCAATTTACCCTTTAACCTTTTTACAGATAGTCAATATATTGCTAGAGCCTTAATACTTTTAGAAACTGTTCCTTATTTAAAAACTAGCAATACACAAATATTACAGTTATTTTAGCAGATACAACTTTGCATGAGAACCAGGAAGCATGCTTATTACATTGGTTTTATAAGAGCTCATACTGGTCTTCCTGGTCCATTATAAGAAGGTAATGCTAAGGTCCTTGAACTGATCCAGTCCAAGTTTATTGCCTATCTCAAATTGAATTAGCACAGCAATTTCATGCCTTATAGCACCAACATAGTAATAGTATAAGTAAACAGTATCATATCACCCAGGAAACCACTCGTCAAATTATAAAACAATGCCCGCAGTGTCCACAGTTTACAGCTGTATCACACATGGTTGCTAATCCATGGAGGCTTATTCCTAATCAACTTTGGCAGATGGTTGTTACTCATATATCAGAGTTTGGACAACAGAAATATGTTCATGTAGTAATTAACACTTTTTTCTGGCTTTATTTTTGCTTCTGCACAGACTGGAGAAGCTGCTAAACACATTATTGCTCATTGTTTATTATGCTTTACTATTATGGGCATACCAAAAGTCATTAAAACAGACAACTGGTCTGGATATATTGGTAAGGCATTTCAAACTTCTTATATGCAATTTAATATCACCCACAAAACTGGAATTCCCTATAATTCGAAAGTACAAGGTATTGTTGAAAGAGCACATGGTGCATTATAGCAACAACTACAAAAAATTAAAAAAGGGGGGGGAGTTATTTCCCTGGACTCCAAAGAATACTTTAAATCATGTTTTGTTTGTTTTAATGTTTTTAAATTTGGAAAAAGAGGCTACAGAACACTTTTGGCACCCAAAAACTAAAGATAATTTTGCCATGGTGAGATGGCAAAATACTTTAACTGGACAGTGGAATGGGCCCTACCCGGTTTTAAATATGGGGATGAGGCCATGTTTGTGTTTTCCCACAAGATGCTGAAAATACTCATTGGTTACCTGAATGCCTGATGCAGTTGGCAGAGGCTGCCAATGTTGCTGATCCTATTGATTCTGGTGATGAGAGCAGCAGGAGAACCATACCGGGTGTATGTTTCTGATCCTCTTCTGCTGCATCCTGTTCCTCGGGATGATCTGGAAGTCTTGTACTTACTAACTGAGCAACAGGTGACTTCATAGCCAGTTAATTATTCTGGCATCAGTACAGCTGTTCCTATATGCTTTGTAAAGAATGCTACTCATGAGGGATGTGTCATCATTACATCACAAACACAGAATGCCAATGTCACGAAAAATACTCAACAAAATGTCGTACTGGGTATGCCCCAGTTTGAAGTGAATAATATTTCTCAAATTTTATATCCACCAAGTGTCAGACCATGTTCATTAGATTCTGGTGGTTTATTAGATCGTATAGATAATAAGTCTATTAATTTGAAGCGTTGTTATTATAACACACCTGTTCAATTCTCTATTAGTAGTGTCACCAAGATAATTAGCTGGTCAGGGAATCAACCTGATTTAGGCAATAAAGAGCTTGCTTCAGGAATTTGGATTGCTCCTAAGAATTATATTCAGAAGTATTTGTAGAAAGTGGATGCAGTAATGTGTCCTCTTATGCTGTCTACTGATACAAATATTAATAACACTAGTTATGGAGATCATTTCAAGAAGAATGTCTCTGTTTGCTTGACTTACAGTTATGTATTTTAAGAGGTTATGCTAAAATTGAAAATATGTCTGTACACTTTAGTGTTTCTTGCTTGAATTGTAATCTTTCAAATTGTTTATCATTTGTTGCTAAAGGAACTTCAGTTCTGATTTTACATCAACCAGCCTTCATTATAGTTCCTGTAAATATATCAGCCACTAGGTATTCAGATAAAAGTTTGCAGGTAATGGAAGAATTAGAGAGAGCTCTGAGAACTAAACGTATAGAGGAATTTTTGCTTTGATTGCTTTGATAGCTACAGCTACAACACCTGCTATTTCTTTGACACAAGAAGTACAAACAGCAAGTTATATTAATGATTTATCTTATAATGTTACTGTAATTTTCAGACTGCAAAATGATATTCATGAAAAATTAGAACAGAGAATAGATGTTCTACATGAAACTTTGCAAATTTTAGGAGATGAATTGCAAGGATTAAAAGTTAAACCACCCTTAAATTGTCATGGTAATTATGAATGAATTTTTGTTACACCTTTAAAATATAATGATAGTGATTTCACTTGGGATAGGGTTAAGAAACATTTGCTGGGTGTATGGCATCACACCAACTTGTCTCTAGATTTGGCCTGGTTACACCAAGAAGTAGTATTCATGCAAGAGGATAAACCTTTGAATTTTGATGTTGCTAAAGCAGCTAATTCTCTTCTGGAATAATTTTGTTCTGTATTTCCAATTTCGCATCCTTTTATTTCTATGATAGGAGGAATGTTTGCTGGGGTTATACTCATGATGTTGCTTTTCCGCTGTGCTTTGAAGTTTTTCATTTGCAGCCTTTGGTCTGTGAAGGCAGAAGTCCATTAGTTATGGCTTCAACACTCTGTTCATTCCCCTTTAAGCAGGAACAGATGGCCAAGGACAGGTAAGCTCTCTCTGAGGAATATTCAACCTAAGTCAGGGCATGAATGATGGAATTCATGTAACAATGACAGGTAAGAATTTATCTTTCAAAAGAGAAAAGCTAAGATTGGCACAATCTTCTGCTCCATAGCTATTAAGCTATGGTCTTTTTTAAACATCTGTTCACAGTCTTTTTTTAATTTTCATTTTTATTAATTACAATTTATTCACTTTGTATCCCCCCCTGTAGCCCCCCCCTAAATCTCACCTTCCCTTGCCTCCCCCTTCTCCACCCATGCCCCTACCCCAGGCCACTGATAGGAGAGGTCTTCCTCCCCTTCTTTCTAATCCTAGTCTATCATGTCTATCACCAGGACTGGCTGCATTGTCTTCCTCTGTGGCCTAGTAAGGCTGCTCCCCCCTCAAGGGGAGGTGATCAAAGACCAGACAAATCAGTTCATGTCAGAGACAGTCCCTGTTCCCATTACTATGGAACCCACCTGGACACTGAACTGCCATGGGCTACATCTGTGCAGGGGTTCTAGGTTATCTCTATGAATGGTCCTTGGTTGAAGTATCCATCTCAGAAAAGACTCCTGTGTCGAGAATTTTTGGTTCTGTTGCTCTCCTTGTGGAGCTCCTGTCCTCTCCATGCCTTACTATTTACCACTTCTTTCATAAGATTTCCCTGCACTCTTTCTTGTTTATCTTCTTTAGGTGTATAGATTTCAGTATGTTTATCATATCTTATAGGTCTATATAAGTGAGTATATACCATTGGTGTCTTTCTCCTTCTGGGATACCTGACTCAGAATGATCTTTTCTAGATCCCACCATTTGCCTGCAAATCTCATGATTTCCTTGTTTTTAATTGCTGAGTAGTATTCCATTGTGTAAAAATACCACATTTCTGTATCCATTCTTCCGTTGATGGACATCTGAGTTGTTTCCAGGTTCTGGCTATTACAAATAGAGCTGCTAAAACATGGTTGGGCAAATGTCCTTGTTGTGTACTTGAGCATCTTTTGGATATATGCCTAGGAGTGGTATAGCTCCATCTTTGGTAAGATGATCAATATTCACTTAGAAAGACAAATGGGATGGACATTGGATGTAGGAGAAAATGAACAGGACAGGAGCCTACCACAGAGGGCCTCTGAAAGACTCTACCTAGCAGTGTATCAAAGAAGATACTGAGACTCATAACCAAACCTTCGGCAGAGTGCAGGGAATCATATGAAAAAGGGGGAGTTAATACAACCTGGAGAGGACAGGACAGGAGCTCCACAAGGACCAAATGTATCTAGGCACAGGGGTCTTTTATGAAACTGTTTCTCCAAATAAGGACCATGTATGGATATAACCTAAAACCTCTGCTCGGATGTACCCCATGGTAGCTCAGTCTCCGAGTGGGTACCCTAGTAAGGGGAACAGGGACTACTTCTGACATGAACTCAATGGAGGGCTGTTTGACCCCCCCCCCAAGGGAGGAGCATCCCTTCTAGGCCACAGAGGAGGACTTTGAAGACAGTCCTGAAGATACCTGATAAACTAGGGTCAGATGAAAGGGGAGGAGGTCCTCCCCTATCGATGGACTTGGAAAGGGGCAGGGAGGAGATGAGGAAGAGAGGGTGGGTTTGGGAGGGAATGAGGGAGTGGGCTACAGCTGGGATACAAAGTTAATAAAATGTAACTAATATTACAAAATAATAAAAAATAACATAAAATATCATTCACCATAATCAAGTAGTCTTCATCCCAGAGGCAGGGATGGTTTAACATATGTAAATTGATAAATGTAATTTACCATATAAATAAACTGAAATTCAAAAAAAAGGAAAAAATAAACAAATAAAAAATGATTCCCTGCATGCTACCCAAAGGTTGGCCATAAGTCTCCATATCTGCTTTGGTACCCTTCAGAGGCCCTCTGTGGCAGGCTCCTGTCCTGGCCCCTGTTTTCTCCTTCTTCTGATGTCCATGCTCTTTGCCTTTCTGAATGGGGATTTACCATCTTAGCCAGAGTCCTCCTTCTTGATTAGTTTCTTTAAGTGTACAGATTTTAGTAGGTTTATACTGTTATAAGTCTAATATCTACTTATGAGTGAGTATATACCCTGTGTATCTCTCTGCTTTACCTCACTCAGGATGATATTCTCATTTCCCACCATTTGCCTGCAAATTTCATGATTTCCTTTTTTATTTCTGAGTAATATTTCATAGTATATATGTACCACAATTTCAGTATCCATTCCTCAGTTGAGGGGCATTGGGTTGTTTCCAGGTTCTGGCTATTATAAATAAAGCTACTACAAATATGCTTGAGCAAATGCCCTTGTTGTGTACTTGACCCTTATTTGGATATATGCCTAGGAGTGGTATAGCTGGATCTTGAGGAAGCACTATTCCTAATTTTCTGAGAAAGTGCCATATTGATTTCCAGAGTGGTTGTAGAAGTTTACATTCCCACCAGCAGTGGAGGAAGGTTCCCCTTTCTCCACAACCTCTGCAGCATGCATTGTCACTTGAGTTTTTGATCTTTGATATTAGCCTTTCTGATGGGTATAAAGTGAAATCTCAGGGTCGTTTTGATTTGTGTTTCCCTGATGACTAAGGATGTTGAGCATTTCTTTAAGTGATTTCGTCCATTCAATATTCCTTTATTGAGAATTCTTTGTTTAGCTCTGTAACCCATTTTTTAATTTAATTACTTGATTTGTTGCTTTTTAACTTCTTGAGTTCCTTATATATATATTGGATATTAGCTCTCTGTCAGATATAGGGTTGGTGAAGATCCTTTCCCAATCTATAGGCTATAATTTTGTCCTGATGACAGTTTCCTTTGCTTTAAAGAAGCTTTTCAGTTTCATGAGGTCCCATTTATTGATTGTTGTTCTTAGAGCCTGTGCTGTTGGTATTCTCTTCAGGAAGTTGTCTCCTGTGGCAATGAGTTCAAGACTCTTCCACATTTTCTTTTTCTAACAGGTTAAGTTATGTTGAGGTCTTTGATCCACTTGGACTTTAGTTTTGTGCAGGGTGATAAGTATGTATTTGCTTGCATTTTTTTACATATAGGCATCCAGTTAGACAAGCACCATTTGTTGAAGATGCTATCTTTTTTCTATTGTATGGTTTTGCCATCTTTGTCAATGATCAGTTGCCCATAAGTGTGTGGGTTTATTTCAGGGTCTTCTATTTGATTCCATACACCAGTTGGTTTCTATGCCAGCACCATGCAGTTTTTAGTAGTGTTGCTTGAGATCAGGTATGGAGATGACTCCAGAAGATCTTTTATTGTAGAGGACTGTCTTTTTAAAAATTTAAGAAAGGGTGAAATGTGGGAAGAAAAGTTCTTTCTTAACTGTGAATAGCTGCTTGTCTGGCAAGCTTGTTTTGTTATACATTATTCAGTGGAAATATGTCTTAGCCTTTACCTTGAGACAAAAAAGTATAAGGTTTTGCCAAGTTTCTTTATCTTGTCTGTGAGACCTTGGACCATGTCTGCCATAAAGGAATGTGGTCTTTGGAAACAATCTTAACTCTTTCATGAACCCTGCTCTCCTTGGACCAGTGTGAGCAGTGTTTGCTTTGTCTTTAAAAAGGAATTGGAAAATAAACTCAGGGCTTTTTCAGTAATGATTGATAGTCCTCTCGAATTTATCCTAAATTTTCTGTCTCTTTCACTTAACCTGTAATTTCTCAATCCCCACTCTCTCCATGGTGACCTGAATTACCTATGGCAGGTTCTGTTAAATAGGCATACTAAATTCTACAGACTTAAGCTAAACACTACCCTAAGGAAGATGCTTAAATCTCATTCAGAATGGCAAACAAGATAGACACCAGAAGCTGTGGAAGAGAAGAAAGAGGATGGGAGTGTACTATAGAGGGTCCTCTGAAAGGCTCCACCCACCAGGGGCTCAAAGCAGATGCCGAGATTTACAGCCAAACTTTGGGAAGAGCATAGAGAGTCGTATAGAAGAAATGGGGGGTAGAAGGACATAGAGAGGACATGATCGCCACTAGGAGACCAACAAAACTAAAAACCTGAACCCAGGCAGCCTTGCAGAGACTGATGTACCCACTAAAGACTATGCATGGAGAGGACCTAGACCCCCTGTTTAGATTTAATGAATTTTCAGCTCAGTCTCCATGTGGATGCCAGAGTAAGCGAAGCCTCTGTCATCAATTACATTGCCTGCTCTTTGATCACTTGCTCCTGGTGATACAGTCTAGGCCACAGAGGAAGAGGGTCCAGACAGTCCTGATGAGACTTGATAAGCTATGAGCAGATGGCAAAGGAGGTAGGGGGGGAAGGAAAGGATGGTGGGACTGGGAAGAGTTGAGGGAGGGGGCTTCAAGCAGGATATATAATGAATAAATTGTAAAAAATAATAAAAGTACCATAAGGCAGTCATTTGCATAATTAAACAATGAACAAGCCACACACACACACACAAATATAGATTATGGGCCAATCCAGTACCAGAAATATTGGAAAATATTTCCCTAGGAGTACAATCTACCTCCTTATTAAATGTCAATGTGTGATTTTCCAGGCTCAACTACTGATAAATACAAATGCAGACCTCATAAGTAAAGGTAACCTCTGTGCAAGAGGATCTGATTTACAACCACTGAGTTGAATCCTCTGTGGGTGGGGTGTAGTCACTAATTCAGCCCTATTGGCCAACCATGCTTTTTCATACACAAACTGAAATGACAGGTTCTAAGACCCCCCCCCCCCAAATTACTCAACTTGTGATGTAAAATTGCGTTGTACTTACCTGTTATCTATGTACATCCCTTTGTGTACTTTAAACCTCCCTGAATTACTTGTAGTACTGCATATAAGGATTATGATTTGTAAATAGTTTTTATACTTCATAGGTTGAGGAACAAAGAGGACCAAAAGTCTAAGCAATTTCAGTATGGATATCATGTAGCTTTGTCTGAATATTTCCAATCCAGGGTTAATCGAATCCACAAATGTAGTAAGTACCACAGTTAAACAAAGCCAAATGTTCTTACATTCTGCTTCCAATGCCTTTATTTCAATAACTTCTTTATATCACTCCCCCATCCCTGTCCTCCCTCTAATTCTCCTATGTCCTTCTCTCCAACACCTTCCACATTCTTCCCACATACTACTCTCAAATTAATGGCCTCTTTATTATTGTTACTTATATATGCATAAATATAGAAATATAATCTGCTCAGTGTCTTTAGTGTGGCTTGTCTTGTATGGTTTCAGTCTGACCACTTAGTATTGGATAACCAAATAGAGAGCTCATTTCTGGGAGAAGCTAATTCTCCCTCTCCTAGTTGCCTGTAGTTCTTTGTCTAGGAGTGGTATTATGTGACATTTTTCCATTCTTGTTAGCACGTCCATTGACCTGAGGCTTGAGGAGGCATATACTTCAAAGTATCTCTGATAAGAACTCTTTTTGAAAAATGGGGAGCCTTTGAAGACAGTTCTCAGGACCCTGAGAATGTACTTTCTACTCCTAGACTTCAGCCTGGCTCCAGCATCTATATGACAGACAGATCCATTTGTTCCCTCCCTGAACAATGACCAAGATCCACAATGTTACTTTGACCCTCATATACAGACTCCAGAAGTGAATGATTCCAGGACATTCAAGGATAGCCCAATCTGTGGGTGATTAACTGTTTATATAAAACCTCATTATGATTGTCTCCAACCTATGTGTACCTTTCTGTATGCTTTAATTCACCTCTGGATTACTTATAGTTCCTCATACAAGGTAAATATATTGTTCCGTCTGGGGAAAATGGTATAAAGGGGGAGTCAACACTTTTGCTAGCTTTAGGCTTTCATTAGCTGCAAGAGGTTAAAGGTTTAATTCTTTCATTTTTGGCTAATTATATTAATTTGCTAGTCTGCCACTTAGGAACTTAGCTTTGTCGAATCTCAATTGATCTCTTGGTAGGACTACAGTTTCACTTTAATAAGAGAAACAAAGAATCACGGTTTTAAAACTACTGATCACACTAAGCAAGCAAGCTTGCTTTTTTATGGGTGAGTTTTATGTTTGCTTTAAAATATTTTATTAACAAACATCTTATATAAGCAATAAAAGGAAAGGAGAGCATGTTTCTCACTGAATAATATGCTGAGAACATGTGTGTGGCTGTAGTACCTAATTTCTTTATAAAGTTAACCAGCCACAATGGACTAAATGGGGAATTAGATATGTTTATATTTTTTGAAATATTTCCAAGTTTAAAAAAGATATGGTGCCAATTTTTAAGGGCAAAGAAAGCACATAATAAAATAGACTTTAAAAATTACAAAGAAAATCTGTACATCAAAGGTATTTTTAAGGCCTTCCCATGTGCATGGCACTTTGTAAAAAGATTTGTGAACTGCCAAGACGGTAACATCACATCAGGTGTTACAAGACTGGCCCATCTCAGCTTGCAGGATCATCTCTTCTCTTCTCAAGGGGAATGTGTCAATGATGTTGAAGAGAGCCATGGGTGTCACGAGGGAGACATAGCGTTCTTTGTCCATGCCATGCTTATCCACTAGAACCATGCTGAAGGAATAGAGTGGGATTCGAAGCAACAGCCTGGAACAAACAAAAAGACTTGTCTGTGTTAATCCTAGACTCCCAGAGCTTTTAGAGGACTAACCAGAGCCTTCTGGTAATACTTGCGGAGAAATGATTGATGCCATGAAAGTCTGAATCAGTTCTATGCCCTCACTACTCAAACTACTCAAACTGTAGACCTTTATTTGGGTTCTAAGGATCTGATCTTGTCATAACACTCATGAGGCAAGCACTTTATCCACTGAACCATCTCCTCAGTACCTTGCAACAAGTTTTGTTTAAGTATGAAGTAAAGTGTGCGCGTGTGTGTGTGTGTGTGTATGTGTGTGTGTGTGTGTGTGTGATCTAGAACCAAGCTAGAGTCACCTGGGAAGAGGTAACCTCAATTGAGAAAATGCATCCATAAGACTGGCCTGTCTACAAGCCTGTGGGGCATTTTTAAATTTATGGTTGATGTGGGAAGGATCAGGTCATTGGGGTGGTACTACCTCTGGGCAGGTGGTCTTGTGTGGTATAAAAGTACAAGCTGAACAGGCCAGGGGGAGCAAATCAATAGTCAGTATACCACTGTAGCTCCTGTTTCAGTTCCTGTCTCCAGGTTCCATCTTGCCAAATGATGTTAGCTTGTAGCAAGGTGACACAAACTAACAAGGGTATCTCTCTTATGCTCTTAGGAAATTTTTGTGAACTTACTTGAATGTCTTTGGTGAAATTTACCAAATACATCGTCTTCATAAAAATAACAAATCACTGCCTTTTCAACCTCCCTGGAAGTTCAATTGTAATTGTGTGATTAGTTCTGGGGGTATAAGTAACGTGTAACATTTCTGACATTAAGCACAAGAGATTATGTGATAATTTGGGTGTTAAATGTCCACCAAGGGCCAATATGTTAAAGACTTACTTCTTAGCATGTATTTAAAGATGGTATACTCTTCTGCCATGAGAGTTTTAGGCAATTTGGAGGCCTCTTCTTGAAAAGAATTATGAAACCCTGGTCACTCTATCTCTCTGTCTCCTGGCACTTGATGTAAGCAATTTATAGGACTCTATGCTTCTTCTGTTGGGTGAACTTTACTAGAGACTTAAAGCAATGGAGTTCCCCCATCTCCCATTATAGCCTTTAGAATCATGAGCCAAAAAAGTGTGATTTACTTGACTCAGTATTTTTACATAATAACAAGAACCAGACTAATAGCATTTTTGTTTTTACTCTCTTCCTTCCTCATTTTCAGAAAACTGAAACAGTATGAAAAGACAAGGTTGTCTTTTAGAAACTGAGAACAGAGACTTGATCTGTCCCCTGCAGTGTAAAAAAGGTAAAAGCCAGGCAAGAAAGGAAAATTTGAAGGAGTGTTAGTTTAGAAAAAAAAATGTAGGTTATTTTTGAAATTGCCTTTTAGCTGTTGAATCTCACTTCGGTACAATGTTACTCAAGGTCTGGTTATTAGTGTGAAAGATTTATAAGTATTACAAAAAAGATATTCAATTGTTAAGACAGGGGTATGAACAAGTGCTCAGATGGATGGAGAAAAATAAAAAGATCAAGCCTGAAAGTAATAATTAGTATATGATATAATGTGAACAAGGACTGCTGCTTAGGTCATTTTGTTTACAGATCCTCCTCCTCCTTCTCCCACACACACACACAAACAAACACACACACACACACACTATATATATATACACATAAACATACACCTATATACATATATCACACACACAACATACACACACTCACAAACATGTACCACACACACATACACACACACATATACACATACACCATAAATACAACATACACACTCACCAACACAAATGTACCACACATACATATATACATACCATACACCAAACATACACACACTCACATACCACACACACATATATACACACATACCACATAACATACATAAATACACATGTCCCCCCACATATACACACACATATACACACACATAGCATACACACAACACACACACACAGTTACAAACACATATATACCACACACATATCAGACACACACAGATACATACACAAACATACACAAATATACCCACCACACACAGTCACATACCACTCACCACAAACACACATATACAAACATATACATGTATACATATACACATACCACACAGTACACACATTCACACACATATGTACTACACACACATATATACACACATACCACACAACACATACACACATACACATACTCACAAACACACTTGTACCACACACACGTATACACACTCATAAACACTCATACCACACACACATGGATATACACACATACAGAGAGAGAGAGGAGGGGAGAGGAGAATATGCTTGGTTGGTTGGTTGGAGGGGGAAGAAAAGGAGAAAACACTAACAATTTTCCACTACATAATTTAGTTGGGCAAGCAGGAACAGGCTAATTAGCATGATTATAATACTCTCAGAATAAAAGCAATTAAGCACTGAAGGTTGCCTGAACTAAATACTGAATAGAAAAGAAAAAAATCAGGGAACCTGACCAAATACAAGAAGACCCATGGTGAGGTGCAAGTATATTCACAGGGATGGAAATTTAAGGAGAGAGCATCCCCCTACCTGAGCTGCAGAGCTAGAGCTGGAGGCATAATCTTTGCTCTGATCCTGCCGATGAGGGTTGGGAATACTCCTACCAGCTCTACTACTGTGACATGTCGAAGATCCAGGCCACACTGTGCTTGCTGGAGGAGGAACCAACAGGAGAGGTGTGAATATAACTAAGGAACAGCAGACTGGCACCCCAGCAATGGTCTTCTTGTGGGTGCTTCTTTGCCTACTCCAAATTGTCCTGAAAACAGTTGAGAAACTAAGGCTAAGCTTAACTAGATGATAGAAATGCTAAGCTAATGACAGAAAACTTATCTTCCTAGAGAATTATACAGAACAGCCTGGCAATGGGATTTTGAAAACATAAACACAATGGTGACACTAAGGTACTTCTATATGGGGTGAGACTTTGTATTAGTTAGATTTGTTAAAAACCATTCAAGATATCCCCTGAGGTTTCTAAATTCATTCTTTCAAGGAATTAAGAATATTTTCCAGAGTTCCCTTTTCTGCACTTATTACCTACCCTCCACATACTGCTGTATGCTCCCTATACCCAAACACTGAGAAAACAAGAATAAAATGTTCCTGAGCTCTTAGTTACCCTTTGGAAAAAGGCCTGGTGGGTATGGCTCAGTCAACTACAGGTTAGGAGGTCCCTAAAGAAGTAGCAGTGACATTCAAAGCCCCCCCCCAAAAAAAAACTTAATAGAAGGTAAATAGGATAAATCAGACTGAATGTGAAAAAAAAATTTAATCCTGCACTGTTTCAACACTCCTATATGAAGTGACACAATTATTACTAAGTCAACAAAGCCTTCCTTGAAGCTAAATGTGAATCCTTGGTAAGCAAACAAATATAAGAATATCTAGATCCAAAATGCCATAGCCAACTAGATAATCAGCAACTTAGCAAGGGCCCAAGGGAAGATGGATGAGCTAAGGCTGAGGGCTACAAAAATGTCTCCAAAAGAGACAGAAAGTAAATATTTAGGTTTACTGATTCAATGGCTTTTAACCTAATACTTCAGTTTTATTCCTAAGATCTAAAACAACCATAACCAATGTACAAATGAAACAAAGTGCATGTGGCCAATAAAAACTAACTTATAAAACCCAGCAGCAATAGGCCAATTGGTGTGTGAGCAAAGGTTTACCGATGTAAAAGAAAGGTCATTTTCTTGGCTTATCCATTTTTCTAGGGATAAGAAGAGTTTACTTGTGGCCATGCCATGCTTCTATGTCAAAGTGGGTAAAAACAAGGTAAGTATATACATACGCATTTTATGAGGAGTAAAAAGGTTGTGCTGGCTGGTTTTATGTTACCTCAACATCATCTGAAAGGACCTTCGATGACTTTAGAGTCATCTGAAAGGAGGGAACCTCAATTGAGGAAATGCCTCCAAAAGATCTGGCTGTAAGACATTTTCTTAATTAGTGATTGATGGGGTTGGGTCCAGCCCGTTGTGGGTGGTGCCATCCCTGGGCTGGTGGTCCTGGGTTCTATAAGAAAGCAGTCTGAACAAGATATAGGGAGCAAGTCAGTAACCAGCATCCTCCATGGCCCCTGTAGCAGCCCCTGCCTCCAGGTTTCTACCCTGTTAAGAGTTTCTGTCCTGACTTCCTTCAATGATGAACAGTCCTGTGGGGGTGTAAATCAAATAAACACTTTCCTCCCCAAATTGGTTTGGTCATGGTGTTACATCACAACAGTACTTATCTAAGACAGAGGTATACAAGGACAGATAGGCTGATAGGGATTTAAGATACTGATTTAATATATTTGGTTCTTAACAAAGCCTATATATTTACAGTTCGTGCACAACCTGTTAGGATGAAAAAAAAAAGACTGAAAGACTCACTGTATTTATACTGATGTGTTTAAACTGCTGCCTTTGATTAAACCACTTACTGCTAAGCAACTTCAAGACAAAATCAGGCAGTTTCAGTGTAATCCCTACAGTTTCTGCAATCCCCCAGCATGTTGATTGTGTCATTCAGTGGCAACCCAATTCACCTGCATTTGAGTTGATGAAATTTCCAAGGAAGGATATAGTGCCTAGAGGCTCTTGGATCCCTTTATCTCCTTGCCAGTTGTTTGTTGGGAACTGATTGATCACCTCCAGACTATGAGTGTGCTGGACAGGATCAGCCAAGACAATTGTTCTTTGGCTGGGCCTGGATGGCATGTCAATTAAGCTTATTAGCAAAGATGGACAAACATTGCTGGTTGGAGAATGATTGGGTTAGCTCTGGGGAGTCAATGCCAATAAGGTTATGCACCAGCACCAGAAATGAATGACTGTTCCTAAAGTGCTGGTCCCTTAAACTCACCTTAAGTGGATTAGGCATTGAGTCTGGACTTTGCTTTTAGTGAAGTGTCTGTCTTCTTTCTGTTAGAGTTCTCCCTCCCATCTTGCCTCTGCCTCATAGCCTCACCTGCAGCATTCCCAGTTCTAGTCTGTAGAGGAGGTTTCGAGCTGTGGGTGTAGACACGATAAGGAGTCTCCTTTTCTCATAAAACTGATCCAGAAGTGCAGCTGCTGTCCTGACGCCAACATTGACATTCATAGCTGTAATCAGAAATGGTCACACGAGTTCAAAAGCTCTTCCTAAGTTCTATCTTAACATAGCCAGTCACATAAAAAGCCTGAGATGAGGAGTCACATGGAAGTAGTTCATCCAAAAAGTGAGTTCACGAAGCACTAGTAATAGGCAAACAAGGTGTCTTGGTTTGTTTGTTTGTGTTGTTGTTGTTTATGTTTCTGCTGTAACAAGTTACATTAAACTTAGTGGCTTAACTTAACATAAATTTATTGTTCTTTCAATATAGCCACAGAGAACATGAATCAGGTCATTTAATTATACTTCTGCCATATAAATGGATGATAAACAACAAAGAGCTCCACATGATTGGCTTAGTACACAAGACGGCAGTCTAGCCCCAAAGAAGAAATAACAGGAGAAAATGAGAACAGTCTATGCAGTTTTATGAACTTGGTGCTAATATTTCAAATTTCAGGATTTCTTTAAGATCATTGTTCATTGCTAGTAGTGATGGTGCATGCCTGTAGACCCAGCACTCAAGGAGGCAGAAGCAAGAGGTTCACTGTGAGTTAGAGGCCAGCCTGGTCTACAAAGTGAGTCGAGGACCACACAGAGAAACGCTTTCTCAAAAAAAGAAAAGAAATCATTGCACATTTAACATTTTCATTTGGTGAACTACACAGAATGACTGCTATTTGCCAACTTCTGGGTCATTGCTCTAAATGAGAAATAGTTCTTATCTCTGAAGTTAACTTTGGGGATCACAGTCTAGGACAGCCTTAGACAATATAAATAGAATTTAAATGAATGTACAATTTAAATTTTTCTAGTAGCTTCATTATAAACATACAAACAAATATGTGACAGTAACTTTATATGTCAACCCAATATATCCAAACATTTCAACATGCAATCAACTAAAAAAACTAGGGATACTTTATATTCTTTATTGTGCTAAGGCTTTGAAGTTGGTGTATATTTTACATTGACAACGTACCTGAATTTACACTCATTTCAAATGCTTCATACCCATATGTGACTAATCGCTTCCATATAGACATGAGATTATTTGACAAGATACTCCAGGCCTCAGTGTCACAAATATGTACATTAATTACCTAGCTCAGGAATCTGAAACAAATGTGTCTTGTATGAAGTGTCATACACTTTAATGTATGAAAGTGAAGAGCTGTATCCACCTGCTCTGCATGGTAGAGTTAAAGGGGGTGGAGATACCTGAGACTGAGGAAAAATGAAGCATATATATATATATATATATATATATATATATATATATATATATATATACATATATATATGGTCTAGAATTTTCTAGGTAGTCTAGATTTCATATTTTCTGCCATACCTAGCCCAAGTGCTGTTCCTCTGTAAGAACTTCTGGCATATGTTCGAGGCTTATCCTGTCTCAGGTACTGCTCTATTCCAGCCCTCAATAGATGACCACAATTATGAGAAGTCTGATTTCCTCATTTTACATAGGAGAAAGGATTTCAAATGCCCAAGATAAACCAGGCGCCATCCTGTAGGCCTGTAATCCCAGCACTCGGGGAGGCAGAAACAGGTAGCTCTCTACGAGTTCCAGGCCAGTCTGGTCTACAAAGCGAGTCCAGGACAGCCAAGACTACACAGAAACACCTTGTCTCAAAAATACTAGTACTAATAAATAGATAAGATAGGTAAATAAATCAATAAACAAATGTCCAAGATATGCATGACTTTCAAGCCAATGGTGCAAGACATGAATTATATTGTGTAAATACAGCAGTATACTAGCTTTGAAAACGAGGTCCTCCAGCCATAAAATAGGGTCATAAAGTTAGGTAAACAGTCTGTTGGCCTCTAATATCATTAAAAGCTGGCCTTGAGATCTGGTCTCCAAAATGTTTCCTTAAAGGCATGAAAGAGGGATCAGAGAATGGACAAAAGCAACACAAGGAAGCAGGCTGAGATGAGCTGCAACAGGGGCTTGGCAGCTTTGTTCACCCACTCAGATGTGCATCAATGTCACTGGCCTTCATGAAGTCCAGAAAATAAAACTACTTCCTACCTTCCCTGGAATCAGGGTTTTCAGATTCTGCTGCTAGCTGGAGAAAGACCTGCACACATACCTGCACAGGTGGGCTCCGTGCCAGACCATGCCAGATTGGATTGACATACTCGAGCAGGACTACCTTGAAGCTCATAGCCACCAATGCAGGAGAACTCACAGGTGGCTCCATAATTATCACCATCACTGGAACACTTCATATACCCATTCTCTGGGGCATTGAGCTTGCCACAGCGCCTAACTGTAGGAGACACAAACGCAGAGCAGCTTTTTCCCTGGCACTCTTCCATAATGTAACCAGAGAAGGGGAGGCCCCAGCTTTGTTATGGTTAGACATCATCTAGTGAAATAAGTGTGAGGAAAGGATGGCTATTCTTTAATGCTCCAGAATGGTTACTGGCTGTATCAATGACACTTTTTAGATGGCACCATTACCCCCTCAGGTTACAGATGAAGAGACTGAGCTCAGATGAAGATGAAATAATACTGACTAGCTGTCCAAACCCTGAAACACAAATTTTTAAAAAAATTTTTTCTCAGGCAGACTGAAAGGTCTGAAAACAGAGTATAGCATCTCTGTGGCCTAAAAGAGGGAACCCGTAACCACTCATTTATTGCAAGTACTTGAGTTATTAGCTCAGTGATGGAAAAATAATTAAGTGTCTATCTTCTTGGACAGACACCTAGGGGCTCCTGTGGTACTAGCCCTGTTCCTTATGTATCCTACTCATAGCAAAATCCAAGCATAAAGATGGAATGCTTTAGTCAGATTCATGAAAACCTAATGCATAGCTGGCAGTAGCCCTACTTTCGGGGACATTCAGAGTAGTCTGGCTTGATTTTCCAGTGATGGGACAAGCACCAGGAAGCAATAGTCTTACCTCTTACTTTAACTCGAAACTTGCAAGTACCCTTGTTCTCAGCTCTGTCATAGACTGTGTACTCAATCTTGTGGTCTCCTTCTGGAAAAGTGGAACCTGGAGGAAGGCCTTTTAGGATAACACTTAAGGAAGAAAGCAGAAATACTCAGGATTATGATTGCTTACCTGAAAAGCTGTTTTGGGGGTCCGAGTCTGTACAGGATAGAGGAAAGTGTTGCTAAAGAGGAGCCTTTGAGTTCTTTCACCAGTTCTGTGAGGCACAGTCCCCTGAGCTTCCCTTCAAATTACAAGAGCAATTTGAAACAGAATTCCCAAACTAAGAGGAGATTCACCTTTTTGATCAATTATTTGTTTGTTTGCTACTGAAGGATAGAACAAGGGGTGGACACCCTTGTTGGAGGTTAAGTCTGCATCTCTTTCCTGTTGGGCAGGTAATACTTTATGAGGAAAATTAGTTCAGAGCACAGTTTAGTTGGCCATTTGGCACTTTGGACTTTCAATAGGTATTAGAATTTTCTTTACTCTTTCTGTCTGGGTCACTGATGACCTTTCTGAGCAAATGGCAAATTCTCTGCAAATCCTTGACTGTCTTAATACTGTAATAGTAAAAGCAAACTTTGATGCTTGCTTTATATAATTCTTACATATATTGGGCGTGGTTTCATTATTTAATTTAATCCTCATAGAACTCCTATGAGGTTGGTAGAAGTCTCCATTTCAAAGGTAAGAAAAGGACAACAGAAGGCTAAGAAACTTGACTGTGATTGCACAGCAAGGGATGACTATAGCATCTGTCTTAGTTATTTTGCAACACTACCAGGAGATATAACATATCACATAACAGCTTTTGGTTAATTTTTAACATAAAAACATCTCACCTTCTATTTGTGGTTCCTAGGAATGATGATACATGATGATAATGGGCATGTGGAATTACCATTATCACCATTAAGGAATGTTTTACACATAGGTGGGACGTGTTTACAAGCCATGTGAACTGAGCAGTCTCAGGAAAGTGTCAGAGATCTTACCATTCAGAGATGTGTTACATTTGACTTTAAGTGCCTTAGGATTTTAAGATCTTTAGATAGAAAATGTAAATTCAGGTAACCCCAAATGAGTAATCATTCAAATACGAGTAGCTACTAATTTGTCTGAGATTCCATTTCATCATGAAAATAATGGTGTCAGAGCGTGCCGCTACCTCCTTCCCCTCAGAAGCAGACTATATAGAAGTAGCTTGGGCAAGATACTGGTAAAGGGAGTCCCAGGATATATTCTAGGAAAGCAAGGAGCCCAACCATAAATCTAAGAACTGATTCTATTCCAGGGGCTGAGTCAGGCATTGTACAAGACTGTAACAAGTTAAGGATAAATGAGGACCAACCCACAATTATCCCAACTCTGACTTGATTTTTTTGAAATTTTTATATATATACATATGTGTGTATACTATAAATATATTTTATGTACATGTTCATGTGTGAAGAGTGAGTTGCTTCTTGCATATGACTTAGCTTTTAAACTCAATTCCATAAAGTTTCTCCTAGGGGAGTTATGATCGGTATTTGTAGCAAGAGTATTTCAGTGATCAAACTTTATCTTTGAGACGTTACAGGTGAAAAAACCTAATCCTGTTTTGTTTCTTTTTAAGTAGATGCTATAAAGGGAGCTTATTAGAATGTGGGAATAAAATGTGAATAAGAGATTTAAACCCTCTTATTAGTAGATGTTATGCTATTGCTAACAATTGTGTGCAAAACTGTTTTGTTTTGAGCCCCATGGGGTTGACAAGATTCTAGAAGCATTGTCCTTGCCTCATGGCCTAAAATGACATAAGTCAGAAGGATGTTATTGTCCAGGTATGGGTCCTACATTGGCAGGTCTAAGTAAGACATGAACTTTAACTGATAGATGAACACGCTGACATGAAGTAGGGGTCTCCTGGGAAATAGTGTGAGGGTACAGGTCCAAATGGTATATTAGAACATGTGACTCACCTAGAGTAATGGTGACTACCCATTACTAATCTAGTTGTTAAACTATAAATGCAATGGCCCAGAAAATAGGGTTGGGTGGGGAAAAGTCAGAGGACACCAACACTTGGATCACAAGCTTTTCTAAGTGTTTGATGACCTCAAAAGTTTAAAAACAATAATGGAAAGTTTTAAAACAGGAATAGACAATAGACAAGGAATAGAAAAGCTTTGCATCAAACCATAACCATAGAGTAACCAGGAGAACAGAATTTGGCTTAGTATGGGAGACACAAAAGGTTTACCAATGGGTGTGAAGATTTAGGAAGCCTGGGGACATAAAAAGGAACCCTTTTTGTAGGCAATGGCAGAGAATAGACTCTGAATTAACCAGCTGTCTTCTTTCTCTTGTTTCCTTTCCTTTTCTCCCTTCTACCCCTTTCATTTTTCATCCTATCATCCATCAATAAATATTAACTGAGTACTAAATATATGCTAGGTACAATTTTTGCCTTTAGGAATAAGGTATTAAACATATTGTAGTGAAGACAGACAAGAAAAATCATATAAATAAGCTATATAGTATATTAGATGGGGCCCAGAAGGACTAGGTCTGAAACATAAATTGGCATAAATACACCCCCACTCTGTGTAGTAAATGCTTCATATTTAGGAAATGCTCTGACATTTCCTAGGAGACAATATAGGCTGGCAATGTGTAGCTTAGCACCCATGCTTCCCTAAAATGTACAAGGCTTCAAGGAAGGGCAAGGGAAGGACAAGAGTGGGAGAGAGGGGAAAAGTGCGAGAAAGCATTCTAGCTGCCAAATTTTATTTTTAACTTACTCAGTAAGAATACCATCTGCGGTATCTCTTCCCTCTGGAGTTTCCCAGGTCACCCGGACTGTCAGCTTATTGGGTTCAGCAACACGTTCTTTCACACTTGGGCACTTGATTCTAGGAGGTTCCATATCTTGAAAACATAACCCAATCAATAAATAATTTGTTAAACTGGTGGCCAACACTCAAAGTCTGACATACCAAAACCTATAGATACTTGCTATTTCTGAAGAGATGGTTCACTCTGAATTTTTTCTACCCTTTCATCCTGCCCTGTCTCTCCTGCTGAGTTTTAATGACCATTTAAGACTCACCTGCAAAAAACAGACCTGCCATCCTATGCCCTTTCTATACATACTGGGTGTACACATTCGAACTCTGCATACTGACATGGCAACAGTACAGCTCCTCAGCTAAAGCCAGAAGCCACTCAGCTTTAGTGACAGATTTAAAGACAATGTTGTAAAATACCAAGAAAAGGCATCATCACCATCACCTTCTTTGATTCAATTCAATGCAACAAATCTTTCCTGATTGACAACTTTACCCAAAGGTCTCATTTCAAATGTTGGAATTAGAGGTGCAAGCGAATCTGATTCTAAACATTTATCAGGGTTTACAGTGTATTGAATTGCTTAATAAATCACATATAACGGGAAACTGAGAACAGTACTGTTCTGGATAAGGCAAGGTTGAATGCCATGAATTTGTCATGGAGCCACCTCTCTCAGTTTACATATATGTTTGCACTGAGACTCACGGGGTTAGCTTCAGTATTTAAGTTATTTCTACCCCCTCAATAGCAAGATGAGTGGATAAGGAGGGCTGGAAATAAATGAGATGGTATTTCTACATTGGGTTATGTTGCCTGTAATCAAAGCTGAAGTAAAGTCACAAGAGGAAATTGTAAAGTTTACCAGTTCTCCTTGATGCCAAGCAGGTAAGGAATGTATTTAAAGAGAGCATGCAGCAGTCAGCTTTGCATTGCTTCACATATATCAGTCAATAATTATCTAAATACAATTACAACCTAGTTGAAAATTAAATATCCTCTCTGATACTGAATCACATCTCTGAGAAACTAAATACATCAAGTAAATGTCCTCATATGCTTTCCCCAGTATCTTATCTAAGGATTTCTCATTTTATGTAGTATAAAAAAATATGATTATTGAATATTTTCTCAAACAGTTTTACCTTTAGTCATCCAAATTTGTTTTAATTTTATGTCATGCTTCAATGGACTGTGAATTCATAGCCTTATTACATTGATCTTAAATTGAATCATTATCATGTTTCATTGAATTTAAGTCATGATCAACTATAAGATGCATCCCAACTCCAATGATATTAAAATGCGAAAGCTATACTTTAAGAATTGATAAAATATTGTATATGTCACAACGAGAACAAATGTGCTTAAATCTATCTGAAGTATCCACTTGTAGTTACTAGGTTCTTTAAAATAATCCTTTTTAAAATTTCTATGTTAGGTAACATAAAACATGCTTTCATAATTCAGGTGAGCATTTCTGGGTAAACCAGAAAAACAAGTGTTGATTGTTTGCTGCCCATCGTTCAGAGATAGCTTGCAATTGCTTTCTAGAAAATATGCTTATGAGCCTTGGATCCAAGATGGCAGTGCTGAGCGGACACTGTGTCTGATGAACAGGACAGCAGTGACTGTAGAGCAACCAACAGGCCAAACTGTGGGCCCTAAAACACCAGCTATTGTGTTTCCCAGGTAAGAGGAAACCCCAGAAGAATTCCCAGGTTCCAGCAGGTGCTAGGTCCCCACCCCAGAACCACATGCCTGAGTGCTCTGATCATCATCCCAGACTGAACTGTGGGCTCCGCAACACCAGAGACTGGCTTTTCCAGTAGAGAGAAAACTGGCTTTTCCAGTAGAAAGAAAACCCCACAGTGAAAGAACTAATTGGGATCAACTGACCTCAGGTCACACAGACAATCCCTGGAAAAGGTTCCAGGCTCCAGCAGGAACTCAGCCACCAGCACAGATACCCACCTGTGCTCCTGACTCACCATCCCAGACATAACTGTGGGCCCCAAAGCACCAGAGGCTGGGTTTCCCTGTTGGTGAAGGAAACATCAGGTCGGACCTCAGGGCACCCAGCTAATCCCTGGAAAAGTTCCAGGCTCCAGGCTCTCACTTCCTGCCACACACCTGAGTGTGCTGCAATCACCTGCCACTAATTACCATTTGGGTACTGGGGTACAGAGCTCTATCTTCAGTCCTACAGATACCTGGACCCATGGGATCAGTACCCAGATGCTGCTCCAAAGCACAACCTGTCTACCTGGCTAAACCGAACAAACACCAGGACTCCAAGATTTTTCAAGAGGTTGCATCCAGCAAACACAGAGTAAGAACAGCATTAGCAGCTTACTAAATTCAGAGCAAGAAAACCAGTGGCAAGGCAGCTGTTCCCAGGACTTCTCTTGGTGAGAGGAGAGCCCCAATGAGTACCAAAGACCATAGTTACCAGACAGGACCATACACCTGGGGTGAGCTGCAGCAATTTCCTGAGAAGCACCAGCCATTGGGTGACAAAACCCAAGAAGCTGAGGAGGCCTCCTTCAGGAACAACTGCTTTCCTGCCAAGGGAATTCTCCCCACTTCAGGATTCTAGCAGGCACCAGAAACTGACAGCCCACACCTGAGACAGCCAGATGGGTAGAGGCCAGCACAAAAGCACAACCAACAAAAGCTAAAGCAATATGGCATCCCTAGAACCCAGTTACCCAGGGGCAAGAAGCTGTGGGTACCCTAATATAAGTGAAATTCAAGAAGATGACCTTATAACTACTATAACTTATGAAGAGGATAATGGAGGAAACAAAAGCAATGAATGAAGAAATAGAGGAAGATAAAGTCAATTAGGTTATTACCATACTTAAAGAAATATGGGTAGATAAAGTCAAACAGATTAGGGCCATCCCTAAAGAAATGGAGAAAGATAAATTCAAACAGATTACGGCCATCCAAAAAGAAATACAGGAAGATGCAGCCAAACAGTTCTTGATCTTCAGAGAGGAAAAAATTAAATCACTGAAAGACATAAAAGACAGAGGAATGTTCAAACAAACAGGTGAAATAATTGAAGGAAACGCAGGAAAACACAGTCAGATAGGAGAAGGATATCAACAAAACAGTTCAATATCTGAAGATATAATTGGAAAAACTAAAGAAAACACAAATGGAGGAAATCAAGGAAAGGAAGAACTTAGGGAAGAAAACAGGAATTACAGAGGTAAGCACAACAACAGACTATAAGAGATGGAAGAAAGAATCTCAGGTGTGGAAGATACAATGGAAGAAATTGATTTATCTGTCAAAGAAATTGTTAAATCTAAAAAAATCCTGAAACAACCCAAATGTCCCTCAATTGAGGAATGGATCCAGATGGTACATTTACACAATGGAATACTAATCAGCAATTAAAAAACAAGGAAATCATGAAATTTGCAGGCAAATGGTGGAAACTAGAAAAGATCATCCTGAGTGAGGTATCCCAGAGGCATAAAGACACACATGATATATACTCACTTATAAGTGCATATTATAGATGTAATATAGGATAAACATAGTAAAATCTGTACACCTAAAGAAGCTAAGCAAGAAGGAGGACCCTGATTAAGATGATCAGTCCTCACTTGGAAAGGCAAATGGGACAGTTATCAGAAGAGAGAGAAAAGAGGGAACAGAACAGGAGCCTACCACAGAGAGTCAATGAAAGGCTCAGCCCAGCAGGGTATCAGTGCAGATGCTGAGACTCATAGCCAAACTTTGGGTAAAGTGCAGGGAATCTCATGAAAGAAGGGGGGGAGAAAAAGACATGGAGGGGACAGAAGCTCTCCAGGGTGAGCAACAGAACCAAGAAATCTGGGCCCAGATGTCTTTTCTGAGTCTGATACTCCAACTGAGGAGCATGAATGGAGATAACATAGAACCCCTGCACAGATGTATTCCATGGCAGCTCAGGCTCCAAGTGTATTCCCTAATAATGGAACAGGGACTGTATCTGACATGGACTCAATGGCTCACTCTTTGATCACCTCTCCTAGAGAGGGGAGAATCCTTGCCACACCACGGAGGAAGACAACACAGCCAGTCCTGATGAGACCTGACAGGCTAGGGGCAGATGGAATGGGAGAAGGACCTCTTCTATTAGTGGACTTGGAGAAGGGCATGGGAGGAGATGAGGGATGGAGGGTAGGATCGGGAAGGAATGAGAGAGGGGGGATAGATCTGGGATGCAAGGTGAATGAATTGTAATTAATATAACAAATAAAAATTAAAGAATTCCTGACACAAACCATCCATGAAATCCAAGACAATATGAAAAGACAAAACCTAAGAATAATAGTAATTGAGGAAAAAGAAGATACCTGTCTCCAAGATCCAGAAAATATTTTCAACAAAATTATAGAAAAAAAATTCCCCCAATAAAAAGGAGAGGCCTATAAGCATACAAGAGTCCTAAAGAAAACCTAATAAATTAGACCAGAAAAGAAAATCCTCCCACCACATAATAATCAAAACAGTAAGTATACAGAACTTTTCAGAGAAAGAAATTGAAGAAGATACCAGAAGATGGAAAGATCTCCCATGGTCATGGCATGGCAGGATCAGCACAGTAAAAATGGCCATCACACCAAAAGCAATCTACAAATTTAATGCAGTTCCCATCAAATCACCAACACAATTCTTTACAGATCCTGAGAGAAAAATTCTCAACTTCATATGCAATAACAGGAAACCTAGAATTGCTAAAACAATCCTCTACAATTAAAGTTCTTCTGGAGGTATGGCCATTCCTAATCTCAAGCTGTACTATAGAGCAACAGTAATAAAAACTGCAGCTACTGGTATAGAAACAGACTCTTGAATCAATGGAATCCAATAGTAGACCCAAAGATAAACCCATATACCCATGGCCACCTGATTTTTGACAAAGATGGCAAAACCATATAATAGAAATGGTCTATTTCTATTAATAATAGAACCATCTTCAACAAATGGTTCTGGTCTAACTGGTTATCTATATGTAGAGAAATACAAATAGATCCACATTTATCACCTTGCAGAAACTAAAATCCAAGTAGATCAATGACATAAAGCCACACACACTAAAACTGTTAGGAAAAAAGTTGGGAAGAGCCTTGACCTCATTGGCACGGGAGACAACTTCCTGAACAGATCACCAACAGCACAAGCTCTAAGATCAACAATCAATAAATGGTACCTCATGAAACTGAAAAACTTCTGTAAAGCAAAGGACATTGTCATCAGAACAAAATGACATCCTTCAGACTGGGAAAGGATCTTCACCAACTCTATATCTGACAGAGGGATAATAACAGAATATATAAAGAATTCAAGACCTTAAACAGCAAAATTTCAAGTAAACCAATTACAAAATTGTGTACAGAGCTAAAGAGAGCATCCTCAATAGATGAATATGGAATGGCAGAGAAACACCTAAAGAAATGTTCAGCGTCCTTAGTCAACAAGGAAATGCGAATCAAAACAACACTGAAATTTCACCTTATATCCCTCACAATGGCCAAGATCAAAAATTCAAATGACATCACATTCTGGACAGGTTGTGGAGAAAGAAGAACCATCTTCCATTGCTGGTGGGAATGTAAACTTGTACAACCACTTTGGAAATCAATCTGATGCTTTCTCATACATTTAGGAATAGTGCTACCTCAAGATGCAGCTACACCACTCTCAGGTGTATATCCAAAATATGCTCAAGTATACAACAAAGACACTTGCTCAACTCTGTTTGTGTCAGCTTTATTTGTAATAGTCAGAAAATGGAAACAACGCAGTTGTCCCTCAACTGAAGAATGGATACAGAAATAGTGGTATATTTATACATTGGAATATTACTTAGCATTTTAAAAGAAGGAAATCGTCAAATATGCAGGCAAATGGTGGGAACTAGAAAAGATCATCCTGAATGACGCATCCAAGAAGCAAAAAGACACACATGGTATACACTTATAAGTGGATATTAAGCATATAATATAGGACAAACATACTAAGATCAAAGAAAATATGCTTACATAAAAGGCAATGCAGAGAAAGAGGGGCTGAGGATAGCTTACTGATTTACATGTAAAATTACTTTATGTTATCATTTATAAGAATGAGGTCTTACAAATTATAAATATATAATATAATATATAATTTATGATATATAAATTATAAAATTTCAGGTAGACTAAATGTTATGATACACTCTCTCTTTTCCTTGTTTCACCTAGGTGAATTGACTGTACAGATAAACACACCCCAAAGTAGGTTATCTTGGGGGGAGAGTCTCAGAGACTCCCATAGACAGTTTGTATCTGTCTAACAATGACAAGTTGAAAGGTTGTTCAGAAAGAGAGCTTCTCTAAATACAAAACAAATTGAAGTCATGCCGTATAGGAAGCAGTATTTGCTGAACCCTATGTTCTCAACTGATCCTATGTGTTCTCTTTGATCAGTTCATTGAATTTTCGCACCTAATGTTAAGCACTAAGCAAACAACTAAATAATATTCTTAGCAGTTTTATTTCTAGACTGGAAAGCATGTCTTTTATTTTAGAATTTCCTTGGGGTGTGATATTTAAATATTCCATTCCAAATTTTAAATGTGTCTTAAGATATCAAGTGTTCCTTTCCTTGTGTGTGTATCTGTATTTATGTATGTTGTTGTGGTTGTGGTGACCTATTGTTTGTATCCAACCTTTATATGCAGATTCTTTTGAGACTGTTTACTGCAGCTTTCCTATAAATCCTCAAAGTTCATAAAAAAGACTGGATTCTAAAGCCATTTTAAACAACTACCCCCCCCTCTCAATTACTCCGACTAGACTGTGGATCAACTGATGCTCCAGAGAGCTAAGCTTATTATTCCCCAGTTACCACATAGCCACCATAGCTTCTTATAAGTTAGGATACATTTCCATGAATGAAATAGCGAAGGTTACTATAGAAACATAATTAGTATTCCCCTTGAAGTCCAGATGCCTGTAAAGCCAGTTATTGTGTGGAAATCCTGAAGTCTCTGTGAAAATCCTATTCTTGTTTCTCTCTCCCTTTCAGCTGAGATATTTGACAAGTCATATGCCTAATCTCTGTATTTCACTTTTCTTACTGAGTATAATATATGATAATCAAATCTATTGTACTCTATCAACTTTGGAAGCAGAACTATTTACCCAGGGATCTTTAACATGTTTAGTCATACAACTGCTTGAAATAAGGGAAAGGTTCATGGGAACAATGTCTTGGTCAACAACTAACAATAAACTCAAAGATCCTCTATCAGTTTCAGACCTAGGCTACTGTTACAGAATCTGACACTTCAGATTTCACTAGTCTGAAAGCAGTTTCCATGTGAAACAACTCAAATAGTGTTAGTTCATGGTGGTAGGTAAGAAAGCAACAGAGGACAGGGGAAAGAAGAGGGGAAGATTCAGTCAGATTCTGGTCAATACAGCTTTCCCAAGTCAAAGTGCTTTATATGTGCGGGAAGCCAGTCTTGGATCCTCCAGTCCCTTAATCATTATTACCTGAGCCATTATTGGGAAAAGCAGAGGGTAGCCATCCCCCACAGAATGCTGCCCTATTTCTAACTCCCAGTGTCAATATTTTAGCTGTTTGAAACCACTTAGCTCTGGTCTGTTGCACAACAGCAGATGAGTGAGACAAACATAAGAGTTTGAGGGTTGGAGGGAAGGTACTTGAGAGGGGCTGGAGCAAGGCAAAGGATAAAAAAAATAATGCAATTGTATTTCAACTAAAAGCATATTTTTATAAAAGAAGTTGAGAGTGATGATGGAGGCCAGAGTCATCTATTTCCTGGGAGGAGGGGGGAGTACATGAAGCAAAGTACTGCCATAGGCAGAACAAAACGACTCTTTGAAAACTTGCCCAATTGTTTTCCTTTCTCCAGCCAGAAGACAATCCCTGTGGATGGCTCTGGGAAGTGGTTCCATTTATTTGGCATCACAAGATTTCAAGGAACTTTCCAGAAACAACAAAGGAAACAAGAAGGGAAACAATGAGCAAGCACCACTATTAAAGATGCCCGGCCACAAACTCATTTCTATTAGAGATGGACTGTTCGGTTATAGTAGTAATTCATGAGGCAAAAATGTGACCAGTATTTCCACCAACCAAGTGGTTTTAAAACTGAAATTAGATTCCTGATGGTATGTATACTTGCCAGCACAGAAAAAAAAGTCATATAAGCTTTTCTGTAACAATGCCTTTTTTCTTAACTTGCTGATATTTGTAGTAATGAAGTAATGAATTACAGCCCAAAACATAGCTTCATTTGTCCCTGGTTAAACCAGACAATAGGCAACAAAACATCTACCATCAATTTCTTTATGTCTCAAATAATTTTTTTTTAATTTCAGGATTGAAATTGTGTTGCTGAATCACTGTCTACTCTGTAGAAAATATTTAAATTGAGAGAGGAATTTCAACAACTAAGCTGGTATGCACATTTTCCATTGTTAAAGCATCAAAATGGGTACTCTTTTCATGTCAAAAGACATTTGCTAATTTTTTTATTCGTACTTTTAAAACTGTGTTTCTTTTTTTTTTTTTTTTTACTTCTTTCAAAATAGGAAAATGTTTGGTCTGCAGCAGAGAGGTATATCTACTTAAAATGTAGTAATTAAGAATTTGTGTTCATTCTTACCGTCCATTGTTCTATGGAATGAAATAAGTAAAATTTAACAAAAATGAAAATACCTTAGCACATAATGCTAGTTCCAACTGGGGGAAGAAAAGTCTTCTTAATGTCTCCTCCCCGCTGCATCTTATACTATGCTTCCCTTCCACCCATATGATCCTGCTCATTTCTTAAATAACCGAATTTGACTTTAGTCTGAGTAAGAGAATTAATTTTGACCAATTAGCCAGGCCTCAGAATTGACCACCCTGGAGTCAAAGAAAGCCAAGTCTTCTCATTCCCTCCCAGTTTGGAAGAGAACTGGGTTAACTTTCTCAACACTCAGTTACAGTTCTGGCCAAAGTATGCTGTTGAAGGTTGTGTGGAAACCTGGGAACAACTCAAGCACCATGTGTCAGCTCCAAAAATAGGCCAAGGCTCTAAGTTATGCTCAAGGAAGCCTTGTTGCTGCCAGCACACAAGCAAATTTATTAATACAGCCAAAGGATTATATGATAGCTTTGGAGTGAAATTCACTGGGGACAAACTCCAGCTTGTCTATCACCAAAATCACAGAAAGCACTGCCAGCTTACCATGTCTGTTCATTTCATTTACCGAAGTGCTATAAGCTCTTAAGGACCCTGCACACACATTCCCCTGCTTTCCATTCCCACCTCCTTGCATACATAATTTCCATTCCTCCAATACACTTGTACTTTGTCTCAGCAAACGGTAAGACAAATTGCCTGAAATTGGGGTACATTTCTTACTTTCTTTCCTCTCACTCTGGTCAAGTTCCAAGGCCATCTGGTCTGGCTTTAGACACGCTTGTTGCTTTTTGAGAACAATCAGCATTTTCTTTCCATTGTTGTGCATAATCTAGAAATCTGAACAGTATGTCCCTAGACTGCTCTGCCACAGCTTGCTTAGCAGAAAGAGCTTTGGATTTCTCATCTCTTACACTATAACCCCTGCTCCTTTCAGAACAAGGAAACAGATGTTTGATTGGTTTCTTTTGTTTGTTTTTATAGCTAGTTTGCACACACCAATGCCAGAAAGATATCCGAGGCAGCACCTGTGAGGTGCCCTTCGATGGGCTTCTCCTCAGCACATTCTATCTGTCCTCACTGAGCAGGAATTCTTAGGACTCCTTCTCCAACCAGGACTACAGGACTCAGGTGTCGCCACACATTCAGAAAAAAGTGATTCTACTAAACATTTTGTGGCAGTCAGTTTTGCCATACTGTCCCCTGTAGGACCAGCAATTAGTCTTAATACAATGTTTGTGTATATTTCTTTGTCAGCTGGGTGCCCTACAGGTCTCACTGCCATGAGACAGAGGGCAGGAAAGGCATTGTATTTCTGCAAGCCCCTTCAATGAATAGTTCCTGAGCTCTTCCATTTCATCCATCATGATATCAGATTAGAAGGGTGTGAAGACTTGAGGCTGACACTACATACGGTTTCACTGTTGCTCTTCTAGCCTGTTCTGGCTTCTCTCTGCAATTAGTTGTTGGTGATAACATTATAATGGTCAATCTTGATTGCCAAATTGATTTCTTTGAGAACTGACTATGGAGTTGATTAGACACTCCACTGGCTATGCCTGCATGGGCATCTCCAAAGGTGATTAGCTAAGGAAAGAACCACCTTGAATTTAAGTGTCACCAACCCATATTCTGGAGTTTAAATGGAACTAAACGTGGAAAAAGTAGAAATCTAACAAACATAAACATCTTACTCCTCTCTCTTAGACTCTCTTCTAGATCTCCCCTCTTCTGGACACCATGAGATGATCTGCTTTGCTCTTTCCAGCACGATGAACTGAAGGGAACCATGAGGCAAAATAAATCTGTTCTTCCTATGAGTTGTTGATATCAACTATTTTATCACAGTAATGAAAAATTAATACAGAATACATTTGTAGTTTTACTTTTTCAATTTTAATTAGATTCTTTAAATCATTTTTATTTGTGTGTGTGTATCAATGTATGTGTATGCCATGTATATGTGATTGCTTTCAGAGGACAGAAAAGGGCACCAGATCCCCCTGGGGTAGAGTTACAGGCAGATGTAAGCCAACCACCTTGGATGCTTGGAGCCAAATTCACTTCTACTGCCAGAACAATGCATATACACTCTTAACTGCTAAACCATCTCTGTAGCCTTTCCTATGCTTTTGTAACCAGTTCCCTATATTTAATTTCCTTAAGTTTGAAAAACTTAAAATGTTTTTTTGTCCCGATCATGGCCCAATACAAATACCTACCTAGAAGAAAAGACTCCTGGGATGAATATGGATCAACCATGTGAGACTTTATTTGGATCTGTTGTGTTCAAACAGATAAAAGCTATGGTGTAGACTGTAACTCCTTTTTTAAAAGATTCATTTATTATTCATACAATATTCTTCCTATATGGGTGCATGCATGACAAAAGAGGGCACCAGATCTTGTTATAGATGTTTTTGAGCTGCCATGTGGTTGCTGGGAATTGAACTCAGGATCTTTGGAAGAACATCCAGGGCTCTTAACCTCTGAGGCAGTCTATAACTCTTAAAGCAGGATGTTGATCATGTCTTCAACTGATTTCTTGTCATAACATCAGAGTAAGACTGGCATGTTACCAGTAAAGATGTGGGACATTGCTGCCATCATGGAAAACCTCCTAAGCCCCAACCAGGGATATTGTCTCATGCTGGTCTTCAGAAGACAGCATAGGATTTAACTCTTGATCTTGACATAAATGCCCTTGCCTCTCAGGACACTGAGCAGCCAAGGGATCCCTGTGTTAAAATATGTTAAAGTACTGAACTAAACAGTTTGCTGGACAATGGGCAGGCAGAGGCAGGACAGGAACCTGGTTCCTATAGCCTTTGGCATCCTAGGACCAAATCAGTCCCTTGATTTAGCAATGTTAACACAAACATGGCTCTGGGCAGCCTCAAGCAAGTCAAGTGACCTCTCTGCTTTCATCCATAGGAAAGGGGGAAACGGGGGTTAAGGAAAAGAGTTAGGGATGAATATGATTAAAATTCCCAGCATGAAATTCTCAAAAAATTAATCAAATTCTACTTAAGAACAATGTGGAGTTGGGTTGTAATGTTCCCTATGGGCAGGGCCTGGTAGCTCCCACAGTTTAGGAGTAAAGGATCTTCTGCAACAGTGGTTCTCAAGCACTTGCAGAGGAACTTCAGAACAATTTCAATACTTCAGAGATTCAGTCTTCAGTGTTGGTGCAGAAAACATTGCCCTAGAGCTGGGTGCCTCAATGTCTAAAGAGATAACAGAATCCACAGGTGAGTTTTGATTATCTAGGTTTGTAGGATCTCAGGATTCTGCCCTCCTAACTGTCCTCCTCCTGGGGCTAATGCTTCTGATGTGAGGACAGTGGTTTTGAGGATAAATATATGAAACTCCTTCCTAAATTTGAACTAAATTTAAAGCAGGTTTTCTAGCTTTGGCTCACCCCAGAATTACCGGAGCTGGCTTCTACAAGAGCAGATTGTTGGGCCCAATGCCAGAATCTGTAAGCTTGCCCATCTCAGGTCCGTTGGGGACTTTGTAAGATTCTTGAGAATTGCTAATGCTGACTCTAAAGAGTGATCCTGGATCTCCAGCAGGAAAATCATCTGGGATGCTGTCATAATCCTATTGTTAGCCTAGTTGAACCAGAATCTCTAAGGTAAGCCACTGAAAGGTACCTGGTTAGCAATTACAAGTAGCTATGCTGAGGATGCACTGCCCCTATGCAATTGGTTGTCAACAGAAGGGTTAATTTTCTTCCCTAGGGCCACTGAAAAATATCAGAGATATTGCTGATTAGGTACAAGAAGTCTGAGGTTAGGGTGTGGGAATATCGTCACTACATACTTAGTGGGTAAAATCCAAGAACACTGTTAAACATCATATGGTGCTAAAAGGAAAGAACCACAACAAAAATTGTCTACCCCCAAATGCCTCTTGTTCCAAAGTTCAGAAATCTTTTCTTACAGGATGACTCCCAAACCTTAATCCCAAGGCCTGCTGAGTTCAAAATCTGTATTTTTTCTCAAAGTTCCCAGAAAATTTGAGAAAATTGAGAAACAGTACTTGAGGTCAGTGGTACTCTATTTGAAGACCTTAAAATCCCCACAGGGCCTATGAAAATGCAAACTGCTGGGCTCCAGCTCCAGGATTTTAAATTCAGGAAGTGGAGAGGTACGTGAGACTTCACATTTCTAGTAAGTTTCCAGAAGTGGCAGCAGCAGGTCTAGAAACTGACAAAAGTCAGCTGAAAGCTGGTTGCATTGAAGTCAGCTAAGATAAAGACTAAGGTCTAGAGCCAGGCCTAGGATGTGAGGGGCTACTGAATGTAATGCTGTCTATTTAGGTTGCAAACATGGAACACTGTTTTTCCCTTCCCTATGTATTGCACGAGCAAAGACCCATTGCTCCTCTCCAAAGATTTGGCTTCTGAGGACTCTGACATTATCTTACCCACACAGATGGCTGGTTGGCCACTCCAGGCCTTGTTGTCCATACATGTGACTGCCCGCTCTCCTTTCAGTGTGTATCCTGGTGAGCAATAGTACTCACAGCGAGAGTTAAAGTAGGCACCATCAACACACTTAAACCCTCCATTTGTTGGCATAGCAAGGGTAGGACATCGCTTTTCTGAAAAGGAGGGGAACAGATATTCAGTACTTCTTAGGTTTTTTCCACAAGTGCAGAATGCAGACACTCTGAAAGCATGTAGTGGACAGTCTGCTGCAATATACCATGTGGCATTAAACAATGGGTGCTTAGGTGCCACACAGAAGACATGATGTGTCATTTCACAATAGGCCACACCACTGTCTTAGACGAGATTTCCAAGAAACAAACCCTGAGATAAAAATTTCTGGGCTAAAACTTTTGGAAGAAAGTGTTGCCAGAGGAGGCCAGTGGAGGTAAGAAAATGTGAAAACAGGAGAAAGATGCACATAGTGACAACAAGGGGTGATATATAGCAGAGTCAACTTCAGCTTGCTCCTTCAGGAGCATCCTGGAGGGAAGCAGGCAGTTCTCATTCAGCTCCCACACCTGGAAACACCCTTTACTAGCCAGTCATTGGATAGACTACACATAGGAGAATGTTCCTCTTGTCAGCTGGGCAGGTGGTTCACAGTTGTAATTCCAAGATGCAGGAGGCAGAGGCAGGAATTCCTAGACTACAATAAACAAACAAACAAACAAACAACAAACAAAAAACAAACAGATAAGATGGTAGAGTAGCAGCAGGAAGAAAGAGTTTTCTGTAAGAGATTTTTTTCTTTCTCTGAAGACAGGTGAAGAGGGCAAATGTGGTTGTATCTGGTGACCCAGGCTTGCAATCCCAGCTTCTTAGAAGACTGAGGGAAGAAGATGGCAAGTTCAAAACCAGTATGGGCCACCAACTGAGTGTCCATCAGCCTTTCAATTTGGTGAAACCCTGCCTCTAAACAAAAAGGGTTGTTTTTGTTTTTAAAGTTAGGGACACAGCAGATTTTCCTAGCATTTTCCAGGCCATGGGCTCATATCCCAGTTCTAGAAAAAAAATGAAAGGAAAAAAGGGAAACAACCCAGGAGCTAGGAGTAAGTCACATGGAAACCTGGTGAAAGATTGCTAAGTGTATGCTACAAAGATCCAGTTATATCATCTACATATTCTGGACCACGTGATTATAGTCCTGGGCTTCAGTTTTCCCAACCATATACACAGTATATGGGCAAAAATTGAATGTATTTTAAAGACTTGAGCAACATTAGAACATCAATAGGGGATGGCAACTTTGCATAAGAAAGGCATCCAACATGGGTGTCACCAATGCTGTAGTTTCTACAGTCTTAACTTGGGAGGACTTGTCTCGAAGGTAGTCTGCTGTCTCCAGAATTAGCCAGCAAGCAAAGAACTACACAAATCAGCTTTAAGACGTTGCCCTTGAAATCCCCCATCAACTTCTGCCCAGGCCCAATCCCTTCCACCGATTAAGAATCACTTCTTCTGTGAATCTTCCTTGCATCCCTAAGTCCTACTCCTTGGAACACTCGTTTTCCGTGATTTTCTTTTTCTTTACTACCAGAAGTCCCTAGTTTAAGCTTCTTCTTGTACCTATCTCATGTCTTTTGCTTCAAGCTAATTACCCTTTAAACCCTAGAAGTGTCTTATTGGCTTCTAAATCACCAGCAACTCTTTGGAACCCTGGCTTTACTGAACAAATATCACCAGTGCTCTGGGGCACAGTCTCTTATCTATGTTTTCTCCAAATAGTGCACCATACCCATCTTTGGAAAAGGAGCACACACACCCTCTGCTATATCATAGAAATTGACTGGCTTAAACTCACCACTTCATGAAAAGCTTCATCTCATAGCAAAACAGTTTTGTCCCTGAAGACTCAGCACAGGTCTTATCTACTCACGTTTACAGATGACCTTATCCGACCAGCGCTTGTTTGACTGGCAGATGAGCTGGGAAGAGCCATGAAGCTCGTAGCCCTTCCTGCAGCGAATGTCACACCTTGTCCCCAAGGACGTTTTGTAGTATCCACCAGGAGGGGCCCTGCAGTAAACATCCCCATACTTCACCTTGATGGGGGAACACCATGGAGTGTCTACAGGCAGAAGCAAACAAAGGGAAAAATAAATAATGACAGGTTTAGACAATGCAGCCCTTTATTCTTGTGCTCCCAGTTCAGATTCTGAACCTCCAATAGTTCCCTATGCCCTCTAGATAAGAAGGCTATGGCTGTGAGACTGAGTACTAGACATAAATAAATATGAACCCAAGTTCCCCTAATTAGTTGTGTGATGTGTGCAAGCTCTGAGTCAATACCTATGCCAGTAACAGGCAAATGCTATAAGGAATAAAGACTGTATGTATATCCATTACCTATCACAGTGCTGAGCACAAAGTAAATAGTCAAAAAGCATCTGTTTCTTCTCATATTGCCCTTAATATGATATCCTAATTGAATATCTAGGGTTAGTGAATTCTAACCCTAACCATGTATGTGTAACACAGAGTTGATTAACTGTGGTTTCTTCCCAGCTATATGCAAATTCTCTGTAAAGAAAACCACAGTACTCTTGTTTACTGATTTTAACTAAGCTTCACAAGTGTTCATGATAGAGTGTCATTTTGGCTTACACTCATAAAACAATTGCTCCCAGTAAAGAAACAAACCCCCCTTTCCAGATATCCTTGGTTATGCCCTATTTAGGTAATAGTGACACCTTCCTCAGATGGAAAATTTGATTTTGGTCTCATAGTAGTGTGTTAGCTATGTTTTGCAAACTTGAAAATGGAGTCACCTGGAAAGACGGAACTTTCTATCAGATTGGTCTGTGGGCCAATATGTAGGAAATGCCCTAAAGTGCATTTTCTTGAATAATGATTGTTGTGGGATGACCTAAATCTTGGGAGTGGGTGGTACTAATTCTGCACAGGTGATGCTGGATGTTATATATAAGAAAGCAAGCCGAGAAAGCTACAGAGAATAAGCCAGTTGGTAGCATTCCTGCAGAGTTTCTGCTTCAGTTCCTGCCTCTAGGTTCCTGCCTTGAGTTTCTGCTTTGACTTCCGCTGATGGAGCCAAACAAAGCTTTTCCCTGACAAGTTGCTTTGGTCAGTATTTTTATCATAGCAACAGAAAAGCTGCCAAAAACAAACCAGGGATATTATTAATAAAGCAGAACTTCTCCCCTGTCTTGGGAAGGTACTCTTTTGGGACAACTATGCAAAGGAAGGACAAGCTAACTTCTTAGGGGAGAAGTTCCTCCAGCAGCCAGTCCATCAGTTCTGCACAATCTGCGGAGCAGTGACAAGCTTCCTCAAGTCTTTTGGTAGGTGTGGAGTTAATGCTTTGAAGGAGAGTACTTTCCCATCACTGCCTGGCTCTTCATTCCCCACCAGTGCCTGTGCTGCCAGTAAATGGAGTAAGTTTGCCACCATGTGGACAGAAAGGAAGGAACATAGGCTTTGTTCCATTTTGTTCAAAAATTCTCTCCTAAGGATGTCCTTCGGACTGCTAGTCAGCCCTACTAAAAGATCATGTCCAGATTTTGGCAATAGAACACCATTTTACTCTGATGCTTTCAGGTTCCCTTTGGCTAAAACTTTCATCATTTAATGGTTTTCACAAAGTTGAGAGTAGGTTGAAAATTTAACACTCAAGTAATATTCCCTAGATGTCCTGGGTAGAGGTAATGAGGGTTTACTCTAGAGTTTATTCATTTGCACCATGGGGATTCAGATGTTCAGAGCCTTCATGGAACACTTCCTTTCTGAAAAACATTATACATGTAGTCTACATGCAGTATGTATAATTTATGATCTATTTAAGATCTGTGTATTCTTTCATATATCACAAATTTACATGTCTGAATGCAGCATGAAATTGGCCGATTTTCCTTCCGTATTTGGACTCTTGAAGTTCTTCTATCAATACTGACCACATATCCAAAAGCTGTGCTGTTGTCACCATGCAGAGGGGGAAAAAATCTTGTATTCATTTATTTGCAAAAGGCATTTTATTTTTATGACTTTCCAAGGCAAATCTTTGGAACATATTTTGACAGTTTTAGGGGTCTTTGGTAATGGCAATGGGAGCATGAGTGAGTGGTTTGAATTTAAGATGCAAATAAGTACTGTGTGTTAGTCAAAGTGAATTAACAAAAATGTTTAACACAGAGACTTAGAGGAAGAATGATCTTGTTCTGTGGCAGTTAAGACAAGGTTTACCAAGTAGACATCCAAACTGATTATTCAGGAAAGCCTTTGCATCCCCCTGGGCCAATGTGATAAGCACTGTAATTAAATGGAGTCTGTTGAGTAGGCAGCCTGGTGTAGCAGGCTAATGAGGAACTACTACTGCATTATGGATGTGAGCCAAAACACCTGTTCTAACTCAAGAGCAAGATCTGTCAGCAGAGGGAGTGACATAAAATTCACTTCCTACTCTCTAGAACCATTGGTTCCCTCTTCTATAAACAGCCAAGAAGGTAATACTATCTCTTCTCTACGCATCTTCTCCTTCCCTCAATTAGTGTGAATATACTATGGTATCCCAGTTAAACCATTAACCCTGAATTCTATCCCCAGCACTCAAGTGACTAACTAGATACAATTAAATCAATAAATAAAATGTATGCTATTTAATCTTTCTTCTTTTGAATTTGACTTAATTCAAATCAGTTACTGTGTATATATGCTGTGCCAGACACCGTAAGGAACTTAATATTCCATAGCTAAACTCACAGTTAATCATGATTGACCTCTAACTTTTAAAATTAATGACACTTAAAAGCTGGGGTGTATCAACTGAATAGAGCATTTGTCTTGATGAAGAAGGCCTTAGGTTCAATCCTCATCATAATAGTAATAACAAAAAGAAAAAAGTCTTAAGGGTGCACAGCAAGTTTTGATATGTGTATCTATACATATAAGATGTATAGTGTTATGATTCCTACAGACAAGAGAAATGACTTATCATAAAAAGATTTATTCTCAGACATTCAGGGAAGGTTCTGGGATAGGCATATTTTCAGACATGCGATCTACTTTCTACCTTGCAAGGTTATGGGATGAGGGAGGACACAATGAACTAAGGACATGAGGGAGATGCTACTGTGTAAGAGTCTCTTTGCATTACATGTGTCTTAGGAACGTTTTTAAACTAGGGACTCAAAAAGAGCTTTCTACAACTTTCAGAAAGTCTTATGAAGCATAGCATCTCCTTACCCCAAACATCTGCCTAGAAAGTTTGAGCTTGGTTGGACTGCTTATTCCCAAGACAATGAAGACAGACATTATTTGATAAGTGAGTTTTTGCTGTCAGAAATCAAAGCAAATGTGGAATCATATCTAGTCATAAGCACCAGTCATTGTTTTGAAAGACTTTCCACTCCTCTGGAAAACAGCTAAAGGGCAGTCTTTAGGCAATGGTTGACCAGAATTATTTCAATTTCCTGATAGCTCAGAAATGACACAACAGACTTGGCACTTTCCTGCCAGTGTATGGGTGCATTTCTTGGACCTAATGTCAAAATGAAAATTTACCAGCCTATTTTCTTCACAGGTTTCCTCTGTAGGAAGAAAAAGCAGTTTCAGACAAAAAACATTTACCTTCATTTCTGCCCTGAGCTCCCTGGCTTCAAGGAAGCAGCAGCAGGAATATTGGTGGATATACTTACCTGAGCTAGGACAGAAGGTTCTTCCTTAGGCTTTCTATATCTGCTGGGGGCGGATACTGGGGGAAATTTGTACAGTTGGATTTCTTATTATTGAGTTAAAATTTATTCGAGTAACAACACAGTTTACTTATCATTTGAGGAGCCATGCTTGGCTCAGAAAGAGCATGAGATGAGCTCATGAAAATCAAGTTTTCTCATTCTCCATTCAATCAGTACATTAGCAGCACTGAGTGCAGAGTTAACCTTGGGTGGTTCGCTCTGGACAGTTTTAGCTGTAATGTCTGAATCAGGCTTGATTTTCACTGTCATCAGCCACAGCTTGTCTTTGCAGAAGTAAGGATAGTAAAGACATTTAGGAGAATAAAATGACCATGGGGTGCTCAAAGGCAGCACTTCAGAGATTTCTTTTTTTTTTCTTCCTTTTGTTTTTCTTTTGGAAAGATGATTGCCTATGCATGTTTGTTTTATTAATATTTATTTTCCTGAGCAGGCAATTAGAACTTCAATGTGGTTTCTGGTCACGTTATTACAGTCTGCTCTGTGCAACCTTAAAGAAAAATCTCCTGGCATCAGCAGGTCCTTGTCAGCACATAAGCAAAGCATTCACCTTTATAGAGAGAGTGTGAATACCAGACTCCATCGTCTTCTAGAGGTGAGTCTCCAGATCCTACAATAAAAAGAGAACAGAAACGGCAGCAAGAAAAGCCACATGGAATGGGTGCATATTTCAAAGCATTGCTTTGGCATCATCCATGCAAGGGGTGCTTATTAGATTGCAGAGCCAAGAGCAGAGCTTCTGTGGCCATTCATGAGGAGACAGGAAACTCTCAGAGTGAACCTGGCTGTGATGGCTGGAGCCAATCAAAATGAGATGCTGACTGTTTTTGTTTGTTTGTTTGTTTGTTTGTTTGTTTGTTTGTTTTTGGAATTACGACAGGGCCATCTGACATTCTGGAATCAGGAAAGAGAAAGAAAGTCAACTTCACTCTGAGACGATGCCAATGTATATGAAGTTCAGGCCAGAGCAGAGACCGTAAAATGTGTGTGACTCAGGCTCAACCCCCAGTTCCTCCAGTAGGTAAAGACAACCCAGTAGAATGTAGTGATAGGTCCATCTGCTGAAAAGAATTTGGATGGAGGCCAAGAAGGGAAATCAAATGTCTTATCTTAATGACGAAAGAAATGCACAACTGCCTTAAGACATATGTAGGAAATGAAGGCTGAAACTGAGGACTTTGGCATTTATTTAGAGTTCCTCGCCTAGCTGAGACTAAAGTAAAATTTCTTAAGGAGTCTTACTATCCTCAAATCCCAGGTACATTTCACCAAAATAGAAAAGGAACGTCTCTCCTAGGAGCTTATTCAAGTCTCTGTCAGGGCGAGCACATAATTAATGGCCCCTGTTTCCCAGCCAGAGAAGGTCATTCTTGTGTTCTGCTTGGTTGCAGATTTCCTCACCTGATCCCTTGAATACCCCAGCTGTACAAAGTGACAGACTTTTCATTGTTCCACATCAGTGATTGTGTGAACATAAAACCTAGGAATGCAACCTAGAAACATAAATCAAAAGCCTGGCTTCATCCACCTTGATCCATTCACTCCACTGCCATAGGTCTATTCCATGGAAAAAATAAAAATAAAAAAGATTGACACCATAAGCAGCAATCACACACACACACTCACACACACACACACACACACACACACACACACACACACACAAACACACACACTATCTTCTCAGAACCCCAGTTAAATGGTCTAGAGGATTCAGCAGGTATTGGCACTCACCCATTCCATAATCAATTTGTCTACCCTGGCTTCCTTAGTTTTTCTTCTGAACAGTCTCTGGACATAGCTTCTTTATCACTCTGCTATTTAGACATAGTGTTTCTTGGAGCTCCAGGTTGTCCTTATTTCCACACTTTCCCCCTGTTTAATCCTATCCATACAGCTCAGTTTAACTGTCCCCTTTTGTTTATGAAAAATCCATTATTTCCATTCCTAAACTTTCAAAGGCTAGACCTTTAATGTTTCATGTGGCTGAAAAATAGAATGAGAATGTAGCCCTCAAAGCACAAATTTTTAGGTTCTTAGAATAGACTATAGCTTCCCTTAGGATGAATCCCTTTAATTCCACATACCTGAGTTTCTGGGTCAAGTTTGAAGAAGTCAGTCATTTGCACAAAATCTTTGGAAATATGGGTAACTGATAACTGCCCTGGACAACCACAGAGGAATATATCTCATAATCAAATGTGGTCTTCAGGGTTGATATTTTCTACAATAAAATATGTCAGCAGTCAAGCCAGTATTCTCAGTTCTTACTATTATGTGGGCCTTGAGAGAGGAAGCCTCAGCTCCCCAGCAAAGACGTATTTCCCAAGCATTATAAAAGCACTATCCAAAGCATTTAGTACTAATTGTCTGGTGCAACAGTTACACTGGTGCCTAGTTTAGGGGCTCCCACTTACAGGATCTACTCCTTCACTGCCTCTCATTGTTCTGGAGGTAGGAAGTTTACAAAGCATATTTCCTAGATTCCCCTACTCTTAGACTGGGAACAAGTCTGCATTTTACAGATTTGGAAGATGAAAGAGAAGGCATTACTCTGTATGTTTATTAGTATTTTTATTATTTGATAATTTCAAGTATACAATTTTAATAAGATCCACCCCATTCCCTCCTTTCCAATCTATCCTCTATTTTCACTACCTTTTTCTCTTCCAACTTCATGTGATTTCTCCTCCTCCTTCCTATACTTCTCTCCCTCCATCCCTCATTGACTCCATTTAGTGATGCCTGTATGTGAATGAGTGAAGGCCCATCTACTCGAGGATGGGCAGCCTCTCAGAAACTGTACTCCTGAAGAAAAACTACGAACCCATGCATGGAGATGTAGCCCATGGCAGTTCAGTGTCCTAGTAAGGGGAACGGGGACTGTCTCTGACATGAATTCAGTGGCTGGTTCTTTAATCACCTCCCCCTGAAAGGGGAGCAGCCTTATTAGGCTACAGAGGAGAAGAATGCAGCTAGTCCTGATGAGACCTGATAAGCTAGGGTCAGATGGAAGGGGAGGAGGACCTCCCTTATCAGTGGACTTGGAGAGGGGCATAGGAGGAGATGAGGGAGGGAGGGTAGGATTGGGAGGGAATGAAGGAGGGGGGCTACAAAGTGAAATAAACTGTAATTAATATAAAAATAAAAACAAAAAAGAAGAAAATAAAATACTAGTTACTATATGTCTTTATGCAGTTAGCACTAAAAAAATACTTTAAATATGCAATCAGTGATGGCTGTCTTCACAAGAAATTTGTGATAAACACCTGAAATCTTTCTATCTCTTATGTCACTGTAGAGTTAAAATAAATATCAATTTCAATGAAAAAAAGAAAGAAAAACGACTCTCCCTCTCACAGAGGTCATCAATTGAAATAGCACTTCAGCTAAGGGTGACTCTTTCTTCACTATTCCTGGGGGTTTGGCTGGATTGATCTTGTACATGCAGCTACAACTGCAGTGAGCTCATGTGTGTACAGCTTTGTCATGTCTCACAAATATTTTTTCACTGCAGACACCAACTTGGTTCTTACAATTCTGTGTCCCTCTTCTAGGCTTCTGAGATTTCCCCTGATTATTGCAGGAGTGTGATTTATATATAGGACTGAGTACTCCTCAGGATCTTATTCTCTGCATGTGGACTAGTAGTGGGTCTTTGTATTCATCACTATCTACTGCAGAAAGAAGCTTCTCTGGTGAAAGTTGAAAAATGCATTATGGGTATAAAGATAAGGCTTAGATAGCAGGTTACTTTAGACATTTAGCAGAATAACAGTATTAAATTCTCCCCCAAGGACCCGTGACTTAAACAGCTATGGATTTGGAGCCAGTTAAAAGTAAATATCTGAGCTATTAAGCAGGCTTTAAACACAATCAGAAAATAGATGTTTACTAAGTACATTTTATGGCACTATTTTCTCCAGTGGGCATGTCTTGAAAGACCAGTCTTTATTATAGTTCACAGGGTTCATAGCCCAGTAAAACCCTTAATTACTTTCCACTTGCTTTTGCCATGCTCCGTGACTCAAAAATATGTCTTCAACAATAGAGCCTTATCATCAATTTCTAGACAATAACTAAGAGCAATGGAAATGGCTTTTAATATTTGGAGGCCTATAGGTCCACACTAGCTAATAAATCCAAAAGATGTAGCTCATTCCTGTGGTAATGTGGAAGCATTGTCACCCTGTGTACTGGGTAGCTGAAGTCAACCTGACACAGGCTGGAGTCACCAGAGAGGGGGGAGTCTCATTGAGCAGCTTCTTTTATAAGATCAGGCTGTAGGCAAGTCTATAGGGCAGGTTTTTAGGCTTTCTTGTTTGTTTGGTTGGTTGGTTGATTTTTTGTTTTGTTTTGTTTTGGTTTGTTTTGTTTTGTTTTGGTTTGGTTTGGTTTTTTGAGACAGGGTTTTTCTGTTTAGCCTTGGCTGTCCTAGACTCACTTTGTAGACCAGGGTGGTCTACAAAGAGTTCTGCCTGCCTCTGCCTCCCCAAGTGCTGGGATTATAGGCAATGTGCCACTGCGCCCTTTGGACATTTTCTTAATCAGTAATTTATGGGGAAGGGTTCAGCCCATTGTGGGTGGTCCCTTCCCTGTGCTGGTAGCCCTGGGTTCTGTAAGAAAGAATGATGAGCAAGGCAGGGGAAGCAAGCTAATAAGCAACACCCCTTCATAGCCTCTGCATCAGCTCCTGCCTCCAGATTCCTGCCCTGCTTGAGTTCCTGTTCTGGCTTCCTTCAGTGAAGAAAAGTGTGATATAGAATTGTAAACCAAATAAACCCTTTCCTCCTCAACTTTATTTCGGTCATGGAGTTTCAGTGTAGCAACCTAAGTAACCCTAACACAGCAACCCTAACTAAGACAGCCTATTATACATCGAGTAGCTCTATTTAAACTCTTTTGATATAGGTATGTATTTTAGAAAGCTTCTACAGTAGTAGGTTTTCATGTAATTTACCAAAAAGATTTGTTATCCTCTCTTTGTATTCATTTCTTTATCTTGTCCTTCTATTTCCCTTTCCATCCAACCCTTCCTGTTCCATTATTCCCCTTTCCCATTTTATACAACTTGTATTCTATCCCTTTCTTTTGAGACACCCCCTACACACACACACACACCATGGTCCATCTTATATTCCTGACTTCTAGAGCTATTCCAATTTCAATATGCATATCTGAAAGTAGGTTGTCTCATCTAGAATGATTATATCCAGATCCATTTACCTGTGAATGTCATAACTGCATTTTTCTTTATACCTGAATACTATTCCATGGGTAAATGGACTACATTTTCAATAACCATTCATTAACTGATGAGCATTTAAGACTATTTTATTTCCCTGGCTATTGTGAATAGAGGGTCTTTAAGTCATTGGTGGAGAGACCTGGAAGAAGATTATAGGGGTGTGGGACTCAAGCCCCCTCCCCCATTTTAAGATATCCTGAAGTGAGCAGCCTTCTCCTGTCCCGTGCTCTTCTCAGTTATGTTCTGCCTTGTCACGGTTCCCCAAGCAATGAAGACAGTTGGCCAGGGACTGTGAGCCAACAAAATTCTTTCATGCTTTAAAGTGGTGTTTCCCTCAAGTAGGTTGTCATAGTCAGAGAAAATTGAGCAGCTTCCTCTTTGTAACTGCTGCCACCTACAAATCTTTTGACAACATGAGAGAGGACTTTTATGTGGGTTGGCTGAATGGGGCTTTTAAAAGCACCATAGTTGAACTTTTAGCCTATGACAGATACTGCTTAGACTACTTGTCCAAGGTTTTACAGCTAATGAGTGGTAAATTAAGGACTCAAGTCTAGTTTTTCTTACTTTCAAAACAATTGTTCTATTTTCCTTAAGCCTACTGCCTTCTGCTTCCTGCATTGACACACATGGGGTGATAGGCTTTGAGGTGACTGACAGGTGAGTGGTCTCTTGTTTAGTGCCAAAGCAAGTATGCAAGGAACAAGGTAAAGGATCTATGTATGGCAAAATCTGCTGGTCCAATATGAACCTATGGTCTCCTTTCTTCTTCTTTTGATTTTTCTTTTTTGTGCACCTATAAGGACCAAATCCAAGACCTCTTGATTACTAGTTGATTCACTCATTCATTATGTATTCCTTTTTCTTACCTGTGTATGGTAGGGAAGCACTCTAGCCATGAGCCTTATCTTCAATGTTTATTTTTTTATATATTTTATTCTGAGACACAGTCTTGCTAAATTGCCTAGCTTGGCCTTGAATTTGTTTTTTGTGTTTTTTTGTCTGCACAGATCTTGAATTTACAATGTTCTTGCTTCTGTTGCTTATTAAGCTTCTGGTGTTAGAGGCTGGACCCACCAGACTTTGGTAGTTATTTCTTAACAGCAGATCAGAGGATACATTAGCTCTAAGCTGTTCTTCCTCAGGGAAGAAAATGTGGCTCCATGTTAAATAGATAACCCTTACCAATAATTGCTTCGGGAATAGGCATGAAAACTAGAATAAGGCAAGTGAAAAACAATTCTGTTTATGGAGGATCATACTGTAATGGTGTTCCCTAAGGGAAAAGACACTTCCTTTTTTCTCTCTCCTTGCTTTGGAGGATATTGTATATGGATAATGATTAAGACTGCAGCAGCCATTTTGTTAGCATGAGGCACAAATTCTTAGGACTGACTCTTTCAACTGAGAATGGTAGAATAAATGAATACAAAAATTACACAGGGGTCTTTGATGATCTCATTTAGCTGCTGAATAAATTTTAGATATCAGTTATCTCTATGCTTATCTGGTCAACAATAAGTTTCCTTTCAGTTTAAGCTACTGTGAATAATACTGTTTGTTTCTTGGAGCTGAATGCATCCAAGCTGATATAAACATGAATGAAGACTTCTTGCCCGTTGTCAATTAAAAAAATAGTTCAAAGAAAATAAATGAGTATTAGTTGCTACTCAAGGACCATTTCCAGTTTATATACAACCTGAATATACAAATTAACTCCTGTAAAACATCTGGTGACTATTTTAAAAAATAGACTTCCCAAGGGGGACAATAAATTAAAAGACAGACTCAAATTATTCAGAAAGTAAGGCTTAGTGAAGCAAAGAAGAATCAAACATATTAGCTACAGGTTTTACACAGAATAAGAAAGAAAGAAAAGCAGGCAGGGGTCAAAGAAAAAAGAGCCCTTTCTCATAAAAGGTCTCTATCTAAAATGTGATCCCTTTAGAAATCCCTTAATTGAGGTTTAATGTGACATAATCATTTCAGCCTGCATATGGTTCTGATTACCACTCTTTAGAAAGATGCTTCTTCCACACAAAGACAAATGCTACACTGGCTCAGAAATCAGGAATTCAAAGCCATAGATGATTCTGTCCCTTAGTTATATCTAAAGCCAATTACATTTGTAATTCTGCTTTCCTTGCAGAAAGTTCTTTTAATTCAAAAGATGTCTTTAAAGTAACTGCTCACAACTTCCCCACAGTTCACAGAAGGGTCTTCCTGGGCTCTTTCCCTTTCACTTGGAATCTCTACATAGCCTACCACAGAGGGCCTCTGAAAGACTCTACCCAGCAGGGTATTAAAGCAGATGCTGAGACTTAAAGCCAAACTTTGGGCAGAGTTCAGGGAATCTTATGAAAGAAGGGGGAGATAGAAGTGCCTGGAGGGGACAGGCGTTCCATAAGAGCAACAGAACCAAAAAAAAAATCTAGACAAAGGGGTCTTTTCTGAGTCTGATACTCCAACAAAGGACCATGTATGGAGATAACCTAGAACCCCTGCACAGATAAGTAGTCCATGGCAGCTAAGTGTCCAAGAGTGTTCCCTAGTAAGGGGAACAGGAACTGACTCTGACATGAACTCAGTGGCTAGCTCTTTGATCACCTCCTCTTGAGGGGGGAAGCAGCCTTACCAGACCAGAGAGGAGGACAATGCAGCCAGTTCTGATCAGACCTGAGAGGCTAAGGTCAGAGGGAAGAAGAGAAGGACCTCTCCTATCAGTGGACTTGGGGAGGGGGATGGGAGGAGATGAGAGAGGGAGGATAGAATTCGGAGGGGATGAGGAAGGGCACAACAGCTGGGATACAAAGTGAAGTAAACTGTAATTAATAAAATATATTTTAAAAAAGAAACTCAACAATGCATCTAGAACTTGGAAGATCACTAGTGTTCCTGTCCTCACGACACAACTTTTCTTACCATTCTGTAGGGAGTAGGGAAATATTCAAGAACAATGGAGTACCTAGCCAGCTGACTAAACAATCTATTCATTCAGTGTGATACATAATCTGAATTGGCATATGTATTGGGTCTGTGTTACGTCTTCAGCCAAAAGGACTGGCTTGATTTATTTAGTGATTTTGTACTTAGTTCTGCATTCTTAATTTTTTGTGAGGAATTTCCCCCTCATGATTTTTATTCTAAATATTATTTAATAGTATCAGACATAAACATATTTAATTAAAAGTAGCAACATTGATTTTATACTAAAGTCACCGAGAAAGTGGATGGAATTCACTGTGTGCTACGGATGCTTCACCCATGTGCCATCACCTACTCCAGAATCAACCCCAACATATTTTTACTATATAAACTCACTTTCAGGGAAGAAAAGATAATAAAATTTTAATAAGGCCCTGTGACATAAAAATTAGGAGTCATGCTTATAAAGCATTTTGTGCTATGTCCCATGCTAACATTTTCTAAAGAAATATGTGATAACCTATTAATACTGGACTCTTTTTCGTGTGAGATAAGAAAAAAAAACATGTTAAGCAAGAAGGAGCTGAACATTGTGACCTCTCTAATTCAAGAATCTGCCATAAGTTTGAGGCCAGCCTGGACAACACAATGAGATCATGAGTCAGGAACCAAGAAGCCAAACAAACAAGCAAACAAACAAACACAAAAAGCAAAAGAAATAGTTATCTACATTAGATCAAGTTGATTTTTTTTTCTAGACTAGTGATATCCACTGATAGCGAGGGCCGTAGATTCCATCTACAGTGATGGAAATTACCTAGATCTGCAGGACCTAATAGAGTAAGCAATATGTGAACACCGGGCACTTCAAATGTGGTCATTATGAACAAGGAAATGAATATTTTACTTTCTGCAGTTTGTCAGCCATGCATAACTGTGTTTGAACAATATTAAATGGGAAATTCTGGGAATGTCTAACCCTGAGGCTTTACAATGCACACCATCCAAAACAGCATAATGAAAACATATGGTCTGACCTAGGATTTGAATCATCATTACCCAGTGTGTGCAACTTGTTTATAATGTCCACCCATTCCCCATTTGGGAGCTATTTGCTTTAAGAGCAATTATTATGATGTCATGGTATCTGTGTTAATGTGGCCTTATTTTACTAAATGATGGCTTCAAAGCAAAGGAGCTAACAACTTGAATATGCCAGAGAGAAGCTGTAAGGTTTTTTGTTGAGTTAAAAAAATGTTAAAATTCCCAAAGTTTGGCTATGAGTCTTCTGATATCTATCCTGTTTGCCTTTCTGAGTGAGGATTGATCATCTTACCCAGGGTTCTCATTATTGCTTAGCTTTTTTTAAGTATACAGATATTAGTACATTTATCCTATATTATATGTCTAATATCCACTTATAAGTGAGTGTATACCATGTGTCTCTCTGTTTCTGAGTTACCTCACTCAGGATGATCTTTTCTAGTTCCATTCATTTGCCTGCAAATTTCATGATTTCCTTGTTTTTAATAGCTGAGTAGTATTCCATTCTATAAATGTGACACAATTTCTGTATCCATTCCTCCACTGAGGTACATCTAGATGAGAGCCTACTATAGAGGGTCCTCTGAAAGGCTGCACCCAATAGGGATCAAAGCAGATGCTGAGACTCACAGACAAACTTTGAACAGAGTGCAGGGAGTCTTATGGAAGAGGGTGAGGAATAGAAGAACATGGAGGGGACAGGAGCCCACAAGGACACCAAAAAAGCTAAAAAAAAAAAAAAAAAAAAACCCGAGCCCAGGGGTTCCTGCAGAGACTGATGTGCCAACCAAGGACAATGATGCATGAAGAGGACCTAGATCCCTGCTCAGATGTAGCCAATTGGTAGCTCAGTCTCCATGTGGGTGTCCTAGTAAGGGGAGCAGGGGCTGCCAGTTTTCTGAAATCGATTGCCTGCTCTTTGATTACTTGCCCCTGGTGACATGGCCTTGCCAGGGCACAGAGGAAGAGGATTCAGGCAGTTGTGATGAGACTTGATAAGCTACGGGCAGATGGCAGAGGAGGTGGGGCTCCTTTCAGTGGACTAAGGGAAAGGGATAGGAGGGAAGAGGGAGGGAGGGTAGGATTGGGGGGAGTTGAGGGAGGGGGATTTAATTAGGATATATAATGAATAAATTGGAAAAACCAAGCAATAATATTCTTTGAGATAATGTTTTGCTATTTGCTTTCATAACTTAAAATTCCTTATGAAATGGGAGCCTGTAGAAAAGTTTTGCTGTGGGGTGGTATTGGCACTTACTCTCTTTAATTTTTCTGGTGGTCAATAATAGATGTGAGCATGCAAATATGTAAAGCAGAGCAATAACCTTTCTTTCCTGCGTGTGTTAAACTACAGGAGATTCTAACATGTGGGAAAGTTTTGGGAAATCACAGTCCTGAGTCGTACAGGAAAGACCACCAGACCAGCTCTGTTAAGTTTTTGGCAATGTTTTCCCAGAAGAGAGGAACTTTACCAGCTTAGAAGGAGGTTTTTCCTCCCTTCTTCCTGCTCCCAAAATAATGTCAGTTATAATTTTACAAACACCTAGGCCATATAGCTAGGCTCTTCTCTGACTAGATAATAACTAAAATAACTCATTTATACTAATTTACATTCTGTCACATGGCGAGTTACCTGGGCTCAGCTACCATCCCTCTGTTCTCTTCACAACTTGCTGGCTGAATCTCGCACACCTGGTTCTATCCCAGAATCCTTTCTGCCTGTCGAATGTCCCACCTCCTATTTCCTGTCTTACTTATACGCCATCAGATTTATTATTAACAATTGAAGTTTTCATAGAGACACAAGATGTTCTCTCAATAGACCAGAATGTAAGGGAAGGTATTGAAGGAGCAGTACTTGTAATAAAATTAAGCTTTGAGGAGTGTTTGTTTCAGTCTCAAGAAGCAGGCCCCGGACAAGTGTTCACAGAAGCAGAAATTGTAAAGAAGTTACTATTCTTTACAATTTCTTTACAATGAGTGACTTGTTTCTCAAAATACAGGACAGACTAACAGATAAAACCTGAAGGAAAGGAAACAGAGGAATGTACATGAAGAAAGATCTTGTTATACACAGAACAGGAACATCCAGGAAAAAAGTATCCAGAGAACCTTTTGCCCAGCACAAGGACTAGCTGAAGAAAAGATTTACTGACAATATTTCCATTGAGGAAGAATATTCACTAGAATGTTCTGATGGAACAAGTTGACATGCTCCCTCTTATCTTCTGTAACCATACTAGACTCTTCTCATGTATCAGCATCAACCGCAATTGCACAGACTGCTTACTGCCTCAAAAGTAGTATTTTGGAGAGAAAAAAATAAAAGTATCAGAGTACATAACATGCCACAAGGAAAAATACTGATTTGTGCATTTTGAGTTGGTTTATATAGCTGTCTGCATGTCAAAGTCCTGTCTTAGGCTTTTACTTATAACATTACCTTTTCCAGCTTTCGCAAGTTCAAGATCCATACAAATGTATTTATTCAAGGTGGATATATTGTGAAATAGACGCAACTGAATTTTAATGGAAATGTCCATCAGCCCATGTTGGTTATCATTCAGTATTGACTAAAACCACTTGATTTTTCACTCAATTTTTTACTCATTCAAACTATAAATAATGAATTTGCCCTGCCAAAAAGTCACAATAGCAGTTACTCCTTCCTATGTCTCTTAGTGAAATAAACTACCAACATGAAAATTTCGAAGATTTTGAAACCTGCAGATTTGTCTAGGTAATGCTTTGTTTCTTTGTTCAGAATAGAAGACTCGAAAAATTTGAAAAGGGCTCTTGGGGACTGGCTGAGGATGTCTTTTCTTCTTCCTGATTGAGTCAGGACCTAGATGTTATGGCTGATACTGTGCTTTCTGGTTTATTTTTGGTCATTCTCTCAAGTAGAAAACAATGTTGAGAGACATGGATTAGCTGACTAAATCTATGTCCCAGACTGAAGAAACTTTCCATTTGTTAGCTTCAATTCCTTCCTTTAAAAAAAATGGAATGCAGCAGCAGGTAGAAGGATGTAGTGTGTACTTCAAATTATATTCCCTCATAACTCCTTCATCCTCAGCCTGGTTCCCACAGAGGTCAGAGTTGGCATCATACCCCTTGAGACCAGAGTTTTGGACAGTTGTGAAGCATCATATGGGTGCTAGAAATCTAATCTGAGTCCTCTGCTAGAGCTGGGCCATTCTTCCAGCCCATATTCTTTATTTTAAAGAAGATTTAAAAACCTAGTTCCTCTAATTTGTCTTTCCCAATAATCATTATTATTTTTGAGCCAGGGACCCCCTAAATGCTTAAGCATGTTTTCGGTTACTATGTAGCCCAGGCTGGCCTCAAATTCATGATCCCCTTGTCACAGCCTTGCAAGTTCTGGGAATACAGGTGTGGAACTCCACGTCCTGTGCTTTAATCAGTTTTTTAAAATTCAATTCTCTTGAGTTTCCATTCCCTTGAGGTTCTCTGTGTACAGTTTTACACCATCACTGACTCTATCTTGTTTGGGATTTTCAGAAATTGTTCCAGAAGGGTATAGATTCTCGCCTCCGCAATAAGCATCCAGCATTTCATGAAATAGGATGAGGGTGGGGGAAGTGTTTTCTCTTATTGCCCTGCTGGAACTAGTGAAGTGTCCTTCTCTACATGTCCCCTTTGAAACAGTTCTTCTTCTTAAAATGTTAGTGGACACACTACTTACTCATTTGCTCAAGCTGTTAGCTCAGTATTAATTTTTTTTTAAAGGAGACACTCGTCTCCTTCATGAAGGTTGTACTTACAGAAACAGATACTATATTTAAGGTTCAAAAACACTACCCAAGTAAAGCTGTGATGGGTACATACTTCTTGGCAGTCAATCAGTGCTATAATTTACAAAGTTCTGGCAGATCATGCCAAAACTGAGAATAACTGGATTCAAGAGACGAAAGGTACTAAGAAAGTAAAATAAAATCACTGTAGTGTGTGCCAACAGTGGTAGGCACCAGCCCCTAATTGCCAGAAGCTGAGTGATATTTCAATGCACTAGATTAAATGGTACAGAGAAAGTGAAGAGGCTATGTGGAAAGATGCTTTCTCCAAATCCCTGAAATGAACATTATGAAATTCCTGTAACTGACAGTTTACAGCCTCCTCAGCTAAAAGACATCTAAGATTTTTTCAATTCTGGAATGTTTTCTGCTTCCTCAACAAAGGTCCAAAGAACACTTGACCTTGGACTTCACTTTAAGTCTTTCATGAAAGACTTTTAAGACAGCACTGCCTGTCTTGAAAACATAACAAAACAAAATAAAACAAAACAAAACAAAAAACAGGAAAAAATTCCCAAAACAGAAGAGGAGGAGGAAGAGGAACAACACAGATCTGTCTGAGAGCTGAGCCGTAGATGGTTTCTTTTCTGGAAAGTTTCTCTTGTTTTAAAGCATCTATTTTTCTTTTTTCCCCATTTATTTATTAATTTAAGTTCTTTATAGCCTGGTCACAGCCTCCTCCCTCCTCTCTTCCCTGTCCAGCCCTCATGCCCTCGCTCTACACTCCTCTTTCCTTCTTCTCAGAGAAGGGGAGGTCCCCAATGGGTACCAAGGCACTAAGGCACCTCAAGTCACAGCAGGACCCACCGTTCTTTCAATGTTCTCAAACTGACAGTCACACACTGCCTGATATTACTTATGGCTGCTCACTGAGAGACTCAAACTTTGGTGGAAATTTAAAAACGAATGGAGGACTGAACTGATGACAATTCTGATTTCCAGAGTGATAATCTGTAGACTCTGTGTTTTTTTTCTCTCTCTCTCACCCCACACACATCTCTTTCTCTCCCTCCTTCCTTCCTTTCTTGTGTACTCTATGATATAAGGTGAGAAATTTTTCTGACAATCACTGTTGTTATAAAGTACTGTACCATCCACGCTCAAAGAAATAGGGCCAAGTCACCATGCACTGACTTCTTTATCCATGAGCACAAATAAACTTTTTTTTATCAATCTTCACGTTTTAATTTTATTATTACTAACATCATTAACTTCTTTTTCTCTTTCTCTTTTTTATTTTATTTTTTAAGATGTACTAGGGTTAGATGCTGGAATTCTGTATGAATTAAGGAGGTGCACTGAGCCACATTCCCAGACCTTTTACATCTTCCAATGGGACAAAAATTATATGAACATGATCCTAAACAAAGCTGGTAATTTATTCATGTCTTATCAGTAGGTATAATATTCCCAAATCGAGCCAAGGCCTTCCAGTTCCCTCTCATCGCTCCTTCAGTTCCCTGCCTTCATGGGATGTAACGTTGCTGGCCTTTCTCTCCTGCTGTCAAAATGTTCTCAGTTCTCCAGTTGACTTATTTCCTTTCTCTTGAAAATATGATTGTGACTTTCCCTAGAAAGAAGACAGGCTACTCTGATTTTCTCTCCTTCTCCTCTTCTCCTTCTTCTTTCCACCCCTAACGTGGCCACATATTCATGTGTGTGTAGGATGAACTCTCGCTTACAATTGACCAGAGGTTGATCTTGGATATTTCCCTTAATCAGTTCTCTATATTATATTCTGAGGCAATCTCTTCACTGAGCCTAGAGCTCCTCCTGTTTTTACCAGACTGGGTAGCCAGGGAGACCCTGGGATAAGCCAGCATGTGTCTCCAACCCCAGCACTGGGCTTAAACATGTGCACCTCTGATAAATTTTGGATTGGGGAACCAAACTCAGCCCTAAGGCTTATGCAACAAACAAATCTCCAGCAGAGCCAGCACCATAGCTGCACTCTCACGAGTCTTCTAAGATATAAATCTCTGTCCTTGCCTCTTTGTTTTTATCTTTCCTCTTGTTTTGCTTCAGAGTTTTAAAACTAGAAATTAGGTTCCCTGGAAGCAGAAATTCACAAAGAAGAGCTCGGGGAAAGGCGGGGCAGCCTGTTATAATCAGACAGCTGAAAAGGATCATGGTAATTGTGGTGATGAACACCTTCAATCCCAGCATGGGGTGGGGACAGAGCAGAAGCAGAAAGATCTCTGTGAGTTGGAGGCTAGCCTGGTCTACAGAGAGAGAGTTCTAGGACAGCCTATACAGAGAAATCCTGTCTCAAAAAGCAATGAAAGAATAAAGCAATAACAACAAAAGCAAACAAAATAAAAAACAAACAAACAAATACGGAAAAGCAAAGGGGCCAGGACTTTGCAGCCACACCCTTGGTTACAGAGCAGGCAGCTGTATGCCCTCCTGGCACTCCTCTGTGCAGATGTTTGCTCTGCCCGCTATGCTGCTCTGTCACTTCATTCTTTTTTTTTTCATTTATTTTTATATCAATCACAGGTTACGTTTTTTGCATCCCATGCATAGCCCCCTTCCTCATTCCCTCCCACCCTCCCCAACCCTCCCTCAACTCCTCCCCTCCCCCTCCAAGTCCACTAACAGGAGAGGTCTCCTCCCCTTCCATCTGACCCCAGATCATCTTGTCTCCTCAGGGCTGGCTGCAATGCCCTCCCCTGGGATCTAGCCAGGCTGTTACTCCCTGGCATGTATGGGGGAGGGTCGAAGAGTCAGCCATCAAGATCATGACTGAAACAGTCCCTGTTTCCCTTAACAGGGTCTTCAG
>CM053742.1:95718178-95747489 GCA_028658305.1 Pachyuromys duprasi
GAGAGAGAGAGAGAGAGAGAGAGAGAGAGAGAGAGAGAGAGAGAGAGAGAGAGAGAGAGAGAGAGAGAGAGAGAGAGAGAGAGAGCAGGAGGTTTCAGAGATGTCATTTGGAAAATTAGCTTCATGCTCTTCATCTCACATGTTGTTGGGAGCTTGGAGTAGAGACATGCAGGAGTGATATAAATATAAATGTGCCCTGGCTTGTGGAAGCATGGATAGCAAATTCAAGCACCCTGGGGTTGTGGCCAAGATCACGGCATGATAATGGCGGTGTCTCTGCTCTGTGCCTCCTAAGACACTATACCACTCACTCATGATACAGACATCATGTAGGCCGCAGGAGGGCAAAGAACTCTGGAGAGGAGAACAAAAGGCTTCATAGGAAAGTGAATCCTCCATTAGGAGGAAAGAGATGCCTTGCTGTACAGTACAGGGCACTAGTAAATAGTAAAGGAATGGTCTCCCAGTTCCCCAACACATCCGCTACTGAAGTGATCCTCTTTATGTATGGCTTTTCTTTCTCCCCACCTCTCCGACAGTGTCTTTTTCTATAACTTGGACCTCTGTGTATAAGGGCTGGCCTCAAACCTACAAGCTCCCTGCCTTGGCCTTTGGTGTGCTGGTGTTAAAGATGTGACCCACCATGCCCAGTTGCCACAGTTTTAAACAACTTTTTATGGTGCTGGAGAGGGAATCCAGTACTTTGTGGAATTCGGGTGTGTTCGTTACATTTCTCCTTGCTGTGATAGAACTACTAACAGACAACCTAAGGAAACAGAGGCAGATGTTGGCTCACAGTTCCACCGGGAGCAATTCATTGTGGCTGTAACGGTATCTTTGGTGGCAGTATCTCCACTGTGCTGGGAGCATGTAACTGCTGCTTCTTAGATTATGGCTGCTCAGGACACAGAAATAAGAATGAAACCAGGGCTGGCATATAATTTTCAAATGTCTATCACTTTTGTACCACTCCCATCTCACTCTTAAAGGTACCATGACCACCTAAAGCCATACCATCAGCTGAGGAACAAGAGCTCAAACATAGGTACATAAGGGAAAGTTTCCATTCAAATGTCACAAGACTAGGCAGGAATTCTACAACTGAAGCACACCCACAATTCTAAACTGTCCACCTTTTTGGGCAAACACACAAGTCTAGAAATAAATTTCTACAAACTGAACATACCCATGTAAACAATCACTCAGATCAATAAGTAGAGCATGATAAGATCCCACCACCATCCTGATTTCTAGCATAACAAATGGTTTTCTTGCATATAATTCTGAAGTATTGAAGGATGTTATGGGTGAATAAAAAAATCAGTGAGTAGTTGAGAAATGACTCAGTAATTAAAGAGCTTGTTAATAAGCAGGAAGCACAAAGTTTGGATCCCCAGAACTCAGGTAAATGCCAGGTAGATATGGTGACTTTCCTGTAATTCCAGCATGCAGAAGGAAGAAACAGGGTATCCCTGGAGGAAGCTGGCTAGCCAGACTAGGCTCATCAGCAAGTTCCGGATTCAACTGATACACACTCATGCATTCACTACACACACACACACACACACACACACACACACACGGTAAGATCTGGAGAATTCTATAAAAATTAGTAGAGTGGGATGCTAAGAATTCTTACGAATCTACACTATCACCTTACCATATGACTTTGGCCAGCCCCACCAGCTTTCAGAAAGCTTAATTTCTACCTATTTGCATATTGAATTGGTATATCCTATTGAATATCTTTACAATTAAGGCAGAGACATTCCAACAGAATAAAAGACTTGATATCAAGGGTTTAAGTAGGAACAGATGAGAGAGATAAAAGTCATATATGCTGTCTTAGTTACTGTTCTATTCCCAGGAAGAGACATTATGATGACCAAGGCAACATTTAGAAGAAAGCATTTATTTGGGAGCTTGCTTATACTTTCATAATCTTAGGCCATGGCTATCAAGGAGGGGAGCATGCTGGCAGGGAGGCACTTACATCCTGGTCCACAGGCAAGCAAGCAGAGAGAGGGGTTTCTGGGAATGGCATGGTCTTTTCAAAACCTCAAAGGCCATCTCCTAGTGACACCCCTCCTCTAAGAAGGACACCCATCTTAATCCTTCCTAAATACTTTACCAACTAGAAACCATACACTCAAATATGTTAGCCTGTGGGAAACATTTTCACTCAAACAACCACAGACACTCTCCTTGAAGCATCATACCTCAATTTTAAACTTCAATGATGGCTAAATAAGAAGTTCAGTTAAAGACTTCAAGTAGCACCACTTAGCACATTGTTCTGAGCAAATGACAAATTACATGTCAAAATAGCTAATTTAAAGGAGAAGGCTGTAAAAGAAGCCATTAATTGGAGGCAATGACTTTTACCCATGTTTTAAATAAAATCTGGATGTTAATTTGAATTTGTTTTCTGAAACTCAACTATCATTGGAATGATGCTAAAGCCATTTTCAAATAGTTGTCTGCTTAACATAAAGATTTGAGGCTAGAGCTGGAGGGGTGGTTTAGTGGTTGAGAGCTCCTATTACTGTTGCAGAAGCCTCTGTTTCGGTTCTCAGCCCACACATGGTGACATAGAATCATCTGTAATTCCAGGGCCATGGATTAGAGGCCCTCTTCTGGACTCCAGGGGTATAACATGCATGTGGCACACAACATATGTAAAGGCAAGACATGTATACACATGCTATAAAAATAAATAAATAAATAAACTGTTTTTGAAGAAGAGCAAAAGACTGTTCATTCCCAATTAGAAATACTTTAGGTTGAATAAGAAGTTCAGTTAAACACTCAAAGTACAGTTAAACACTTAGCATGTGAGTGCTTCATCTACTACAGAAAGTGCCATCACTTTGGCTACAGTGTAAAGAAAACTGCCTGTTCCTCACCGATAACCCTTTAATAAGCAGGTCGATCATTTTAGTTGCATTGAAAAACAGTCTAATAAGTGATAATACCTATACAGGGGCTAAAAACCAATTAATTAAATAATTTAATTTTAAAAATCTCGTTGGCATGGAAGATTTTATCAAATTTTCCCAATTCCCTTATTTCCTTTTCTCATTTTATAAGAAGGATTGCTTATCTACTACTCAGATGAGCTACCTAATCCATTAAAAGCACATCTGCATTATGTATGCAGTTATAATTCATTTTATATATCGTTCAATATTCAATACATCGACATTGTCTTATGAGAAAAATGCTTACTTTTTCAAAACATTTATTTACTGTATATGTGTCTGAATGTGTGTATGTGTACCATTTGCATAATTGACCAGAAAGGCCAGAAGAGGAGACAGATTCTCCTGAAGCTCAAAATACAGATGGCTGTAAACCTGCATTATATGTATGCTGGGAACTGAACCTCAGTCCTCTACAAGAACAGTAAGCACTCTTTCCAACCTCCAAGACTATATTTATTTTGAGGAACAAATGCAATGTGTGTGTATGCTAGAGACAGATATATAATCCTTTGGAGATGTGACTCCAGGAAACCATTATTTCATACTTTTTGGACTATGAGCTTTTTTTTTTCCACCTCTCATCCTAATAGAATATTTCTAGATAGTGGAGTTTTCTAGCAGTGAACATTCGAATCATTTCCTTAAATTATAATATTTATTATACTTCAAGATAAAAACGTTCTCATCTGAAACAAACCTACACAAAAGTCATTTGTTAAAGCCTAATCACTTTTTCATAGGTAAGGATTCAAGAATGGTACTGGAAACCTGGCCTAAAGCCCATGGCTAAGGAGGTAACTGGCCCTAGTGGGGAACCTCCTACTGTTGTTTTGCTAAGTGGAAATGCTGTCAAATATTTCCTCTTAAGGATTATGTTTACACCCTTAGATTAGCATTGTTCTCAACTTTGACCAGAGAAGTTTCTTCTGCACTAGGCAATAATTAATGCAGAGATTCAGACCGAAGTACTGAGAATAAGAGACTAGAATGTCTATATCAACACTTCCATGGCTTAGAGAACAAACTCTGAGAGGGGGGCAGAGAAAAATAAAAGAGCCTAGGGATGAGAAAGAGTGCTATGAAATGCTGTCTTCTGAACATGCTTGTTGCATTATTTAACTCATTATAACTGTAATACCTGCATACTAAATGACCCAAACAGGACCAAGCAAGCAAGGAAAATCAGTGATCTAACAGGTAGCACTAAATGGACTCAATGGGTTAAAAAGAGGGAGTGAGAGCATGGAATGAGAGAGGGGATATCTTGGAGTGCCCAGGAGGAGTTGGAAGGGAGAGTTGGGGTGGATATGATCAAGACACGTTGTATACATATATGAACTTGTTAAAGGATAAATAAAAGACATTCAAAAGAGAAAAATGAAGAAACACAAATTTGAGATGACATATTTACAAATCCAATAAAATATTTACTTTATCTGCTTACTGAAAAAAAGCTAGTGATCAAAGTCAATCAAGACCCAAGTAAGTGGAAAGTTGTACTGTGCTTGTTGGTTGGAAATTTCAAGTTAAAAAAATCAAATTGTTCACCAAGTTTATCAATGGAATTAAAATGACACCAGTAATAATCTCAGCAAGATTTGTGTTGGAGTTTATGTCTAAAGTGATTTCATAAATTCAGAATAAACTTGGAGGAATCACACTATTGAGTTGAAGACTTACTGCAAAGCTACAGTAAGCAAGATGTTTCTGAGATCAGAGCAGGGATGAGCACACAGACCAGCACATCAGGAGAAAGAGCACAGAGCTGTACAGGTCAACCTTTGAAAATGTTACTGAAGTAATAGATGAAAACAAAGCCATGAAATTCACAGGAATATGGGTGAATCTGGAAAATACTATATCGAGTTGGGTCATCCAGATTCTGGAAGTTGAAGGTTACATGTTATTTTTCACATGTGAAACCTAACTGATTTTTTTATGTTCATATATGTTTGTGGGGTGATGGGCATAGGTCATGAAACCAGAAAGAGGTTCATGAGACGAAAGGTAGAGGACTTAAGGCATAGGGGTAGAACAGGGTGATACAAACAACATCAGAATGAAAGGGGGACTACCAGGATAGGGGCAAAAAGGAACAAGCAGAAGACTGGTGGCATTGGTGGATCTGGAAGAGAACCAGGGAAAAAGATCAACCCGAACAAATTATTTACAAAAATGTCATAGTTAAATGAAGTCTGTTACTTTGTATGCATATTAAAAACAAGCAACACATACATACATACATACATACATACGTACATACGTACATACGTACATACGTACGTACGTACTTACGTACATACATACATATCAAATAAAACCCCTGCATGTTCTCATTTTTTTCCATTCTAGGAATTTCTGGAATGTGCATGAAAAGGGACCTTTGGGATTCATAGAAATGGAAAATTGCTTAGGACATTGCAGCTGTTCATTTAAGAATTTTATTCCAAATTTAGAAACTAGATGAAATATGTTGTTTCTTACTTGTCATAAAATCAGTGCTCTGAGCATTTAATTTAGCATTTGTTCCTAGAAAAAAATGTAAAAGAATACATTTCAGATTTTAACACCAAGGATAAATGAATTCAGAGAAAAAAATGAAGATGATATAAAACTCTTATGTACTAGTAGCACCAAGGACGCTAAAGCCCTGTGTAATGTGGCTAAAATGATGCAAGTTCATTGAAATGAGAGAACATTGGGTACTTGAGGACAGGAGTAGATGAAGGGAGGTTTTTAGGGATCCCTAGCAAATAAATAGGATTGGAAAATCATGGTGGAAAACACCCACATTCTTGAGCTTACAGTAAATGATCTGCTTCAAATTGCTGGTGGCCAGTGGTTACTTAAAGTCCCTGGATTTGTGGATGTGTGTCACTTAAATTCTAGTAAGGGAAACATGAAGTAGCTAGTCAGTCTGTACAGAGATTATAAATGTGTGCAAATCCCTTCTTGATAGTAATAACCACCCCTTACATCTGGCTGTACAGTGAAAGTCAGTTTCCAAAAAGAGAAGGTGACTTTGTTCATGTTTTTAGCAGATGAAAGCAGACATTATATCTGCCATGCTCATCAAATTGTTAGTATGTGAATGATGATGTTAAGCATCTTCTCATATATTTTTTTGTGTCTGTTCAAGCATTTTAACTTCTTTATAACGGGATTGCTTATTTTTCTTGTTATTGAATTTAGAGAGTTCTTTATATATTCTTGGTAAAAGCAGTTTAATCAGACATGTCATTTCAAAATATTTTCTTTATTCTTATTTGTCTCTTCATCCCCTTAATAGTATGTTCTAAGGAGTAAACAATTTTAATTTGGATGAAGCACAATTCCCTGTACCTTTTATATAGCCTGTTTTAGATGTTATATCTAAAAGACTTTTACCTTACTCAAGCTTACAAACACTTTCTCCAAGAAGTCTTACAGGTTTCATATTTAACTCAATGGTCTATTTTTAGTTACTGTCCACTTAATGTTTTCAGCTTGATGAAGGAAGAAAGAAAATCTGAAGGGAAGGTATGTGGTGCTAGTACTAGTAACCACAGGGAAATGAACGTTGCATACTTTCAAAGATGCCAGTTGACTTAGTTATGCTCACCGTCTGTGTACACATTCTCTCCAATGAGGCCCCAGTTGGTTTCCATTGCCTCCCAACAAGGCTATCACATTATGAACTTGCAATGAATTATCCCACTATGTCAGAGGCTTCATGGTCCTAACACTTCCCAAAGACCTACCGCTGAACATTGTGCTGTGAATCAAGTTTCAACTCATGCCCTATAAGTCATAGCTAAGTAAGTCTCAACAGTTGGATAAGTAACTTGGGGCCCATCACTGAATCAGAATACACCCAAAAAACAATCCAGAAAGTTAAATTCATATCTTTAGTTTGCATTACTAAACCAGCCCTGGAGTGGAGTTCCTTCAAAGTTAACTACCATCATTTCCTCCCACTTGTAATATTACTCTAATCTATTAAGTGTTAGAATCTCTTTTTAACTAATAAATTTTAACAAAAGTGTGTCAATTCCAGACCTATGTGTAGGAAGAATTCTGGAATCGTGGTTTCTTTAGAAAAACACAGAAATATTATAAGAATAAGTTTTTGTTTGAATCCTAGATGTGAGGATATGGAGTTGCTTCACAGCAGCTGCCTATGATTTGCTGTGTGCTCTAGCAGAGGTGTTCTTTGGCCTACTGCATAGTTTCTGTGATCATGTAACATTAAGAATTCTGGATACTTTCAGAGGTTATAAAAATGCTAGGGCCTCAAGAGGCAGAGTTTGTGGTTGTTAATTATTCAGGAGGTGTTGCTTGCAGTTTTCTCGTAGTCATGCTCAAAGAAGAAATAAGAAAGAAACAACATTTAGGGATCTTTCTCTCTCTCTGTCCTCTCTATTCTTCTGTCTTTCCTATCTAGTGATAGGGGGTGAAACTAGCTGGGGGAAATAAAGGTTGGGAAAAACAAGCCACAAATAGCAAAGACAAGCTACATCTATACCTTACAATAGAATCCTAGCAAGCTTTGGTTTTACTCTGTATATGGAATACAAAGATGTCTGTTTAGTGTGCTGGGCATTTGATAAAAATTGGATAGGTTGGTCTGATCAATGAGGAACTAAAAGACATAAAAGTAGGGGCTTAGTCATTGTAAATGAAGTACCAAGAATATGAGTTGGAGCCATCTTGATAAAGATAACCCCAGATAAAGCTGCACAGCCAACAGCATGTGGATGAGAAATGAGCCTTACACACTGAGCCCTGACCAAACTATAAAGTCATGAAAAGTAAATGGTTGCTACTGATTTGAACCACCAAATTTTAGGTAGTTTCTTGCATAATAACAAACAAAGCAACCATCAAGCTTCTATCACAGCGCCTTCCCACTGTACTTCTCCATTGAGCAAGTATTAATATATCAGTTGAAATAAATAACTTCAGGAGGGAAGCCAAAACCCTGGGTTAAATTCCAACATAGCCAATGTTTGTCTTCTCCCAAAGTAGGCCTTAAGACAGGGTGTAAGTAGCTTATTTGGGGTAGGAAACCCAGAAAGTATAATGATGGGCAGACAAAGAGAGGCAAAGAATGAAGGGTAGGTCAAGATGACACTGATTCTTGAGCAACTGCAGAGGGTCACCACTGTGGATGATTTGAAATTTCGTCTTAACTAAGGAAATTTACCTACACTCTTGCACCCAATTACTGTCCTTATGTTAATTTTTTTCCTGACAAGAATTTTCCTACATGTCCATTGTAACTTGATTTCATCAAAGGAAGAAATGGCAGTACACAGGATAGAGAGTGAGAAAGTAATCCTCATGAAGCATGACCTCTTAGAGTTAGCCTTGGTCCTATAGCGTCTTCATCTAGGACAATGCTCCTAGATGAACCATCTAGTCAAACACTTCTGCAGAAGAGCCCCAGAGGAAAGCTCTGGGCAGAGTAAATAGCACCCTTAGCCTCCAAGCACTCTGCTTTTAATTAGCAAAGATAATGAAAACAGTTTGTGGCTTGTGAAATTTTAATTATGCCCACATTTTAGATCTTAACAAAAAAAAAAGCTGAAAGGATAACTTTATAAATAAAAGCACTACTCTGGTCCAAAGGAAAAGAACACTTTTTTTTCCAGTATAGCCTCCTATTGCATAATACTTTGAAGAAACAAATGTGTCTCTGCCTGCTGTTTAGCTCTGCTAGACAGCAGAGGAACAGGAAAATGTACAGGTACCTAATACTGAAGACGTCAGCATAAAGCAGGAGCCTTTAACTAAAGCCAACTCCTGTTTCCACTAAGGACCATTTCCAAAGCTCTGAAACCTAACTGTTCCCACTCAGCACAGACAGAAGAAAGAAGGCTACCCTTTAAAGTAAAACCAGATGATGGAACAAAAGCAATTTGTGGTGTGTCATATGGTCCTCCAAAAAGTTTAATAGATTTAAAAGATTGCCCAGGACACAATGAAAATTGAGTAAAGGAGGGAAGCCTCAGCCAGGCTTTGAGCATGGCCACAGACCAAGGCAATGGCTGAGAATTAATGGTATCTAACAGCTAGTGATCATGGGAGAAAGCTAGAGAGAAGTTTCTTCTTGGACCACACTCACTTCTAAGGCCTTCTATCTCACGGGCCTCTGTTTTCTGGCAAATGAGATAATCCCACGTATTTACCTTTATTGTTGCTCCATGTGGCAATACATTATTTTTTTTTTTTTACATCTTGCATCTTTACAGAAATCACACACACACACACACAGCGGGAGAGACCCATTCCCTGACACTATTAATGATACTCTGCTATGCTTTCAGACAGGAGCCTAGCATAACTGTCTTCTGAGAGACTTCATTCAGCAGCTGTTGGAAACAGATGCTGAGACCCACAGATAAACATTAGGTGAAGTAAGGGGAGTCTTATGGAAATGTGGAGGCAAGGATAGAGGGATCCAGAGGGGACAAGAACTCTACAAGAAGGCCAACAGAGTCAACTAACCAAGGGCCATGAAGGCTCACTGAGACTGATCCACCAACCAAAGAGGACACATTTACTGGACCTAGGTACCATTCACATATGTAGCTGGAGGGCAACTTGGTCTTCATGAGAGTTCCCCAGCAATTAGAGCAGGGCTGTTTCTGACATGGGCTCTGTTGCCTTCTTTTTGATCACTTTCCCCTAACTGGGCTACCTTTTAGGGCCTCAGTAGAAGAAGTTGTGCTTAGTGGAAATGGGACTTGATATGCCTGGACAGGTTGATGGGGAAGGGAGGCTCCCCTTTTCTAAGAGGAGGAGGATGAAAAGGGAGAAGAGGGCGGGAGGGCAGGCTGGGAAGGAAGGGACAGAGGGGTCTGCAATAGGGATATAAAGTGAATAATTTTTTTTAAAAAATCTTTTAAAACAAGCCAAACAAAAATCACACAGAGAAAAAAATTTCTAGAAGTGCTCAGAGTGGTGATTCTAGGGAATAAAATAAGAGTCCAGAAGAAAATAAGAGGTCAACCTATTGCTACCTTTCTTTTCAGGTTTCTAAGAGCTTTCACAATACATATGATTTACTTTTATATATTTTTTTCTGTGCTGTACACTCAAACTCAGGGCTTGCAACTACTAAGTGCTCTACCACTGAGCTACACCCAAACTTCTTTTTATCATATTTAAAAGCATCATTTAACTGTGGTCAGTGGAGTTCCAGCTTTTCTACTTCAAATGACCTGATTTAAAGATAAGCGTAATTTTTCAGATTGCAGTGCAGACAAAAGTAAGCTACAGCATTTTTTCTCCCCGAAGAAGTATAAAAAGGATAGTTGTCAGTTGTTTCATCCATTCTCACTAAAAGCCAAGGTCATGGCAGTTTCCTCATCCTGACCAACTCTTGCTTGTCCTTAGCAGTCAGCCCACAGAGAAAATATAGCTTAGTGGTTTCTTGAACTTCACCCAGACATTCAAATGACTCGGTGTCACTGGCACTTTGGAGCTAAATGACAATGCAGCAGATATAAACCTACTGAGACTAAAGAAAAAAATATTTACATGCAGCTTGAAGGCTGTAATACCTCTAGCCCTCATAGAGACCCTAAGTGAGAAGTTCTGGAATGAGAAGAAATGGGGTGAGGTGTAAAAAGCAGGGACAATCATCTGTACTAAGCATCACTGCCTAGAGACTAGCACAGCCTTCCACAAATCAATATTCCAAGAGGATGAATTATGCATAGGAGAAATAGCCCAAGGGATGTTCCTTAGCCTTCTTCACATTTAATACACAGAAACACATTGCAAAGAACATATGTTTGCATCAGCCAGCTGCTGCTGCCTTTTGACCTGGGGAACTTTTTTCAAACCAAGTGCACATACAAACTGTTTCTTTGGGAGAGAAATCTCACAGAGATGATCTAAGTCAGGGATTAGTCCTGAAGCCTGCTGTGTTCACTTCTACTGAGTAATTTCAGTGTGACATTTCCCAAAATTTAAAACAAACAGTTCTAATTAAAATGAACATGTGATGTACTAATCTATTTAGATGTTCTGAAAAATTGATTTGAAACTGTCCACATGAATGATTCTCATACATGACTGTCTGAGAAGAACTTGGAGTATATGTTAAAATACAGATTTCTGGACTCAACTTTCTCAGGACCCTGTTTATGATTCAGTGGTCCTAGGGTGGGGCCTGAGAATTTATTTATCTCACATATTCTTGGATGCTATTACTGGTATTGGTCTGGGAATCATGAATTGACTTTATTCTTCCTCGTTTTCTATCAAAGTGTTAACAAGCTATATTATTATATTGATAAACCTGGGCAGTCTTGCACTAAAGAATCATACTTAACCTTGCATTTGGGTCCACTTTCTCTTGCTACAACAAAACACCTGAGACTGGGTGATTAAAAACAAAATTGTTTTTGTTAGAAGTTCTGGAGACTGGGGAGTTCAAGGTAGGAAGGTTACATATGGTGTTAGCCTCATATTACAACTCTATTAAGAAAAAAAGGACACACAAGTGTGTTTAGATGCCGAACAAGAGAGGTAGCATAGCTTTATAATAACCCACAATCACCATATCTTATCTAGTCCTATGAGAGTAAGAATCCACTCATGGGAAAAGCAATAATCCTTCCTGGTGTTCTAATAATCTCTTCAAAGTTTCACACCCCAACACCAGAACAATGGTAACCAAATTTCATCCTGAGTTTTAGAGAGAGACAAACTATATTCAGACCTTAGTATTCAGCGGGTACTAATGACAATGTAGCCTAAATAAGCAGGAGATATCTATTCGCCTCTAGGAAGCAGTGCTTCAAAGAAGTGTGTGGAAGATATTAGAGGGCTTTGAGCCATATCATATAGGAAGATCCTGGCCGGGCAATGGATCCAAAGAAACAAGAGTCTGCAGCCTCCAAACCCTGGCAACATCAAGTAAATCTGTCAACAGATAGCAAAGGCCAGGCCATTTCCAGCTTAGATTACAAAAGTGGGATTTACCTAAAGACTGGGAAGATTAAAATGAGAGCCTAGTTTCTGGAGAGTTTTAGATACCTGGGTTTTATACTTCCAAACCTAGAAAACTAGATATACTGCTGTAGGTTATATAAATTAAGATGCTGTTTGTTATAGCAGGCTGGCCTAGACCTCCAAACTGAGTCCTGCTCCAAGTTTACTGGTAGGAAAGAAGCACTTCCAAACACCTAGGCCTCTCCTGTTAAAAGTCCTGCTGTAATTTCATAGTTCTGGAGTGGTGTTCAAAATCCGGCATTTCTCTAAAGCTACCAGGAAAAGTCAAGTCTTGAGTTACACATTCAGAAGCAAGACCTTACATTAGGGATTGGCAAACATTTTAGGCAAACTGTTCTTAGTTTCATAAGCCATATGACTCTGACAATATTATTTTTATATCACCAAATAAGCACATACTATACTCAAGTGAACTAACATACCTGCATTCCAATGATAAGAAAATAATTACTAATCTCTATTTGAATATTTTTACCACTTGAAACATTAAAATTTTTGCTCAACTGATGATAAGAAAACAAAAGGGGACTTCATCTCCAACTTCCTTTTTGCTTTTTGAGCCAGGAGCTCACTTAGTTACCCAGATTGATCTTGGGTAAGCCCAGGCAGGCAGGTCTTGAGTTCAGTAATACCCTTGCCTTAGCTTCCCAGGTAGCTGGAGGTACAGAGCTGCACCATAGACCTGACTTACTGTTATTTTATTGTTGTTTCTAACTAGCTAAAATTACACAACTAAAATTATTAGTTACAAGGAAAAGCTACTCAAAGCCCCTGTTACTAGCCAATCTGAAGATACGCTTTGCTGCTGTTCTGGGTTAGGTCAGACAGAGGCTGTTCTATTGGTCAGCAAGCTTAAAAACAATAGTTGAGGGCCTGAGAAAAAGAAAGAAAGAAAAACAAAACAAAGTACCTTTTTAAAAAAGAAAGAAAAATAAAAGAAATAGTCAACGGCCTGAAGGTTTGCGTTTTGAGTTAGAGAAAGGAATAGGAACCTAAATGAGCATATGTTCATCTCAGGAATGTAAAGGACTTACTTACAAGTGGAAGTCCAGAAGATTCATTCAGTGATGTAGTCAAAACCAAACAAAAGTGAGAGGAGGGGAAGTGAGCTATTGTGTGGCAATTTAAAGCAGGCAAGCTACTCTGTTTTGGCAGAGGTTGTCACTCATTCATCACACCATGACTCAATTTCCTTGTCTACAAATTCTCAGCAGGATCTTGTTAAAATGTAGATGCTGATTCAACAAGTTTTGGGTGGGGCCTGCGCATCTGAATTTTTGACTTGTTTCCCTATGATCCACGGGTGCAAAGATCATGTTGAAATGCAAGCACAGCTTTTTATTTTGCCTTGCTTTTAAATATTCATAGGCTTTGACAGAATGCCAGATCCACAGCTTTGTCTCATTTGAGGCTAAGCCACTATCATTCAGCATGGCTTACAAGTCTGCCCAGGGAGTTTCCTACACCATAGCATCCACCAAAAGAGCAACCAGGATCACCATACTAGCCAGCCCTTCCCTTCCTAGTCTTTCATCCTGGGCCTGCCCTTATTTCTGAATTAGCCCAAAACAGTTTCCAGATAAAATTCTATACCCATGTAACTAGATGTGTCAAAACTGGGCATCCTTTTCTAATTCATTGAGAAGTACATTATGGGCTAGCAGTACCCCTCCAGCCAGCAGAGAAAGAACACATACCATTGACTTTCTCTGGCCAGAATCCTTTCATTGTTTGCAGAAAAGACACAGTTTTGTCACTCAATACTTGAGGGGAAACTGTAAATGAAAAGGGATCATATGACGGCACTTAATAGAAAAGACAATCAGTGTAAGGGTTGGTGATGCTGAGGCTGTACAAATGTTAGGACATTTTACTAGTGGGAAGGTAAGAGGACATAGTCATTCTGGAAAAGAGTTTGGTAGTTTCCTGGATGTTTCATGTTTAGCATATGACCCAGATGTTCCATTCCTAGGCTTCTAGCTAAGAGAAATAAAAGTATATGTCCCAAAAAAAACCTGTATACAAATTGTCACTGCAACATTATTCCTAAAAGATTTTAGGTGGAAGCAAACCACGTGTTCATTAGCTGATTAACAGGTGAACATAATGGAGTATATCCATAGAATGAAAAAAATACAGGATGGAATCAAGTGACAACAAGGATGAACCTTGAAAACATTGTGCTAAATGAGAGACGTGATTCACAAAACAACACATTTCATGTAATTTAAGTTATAGAGAATGTGAATAACGGGAAAATCTATAGTCAGAAAATAGGCTAGTGGTTGCCTAGCAGTTGGAGTGATAAAGGATTGAGCTATGACAGCCAGAGGGCATAAGTTTCTTTGAAGGGATAATAAAATATCCTAAATTTGACTACAGTGATAGATACACAAGTCTATGAACATACTACAACCACTGAAGTGCACAGTTTAAATGAGCAAATGCTGTGGTGGGTGAATTATGTCTCAATAAAGCTTTTAAACTGTCGCCGCAGGTGTGCAACTCAAAACAAATGGCATAGAGGCAGGCAAAGCTTATGGAACCCCATGGTCCTTAAAAGAGATCAAAAACTGGCCTTGGGGCAGGAGCTTCTCATAACCACTGAGAAATACCTAAGCAGCCCAGACCTAAGCTGAGGGAGAGTGCAGCCAAGAATTCATATAAATAGAGACACTGAGCTATACTCTGGTCAGAGTCTTAGTGAGTGCTACAGCATAATTTATCCCAGTTTGCCTAGTTTTGAGCCCAGGAAAGTGCTTAATACGTAGTAGTCACTGCAGAGGTAAGTGAAGGGGATTCACCTCTACAGGAGTGAAGGAGTTTCACTCGCCTAAGCTGTAACTGAAGCTCTGCTTCTAAGGCCATATGTGATTCCAGGCATCCCAAAGCCTGAGCCTGAGAGGCTCCTCCCTAAAATTTATGAAGCATTCATGTCTGAGGCATCTTCACCAAGATTCTGCAGCAGATGTATTAGGCAGCATGCTCAGGGAAGCCAGGGTATGAAAGAAAGAAACTCCTACAGAAATCTAGATAGAGCCTGAGGCACCCATCCAGGTGGGTGGGTTGAAGCCAGCTAGAAGCATTCCATCCTGGTATGTCATTATCCTCTTGGAGCCAGATTCCCTGTTAATCTGTAAGGTAGAAGAATTAATTAGACCCAACAGTTGGCTCACATAGGTGAGGGCATTAGATCTATACATAGCTATTACTGAAAGAGTATGATGTTACTACCTAAAAAGCTGAGTTAAAATCTAAGTAGAAACAGCATTTTACCATTGGGTATTAAAAGGAACCGGAGCCTTGATCTGGCAAATGTTGAATCAGTGATAATGTATCTGCAGACTTTCTATGAGGAACGGCCACAAGGGAGCTAAGTTCCAGAAAATGGGGGGGGGGGTGAACACCTCTCCCCTTACTTCCTCAACATTCCACTATGGGTCCCAGAGCTGTTGGTTTAATTCTTGCCCCTGGATGAGGCAAGGTCACACAGCTCAGCTGCCCACACAATGAAGTGCAGACCAAGGCCATCCATTAGAGGATTCTAGGGTGCAACTGCGTTGAAGACATGCCCATTAAATACAACTGGAGAGACACTGTGATGGTGACAACAGAAATCAAATTGCTGGTATGTGGGAATAATCACACTACAGATCCTCGTTGTAAGAGCATGACAGAAAAACTATTGCAGTAATATCTGAAAGACAAGCAAAAAGTCTGCCATTAATAGAACTCATTTAAAAGGTTTTTAAACAAATATATGTAATTTACAACTCCAAGTCTCCAGGATAATCTGAATCATTGGGTCCAAACCCATTCATCACCTTCCTGAAGAGCAATGCACAGAGAAACATCCAATATGAGCTAAAAATTGTGAGGGTGTGCATCATTACCTAAGGAATGAATGCCCCGGAGCTTTCTGAAGATGGAGTGTGCCCCGTGCTCATAAGATCCAGGTGTAACCAATAATTACCTGGGGTATTTAGTGGCCTAGCAGTGCTGCTACAAACATTTGATGTAAATCTTCCTTTTAAATCTTAGTCATCAAACCTTACCCTCAGAATATCTAAACTTCCCACAGTTTCTAAATCATTTAGAATAGTGTCCTATTTGGCATTTTGATAACCAAAGGTCTCATCAGCTAAGTATACCCTGACTTGCTTCCTGTCTAATTGGTTTTTTTATTGGGAGTATCATAAACATTTGCTGACATTTTGTTCTTTTCTTTTTCCTCTGGAAAGTAACCCTGGACATTCTGTTGCATGCTACAAAGATATTTGAAATTGAATAGTTTGGGTCTTATTCACAACTACTTACTTCAAAGAATCAATGCCCCAAATATTGTCTTAATATCCTCCCCATCAAGTGCGGGAACAATTTCAATCCACGTTTACATCTACTTTGTTCGATGTTTTTATTTTTTTTCTTTCTTTACCATTTATTTGTACGTACGGCATCAGATTGGGTCTATGTTTTGGAGCCAGAGTTTACCCGGTGTTGCGTTTTCAATGCGGAGAACTGAAAACTCTATAGCTGGTGTTAACTAGAGGCCAGCTCCACCTCCTCATTGGTTGACTCAAAGTTCTCCTATCCTCATCAGTTCATCTTTTGTGTACTTCTTTACTTAATTCTTTAGTTATTTTCCCTGTTACGTGTGCATTTTCTCACACAGTTCTGGAAGACAGGAGGACCAAGTGGATCTGGATTGGATTAGGGACTTTTTGACATGGGGGAAAAAGCTGCCCAGAATTATGTTTCCAAGTTCAAAACATGCTTAGTGAAGCCCAAAGACATTCTAATGCAACTTTGAACATCTAGCATCAACACAGAGGCAGCATCTCCAAGCATCAGCCTAAAACAAGCAGGCCAAGTTCCCACATGCAAGAGCCCATCATCATTTACATAATAGTGTTGGCCACTTGAGGTAACTGTACCTAGTTCCCCAGAAGAAAGCAAACTGCTGAAAAGATGGAACTGCATACCTTGTTCCCTCCCCTTTTCCAGGCACAGACCTCTTTCTTCATCATTCATAGCCACTTGATAAGGTAAGACTCTGGGAAAAGCTTGGATTTCATTAGAGAAGACAGAAACCAATTCAACTTTGGAGCAGAATGTAACTCCCAGGTAAGGAGCAGCCCCTCTCAAAGGGAAAGACCCACTAAAGTGGACAGTTCCAAAATCTTACAGTTAAAGATGGAGAAACTGCATTCAGGATCTCCATACAAACTAGTACTTGAGGGGCAATTATTCATACTGCTCTTTTGCAAAAGAATCTTCAACCTGAATGTTAATCATAACTTGGCTGCTATAAACTCCATACTGTGTTATAACTTGGCAACAGCAAACCTCTATTGAAACTCTCTTTGCTTTCAATTACTAGTTTTAGGTGTGTTTACTGAAAGGGGAGTTGTTATAGAACACACACATGCACATACATGTGGGCTTGTGTGTGTGTGTGTGTGTTTACTAAGGAAAACACTCAACTACTTTGGAAATACATGGAATGAAGTGGCCAACAAAAATAAATGCTAACTCCAGCTCATGGCTGCACTCAGCCTCTCATCTTGCAGTCCCCAACAGAGGCAGCTATTGCTTAAACAAAGGGTACTCATGGATTTAAAATGAACCTCTGTGGCCAGGAAGCCGTAGTTTCTATGCATATATATTCATGATGTCACAAGATCCCATTTACCCATACACCTTTCTTACGAATCATCAAAGTTTCAGGGTAAATTACATTTCACGAGCACAAATATTCATCAGCACCAGGTATTCTGCCAAGGATCCTCAGAAATACATATAAGGGTAAAACACAGTACAACTGAAGCATTTAAGGACTCAGAAGCTAGAAGAGGAGTGCATAACTTATAATGTGTGGAATGTGTGATAAAGACCACAAAACAGCCACAAAAAGCTGTGCTTGTTTAAAGAAAGACAGGAGTCTTCCCTTTGGTGATCCAGAAATAATTTCAAGAGTTGGAGTGTAGCTCAGCCATATAGCATCGAAATAGCATGCACAAAGCCATATGTCCCATCCCCATAACTAGGATGAAAGGAAGGAGGGGGGAGGCAGGGAGAGAGAGGGAAGGGAGGGAGTGTGGGAGAAAGGAAGGAAGGATTAGTCAGTTGATTTCTTCAAAGCTTGGATGTTTCTAGATAATGGGAAGAATTTTGAACAGTCTGGCTGGGTGGATCAGTCAAGATGCAGGCGGTAGTGTCTACAAAGGAGGAAAATGTCACTACATTACTATAGGTCCATGTACTACATATGGTTTAGGTCTTCCAAGCCAAGGGTGAAGCAGTTGAGAATTGTGCTTGAACCATCCAGCCCCCTGAATATAAGGGGGAACCTTTGACATGAGAGTGGATATGGGTAGTTTAATCAGGAAAGTGTCTGCTACATAAGCATAAGAATTTAAGTTCAGATTCCTAGCACTCACATGAAAAGCAGGACATGGTGGCACACACTTGTAAACCCAGCACTGGATAAGAGGAGATGGGATTCCTATGGCTCTCTGGCCAGCTAGTTTTGCTTAATTGATGATTCCCCATTTGGGTGAGAGACCCTGCCTCAGAAAACCAATAAGGAAGAAAGAATCAGAAGAAGACTTCTGACACTGACTTCTAGGTTCTACAAGAATACACATATACCTGCACATACCTGCACACATGCACATTTATGGGCCCACACATGCGAGGACACACACACAGTCCTCTTAAAAGATCTGTATTTGGCCCCCAAAGAAGGACCATGAGTTAGCCTCAGAGAGACTAATGCTATAGTTGTCATCTAGAAGGCAAGGGATGTTACTTTGATTATGGTGCAATGACTAAGGAGGCAGGAAGGTCTGAAATTGGTGCCTTAATGATGGTTTCTGGTACCTTGTTCAACTCACAAATCTGTGAAATGGGAAGTGGTAACAATTTACTGTACTAGAATTGTTCTCAGCAAAGACAATGCCAGACAAAAACAGTCTTCCTCCCTCTAGCATATCCTCTTTTTATATTGCAGAGTAATTTTGTCAGCTGATTATATGTTTTAAACACAAATAGACATTTCTAGCCAGTTTATGGTAAGACCTTAATTGTAGAGCCTGAGACAGGTGCTCTGATCCTAATACTTAACGCCAAATGCAGCAGTTTCAAGGCCTGCTTTGACTGCCATGGTCTCATTTAGCTTTATGGTTTTCCCACAATAATTTACCTGTTTTCCCTAGTGCTAGGAAGACTTGCTAAGCCTTTCTCCATGGCCACAGCATTCATTCTCTACCTTCAGCTTTGTTTGCAGGTGTTAGAGTGAATCTCCAAAGTCTCAAACATACAGAAGCTTTCAAGAGGTCATTTAAGAATAGAATTAATGAAAACTCCCATTTCTTAAAGGAATCCAAACACAAACACAGGCAACTTTGCTAGGATCACTCATATGTTCTGTGTGGATTTCTGTAGACACACAATCTTTGATAGACTGCAAAGAATAAATCAGAGGCTCAAAAAAGCTGCATCAAACTCAGGGTTGAAAGAACTCCAGTTAGCTTCTCGTGGTGAAAATAGAAAAGGTTTGTCCTTTCTCTGACAGACTTGCTTTAAGAACTCAGATGGTTACATAATTAGGGAAATGATGGGGTCTTAAATTCCTAGCCACCACTTTATGAAGTTGCAGATCCAAATCTTTCACTGGTTCTTCCTGGAGATATGATGTCCACATACGGAGGGAATGCCCCTATGACAACCTTTAAAACCTGTCACTGCGTGAATACTGAACTCAGCTTATTGATTTGCCTCCAGATGTACAAGTCTAGAGCGTTTCCTTTCCCCAGAAATTTACAATCTCTGGTATGGACTGACATTTCCTCTGTCAGATGCAACAGCCCCAGCAGAACTCACTCCCCAAGATACTCCATGGAGATGTGCCAAGAGAGGGCTCCAACTCACTAGCATTCTGTAGTATAGAAAGCAAAGGGGCAGGGCACAGGGGAGAGCTTGGGGTAAGGAAAAATGGTATATTAAATATAAAGAAATAAAAGAAAAAAATTGAAAAGAAGCAGGCTAAATATAGACTAGAAAAATGGTGGGGAGGAGCAGAAAGCTCCTGGAAAGTGCTTCTCAGAAAAGCTTCAGCTCATCTGAACAAAGCCAGACTGCAGGTCAGGAATCAGCAAAAAATGGTGACAAAGAGGAACCTGGTGGCTGCCTGATTGACCGAAGAAGGAAACTGCAAGCTGGCAGACTGAGTCAAGAAAGCCAAGAGCAAGCCCCAAAACATAAGCAGTAGTAAATGCTTGAGGTGGCAAATCTAGGATTCTGTGGGTGTCTGATGCTTGGCAGCAAGCTATACTATATAAGGTAGAAACTGAGCGAAAGAGGTTGAGAGGGGAGAGCCAGAGAGAGGAGGAAAGACATATGAGAAAGGGACAAGCTCAACCAGAAGTTGAGATTCTTTCACTTAGACTGACTCCTTCCCCTCTAAGTTCCTTTTAACAAAATTATTGCCAAGGAGTGAGTGGGACACTAACATCATAAAATGATTTTATTTTTCTAGTAAGGAAGGGAAAGTCTCCTTTGCATTTCCCCCCTTGGTCAGTTCCTGCAAAACTTCAAACCTGCAAGCATCAGCACGAAACACAAATGTTCCTGTCTGTTAATTCACATGTCATCCATCCATCCATCCACCCACCCACTGATTTGGAACAAAAGCCATCCCTACATCTACCCAGCTCCCTAGCTGGGATCTCTGTATCTTTTTATCTCAGTTGACGACTTTTCATCTCAGGCTCCAGCTTTAAACTGTCCATACTGATGTTGAACACAAAGGAGAGTATTTTCATACTTTATAACTCATGACCACTTTTCTATTAACAGAAAGTTAAAAAACCCCATATCGATTGACTTTTCATTCCAAGGCCACAGGGGTACATAGCATGTAGCCAGCTGCACCCCTCTGACACTCTCTCTTAGCCTAAGATTTCATTGTGAGGATTTTAACTAGGGGTTTTTAAAGAAGCACTTCCAATGAGAATTTTCCCTTCACTGTGAAACAGTAAATACCAGGGTCCCCTCAGATGCTGGAGACCACGCCCTCCAGCACAATCCCTCCGCCTTTCCTGCTTTCCCTGGTGCTAACCAAGTGCATGCCACATGTCACCACTGTCAGTTGGCACTTCTCCCTTGGAGAACTTTCTCGGAATCCCAGAGTATGGCGCGCTGGGTGTGGGATGGGGGTGAGGGGTTGGGGGATGGGACGGGAGAACAGGACAAGAGGGTGTGCTGTGTGAAAGCCCCTCTGGCTGTTGAAGTCCATGGCCTCCAGAGGGGGCCAAGGCATGGGTCTTCTTCCAAAAATAAGCTGCCAGGCCCAGAGAGCTGACAGCCATCAGAACCCTGTGAAAGGAAAAAAAAAAGGAAAGAAAGAAAGAAAAAAGGAAAAAGAAAAAGCAAAGCAGTGTGCTGAGAAAGAAGCAAATAAGCCTGTGACCAAACTTTCTCTTTGTAGCCTTCTATGTCAAGAGGGTTTGATTTAAACCTTGGAGCCCTGGAGCAGAAGGTGCTTGGGTTCAGGCTCCAGGCACTGCATGATAGTTCTCTGTTCCTTGTACCCAGTCTGCAGCCCCACTCCTCTTTACCCGCTCCTGGGACTACAAAAGCTGTTTCAGAATAAACAAAGGGCGCCCCCACACCTCCCTCTGTCCTGAGAGAGGGGTTTCCGGAGACTGTTCCGAGGTTCCTCTATTCCCAGCTGGGGAAACACTTCGATCTCCAGCTCCTACCTGGAAATCCCCAGCTCTGCGGGACGCGCAGCAGCAACAGCAGCAGCACTTGAGGCAGCAACACGGGCCTGAGTCCCGGGCTCCCCATGGCGAGCCGGCGCATTCCCTTGCAGGGCAGCATGAGCAGCGCACTTAAGGGGCTGGAGGAAGCCAAGAGACAGAGGGGCTGTTGTAGTGAGCCAGAGCCGCTAAGGCCAGGCTGGAAAACTCCTCCTTGGCGGCCTCTTTTCCCTCCCTCCCTTCTGTGGCCTGCCCTTCTTCCTCCTCCTCCCTGGAACACAGAGCAGTTTAGGACTCCCCGCCCCACCATTTGCCCAACCCCTCTTTTTTTTTGTGCCACCCCTTCTTTCTGGAAACCCGGCTGTTCCCCCTTGGAGGTATCCAGCGAGAAGCCCTAAAAACCCATTACTCCCAAAAGCATCCTTTGCTCCATTTGTGTGCCTCTCAGCTCCAACACACAAACTAGAGACTACAAGAACTCAAGGATCCTGGGCCCTTAGAATGAATCCAGGCCTGCTGAGCACTGAAGTCCTCCTGTGTCACAGAGAAAAAGAGGCAATCTATGAGTTCAGAGTTGCCCTCTGAAACTGGATGGTTTGATACTCACGAATACTCAGGAAGTTCATTTTTATTATGCCCACTGTACTCGAAAATATGGCCATCCAGGAATTTGTTTTAGTCAGAAGCAAGATTGGAAACAAGGTGTGTGATTACACCAGCGCCAAGGCACGCCCATACTGCAGGGGGTGTTTCTCTTTTGTAAAGGGTTTGGCCTGTTGCAGGCCTGCTGTGCTGCTGTGGTTAGTATGGGATTTAAGGGTCAGCTGAAGGGGAGGGAGCACAAGGCACAGGAATTTCTCTGCCTATCTGCAACTTCACAGATTCAGTGGTAGTTTCCTGCAGCCAGATCTGTCCAGCTCCACGGTTGTTCTAAGCCATCCTAAGAACAGTAGGACCAGCCCAGAGCCTCCACCCAGTGAGCTACCACAGCTACATTCTGGCATTAGGATAAGGTTTCTAGGCTGACCCCAGGATGGATCTGTGTTTTTTGAGGCATTTGTGGAAGACAAAACCCAGCTAGTTTGCCATTGTGTCACAGAGCTCTGTGACCAGACAGAAATGGTATCAACTGCAGAACTGCATCTTTCTCCTTGCCAAGATTGTCTTTTTGCTAGACCAAGGTCTTTGGGAGCAATGACCCAGAAGATTTTTAATTAGTTTATTCAAAAGGGCCTTTCCCATTTCACACTAAACCTCCAGACTTGGGTTTCCATATTACACTCTTCAGCATTTGAAAAAACTTCTTTCCACTTCCTTTGGAGCAAAATAATGGCTCTATTAGGCTGATATTTGTGGTTTGGAGAAAGCAGGGTAACACAGAACAGTATGGGAAAGGCAGAGAAAAAAAAGAATTGATATTTTTATAAAATTCTTTGTGCTGTTGAAATGTTTTGGCATGTGAGATTTATTATTATTATTATTAGAAAAATAAATCATTGAAAATGTTTCTGAAAACACACAGCTGACAAAACGGTATGGACCTGAGATCTCAGCACACAGGAAGCTGAGACAAGAGGACAGTGAGTTTAAGGCCAGCCTGGGCTACGTATGAACCCTAGGAAGGAAGAAAGTACCTTTACACCATTACCAGCAACTCTAGCGAATTGCATACAAGAAATTTTCAAGACACCTCAAGGGTATACAAACATCTGTCTGTCCTCTGAACAATTCCCTACTCCTTGGCAGAGTGGCAGGAAGAAACACAAACATCCTAGTCTGGTAGCCATCACAGTCATCTGCAGTACTAAGAGGTAGAACTCAACAATAGTCTTGTCCCCTGGACAATAGCAGAATGGGACATCATGAAGAACAAAAAGAATGGCAGCCTAAGATTTATTCCCTCTTTCGTCATTGAAAGTGCATACCCAGGGTCAGCACTAGAGGAGGACCTGACAGCCATCCATACATACTGCAGGGAAGGAGATGCCTAAGAAAGTCAAAGTGAAGGCCAGCTCCCTCTATTACATCCAGTCTTCCACATCTTTTCATTCTCCCATACTCTTAAACCAGATCATCTGTTTCCATATCCTCTCAGAATAAATGGATGGAAAGGAGAAATTCAAATGACTCACTCACCATTCTATAGAAAATGAATTGTTATGGTGGTAAAAGCTAGGAACCTCTCCTTGGTTTTCATAATGTTCGGGTCTACCATAATGCTCCCAGGTTTTGTTTTGATACCCACAAACATCATTGACTCCTGTTGAAACAAATGGAAAATGAAGCACAAGGGCCTACTAAGAGTTTGTCATGTTATATTGGATTAATATTTGGCTAAATTTACTGGCCACAGTTAACTGGGCAATAATATTTTCTGGGTATAGTGTATCAATTTCTTGTTAACTAACACAGTTTTTACTGCACAGGTCATAAAATTTTTCCTGTTAACTAATAGGTTTTAACTTTTGATTTTTATATATTTTAAAATAAATATCCATGGCCAGATTCTTCAACTGAATACATCTGAGAAACAAGTTGTTTAATAGATCTGACATAAAAAATAAAATCTTACATGCAATTAAAAATGAATGTCTTAGATTTCTCAGATATCAAATGACTTTCAAATTGCTATATCAGTTTCTAAAGTCCTCATCTATTATCTGTACTTATTATAGTCAATACCAAACAATTCAGAAAGTAGTGCTTATACAGGCTGCAAGTTGTATTGGTCTTTCCAAGAATAGAGACTAGAAATACAAGGTGATTTGACATGCATTTATTGGACTTGTGATGAATGGATACAAGATTAGGGTGAGTTAGGCTAGTATTGTGCTTCTTGATTTCTGTTTAAAAACCTAGCTATGAGAGGGTGAAGGTGAGACTACCTTAAGTCAAGTACAAAGTAAGTAAGGAAAGTCTAAGAGTAAGAGGTGTGTATAATTTTCTGGTTTAAAGAGAGTTCTTTTCTTATGATACTTAGAATAACTCAACATAAGAAATAGATAGTATGTCCACTCTGGAGATGCAAAGAAAAACATATATATATGTGTGTGTGTGTGTGGGGTGTGTGTGTGTGTGTGTGTGTGTAGAAAAACAGAGACAATTTCAGAAACAATTGATTTGGTGTTTGCAGTGAAGACTCAAGAAAAAAGCTTTATAAAGAACAAAGGAAGAATAGAAAAATGCAAGAAGGTAAAATTAAAAATAAAGAAGTAAATAGCTTTTGGTGATAGCTGTCTTGCTTAGAAGCTGATGTAGTTACCTTTACAACCAAAGTGGGCTGAATACTATGAAAATGTACAACTTTTCTTCCACCCAAGAGTTTTCAGGGCAAATCACCATCTTTCAATATCTGGAAAGACAGACAAGTCAGAGAAACACAGCTGAAATCTGAAATAGAAGACATGTTGTGACTACAACTTAAATAACAAGTAGAAAACTTGCTGGGAGCTTAGTGTGGAATAATATGAGAATAAAGAGCTCCTGGTGACTGGAGTCATAGCAATTGACCTGCGCACTGCTGTGAACTTCATGATGACAGCCTAAGAAAGTCCCTTTCTGCTCAGGCAAGGGTAAGAGAAAACTGATCATTTGAAATATTCTGAGATGACTCTCTATAAAATGGAAAAGACTCAATCAACCACAGCTTTATTTCATCTAGGGAAGGAGGGAGGCATGTTTCTGCTTTCACGTCTCTTGAACGCATTTTATGTCACATATGAGAGGAGTTAAAAAAAAAAGAAAAGAAACACTCATGAAGGTTGCAGCCTAAGGACAAAAGGATGGCAGCACAATGTGCATGAATTTCAGCTGAGAAGGAAAAAACAAACAAACAAACAAAAAACAATGAGAAAGCTTTGGGAAACACAAAGTCAAGAAAGGAGACAAAAATGGAAACTAAAAATTTTTAAAAAGCACCCAACACCAGTGGCCATAGCAAACATTGATCATGGTCCATTTTATAGCAGTCAGGTCCTTTCCACTTAAAGACTGACGTTGGGACCACTCTTAATAGACACTACCCCTAGAACCCTGTTTTGTAGACTGCTTTATCTCTGCAGCAGAGAACTTTCTTTGTAGTCTTAATTACACAGAAATAATTTCTATTATCATATAAGACAACAAATCATGGGAGTAGCTTCAGGAGGAAATGGTAAAGAAAGCAACTTCAGAATTCTGCCTACCACAGTCAGTTCAGTAAAGTACACAAGTTGAAAATGTGGGCTGACTAATAGTTGTATCATGTAAACAATCCGCATATATTCTCAAATTTATACATAAGAGACTTAGAAAGACTTTTAAGTCTTTTAAGAAAAAGAGACACATTGTCACTATGAAAGAAGAGTGAAGATGAGTTGGAGCTTAATCCCAGCAGGGGTACACTTTGATTTATTTTCCAAAGCATTATTTGTAAACTTCTTTAACCACAGATCCCTCAAACCCTTCCTTGTCTTAAGTGAATACATAAGTTATTCCAGGTACACAATAGAACTTGGCTTCTGTGTTGTAATTACCGAGGTCAGCCCAGGTACCAGATAGATGGATGTTTTTCATTAATCTTTAAAACAGAAGCTGTTGAGTGAATACCTCTTACTTTCCTCTTTGGCTACGACATAGGAAATGATGGTTTTAAATAGGGGCTCAGAACAAGATAAGACTTTTTTATAGGCTGGCATGAAAGTACTCATGTGGCACCATACAACCCAGATGATGCAGCACTACAAATGGCAAATGCATTTTAGACTGTGTGACTTCTCCATAAGCCCTCACGTTATACAAACTCAGCTGTCTATCACAAACTGGATATTGTTCAACTGCCCAAGCCATTAAATTGTGTGTGCACTCCATCATCGAATGGAAGAAGCATAGAAGGTATGAGACTCCAGCATGCTTAGAAGGCACAAGTAAAATAATGATCTAGCAATGCTTGTTTGGATGAACAAATGGGATGGGCATTGAGTGGAGGAGAAAACAAGCAAAAGGACAGGAGCATACCAAGGAGGACCTCTGGGGGTGGGGGGTCAATGTAGTGATGTATCAGAGCAGATATTAAGACTCGTGATCAAGCCTTTGGCAGAGGGCGAGAAGTAATGATAGATCTGGGGGAGGTTGGTGAGACTTGGGGAGAACAAGAGCTCCACAAAGACTAAACTGAGCAGGGCACAGGGGTTTTGTATGAGACGGTTTTTACAATCAAGGACCATGTGTGGATGTGGCCTGGAACCCCCGCTCAGATGGGGCCCATGATAGCTTGGTGTAGGACTGAAGACCCTAGTGAGGGAAACAGGGACTGTTTCAGTCATGAACTTGATGGCTGACTCTTTGACCCTCCCCCATACAAGCTGGGGAGTGACAGACTGGCTAGATCCCAGGGGAGGACATTGTAGCCATCCCTGAGGAGATAGGATGAGCGGGGGGTTGGATGGAAGGGGAGGAGGTCCTCCCCTGTTGGTGGACTTGGAGGGGGCAGAGAGGAGGGAGATGAGGGAGGGAGTGGGAGGGTGGGAGGGAATGAGGGAGGGGGTACGCCTGGGATGCAAAGTACCTAACCTGTGATTGATATAAAAATAAATAAATTAAAAAAATAATGATCTAGATGTCCAGAGGCACTGTTGCATAAGGAAATAGCTCCAGTTCAGGATCCTACTTTTATCATGCTCCTCATTATTCTGCATTCATAGATGTGGACTGATCCTCTGAAGACATAGTTTGGCATCAGATGGAGCCATCACCTTACAGGTCTGGACAATGTCCTCCTAGATGTTTGGACTCAGAACTCTATGCTGTTTCTTCCTCATCCATTATTCAGAAGTCCAGAAGGTCAGGGATGAAAGTGGAAGGGTTACTAAGTATGGCAGTGCATAGTATATTGCCTGAATTTGAGAAATGGATGCAGGAAGACTTTTGAGCAAGAATGAGCTACATAAAGGTACACAGACAAGAAAACAGAAGATTATGAAGGGAAGGAAAGGGAAAGGGAAGAGAAGAGAAAGGAAATAGAAGGGAAGGGAGGGGAGGGGATGGGAAGGAAAGAAGAGGGTGGGGAAAGAGAATTGCAACAATACCATTCACTATCACCTCTAGCAATCCATTAGCAAAATGTAGTTTCCCATATTTGTTAGCCAAGAGGTCATAGTTTCTAAGGTACTCAACACAGATTTCATTTAGTAAGGCTTTTGTCTGGCCATTCTAGATACAGCATGCCATTGAATTATCAAGCAGAAAAGAAAGTTACTATCTAAATGGGGTGTTTAAGGCTACCAGAAATACATTAATATACAATGATAATACCTTAGTTGTATAACATAGTATGCCTGGAATGTAGGAATTTCTCAAGTGTCTCTTAATAGTCCTACATTATATACTAAAATCAATAGAAAATTAAAATTTAACTCAGGGAAGACTGTTAATATGCCCAGAGCTTTCAGGAATGATATTTTGTGCTGATCCATCAAAGGAAGAATAATAAACAGCCTAGGTGATTGCTGAAGTAAAAAGGAATAGTAGTAGCAAGGGGAATATGGGAAGAAAGTACTTATTGCACTTTGTAGAAGTAATTGTAGAAATAAGAAATATTATACTTATGTTTCTTCCTTATTTTAGTGCAAAACATATTTACTTATTCACTAGCCAGATACATTTATTTTCTTTAGTTTTTCATCATCTTATTATCTAGCACAAAATAAAATCTCAGTAAGTTTACTTAAGACAGCACAGCTTAGATATGCAGCTGACAAGATATCAAAGGAAGAGTGTGAATCAGCTTGGAAAAAAAATGAACATGACTCAAAAAATGAACTTTGTAATTTCTTTTGAGGAAAGAGCATTTTTTTCAGTTGTATCAGTCAGCAAAAAGTCTTAATAATGTCTTTATACAGAGATATGTATGGAAGATGTGTTAAGAGATGTATATAGGAGATCCAAGATGGCTGCCACGAGAGAACACTGTGTCTGAGGAGTAGGAGAGCAGAAACAACGCAGCGACCAGGAGACTGAACTCTGGGACCTAAAACGCCAGCATTTGTGATTGCCAGGTGAGCGGAACTCCTACGGTGAGAAAATCAAGTGGGAAAACCCTAGGGACACCCAGTTATTACCTGGAGAAATTTCCCTGTGACCAGCGGCGCACAGCTCTGATCTGGACGAGCGGCTGCGCTGGGCGCCCGCACCCGCCATTATAGACTGGATCGCACAGTCTCCTGGGCAGTCTCAGGAGAAACCAGGTGCCGTTTTCACTGAACTGCGCCCTACCAGCTCACACTGCACCCGGGTTCTGCTTCGACCCACGGGTGTGCTGAGGGTTCGGTCCGATCATCGGAACCACACCAGACTGACTGGATTGGGGGACCATTTTGACCAGTCCGCACATTGCCGGGGCGCAAGCCAAAAGCCCCGCCAGCAAAATCTCAGTCAGTGTGTGAGTCCGCCCGCGGATCTGGGAGGATCCCCAGTCCTGCATCAACCCACGGGTGTGCAGCGGGCGCGAACCAATCGTGGGAACCACCACAGACTGAGTGGAGTGGGGGACCATTCTAACCAGTCCACACACTGCGGGGG
>CM053742.1:95747989-95769715 GCA_028658305.1 Pachyuromys duprasi
AAGACTTTTCTTTCTCTTTAGTTAGGATAATATTTTTTACATGTATCCAATTGTAGGACACATGTATGATCGTATAAAGAGCAGTTCCTCAGAAGTTCTGGGAGGTAATGATCCAACAAGTAAAGAAACAAAAAAGTCTAAAAAGGTAAGTGAAGTGAGTTTTGCATTTTGGTGTTAAGACCAAAGTACTAAAGTCATATTCTACTTTTCCTATGGTAGTCCCTTAGTAGAAGTTTTATAACAAAGTATGCAAACAGTTTAAGGTGGTGGTTCATGTTTTTAATAAGCTAGCTTTTCTCTGTTATCATTTGTCTGGTAGAGATATTTTACCCTTATCTTTTACTTGTATTTCAATGGGTACATTGTAAATATTCTGAAGAGAGCTGGATTTTATCTTTGAATGTTTTACAGGCACACATAATATCTAGAGTTAACCAATGTTCTTATCTTTTTCTCTGATAATCACAGAATCTTATAATAACTTTCTGCCTTGTCATCCCATCTTTTCCAAATTACTATATCCAATGTTTTAATTTTATTAACGTCACAAACCATGTTGTTACTTGTTTGTGCTACCATATGCTCTGCTCACCATTACTTTTTACTTCCCAGATGTCCTTTGGAGATTCTTATTCTCCCTAAAGAAATCCTTTAGAAATTCTTTTCATAGGTGTCTGTTCATATTTCATACTTTGTATTTCTGTTGGCTTGACTACATGTCTATCTAATCATAGTTTCTGATTGATAAATAGTATAGGTACTTGGCTAGTCTTACACCTGTTCCCATTGTTGCTATTCAGAACCTTACTTTAGAAGTATATTAGAGGTATAGGTAATATAGAACAATTGCCTAGTGTGCTTGAGACACCCTGGGTTCCCTTCCCAGCACTACAACGCAAATACTGCTTTAGTATCGTTGAGAGTGTTTTATATAACATGTAGTTTTTTTTCCGTGCTTGATTTTTAGATTACTTTTCATTGTATCATGCATAGATGTGTATTTTTAATTTTAACTTAGTTAAAAATTATGACTTTTGAATCTGAGGAGTAATTTAATTTATGTAGTTTAGTTTAGTTTAGTTTAGTTATTTTACATTCCAAGGGTGCCCTCTCTCCTCTCCTCCCAGTCCTTCCTTCTGTTCCTTCCCCCTTCCCCTCTCTCTTTCCTCCCAGAAAAGGGACTCCCATATTCACCCTCCCTTATCACATAAGTCACATCAGGACTGAGAATATCCTAATCCTTGGAGGTCAGGTAAGGTAGCCCTGCCAGGGGAAGTGATCCAAAAGCAGGCAGTAGAGTCCATGTTAGAAACAGCCCCCCCCCCACTTTCCAGGCAATCCACATGAAGACCAAGCTGCCCATCAGCCACATATGTGCACGGGGACCTTAAAGTTTGGTATCTACTATGTATTTGAACATTCTACCTCAATTTCAGAATAAGGCATAAACATTTTCTTTGTTTTCATGTTTTTAATATCAGTTTAATATTTCCTATGTTTCTTAATACTTCAGACAATTTCCTGGTTTTGAATTGACTTTATATTATCTATTTTGCTGAAAATGTTCTGCTTTTTAGCATATCTTTTGAGTTTTAATTTCATTGATTTTTTAATGAAAGATTAATTTTTATTTTCTCTGTGTGAATATGTTTTGCCTGCATCACATGTATGCAATGCTGGCCATAGAGGCTGGAAGAGGGCATGGAGCCCCTGGAACTAGCGTTAACAGAGGACTGTGAACCAACATGTAGGAGCTAGGAACTGAATCCACCTCTTCTGAAGGAGAAGCAAGGCTTCTTAACTACTGGCCCATCTCCCCAGTCCCATTTCTTTTAAAGATTTATTTATTTTTATTTTGCCTGAATGTATGTCTGTGCACCACTTGTGTGCAATGCCCACAGAAGCCAGAACATGGCATCATGACAGTTGGCTGCCATGTGGGTGCTGGGAACCTAACTTGGATCCTTTGCAAGAGCAACAAATGCTCACCACACCATTTCTTCAGCCTTTTCCCTTTTGCAATTTAAGTGAACTTACATTTATTTTATTATGTAAAAATTGGTGTAATGTTTTCTGCTTTAAGTAATATAAAGCATACTCATTTTCTATTTTTTATTTCCAAATTATCATGTTAGCTATCCTCCAGAGTCAAAGTTTCTGTGTTGCTTTGGCTCACTTACTACTAAGAATGCATTGTTTCTGTATATGTTTTGAAATTTGGATTGAATTCATATTCAACCAGGACATTTGCATGTAAATCCTCTAAAGCATAAGTGAGCATAAGTTTATATATAGAAAATGGGTATTGATCTCTCTGATAGATCTGAAGTGGCTTCAGGTCAGTGTCTCTTTGAAGGATTGCCTGCCCACACTGGCCATATGAACTTCAAACTTAACCTCAGCAAAAACATGTTTCCATTCAAAAACCAAGGCACACCTGCTATTTAGTATATGTAGACTTACAGAGTGTAAACAGCCCTTTGAGGGATCCCACATTACTTAAGGGTTGATTCAGTCCAATTCCCTACAGTTTGTGAACTCAGATTTCTTAAAGCAATAGGGTTTAGGTTACAAGGTTTACAAATGCTATTTCAATGCTCATCCCCAAAGCATTTTTTCTTCCTCAGTTTAGGGTCCACAGGGATTGTCTTTAATTTTTTTAGAAATTACCTGCGTATTAGAAAGTTACACCCTTTTTAACTTAAAGAGAGGTTTTTGCTGTTTTGTGGTGGGATAGTTTTTCAAGGTGTGTACTTTCCAGTGTAGCGAGTCAAGGAGTCCTTCCATTTTAATCCATACTCTTTTGCTAGAAGATTTAATAGGTTATATTTTACTCTAGTTACCTCCAACTTATTGTTAAAGGTGAGTTGTTATTATTAGCTCCATGTTGATTTCTGAAAGAGCTCATGAATTTTTCATTTCCTCTCTTTTTTCTTGCTTCTGACATTTCATCAGAAGCATTATCTGTATGATAGCTTTTTACAGGATACCAGTTTCTTACTGGCTAATTCTTCGAAGGTTCTAAGTCCCATGAGACTTTTGTCCTAAGAGGATGTTCTTACCTGCTGTCTCCTACACATGGCTTGGTTGGCCATACCCTTCTTATTATATTTTCCTTCCCTTCTTACTGTTTTCCTTCCCTGAGTTCCAAGCTGCTTTATTCTTCCGATTGTTAGCCCTACAAACCTCAGTCCTCAGGGACAGCTTGCTACATCTCCCTGACTCTCATTGCTCCTCATCAGCTTTTCTTAGACTCACTTCGGTGTCTGCCAAGGATCCCTGCTATATTCATCTGTTATCTATATTCTGCATGTCCTAGTGCTGGCCTCCTGCAGCTGCCTCTTCATCTCTTCTACTGCTGACTCAGACCCACAAGCCTCACACAGCCTTCATTTGGCAACTCTTAACATTTTTTCCTAACTTCTGATCTCAAGAATATAGAGGTATGTCCTTTTCTAGAATATCACGGCACAAATTTTCTATAGATAAGATATTCCAGTGGTACCAGAGAAATTCCCCCAAATGACCCAGTCTTCTTATGTTTACATGGTAACAATAAGTGAGTAATTTCTTGATTTTATTTTTTCTCTTACAATACAAAAAAGCAAAAGATTAATTTTCACCTGTGAAGAAACATGATGATATATTATTATGAAAATATTGTTAGTGTTGAAAGTTCCATCCTGAAAGGTCTTAATTTAGTCATGACTGCATCTGGCAGAAAGGGAAAAAAATCTGTTAGAATGCCAAGCACATATTGTTGTACATAAATGAACATTAAGATGTGATTAATTTATGTTCATACCTGTTAAAATTGTATTCCTGCATACTTTCTGAAATGAATTTTTTTGTTTGTGTGTTTTTGCTAGATTTCCTTCTTCAGTCGGATATCATTGACAGGTCAGAAAATTATGAAGAATACTAATGATCCACTCCCAGAGATAAAGCCAATAGGAGATCAAATAGCCTTACAAAGTGATAAAAAAGATGCCAACCAGAACCACATGGGTCAAAATCTTCGGGATACTACAACACCAAATATGGAGGGAAAGTCCAAATCCTGTACAATACTATAAATGTATGTTTATGTTTCCATGGTCACCAAGCACATTTGTTTTTTATACTTGAAAAATGTTGTGACTTCTGAAGGAAATTTTCTGATAACACTGTTTAAAAGATATAAATTAATATGTTTTGAATAATATGAACAGTTTTAATATTTATTTATGCTAATATTCTTAACAGCAGTTTCCAAAATTCATGTACCTCCAACTTTGCTTGAAGTGTTCTTGCCTTAACTGTTCAGTGTTGCATAATACAATATATTTTTATATGTGAAAACTGAATGAAGATATCACATAGTTTTGCTAAAAGAGTTATCATTCTTTGTAATTTCCTAAGACAATGTTCATGATCTTACAACACTGGAACAGTTTTGAATATGTTCACAACTTTTAAGAACAGGTAAAATTGTAACGAACATATTTTAATAAATTATATCTGGTTGGTTCTGCTATTAAAATGAATAAGGTACTTGGATATATTCATTGATCATTCAATAAGAGGCAAAAAGTTAATTTTGAATATCAAAGGAGGGAGGTGGAGTGAGCATTTGATTCTTTTTAATGTAATTTATTTATTTTTATATCAATCACAGGTTAGGTACTTTGCATCCCAGGTATAGCCCCCTCCCTCATTCCCTCCCACTCTCCCCATCCCTCCCTCATCTCCTCCCCGCCCCCTCCAAGTCCACCCACAGGGGAGGACCTCCTCCCCTTCCATCCGACCCCAGTTCATCTTGTCTCCTCAGGGCTGGCTGCAATGTCCTCCCCTGGGATCTAGCCAGGCTGTTACTCCCTGGCATGTATGGGGGAGGGTCAAAGAGCCAGCCATCAAGTTCATGACTAAAACAGTCCCTGTTCCCCTTACTAGGGTCTTCAGTTGGACACTGAGCTACCATGGGCCACATCTGAGCGGGGGTTCTAGGCCATATCCACATGTGGTCCTTGGTTGGAGAAACTGTCTCCTATAAGACCCCTGTACTCTGCTCAGTTTGGTCTTTGTGGAGCTCTTGGCTCTTGTTCTCCCCAAGTCTTACTAACTTCCCCGAGCATTTGATTCGTTTACAGAGGACTTGAGTTTGGTTACCAGCACCCACATGGTGCTCAAAACTGCTTATAACTCCAGTTCCAGGGATCTGATGCCTCTTCTGATCTCTGCAGGTACCAAGAATGCACATGTTGCACAGACATACATGTAGGCAAAGAGTCTAAAAAAGAAAACATCTGAATTCTTTTGAATCAAAGGGCATATAATATATTTATCCCTTGTCAAAGATGTGAGTCATCTAGAAAATTTGGCCCTGCCACCAGTTACAACCTTAAGAGACCCAAAAGAGTCAGGCTTGTTCACTTCAGCCGTCTCTAACAATGACATTTGCTGCCTTGTGACCCAAGCACCACAAAATGCATAGGAATTAACGGCAAATCTGCTCTGATGGAAGCTTTGCTTCCTGCTTACACTGTGTTTTCAAAAAAATGAACCACACTCATTTTTCCCATCCTCCCTTGTAAATGAAACCTGCCACTTTTCAGTTGCAGTGACTGTTGTCCCATTTAAACAAAGAAAACAGAACCCCATATCTGTGTTTTTACCTACGGGGTGAAAAACAAACAAATCATTGTTCATTGAAATGAATATGGTTTTGAAATCTTAAAAAACTGGTTTTCTGAGTGGATATTACATTTGGTAGATTTCTTATTTTATTAAAGTCAAATACAATTTGAAAACTTGGGTTGTTGAAGGTACAGTACCATTCTGATACTATAAAAGTATCTGAAGCATAAGCTCTAAGAACTAAGGGGAAAGTGAAGCTCAAAAATGATACTAAGACATGCTATTTGTAGTTGATAGAATTCTAAGGTGATCACTTAGATTTGTGTTGGTGCCACATGCCTTGAATGATCCCTTCCCTCTGAGTATGGGTAAGAAGAGATACTAAGATAGAATGTCACTGCCTTGCTTGTGTTACCTGTGTCTCTTAGGAAGATTTTGCAGATATAATGAAAGTTCATAATCACTTTACCTTAAGTTAGACTTTGAAAAGGGGCTAATCACAGACGGCCCTGACCTATCAGTTGAATCTTATGAAGGGATCATGAGTGGTCAAACGTAAAAGTCAAGATCCTGTTGGCCTGGAAAAGACCGACTGCCATATTTATACCAGAGAGTATAGGATAGCCTCAGGAATCTATGAGCTAATCTATGAGCTATGATTTTCTTTAAATTTTTTATAACAATCTTTCTCTCTCTCTCTCTCTCTCTCTCTCTCTCTCTCTCTCTCTCTCTCTCTCTCTCTCTCTCTCTCTCTGTGTGTGTGTGTGTGTGTGTGTGTGTGTGTGTGTGTGTGTGTGTGAAACTTAGAAAGAGCTAAAACATAGTCACATACCAAATTTCGTCAATTAAGTTGTGGTCTCAGTTTTCCTTTCTTTCTTTCCTTCTTTCTTTCCTTCTTTCTTTCTTTCTTTCTTTCTTTCTTTCTTTCTTTCTTTTCTTTTCTTTCCTTTTCTTCCTTCCTTTCTTCCTTCCTCCTCCCTCTCCTGCCTCTCCTCCTCCTCTCTTCTGTGTTTTAAGCAAGTGTAATGTATTGGTAAAAGAAATTAAATTAACAAGAAAATGATGTTGAAATAATTACACCTTGGATTTGTCTTGGCTATAATAATCATCACTAATGTGACGTTAAATTTGAATCGGGAAATGATTGTTTACAAACTACCTAGAAAAATGTTGATTCCCCACAATAATTTCAAAATTTTCATTGCATACATATATAGTGAGTTCTGGGCCAGTTGGGGCTATATAGTGTTCCTGCCTCCAGATCACACATCAAGTCTCACTGGCATGACTGCCCAAATGTGAGCTGAATAAACATGATACCCATCAATATACCAAACTGCATGGAGTATGAGAGAGCCCCTGAGGACTCAGATCTATACAAAGTTCTACAGGCGCAGCAATTGAAGAAAGCTAGGGGCAGACAAGGTGGCCTTCCCCAGGGAAGAATACACTAATTGGTTGATCAGTGCCAAATGCTCTACCCTGAAAACATACAAGTACATACATATATGCATGCAATAACAATTAGTGGGAAAAGAGGCTATGAATTCGAAGGAGATTGGAGAGATGGGTATATGTGAGGGTGTAGAGGGAAGAAAGGGAAGGAAGAAATGTAATTAAATTATCTGAAAAATAATTTTTTTAAAATCCAGAAAACAAAATAATGAACTGAAACAACTGCTACATTAGAATTCTAAAGACAAAATTTGTTTCAAAAATGTAACTAGAACCATTTCAAGACAAAAGGTAAGATTTAGCTATATCAAGTATACACTAAAGTGATAATAGATATTCTTGTGTTCCTAATGCAGTATACTCTTAATCAGGAGGATTATCTTCTTTCCCCAGAGGACATTTAGCAACATCTAGAGATACTTTTGGTTGTCACAAGTCAGGAGAGGCAGAGGGAGGAAGATACTCCTGTAAAACACTCACCCCATACACAATTCTCTTCAAAACATCAATACTGACATTTAAAAAATAACCTATCATTGTGAAAACAAGTTAGGTTCTCATAGAAAACATTTAAATATTTTATAGTAGCTTCATTCACAATCCCCAGACCCAGAAAGAACCCAACAGCCTTCAACAGTGAATGGAAAGTAGAATGTAGCGGGTCTATAGATCAAAATAGTAAACTATAAACTCTATATACTCACGTGAGTATGCTGGGCTAAAGAAAGTAGTCTCCACTGGTTAACCATTGTATCATTCTGTTTCTGTGGCATTAACCTAAATACAAAATTAACTGTGGGAAACAAATCAATGCACAGATAGGGCTAAGGATATGACTTTAAAGATTTAGCACTGGACAATATTTTGGTGAAACTGTTCTCTATTCTGACCTGGGTGGTTAGTGAATGAAAATAAAATATGTGCAGTTCATAAAATTATGAAGCTAAACTGGTCCATTGGATTATATGTTGATTTAAAAATCTATAAAAGATATAAATCTTAAACAACTCAGTTCAATAAATTAAATCAAACGGATCCAAATCAAGTAAGAGCCACAGAACTCAAGGAAGTGACAAAAATCTATGCTTTGCTTCTTTCCAATCCAGTAAGTCAAATGAAGTCATTTGGGAATATGTTCTTTGTATTCACTTCTTATGATGCAGCAGTGTGAATGAGAATCATCATGAGCTTCCAGAATGCTATATCTCACAAGCTGATTCCTATTAATTATTAATATTATCATTAACCTTATGTCCACGAAAAACAATTGTTGCATTAATGTATGTCGTTTAAGTGCTGAGTTGGCTTATATTATAAAATTTAAAATGTGAGGATGTCATAATTAACCAAAGGTAAGAACATGGCCTTGTCATTCAGGAATTTGGGCTCTGGTCACCGAGTAACCTTGACATTTTCAATGGACTTAATCTATAGGCCTGAAAGTGGCATGTTTACTTTTTGCCCACAGTCCATGAGCATGTGCCCAACATTCTGCATGGAAAATCAGAAAATGTAGGCTCATTTGTGAGTTCAGGAAGACAAGAAAATTGTCATAATTTAATATTCTTACTCTATGTGCCAATAAAAAGTGAATTCACATGCTTTCACAATAAACTGAATAAAGTACAAAATTCTCATTTTATATAAACTTGTAATGATATAAACTTCATTTTAAGTGACCAGATATAAAATAGTTAATTTCCAAAGCATAGTTGTATTATGATTTTCCTCAAATTTGATTCTGAGATCTCTCTGGAGAATGGCTATAGACTTAGTCCAGCCCTGATAGTTTCCAGTGAAGATGGCCATGCCTGTTTAAAGTGAGCCTTTTATGGGATACTTCCTCATCCCGGTGGACAAAGCTGACCATGTGTTGTTCTCACAGAAGCTCATTTTTACTGGTATATATATATATTTGTCTGACCCTATAGAGAAGAGAGCAGCATACCCACCATGACAGTGAGGGGGGTGGCCGTCCAAACCAGATATGTTTTGCCAGCAATGAATAAGAGAGAGACACAGACACAGAGAGAAGAGAGAAACCTAAGGATCATAGTCATTATTGAGATCTAGGACATTATCACCAAAGCAGCTTTCCCACAGAGAATGTGATAGAATAGAGTCCCACAGTGGCTGAGCTGATCTATGAAGCATATCTGCACAGTGTCTTGTAGGATAGATGTGTCAGTAGAGCCATTCAGCAGCTACATCTAGCTGTCTCATGGGAAAGCATTTAAACAACAGCTGTGTAAGGCAGAGAATCTGGGTCAGCCACTATGAGGAACTGAATGAGGTAAAAGACTGGGAACTGTTTTGAGATTGTGAGGGCTGAAGCCTACTATAGTAACTCCTGGTTATTTCCTAGTACTCAAGTGAAATAAATCTCTTACCAGGAAGGGTTTTTTGATTCCTTGTTTATCTATTTGTTCATTTTCCAGCTGTTTTGCTGCAGAGTAGTCAATGAATATCCAAACATGTGTTTCTACCCTCTCTACCTCCCACACTGAAAAAATACCTACTCATCACACATTTTTATGGTATTTAAATATATCCCTTTCACATACACCATATGTGTTAGTGCATACAATAAATTGGATATGGTTGACAGCATGAGCATTTCAGTGATACTCCAAGGTAATACTCTTGGGTATCTGTTACCTTATTCTACACTCTCCACTGGATGCCATAAAAACAATTCTTTGGCTTCTATGGCAATATGAAAATCATGTTGAAAGCAGAGATGAGAAGACAAGGAGACAGAATCGTGGAACTGAAACAGAATAGAAATTGTCTATTCTTTGATAATCACCACATCCTGTGGCTTCCCTTGGTTTTAACCAACAGCTTCACATTGATTTGAAAACCGATTTTATTAATATATATATATATATATTCAAGGATGAAAGAGAATAAAAAGAAAGCATGATCTGCCCCTCAACTGGCTGTATTCCTTTATCACCTTTCTCCAAATGCTAGGGAAACAACTTCTGTCATTTCTCATTGGCAAGAACATGGTTACATTTCGACAAGGGAAGCCAAAAAGTGTGGTCTTTTTGTCTTGAAAGCAGTGTCCCTATTTAAATGGATTTGTTTGTTTATTTAGCACTGGAAATCAAGCCCACTGTGTGACTGAGCTACACTGCCAAGCCCCTTAAGAGTCCATTATTAAAAAGAAGTCTTTGTCTTACTGATCTTTCAGCTTTAAAAATTCCACAGATGTGTGTGGTAACACACACGTGTTATTCCAGCACCCTCGAGAATGAGGCAAGAAGATTGTCAGTGCAAAACAAGCGTCTGGGTGACATATTAAGACACTGCTGCCATCTTCATTGATCTAATTTAAGCTGAAATGTTAAACAATGAGGAAGGAGAAATATGTTTCCCATGTGGCATGCTAGAAACAAGAGGTCTCTTTTCACAAAAACTGGTGAATGATGGAATCCATTACTATCAAATACTAAAGAGCCCATCCTACATACACACACACACACACACACACATAAAGCCTGTAGGCTTTGGAAGAAACCAGATGTGAGACTCAATAGACAGCCTTCTGATTTTGAATAAATCATCAGACTTCTCTTGTATTTGATGAAAGAAATCGGATAGACCCAGCCATATCTATGTTAACAAAAGAGACAATGGTCCTATAAAACCTTTTGTATCCAATGTGTCTAATTGTGGATTTGTAGTTCTAACCCTCAAAAGAACTGAATGCATTAAAGAAAGAGGATACATTCAGCCAATTTTGTTATTAAAATGTACCAAATATAAATTCTGATCCTAAACATTGGATTACACACAAATGCACTTATCACATACACATATTTTCGTGAAAATTAACCCCAGATCTAGATCTGAGTCTGATGAAGCATAGTACACTTGCTTGAATACATTAATTTTATGTATTCTATGTGTAGGAAAAAGCCTTCTTTGTACCCACAGGGCAGATTTGATTTCATTTTGTTTTATTTTCATAGTGGTACTTGAAATTGAATGTAAGGCCTGTCAAATGCTAGAGGCATGATTTACCACTGAGCCATACATCCCCCATCCCATGGAAAATTTTAGAAGAGTTGTTTTAACTCTAAACTGTTTTGGCTTTTCTCTGATTAGTCACAGATGTGAACATATCTTTTATCTAGCTCAGGAATCCTGTGTCAGTGACATATTTGTATACATAGTGCAAAGGCTGCTGCATAGCTGACTGAGCTGTGCTCCACTGGAAGTACACCCCTGCCCAAGGCCCCAACAGCAGGGCCTTGGTCTTAGGGACAGCACATTTAAGGATATAGTTACCACAGACTCCAGCACTGGCTCTAGCTGGGATACCAACCCAGGAAACAAGCTTCCACCAGGACACAAGCTGATAATCAAGGATATGTTGCTAAAGACTAGCCAAATGTGTTGTGATTGGCTGAAAGTTGGGCTCTAGAAATGTTCTATGATCTGAGACTTGCTGTTGTAGGATAAGAAACTGGCCACAAATCTTCACAATCACTGACCTAATTTTCACCTTTTTAATTCTTTTCTTTGTTTTTTTTTTTATTCTCTCATATAATTCTTCCTGACCGAAGCCTCTCTCTGATATGATACAATGAATTGTTTCAATCTCTTGTATCTGTTAAGGCTTGCTTTTTGCCAGGCTATGTGGTCAGTATTGGAGAGGGTTCCATGAGGTGCTAAGAAGGTATACTCTTTTGTGTTTGGATGAAAAGTTATGTAGTCATGTAGTAGGTCAATTTGATTTAAAACCTCTGTAAGTGTTATTGTTTCTCTATTTAGCTTCTATCTCAATGATCTGTCCCCTGGCAAGAGATGGGTGTTGAAGTCTCCCGCTATTAAGTTGTTGGGATCGATGTGTGCGTTAAACTTTAATTATATTTGACAAATGCAGTATCCCTTGTGTTTGGTGCAAAGATATTTAAGATTGTGATGTTCTCCAGGTGGATTTTTCCTTTGATGAGAATGAAGTGTCCCTCTCCATCTCTTTTGATTAATTTTGGTTGAAACAAAGCAAGCCTCAACAGATATAAGAAGATTGAAATAATCCCTTGTATCCTATCTGACCACTATAGACTAAAGCTGGACCTAAACGACAACAGAAATAGCAAAAAGCCCACACACCCATGGAAACTGAACAACTTGCTACTCAATGACAGCTGGGTCAGGGGAGAAATAAAGAAATCAAAGACTTACTAGAATTCAATGAAAAAGAAGGCACAACATACCCAAACTTATGGGACACAATGAAAGCAGTGCTAAGAGGAAAATTCATAGAACTTAGTGCCTATAACAACAATTTTGAAACATCTCATACAAGCAACTTAAAGGCTCACCTGAAAGCCTTAGAAATAAAGCAGACACAGCCAAAAGGGGTAGACAGCTGGAAATAATCAAACCCAGGGATGAAATCAATAAATTAGAAACAACAACAACAAAAAACAATTCAAAGGATCAATGAAACCAAGAGCTGGTTCTTTGAGAAAATCAACAAGATAGACAAACCCTTAGCCAAACTAACTAAAAGGCACAGAGAAACCATCCAAATCAACATGATCAGAAATCAGACACTGAGGAAATCCAAAGAATCTTTAGACCTTACTTCAAAAGTCTATATGCCACAAAATTTGAAAATCTAAATGAGATGGACAATTTTTATTTCTCAGCATTGTGTTTTAGGTTAACTAAAATCCCAGTCTCTGTGTGGTGATTTGGTTTTAAAGCTGTTTAGGATTAACAGCAAGCTTTACCAGAAGATATAACAGTAGGAAATATTAATCCCATTTACAATACATATTTAAAGATTTTTTTAAAGACTGTCTTCTGAAGAAGAAATGTTTTCATTTTGATGAAGTCCATTCACCAGTTTTTATTTTCTTTTATGGGTGGCATTTTTTTTTTGCGCCATATCTAGAATCTTTTCCTAACCCAGGCTCAGAAAAAAATAAAAATTCTTCTGTTTTATTCTAGATATGGATCAAGGTTTTCTTTATTATTCTCATGCAGTTGTTTAATTTATAAGTTGCTTAAAATAGATGCTTATTTTAGCATCCTTTGTTGAAAACACTGTCCTTCATTTATTGCATTTTTATCAGAAATCAACTGACCTTATATACATGTGTATGTATATGTAGGGGGCATATTTCTGAATTTTCTATTCTGTTTCACTGGTCCATTTGCTATCTTTATTTCAACACCACAGTGCTTTCATGAATGTAGTTTTAATAAATCTTGAAGTCACAGGGTGTTATTCATCTAAATTTGTTTTTCTTTTCCAAGAATATTTTTGTGTGAGGTACATTGCATTCTCACGTTCAATTTAGCAATACTCTGTTAACTTCTACCAAAAAAAAAAAACATTGAGTTTTATTGGATTCTATTGAATGTATAGAAATTTTAGTCTTCTGACCAATGAACATTAATTTTGGCAACATTTTATTGGCTTTACATGTCTTGATATTTTTCTGCTGTTGAGATCTTACTAGTTCTAAACACATTTTTACAGATTCCTCTGGATTTCCTATATAAACAGTCATGCTGTCTATGCTGTCTTTAAATAGTCATTTTTACTTTCTTCTCACTCTGAAAACATTTAATTTCTTTTTCTTACCTGATTTCATTGACTAAAATGGTAGTACAATCTTATGCAAAAGCAACAAGAGTGGAATACAAGGAAAGTGTCCTAGTTTGCTTTTTGTTGCTGTGATAAAACACCATGATCAAAAAGAAAGGGAGGAAAGGGCTCATTTCATGTGATAGCTTATCCAACATGAAGAGAGTCAGGCAAGAAACTCAGGAAGGAACCTGCAGGCAGAAACTGAGGCACAGTCTATAGAGTAATGCTGTTTTCTGGCTTTCACTTCATGGTATACTAAGTTTGTTGCTTTCGTTTGCATCCTGGGACTACCTGCGCAGGGGTAGCATTGCCCACAGTAGGCTGTACCCTTCTACATTAATGATTAGCTAAGAAAATGACCCATAGGCATGCTTACAGATCAATCCAGTGGAGGCAATTTTTCAATACGTATTTTCGCTTCCCAAATGACTTTAGTTTGTGTTGAGTTGACGAAAACCTAACCAGTACAGAAGAGAATGATTTTATCTTCAGGTATGTTATTAACTTTTGACCTTTAAAAGAGTCTCTGTCTTTTTGTTGTTTTTGTTTTGAAACTTTCTTCAAGCCATGGTTTATTTGGCAAGTTTTACTTTAGGGAAAAGAAATTCCATGGGGAAGATCCTCTACATGCATGGTCCTTGGTTGGAGTATCAGTCTCTGCAGGCTCCCTGGGCCCAGGTGTTTCGGCTCTGTTGGTATTCTTGTGGCACTCCTGTCCCTTCCACGTCTTTCTATCTCCCTGTTCCTCCATAAAGTACCTTGCACACTTCCCAAAGTTTGGTATGATTCTCAGCATATCCTTCGATATGGGTAGAGTCTTTCAGATAGCCCCTAGGGAAGGTTTCTATCCTGTTCCCTGTCTTCTACTTCTGATGTCTATTCTGTTTGCCCTTCTGAATGAGGTTTCAATCTCTTCCCACAGTGCTCCTTGTTTAGTTTCTTTAGGACTATAGATTTTAGTATGTTTTGCCTATATTCTATAGCTAATATACACTTATAAGTGAGTATATACCATATGTGTCTTTCTGCTTCTTGGTTACCACATTCAGGATGATTTTTTCTAGTTCTATCCATTTGCCATAATTTCATGATTTCCTTGTTTTTAATTGCTGAGTAGTATTCTATTGTGTAAACGTACTACACATTCTGTATCCATTCCTCCACTGAGGGACATTTCCAGATTCTGGCTATCATGAACAAAGCTGCTATGAACATAGTTGAGAAAATGCTCTTGCTGTAAGGTTGAGCTTCTTTTGGATATGTGCCCAAGAGTGGTATAGCTGGATCATGAGGAAGCACTATTCATCATTTTCTGAGAAAGTGCCAGATTGATTTCCAAAGTAGTTGTACAAGGTTGCATTCACACCAGCAATGGAGGAGGGTTCCCCTTTCTCCACAACCTCTCCAGCATATCTGATCCCTTGAGTTTTTGATCTTAGCTATTCTGATGGGCATCTTGCTAATAACATTATTCTCTTAGAATGAACAGAGACATACTTTCCCCCCTTCAATTTTCTCTGAGAGCTCATGAGAATTCAAACTCTTCCTTAAATAATAGGTATAATTCATGAATAAAGTCAATTGAGTCTGGATTTTTCCCTATGGGAAGGCCGTTAGCATGGTTTAGCATGTAAGAGTACTTATTTTTTTTTAAATTCATCTATTTATTGCCACACAGTGAATTCCAGACACTAGAGTGTGAGATCCTGACACAGGTCCACATCCCCAATGCTGGCCTTTTACATGAATGTTGAGGATTTGATAAATAAGTAAATGAGCATGATGAAGGCCAAGTGTTACAGGGATTGGGCCAATTGGGAGCAGGAGGTAAGTCCTGGTTTCTAAGAGATTTAAGCATAAGCTTATGCTATGCAACTGGTGTGAGAAAGAGTACTTATTATGCAAGCATGAAGACCTAAATTTAAATCTGCATCATCAATGTGAAAAGCCATATATGGCTGCACATGCATATAATGCAAACACAGTAGAAGACAGAAACAAGAGTATCACTAGGGGAAGGATCCAAGAGGTGGCCCTGAGAGCACACTGTTTCTGATCAGCAGGGAAGGAATGACTACCCAGTGACCAACAGACCAAATTGTGGGGCCCCGAACACCAGCAATTGTGTTCTCTAGATGAAATCCTCATGGTGTAGGAAGCAATTGGGTCTGACCTCAGGTCACCCAGCTAAACCCCAGAAGAGCTCCTGGGTTCCCTATAGGCCCCCAGTCACCAACCCAGAGACACATTCCTGTGTGCTCTGATCATTATCTTAGCCTGAGCTGTGGGGCCCCATAACAACAGATAGGTTTCCCAGTCCAGAGAAAAGCCAACAGTGAAAGAAGCAATCAAGTCTGACTGACCTCAGATCATACAGCCAACGTCCACACCCTGGAAAAGTTTCTGGGCTCCTGTAGGCACTCAGTTGCTAGCACAGAGCCACATGCCTGCCCACACTACTCACCAACCCAGACTAAACTGTGGAGCCCAAAGCACCACAGACTGGGTCTCCCAGCTGTGAGGAAACCACACAGAGAGGGAAACATCAGGTCTGACCTCAGGGCATCCAGCTAATCTCAGAAAAGTTCCTGGGTTCCAACAGGCTTGGAGGCTCTAGCCTCCTGCCACATGCCTGTGTGCTGCTCTTACTGGCCACTGATTACCTCTTAGGTAATGAGGCACAAAGCTCCAAATTCAGACCTACAGATGCCTGGGAACCACAGGATCAGCCCCAAATGAAAACTCAACCTGTATCCCTAGCTAAGATGACCAACCTTGGGACTCCCTGGTTCTTCAAGAGGGCTGTGCCCGGTAAACACAGTGTATGAGAAGCAGCAGCTCACTAAATTCAGAGCAAGAAAGACAGTGACAGGGCAATTGTCTCCCGTACTTTTCCTGGTGAGAGGAGAGTCCCTGGGCTCCAAAGCTTTCCAGTTAGCACACAAGAACATACACCTGAGGAGAGCTGTGGCAATTCTCCAAGAAGCACTGGGCATTCAGTGACCATACCAAAAAACTAAGAGAGTATTGTTGGACTCCCGAGGTGGGGAGACCCTCCGTTCCTCGGGATAGATGCCAGACCCCAATAACCAACGAAGACGGGAGGTTGATGCAACAGCAAGAGGCTTTACTCAGTAGCCGGCAAGCCGGGGCTCTGCACACAGCTCCCATGCAAGGGGGTGGCGCAGAGCCCTGAGCAACAGAATCACAGAGATTGTAAAGGCAAAAACCGCAAAACAAGAGGGGGTCTAGGGGTAAGGGACTTTTCTAATGGGACAGTCAGTGATTGGCTGTACCCAGGTGTGGTGACTAGGGGATGGTTAGGGACTGTTTGCACTTCTCAGTCCAGGGACAAAGAAAGGCGTTTCTAAGAAACGTAAGTTCCCATGGTTAGGGCCAAGTTAAAATTTTCTACCCTTACAGTACCTTCAAGAAAAACTGGCTTCCAGCCAAGAGGATTTCCCACACCATCCCTTACCCCCTAGCACAGGACTCCAGTAAGCACCAGAAAATAATACCCAACACCTCAGACAAACAAATGAGTAAAGACAAGTGTAAAAGTACAATCAACAACCCCCCTCCCCCCAAAAAGCCATCTCCAGAACTCAGTTATCCAATGGAAAACAACCCTGGATTCCCTAACATAAGTGAAATTCAAGAAAAGTACCTTAAATCTATGCTTATGAAGATGATAATGGGAGAAACAAATAAAATCTCTAAAGAAATAATAAAAAAAGACTTAGCCAAAGAGTTTGTGGTCTTTAGAGAGGAAATACTTAAATCCCTGAAAGAAATTTAAAAAACAAAGAGAGAAAAGTTCAAACAGTTGAAAGAATTGAAGGAAAATACAAATAAACACATGAAGGAATTCAACAAAACAGTTCAAGATAGGTAGGTGAAAATGGAAACATTAAAGAAAACACAAACTGAGAAAATCGTGGAGAGGGAGAACTTAGGGGAGAAAACAGGAACTACAGAGATAAGCATATCAAACAGACTACAAGAGATGGAAGATAGAATCTCAGGTGTTAAAGATACAATGAAAGAAATCAGTGCACCTGTCAAGAAATGTTAAATCTAAAGAGTTCCTGACAGAAAAAAATTATCGAAGAAATCAAGGACAACGTGAAAAGATGAAACTTAAGAATAATAGGAATAGAAGGAAAATAAAATTCCAGGCTCAAGGCCCAGAAAATATTTTCAAGAAAATCATAGAAGAAAATGTTCCCAATTTAAAGGAGAGTCTTATAAGCCATATAAGAAACTTACACAACAGAAAATAACAGATTAGAACAGGAAAAACTTCTACTGTTACATAATAAAGAAAACAGAAAATACACAGAAAAAAGAAAAACATACTAAAATCTGCAAGGGAAAAAAGCCAAGTAACATAGAATGACAAACCCATCAGAATCACACCTGACTTCTCAACAGAGACTATTAAAGCCATAAGGGTGTAGATAGACATCATGCAGACACTAAGAGAACACATATGTCAGTCCAGACAAATATACCCAGCAAAACTTAAAATCACCATAGATAGAGAAAACAAGATATTCAACAATAAAAACAAATACAAACAGTACATACCTAGCCTTACAGAAGATACTAGAAGGAAAAAATACACCCCAAGAAGGCTAACTATACCCAGAAAAATACAGAAAATAAATAACCTCACTACAGTAAAATTAAAAGTAGCTAAACACATAGACACACTAACACAACCAACATCAAAATAAAAGGATCTAACAGACACTGGTTATTAATCTTTCTCAACATCAATGGACTCAACCCTTTAATAAAAAGACACAGACTAACAAAATGGATGCATATATGGAAGACCCAGCATCCTGCTGCATACAAGAAACACACCTCAGTAACAAATATAGAGAGTAAAGATTAAAGATAGTTTTCAAAGCAAAACGACCCAAGAAGCAAGCAGGAGTAGCCATTCTAAAGGCTAATAAAATAGACTTTCAACCAAAATTAATCAAAAGAGATAGGTAAGGTCACTTTATATTCATCAAAGGAAAATTCCACCAGGAAGACATCTCAATTTTGAACACCTATGCCCCAAATCCAAGGGCAGCCACATTTGTAAAAGAAACATTAATAAAACTTAAATTACACATAAATCCCACACGTTAATAGTGAGAGACTTCAACACCTCACTCTCAACAAAGGACAGGTCAACAAAACAGGAACTAAACAAAGAAACAAAGACACTAACAGATGCCATGAAACAAACGGACTTAACAGACATCTATAGAACTTTTCACCCCAGCACAAAAGAATTTACCTTCTTTTCAGAGCCTCATGGAACCTTCTCCAAAACAGACCACATAATTGGTTACAAAGCAAGCCTCAACAGATACAGGAAGATTGAAATAATCTCTTGTACCTATCAGACCACTATGGACTAAAGCTGGATATCAAAAACAAAAGAAATAAAAGAAACCTACATATGCATGGAAACTGAACAACTCAATGGCAGCTGGGTCAGGGAAGAAATAAAGAAAGAAGTTAAAGACTTACTAAAATTCAATGAAAATGAAGGCACAATATACCCAAACTTATGGGACACAATGAAAGCAGTGCTAAGAGGAAAGTTCATAGTACTAGTACCTTCATAAAGAAATTCAAAACATCTCATACAAACAACTTAAAGGCTCACTTTAAAGCACTAGGGAGAAAAAAAGAAGCAGACACACCCAAGATGGCTGGAAATAATCAAACTCAGAGCTGAAATCAATGAATTAGAAATGAAGAAAACAATTCAAAGGATCAATGAGATCAAGAGCTGGTTCTTTGAAAAATCAACAAGATACACAAACCCTTAGCCAAACTAACTAAAAGGTAGAGAGACACTATCCAAATAAACAAAATCAGAAATGAAAAGGGGGACATTACAACATACACTGAGAAAATCCGGACAATCATTAGGTCTTACATCAAAAGCCTAAAGAGACCACAAAATTTGATAATGTAAATGAAATGTTCTTGATCAATTCCATTTAACAAGATGAAACAAGATCAGGTAAATAAAGTAAATAGTAATATATCCAAGAAGGAAATAGAAGCAGTTATCAAAATCTCCCATTCAAAACAAAAACAAAAACAAAGCAACAACAACAAAAACACAAAAACCAAAAAAACAAACAAACAAAAAACTCCACCAAGGGCCAGATGCTTTCATGTCTGAATTCAACCAGACCTTCAAAGAAGAACTACCATCAGTACTCTTCAGACTACTACACAAAATAGAAACAGATGGAACATGACCAAACTCATTCTATGAAGCCACAGTCACCTAAACCTCAAAATGACCCCACAAAAAAAGAGAATTTCAGACCAATTAATTTCCTTTATGAACACTGACACAAAAGTACTGGCAAACTGAATCCAAGAACACATCAAAGATATACATTATGAACAAGTAGGCTTTATCCAAGGTATGCAGGGGTGGTTCAGTATAAGGAAATCTATCAATATAATCCACCATATAAACAAACTGAAAGAAAAAAAAACACATGATCATCTCCTTAGATGCTGAAAAAACATTTGATAAAATGCAACATCCATTCATGTTTAAAGTGTTGGAGAGATCAGGAATACCAGGCACATACCTAAACATGGTAAAGGCAATAAGCAACCTCAAACTAAATGGAGAGAAACTTAAATCAATTCCACTGAAATCAGGGTCAAGGTAAGGCTGCCCACTCTCTCCATATCACTTCAACATAGTTCTCAAAGGCTTTGCTAGAGCAATAATACAGTTAAAGGAGATCAATGGGATACAAATCAGAAAAGAAATCAAAGTAACAGTTTTTGCAGATGGTACGATAGTATACATGAGTGACCCCAATAATTCTACCTGGGAACTTCTACAACTGATAAACACCTTCAGCAAGGTGGCTGGTTACAAAATTAACTAAACAACAACAAACTCTCCAAGCGACTAATGGGCACAATTTCTGAAGGTCAGAAGATCCAAATTTCCAAAATTGGTGAATGGATGGCAGGCTGAAGCCACATCAAAGACTTTGAGGCTTCCCAGGCTAGAGGGGACAACCTATGATCTGGGACAGATTAGATCTAGCCCCCCTGTGGACTTCTCTGATGTCTGAGAATGACAAAATGAAAAAATGTCTGAGAATGGCTGCACCTTCATGCAGCAGCAGCGCCAGGGAGCTCAGAACCTCAGGTGTCTCCTTACACTAATGGCCAAACAGGGGGCTCAAATCTTAGAGTAGAAAACTCTGGGCCCTCTGAGATTACCTCATAAGCCTGCAAGGGAGTGCATGTGGGCCCTCTGTTCCTTAGAGCATGGTGGGCCATCTTTTGGATATATGCTCAAGAGTGGTATAGCTGGATCTTTAGGTAGCACTATTCCTAATTGTCTGGGAAAGATCCAGATTAATTTCCAATGTGGTTGTACAAGTTTACATTCCCACCAGCAATAGAGAAGGATTCACCCCCACTCCACATCCTCTCTAGCATGTGCTGTCATTAGAGTTTTTGATCTTAGCCATTCTGATAAGTATAAGGTGAAATCTCTGGTTCATATTGATTTGCATTACTCTGATGACTAAGAACATTGAGCATTTCTTTAAGTGTTTTTCTGACTTTAGCTCTGACCCCATTTTTTAATTGGATTACTTGATTTGTTGCTGTATAACTTCTTGAGTTCTTTATGTATTCTGGATATTAGCCCTCTGTCAGATATAGGGTTAGTAAAGATTCTTTCCCAATCTGTATGCTGTCGTGTTGTTCTGAAGTCAGTGTCCTTTGCTTTACAGCCAAGGCTGTTGGTGCTCTGTTCAGGAAGTTGTCTCCTGTGACAATGAGCTCAAGGCTCTTCCCTACTCTTTCTTCTAAAAGGTTTAGTGTGTCTGGTTTTATGTTGAGGTCTTTGATCCACTTGGATTTTAGTTTTGTGCAGGGTGATAAATATGGATCTATTTACCTTTTTCTGCATGTAGACATCCAGTTAGAAGAGCACCATTAGCATGCCAAAGAGGACCTCTGGGGGGGGG
>CM053742.1:95770215-95794215 GCA_028658305.1 Pachyuromys duprasi
GTTGCTGCGTTGTTTCTGCTGTCCTACTCCTCAGACACAGTGTCCTCTAGTGGCAGCCATCTTGGATCTTGATCTACATGCCTTTTTTTTGGTAATAGTGTGCTAAGAACATTTCTATGCATGTAACATGGCTTTTAGAATGTATAATATGGAATTATCATAAAAGATAAAGTGTTATATTGTACAACAGATATGGAGAACTTAATCATTCAGTGTAATGCTGCATCCTTTTGTTCTAAGCCTTCTGAGCAGTGGAAGGTGATAGACTGTAAACAGTGAAACACGGAAAACAAAGACATAAGTCATTTACTTGGAGACAGGAAATGCTTCCTACCAATTAAATTTAGAGACTTTCTTTCTGTGCTTTAAAATTGCTATATAAGTTCTACATATTTAAAAAGAAAATATTAATGCTTAAAGGCTTTCAAAATTACTTTAAGTTTTAAAATGTATTCCTTTTGAAGTGAAAAGTCTTTATTGTGCAAAAGTATATGTGGAAATATTGAAAACTGTCATATCATTCTGTGGTAATTTTTGTTTCTTATGAGCAATTTTTTGTTTCTCAAAGTAGACAGATGAAGCACAAGCACACTCTCTAACACATGGAAAATAGGCTTTGATAGTGACAGTTTGGAGTGCCCGAGATACAAAGACAAACAAACAAGCAAATGAAAACAAAACAAAGACAGAAGGTTGTTGAGTCCTTGGAAGCTTTTTTCTTAAATATTTTCAGTAACTACAAAAAAGTGTGTGTAGACGCTACATGTATTGTCATTTGCCAATCTGTTTTACTTTATTTTAAAGGAGAGACCCACATGCTCTTCGTCAGCGATGGGAACACTGCCTCCATTAGAGGGGACTTCAGCCTCCGTTTCAACTTCTCATTTTCCCCCCAATGCAATCCCTTTCCGTTCAGCTGTGAATAGTTACCAAGAAAAAAGCCTCTCGGACTCCATGGAGCCACTAGGCTCAGGTAATGCTGGCCTGCTTTCAAAGGATATGGGCCTTGCAATCTTGCCATTTTCATGTTTATCTTAAGATGTTTTCTGCTGGGCCAGAGACATAGGTCAGTGATGAAACATAGGACTTGCTTAATGTGGGTTTGGTCCTGGGATTGATTCCCGGCATTGGAAATAAATGCAGCACATGGTTTTGTTCCAGTTTGTTCAATTCTCCTCTCCCTAGTTAGAGTCTGACATCTCAAACTGCAACTGAAATATATAATAACATACACCACTCACCACAGCGGCAACTATGGAGCAATGGCTGATACACACAGAATCATTTAAGGCCTGCAAAGTTCATGAAAGGGGTAGGCATTATAGTCTGTATTTTCCTGGTAAGAGAAGCAAGGCTCAAAGAGATGGAGTGACTTAACCTACAGACACTGATGAAAGATGTGGACAGGATACAAATAGAAATTCTGTACCACAGGTGGAAAGAATCATTGTTTCTGTGCTTTAATATGGGTTATGCAGCTAAATTGATCTAAGTTACATGCTAGGTCTGCTACTTCTCAACTTTGGAACCAACTTGGGAACCAAAGTTGAGACAGCCTCAGTTTCTTTATCTTTGAAATGGGTTTGATAATACTGAATTAAAGGTCTGGCAAGATGGCACAGAAGATAGAGGTCTTTGCTATGTGTTCCTTACACATAGCAAACTTAGGTTTGATCTCTGGAACCCACCTAAAGGTTAAAAGAGAGAGTTGCCTGACTACATAAATTTGTCACATATTTGTGACAAAATATGTGTATTGTGTATACATATGCTGTGCATATACAATAATATTGCTTCAAATTTTTAAATAAATGTATAATTAAGAGAGAGGTTGTGTGGATTAAGTGAGATCTAGCATGTAAAATACTTGGTAATATACTGAACACCTTTTAAACCCCTTTCTAAATATAGTTTAGGTCATTCATGCATCTACCTCATTGCATATTGCTATAGTTTTATTATTTAAAATACAATCCTGTCTCTTATTGTTATACATCTTTTATACTCTGCTTTCTCTTCAGATTATATATAGTGTATACCTTTTCTACATAATTTTATGTGTAGATATTATGTAAAGCTTAAGAGAATCTGTGTGTTACTACAAATGGACACTTGAATATAAACTCACAACCAAGAGATCAGAGAAAGAGTAGTCTGGGTATTAAATGTAAAACCAAAGGTGAGATGCCTCAGAGGTTAAAAGCATTTGCTGTGAAGACATGGGAGCTTTAGTTTCATTCCTGGTTTTCATGTAAAGGTAGAAGGAGAAAACTGGCCCCACAAGTAGTCTTTTGGCCCTCACACACACTCCATGTCACACAGGCAAACATACATACACATCACACACACAAACACACACCAATAATATTGAAAAATGAAACCTAAGAGTTGGGGATAAAGCATGGTAGAGATGACTTTTTACATCTGTGAGGAACCTAAGCAAATGACTGAACTAATAAAGGGCCAGGGACCCAGGCAAGAGCACATCATGAATAGTGACTTTAAGCAGGACATTGATGATAAGCTATTTCTGACATACACCTCTCATAGAGTTCAGTTTCAAATAATCAATGACAGATGGTGCTTTTTAACCTTAGACATAAAAAGATGTGAAGTTGGGAGGGCTCATGGGACTAACTAGAGGGGAGTGTGGGGCAGACATGATCATATTTCATTGTATACATATTTGAACTTCTCAAAAATAAAACTTTCAGAAACATTCAAAATGTTTAAAGTAGTAGCATATTCTTCCAAGCAGTGTGCTCAGAGAAAAGACAACCTATATTCTTTTATAGGTTAGAAGAGACCTATTTGGATTCAATGTTTTTCTTCAGTATAATGAATTTTTACCTGATATGTTCCAGTCCAGCTGACCTTTTAAGATAATCACTTTTGGGTCATTGTGGACTATAGGGAAGTGAGACTACAGATAGGACACTTGCCATTTAGAAGAATCAGTACTGTTAGTAACAATAAACTCAGGAAATGAGTATCTGAGAGAGTAGTATTTTGAATACAAACTACTGATTAGAGCTCAAACAAAAGAGCTTACGGAGTTCCCAGTACGTTTGGCATCCTGGAGAATACCAGCAACCTCAACAGAAGAAGTTCTACGGAAAGATCTGGGTAGAAGCCAGAGCATTAATAGTTGAGGCATGAATGGAGAATGAGGAAGTGAAGAGGAACTAAGCTCCATAGATCATTATTTTGCTAATTTTCTTATGAGGCAGCTCAGAGAATCAGACTAGCTAGCTGCTGGAGGGAACTGTAAGGCCAGTGGGAAACGATGTGTAAGTCAATGAAGAGGAGCCAGTAGTCCAGAAGAGTATGAAAGCACTAGAGACAAGATGTAGAGGTCTTGGTACACTTGAGAGGCTGGCATATAAAACAGTCTTTGGTGGCAGAGACGATACAACACACTTTAACAGGAAAATGAGAAGTTGGTTACAAAAGTGTATATATATAGATATAGAAATGGAGAGATATAGATATAGAGAAATATGGATTAAATAGGTACATAGAGAAAGAGAGAGAGAGAGAGATGAATAGATAGATGGACAGATAGATTGGTGAGCACAGAAAGTAGATCTGGCCTAGTGCCTTACATTTTCTCCATCAAACCTGAGGCAAGGCCCTATCAGTTTATATAAACTGCTGTCTTTTCCAAACCTACATCCTCTATGTTCTCCAATCTGTCCTTTTGTGACAATTTCCATATCAATCTTTCTAAAGTGCAGTTTAATGCCTATCTGTTCTATGTCCTCTGAAGATTCCTGCTTTTTATAAAAGTAACTATAAATTTTCCCATATGCATCCCACCTGCTGTTCTAGCTTCATCTTTCAATAATGTTTTCTTATAATATTCATCTAGGTTAGGAGATAGCAAACTATGGCCCATGATCCTAATCTACCTGGTGTCCTATTTTTGTAAGTGCAAATGTATGGAAACCCAGCCATCCTGGTTCCTTTGTGCATTGGAAATGTCTGCTTTTAGGTTAAAATGTCACAGGTTGGGGCTGGTGAGAAAGGCTAGCAGTTAAGAGCACTTGCTCTTGCAGAAGACCAGAGCTGAGGTCCCTCTGCCCATATTAGCTGTCCATGTTGGACAGCTCACAACCACCTGTAACTCCAGGTGCAGGGGGATCAGACATCCTTTTTCTACCTTCTCCCCACACACAGAGTAATAAACTGTTTTTGAAACTTTCAGATGTTAAGTGTAGCTCTATAGTCCTTGTCTTTACTTCACATCTGGAACTTTCAAAAAACATCCTCAGGGTACTAACTATTGCCTTGGTATTGATTGAACTGAATGATTCAGTTTGACTTACTGAAAAGAGGATGGGCTGTAGAGTCCGACAAAACTCCAGAAATGGGAGCTAGATACCACAAGAGTCAATGAAGCTTGCTTTTCTCTCATTGTCATATGGTTGACCCAACATAAATTAAAGCATATGCTTCTGACACTTGGGAAATCTTTAACAGAAGCTACTTTCTTGTGTCTCTCTCTACTTCTTTGCTTTTTGTAGTTTTTGGGCTTTTTCCCCCCTTTCACCTGTATCTCTACCCACCTCTTAGAATTCTACTTGTCCTTTCATGTAGCATGCAAGTAAAATCTTTCCTGCTTCCCAATATTTGTGTGTGTGTGTGTGTGTGGTTTTTAAATTTATCAAGTATCCTATGTTCTATACCCCTTCTATTATGCTTATTAAGAGTTACCTGTTACATTACTTCTTCTTCATGAACACACGTGTGTGCACACACAGTTTTATACCTTAAATATAGATAATTAAAACACAGAAATAATAAATAAGTTTTCTCTACAAATTATCTCATATGGGAGGAATGTAAAATGAGCTCATATTTAATTCAGAGTATTTAAAAGGGTGTACTGACATTGTTAATGGAAATTTCCTCATCTATAATCAGGTGATCAAAAAGAGCATAGTGAAAAATGGACAAAGGTGTAAGTTTAGATTGAGCCAATTGTTTTGGAATATTTTGTTTTATAATATTCTATGATATTACCAATATTTTTGAGAAGCTCTAAATGCTTATACTAGCTTTTTTTTATTATTGCTACATAAAGGTGATCAAACTTTAACAGGTCAAAATAAGATGTTTATTATTTGACACAACTGAGAGTCCAGAATTCAGGAAGAGCTTGGCTCAGTGCTTTATGTGTAGACACTTTTCTGAACTTGTGTTGTTAAATGGGATTATAATATCTGGAAGCTTCACTGGACTCCTGGCTTATTCATGTGACCATTAGCAAGTCACTTCACATCCTTGCCATAAAGGCATAGGCTTCTCCTTAGAAATACTCACAATATGGCTTCTCCTAGAGAAAGAAGTAAGAAAGAGAGAAGGCACACGTGTGTGATCAAGAAACTATAGTGATGTCACAATTATGTCCTTTACTTGGTTGATCGTACACATAGAATTCAACTTCATATCATATGCATGGAGAACTTCAGTGAGGAAAGAATATCAGGGAAGTGTGTGTCATTGGGACAGTCTTAGGGCTAGCTGGCATTAAGCGATACAGCTTAGCTGAGAAGTATTTATTCCAAAGGAATAGTGTTTGCATGTCCTTGTGAATGAAGCTTTTGCTACATAATTGGCAACAAAGTAGTTAAACTTTAAATATGAGATTTGAAAATATGCTACTCCTATGAATGACTGCTGTTCATCACCAATTACAAGATTAAAGGGCCTTGGCCGTAATTACACCCCATAATATATTATAGAGTGATTTCTTTTGTTTGTTTGTTTGTTTACTTGTTTTTCTTATTTCTGTTAAGAACTGAGTTTGATTTTTTTTCCTTTTCCTTTTACTCATTCAGATTATTATGAAGATAAAATGAACAAAGAGACAGAGACAGACAATTCTTCTGCAGTAGATTCAGAAAACTTAGGTGAAACTACTGATGTCTTAAATATGGTAATTATTTCCTGCCTATTTAGACATAAGTTATATGAATTTTAGTTTATCATGAAATGTGTAATACTTTCTATATTCTTTTACATGTAAAAAGCTGGTTTTCGTTAATATTTCATTAGTACATCTTAATGTTAGTGAGTTTCACTGTAACATTTCCATACCTGCATAAATCATGCTTTGATCATATGTATCCTTTCTTTCACCCTCTCCTGCCATATTCTTACTCTCTTGTACCAGCCCCTTCACGTCACAGTATATATGTGATGCTACCTCCCAAAAATGCCTCTCTGGAACTCCCTCTATAACTTGAAGGCAGCTCATCAGAGAGCCTCCTCACATTAGTAGTCCTTCCTGCTTCTGTAACGCAGAAGGAGAGACTTGTGACTACCTGAGACATGTAATTACCTGAGACTTATGATTTGTTTTCTTCCCCTTCAAGATGGAATGCTTCAATTAGAAGGAAATTGCTGCACAACGTGGTTACAAAGAAAAAAATATAGGAAGTCTTAATTCCCAGAGCAGTTTGACAATAAAGCCTCCCAGTTGCAGCACCCTGAGAATAACCTTGGAAGTATGGAGAATTTCTCCAGAAAGAGCTTACTGTGCTGATTTGAAGGCTCTTGTCTGTCTAGATGGTGTAAGGTCTTCCCCAGCCTGACAGTGTGATTTCTTATAGTTCTAAAGCTGAGTGATGAATGGTAATTAGTGCTACAGCAAAGAGGAAACCAAATATAAACCCATAGACTCAGAAACACACATACCACATTTTTCTTTCATGCATGGGATCTTGACTGAAATATATATATATAATGAAAATAGAAAGAACTATTTAAGGAGGCAGGGTAAATGGGTTGGGAAAGGGGGGCAGAGGAATGAGTGTGACTGAAGTACATACTATACCTGTGTGACAATGTCATAATGAGACATGGTATTTTGTTGAATGAATAAATGGTTTTATCTTTTTACATCTAGGCCTACAAAGGCTGAATTCAGAAATCTGTTAGGTCATTCCAGGGATTTTCATAAACCGCTGAGTACCAAATTCTGGACTAGTGGAGCTTACTGAGCATTTTGTCTTTCACTGTTAACTTCCCAGGGTGTACTCTTTTCCCCTGCCAACTGCCATGTGATTGGGCTTGGGATACCTCTTTCTCCACACTTCTATTCCCAAACTCCATCCATCTCTAAAAGTCTATCACTCCAGTATTACATTTTGCCACTCTCCTCTCTCCTCATCCACCTAAACAAATAGCCCCTGTTTTGCTTCTAATATGGAGAAGCTGAAAGGCACTGGGTTATTTTAAGCAATATCTTGAATATCAAGTCTATTTGTGAAGTTCTAAGTAGCTCTTCTATCCTGACATCATTAGTATGGCAGTTGTGAATAGACTGTATTAATACCCGAGTTTCTTGCATTCATTATTCATATATAGTTTTTCCATTTAATCTAGAACATATGTTTTTATTTGTTTCAGACACATATGGTGAGCCTGAGTTCCAGCGAGAAGTCATTAAAATTTTCACCAGTTCAAAATTTTCAACAGGTATAACAGAGAGATTATTATTATTATTATTATTATTACTATTATTATTGTGGGAAGAAGTTTTAATTATCTTTCTTTGAAAACTGTGGAAAGAAGACAAAAAGGTAATCATTCACTAATTAAAATTTGAAAGACAAGAAAGCAATGTAGGTGACTCCCATTTGGTTTCTTTTATTGGTAGCTATTTTCTCATATAATTTTATCACTAGAATTTGTTCTTCCACTTATAATTATAATTATAAGCTCCTCCCCTTCCTCCTTTTCTAGCTCCTTTCCTTCCTCCTCATCTGGCTCATCTTCTTCTTCCTCCTTCCCTTTCTCTTCTTCTCCTTCCCTATCTCTTCTATTTCTTCCTCCTCCTCTTGCTCCTCTCCTTCTTTCCACCCTTCTTTCTCATCTTCTTGCTATGATGATGGTTCTTTTCTACCAGGTAACCAGTAATCATTGTAGCCCTTACTTTGGGAAAGAGGCTAGTATTCATCAGAGTGGATCTCTTAATTTGGTTTTATATGACTTTGCATGAGTCACTTTTCTGATTTCTCTGGATAATATTCACATTTTACTAGCTCTAAAATGTTTCAGATTTTTTTAGTGTAAACTATTTGGTTATTATTTTACCATATTTGGATTGGACATTATCAAGGAAGGATTAGCATAAAAGGGATTAAAATGAAATTTGGAAATTAGTAAGAGATTGTAGATAAGGAGTAAGAAAGAGGTTTTAGTTAGTAACAATGTCAGGGGCAAAATACATTCTGTGGTCCATAGCCCTAGATAATGCAGACCTGTTCTGCCATGTTTTGCTTTTCATGATTTTAGGGCCAATGAAATAAAAATATGAGATGTTTGGAAGCTACTTCAACATTTGGCTTTGGAAATCATTTAATTTCTATTTTTCACTGTCTTTGCTACATTAAGTAAAATTTCTTAAACCCAGATCCTACAGAATTCAGAAAGATCTTGCTGTATTATAAATATTTATAGCCAGCCCTCTAAAAGTGAGAGACAGTGAATAATAGCATGCCTTTGAACTTGGGAGAACTGTTCTCTTGGTATGGCTGATAAGCTCAGCAAGTGCTGACTACTTTGGTGACTTAGTCTGCCTCAAGTAGCTATCTTCCCTGTGTCTTTCCTTTCTGTTGTCTTAGATGCTAGACTTAATCTTTCTGGGTTTCTAAGAAAAGAAAGGTACAAATATTTAGAACTTTATGTTCTTGTATTTGGGCATGTCTCCCTTATGATTCTAAAAAGAACTTAAAATTTTCAGAACTTTCTAGAAACAGTAGACATGGAAAACCCTTCTTTTAAGACTGATATATTGTCCATATTTCACATATTGCTTTTATGTTAAGCTATGTCAGGTCTACTTTAGTGAGTAAAAAAGATTGTATTTCACATATTATTTCTATATATTAGGTTGTTAATTTGTAACTCCTGTCTTTAATAATTTATTTGGCCAAAAAGAAAGGAACCCCTAGGCCTAGCATGTATCCCAGTTTGTAAAATTTGAATTGGTTGAGCCTTGAACACATGTTAGCTTGTAAATGCAAATGTAAAATCTTGCAGTGATTTATATAACTATGATGCCTTTGTCAACTAATAATAGTGTGATGGTTACTTCAAAAACTTTACAGAATCAAGACACGGTTGAGAAAGTGATGGAAAGTACAGCTTATACTGAAAATGAGGATAGTTATGAATATGAAGAAATGTCAAAAATAAAAGAAGGGACATTATACAAACAATATTTAGCAAAAGGGATCTTCATGGTACGAGCAACCGAGATTATGGAAGCATTTTCAGATGAGGAAGTAGATAATGACCTAGACCGTGTGGGGCCTCAGGTCAACACTGATGAAGAGGGCTTACAAAAAGAGGAAATAGAAAAGGAAAGTGATGAAGAAATAGTCTCTGAGAAGAAAACTGAGGCGATGGGAATGGCAGGTATGAAAAATACTAGAAAAGAGGAAGAGAACGCAAGACCAGATTATGATTATGACGACTTACCAGATAAAGACATGAATTCCGAAAGCGAAGAGGCTAAAGATACTTCTCAGGAAAGGAAAAGCAGTGAGCAGAGTTTGATCTTTGACAGTGAAACAGAAATGGTAGAAGAACCAGACAGTTACATGGAATGTGAAAGGCACAGTCAGCAAGACAGTGCTAAGGAGTTGGAGCAACCCAAGCCAATAGAACCTAGCAGTGAAGAGAAAGATGGCAATGAACTGGAGCTTGAGTCTTACTTATGGTACAGCAAGAGTTGTGCCGAGCAAGGAAGTGAGACGGAAAACAGAGCAACCAGATTTGCTTCAAAATATGATCTTAAGCATGACCACTTGTCAGGGATACCAGAGGAACAGGAAGGACCAGATGATTCAGAAGGCAGTGTAGAAGTGGAACAATTGGTACAGGTTCAAGAGGAAGACGTGGAATTGGAATCAGAAATGGAGGGGGTAGAAGCAGAAACCCTGTCAGACATCTTTACAGAAAAATCGGTGAGTGAAAGTGAAGAAGAGTCAAAGGGGAAGTTAGAGGATGGCTCTGAAGGTAAAAGGGATCAAATCTGTGAGAAGGGTAGTTTAGGAGCAGGGCAGTGGCAATGGGTACAGAAAAAACAAGAGAGACACAAAGGTAAGAGTAAAGCAGAAAGGTGCATCCCAGTTATGGAAGGGAAAGAAGATGAAGGATGGGAGAAAAAGGTAGAAGGAGGAGAGAAAATGGAGAGAGATGAAGGAAACATAGAGGAAAGAAACCGAGAGATGGAAGAGGATGAAGGAAAGGAACAAGAGGAAGGGGAGGAAGAAGAGACAGAAGAAGGGGGAGAAGGAGAGGAAGAGGAAGGAGAAGGCATATCAGAGGAGAAAAGTGGGGAGGAGGAACTAGATGGGAAAGAGAGAGAAAGAGAAAAGGAAGGGAAGGGAGGGCAAGAAGGTGAGACAGAAGGGTGGAAGGAAGAGGAGGAAGAAGAGGAGGAGGAAAGAAAAGAGGAAGAAGGGGAAGGAGAGGAAGAGAAAGGGAAGGAGGAAGAAGATGAAGGAGAGGAGCTGGAAGAGGAGGAAGGGGAGGAGCTTGAAGAGGAGGAAGAAGGGGAGGATCTAAAAGAGAATAAAGAGGAGCTGGAAGAGGAGGAGGAAGGGGAGGATCTAGAAAATAAAGAGGAGCTTGAAGAGGAGGAAGAAGGGGAGGATCTAGAGGAGAAGAAAGAGGAGGAGCTGGAAGAGGAGGAGGAAGGGGATGATCTAGAAAATAAAGAGGAGCTTGAAGAGGAGGAAAGGGAGGATCTAGAAGAGAAAGAGGAGCTGGAAGAAGAGGAGGAAGGGGAAGATCTAGAAGAGAAGAAAGAGGAGCTGGAAGAAGAGGAAGGAGAGGAGCTAGAAGAGGAAGGAGAGGAACTGGAAGAAGAGGGAGGAGAGATTGTGGAGGAAGAAAGGGATGAGGAGGAAGAGGGACAGGAGGAGCAAGGAGAGGAGCTAGAAGAGGATGGAAAAGAGAGTGCAGAGGAAGAAGGGGATGAGGAGGGAGGGGGACAAGGTGAGGAAGAGGGAGAAGAAAAAGAAAGGGAAGAAAATGGAAGGTATGGGGACGACAATGAGGAAGAAGACTCACATAGCAGGGAAGAAGGACAATACAAGAAGGTAGGTGGAAAAGCAGCTGAAAATGAAGGGCAGGAAGGCAGAAAATGGTCCCCCAAAGTCCATAAATTAAAAGGGTTTATGAAACATAGTAGACATAGAATGTATTCAGAAAAGTCCACTACTAATCCAGGGAGAAGGGGGAAAGAGCAGAGGTCTAAAATGCCACTGGAGTCAAAACAAATTTTAGAGAATGGGCTCCCAGGTTCCAAAAAATTCTGGAATGACATTTTACCACTTTATTTGGAATTGAAGTAACAGACTAAACTTGACCTGATTATGGCCAGTGAAGCAATTTGCATGCCTTATGCATAATAGTTATGCTCATTACCTTTTATTAAGCTGATCTGTTACTATGGTATTTTTACATGTGATTAAAAAACAGCCAATGTCATTTGTACTAAGATATCAAAGGCAACAGGAAACATTGTTAAGTCTTGATTCTTCCCAAATTCATTTCTTCTGTTCTGCCACCAAAATTAATCTATAACTAGAAAATATTAAAATATTATAGTTAACATTGTATATTCCTTACAAATGACAGTTATATACTAGAAACATACTATAAGTATATAAAAGTCAGTATTTTTATATGCATGTACTATATGTATATAAAAATCAGTATTTTTAAAACCATGTAGATATTTAAGGGCTATCAAAGCTTCTGATTTAAAAAATATTCTAGTACCCCTTTTCAGTCTCTACCACCTAAACTATTTTTATAAGAATTAATGAAGGGGCTGGAGAGATGGCTCAGAGGTTAAGAGCGCTGGCTCCTCTTCCAGAGGTCCTGAGATCAATTCCCAGCAACCACACGGTGGCTCATAACCATCTAGATCTGGTGCTCTCTTCTGGCACACAGGTATACATGCAGACAGAACATTGTATGCATAATAAATAAATATAGTTTTTTTAAAAAAGCAATTGATGATAATTTAAAACTAAGATGAGAAATTCCTATTTTAAGGAGATGGCATCTGTCCCTTTTTTGTCCACTTTGATAAAGGTCTGTAAAGCAACAGCTGTGTTCAAGGCTTAGAGGCTACTGAGGATTAATTGCTGCTGAGGTATATGAGAGAATAGCTTATGGAATGAGTGGGCTTAAACATATAACATAGGGGCACTTAGAAGTTTAAATGTTTCAAGAAAGAAAATTAAACATTAAAATTCCCTTTTCTGCTCTTAAAAGTTATGACTTAAATGCCTCTTGTCTTCTTTAGTCTTAAATTTCTGAACTCTGTATTAACTCTACCATTAGAGATTTCATTCTTACTGTGTGTGTTATGTGTTTTCAATGTATTTTCATTGGCTTTTGTAATTGTTTGTCTGTTTCTAATCAGTATGTTTCAAGTAAAATAAAGATTAAATTTATGCACTCAGTATTGTGAAAAGAAAAACTGAATTTTTGAGAAGCCAGGTTTCACTAGATTTATATAATGTAGCTAGTTTGATTGTGTTTTCTTAGCTTCTTTTTTGAAGTGATTTCCTTTCCTAGCCTGTTCCATGCCTTGGGTATGAGTGATTTCTTACACTTTTTCAAGGAAGATTTTCATGATAACTTTTGGAAATTTTGTGTAGTTGAACTCCACACATTTGACTCTCTGTAAGAATGGGCATGAGATGAACACCGAGAATCAAATGAAGAAGCATAAAGTAGCATTTCCTTAGAGAAATCTGTAAGCTATAACTTGCTGCAGAGATAGTTGGTAGGATCCTTAAATAATGGATTCATTGATTTGACAATGCAGGCCTTGGCCAAAGTCTACCATATTCATTCTTTGTAGAGTAGAATTAATAGTGTCATAAAGTATGTGTACCAAAGATAATTATTTAAAAATAGATTTGAAACGATTAAATGAGAGGGATGGCAAGAATGAGGGTCATAGATTCTTAAGAGAATGTCAGAGAGGTTAGAATCTGAAGTCCAGTTATTAATTTCAAAGGCAGGGGCATTGGTTTTCCATGAAGTAAATCAGCCAGGAGGCATGAAGTTATGTTCTGAAGTTTCACTATTTGAACTGAAAGAGACAGCCACTTTTAAACAGCATTTCTAACCAGTTTCTTTGCATTTCCCTGCTCCAAAACTTGTGGCATTCTGTAAAAGTATAAGCTCCTGCAAGTTACAGTCAAAAGAGTACTTTACATAGCTCTTTGAGTCCAGAGCCCTACTTATAACTTGTGCTTTCAAGCTGTATGAAGTTATAACAGCTTCTTTGCCTTTGTAAGTGTCCTTTTGTCCTCTAGAAACAAAAAGAGTTAGTTTGGGAGACCTAAGTAATTCCATAGGAACAACATTGTTAAAGCTTTGTCATACCAGATTTTCTGCTATCCCTATTCCCCAATTCAAACAGAAGCCTTAAGTTTAGTGACAAGAATCACCTAGTCTTCAAGCAAATAAACAGTTCTATGGAAGTGAGCAATAGCCCTCAACAAAACATGCTACCTTTCTGTGCTCAGTGTTCAGCTAACAAATATTAAATCACACATTGTGGCAGGCCTAATATCCTCTAAAGCTTATGGATAGGAGTTTGTTGGTGGTTAGTGATGCAGTGAGATGGGGTATAAAATAATACAAACTTTCAAAAGAAGATGGTACTACATACATACATACATACATACATACATACATATATATCATAATTAGAGAAAAAGAAAAATGAGTAAAAAAGAAGACTGCTTGGTCCCTCATGACTTGACAGCTCTTTGCATAGATTTCAATAGCTAGACTCTTCTTTATTTTGTTTTTGAGACAGTCTCTTATAGCCTAGGCTTGCTTCGAAAATATTTTGCTTACCAAGTAACCACGGATAGCCTTGAACTTCTGATCCTTCTGTCTCTACCTCTGCAGTGTTGGGATTACAGGCATGGTAAATTTGCTAGTTGCTCAAGTGTTTGTTTTAGTTCACTGACCATCACAGGGGGAAATATGAGGTATTTTATATGTGGTAGCATCCCTTAAGTTACAGTTTCATAACGTGGACTCTGGCAAAAAGAGACTTTCAGGTAAGCTACAGAGCATCTATGGCTGCTCAACAATAGCCCTCAAGGTGAGTAAGGCTGAAATGTGTTTTTATTGATGATTCATTGTAGAGATTAGTTTTTTAAATTTTTATTTTATTTTTATTAATTACGGTTTATTCACTTTGTATCCTAGCCTAAGCCCATTCCCCCATCCCTTCCCTCTTCTTCTCCTATGCCCCTTCCCCAGTCCACTGAAGGAGGGGGGTCCTCCTCCCCTTCCATCTGACCCTAGTCTATCAGGTCTCATCAGGACTGGCTTCATTGCCTTCCTCTGTGGCCTGGTAAGGATATTCCCCACTCAGGTGGCGGTGATCAAGGAGCCAGCCCATGAGTTCATGTCAGTTCTTATGCACATGTGCTCTCTCCCACTAATTCATTAATGAAGGAAGGTGCTGTCATTTTTTCCTTCATTCTTTTCATTTTGAAAATTCAATGTCATATGACATGATTAGTTTCTACTGTATAGCTTAATGTCTTATACATATTAAAATCAAGTATTTATGTATCTGGCACCAAAACATGAGTGTTCTTCTTCAAGTCAAATAGACCTTAAGACGTGAGGGAAGGTAATAATCCACTTCCCATGGTCCTCTTTTTCCCTGTCTTAACTGTCAGGAAGACTAAAGAACACTTGGAAGCACTGAAGTGCCCCTACCATGACTTTTTATTGTTTTTTTTTCTTCTTAATTATATTTTAAAATATTTCTTAATAGTCCTGTTTATTTTCCACTATTGTGTCCTTACCAAAAGCTGTCCTAAGATGAAAATTCAACTCCAAAATACATGTATACATTGCTTTCTAAAAGCAGACTAATTAAAGAAAGGTTTTGTGTTTTGGGTATGCATGGGGATTCTATAAGCTAACAGGAAATTCATTAGTAAAATAGAGTATGTTAACAGAGTAACTTCAGCTCCAATATAAACAGGTTGAAAATGAACTTGCCAGGAGTTTATAGGGAAACTTTGAAATGAGTCATGTTAAATAGAACTTAACCAGAAAAGTGCCTTATATCCTCATATAAGTTGTTACAGGTAAGAGAATATGTTGGTTACGCTTGAGGTTTTATATGGTTATTGTGCTGGCAATTGAATGATTTGAAACAAGGAGAACTAAAGTGAGAAGTGGCAATTAGGAGCCAGTTACAGTACAGCAGGTAAAGACTGAAGTGGACATGGGATAGAATGTTAGGGATGGGGATATGGGGATATGTATCAAGGAATTGGAGGATGTAGGACAAAGACATAGGTGGGAGGGAAGGGGAGAGTGATACCTTTCTTCTGGACTAGGGAACTGGGCAAAAAGAGTGCTGTTCACAGTAAATAAGGAAATAGGAACAGTCCTGGGAGACCATTCTGCACTTGCTAGCTTTTGATGGTCTCCAGGAATGGGCAGTGTGTGGGTCAGCATATTTGTCTGTAGCTCAGTAGAGGTTGCTGGGGATCACTAGCTTATGCATGTAATTAGCCGAGCTAGTGAAAACACTCCTCTTATGACTAGAACATTTTAGGCTCTATTTAGGCAGTATTCAGGGAAAACATCAGTAAGTGAGTGCTTAGACACAGTGGTTTTCAACCTGTGACCCTTTTGGGGGTCCTATATCAGATACCCTGTTCATAACAGTACCAAAATTACAGTTATGAAGGCACGATGAAATAATTTTATGGTTGGGGGTCACCACAAAACAGGGTACTATATTAAAAGGGTCACAGCATTAGGAAGGTTGAGAGCCAGTGTATTAGAGTAAGAGAGGAGTAATGAAGTTGAAGAATGAAACTTAGAGAAAGCATGGAGGGTATATTGTGGGAAAGAAAAATGGCCATCCAAGCTGGGAAGGGGTATGAGGAAGAATTGAAAGCAGCAAAGCAGCATCTGGGGGAGGCCAGATGTAGGGCAAGAGCCAACACTAAAAACAAACAAACAAAACACACAAGAAGTCTGCTTTGCACAAAAATAGAATCTGAAGTACACTTACATCCTGAAAATTATCAGACAGCATTGCTGGCATAGTTCTCAGATTAGGAAGGGAGATGTACAATGCAGAGTCTTGAATACTCTGGATAAAACTTCCTGAGTGAATTGGCAATTGGTATAGACACATAAGAAAAAGGATGTTTTGTTGGGATTTTAGAAAATAAAGTAATCTTCATTGACTGAAACATCAGTGGGTGGGGGAAACGTGGATCTTAAGATCTTTAAATTATTTGTACGTATTTTGGGAAGACCAGAGCCCCTGAATCCAACAATTCTGAACTCAAACCCTTGTAGATAATGGAAAGGAGCTTTAACTTTTAGTGTTCAAAGCACACAGAACTTGCTCCCATTCATATGGTTAGTCTAAAATGTATGCCTACAAAAAAAGAAATAGATTGTCCGCAGAAATGGAAGAACAATATAGAATGATGTAAAAATGAGAATAAGAATGCATGCCACTGCAGTGTACAGTACTCTGAAGACTACATTCACATTTGTACTCTTCTCAAACTGGAATATATACAGTAGGTACACTAAAGGATTGGGAATGAAATCAGGAATTGTTTATAGAGAGTAAGAAGACTTTAAATAAAGTGGATCCATAAGAAGATAAGAATATAGAGCTCAAAATGGTAGTTTGTAGGCATACTCTTACCTGTAGACTTTATATTTGGCACCTGTGCAAATGAGTTCTTTTAATTCAAATTGTTTCCCAGTATTGAAATATAAACAGAATATATATTTCTATTGTTTTGTTTTAAATAAATTATAATAAATCAAGTCAAATTGTTTTAAATACAAAGTTCCATAGATCAACTAAGCAAAAAAAAAAGGCTTATCAATTAAAATAAATGTGTATTTGATGAGATGTTCCTCATACTTGCTAGGATTTTCAGTGATAAGAAAACATCATAGTAAATGCTGGCAGGGATGGAAAGCCACGGGAACTCTAAGTTTTTATTAAAATACAGAATTTAATATGAACAATTAGAAACTTTTCTTCATGACCTCATTTGTTACATTAAACATTAAATCACAATGGTTAGTTTAAAAAAATTGAACCTGTTTTTCATTTAAAAAAAAAAAAACAGCTGCACTCCAAAATGTGTACAGTGTATGCTAGCATAGTAAAAGCTTTGAAATAAATGCCATGACTTTGCCCAAAATGTTTAAAAACTTTTCATCACAGAATCAATTTTTTCAGCTTTTTTCATCTAGTCACAACATTTTCCCTTTCTCTTCCTTTCTTCAGACCCTCCCACATAACACTCCTTGCTCTCTTTCGATGTCATGGCTTTCTTTTTCATTAATTATTATATGCATATATGTTTATGTATATTCATATATATTCCTAAATATAACCTGCCCAGTCTAATTCTAACTCATATGTATTATTTCAGGGTTGATCATCTGGTATTGGATAACCAATTGCTGTACACTTCCCTTGGGAAGACTGTTTTTCTCACTCTGAGCATTTTTCAGCTGCCTCTAGTTCTTTGAGTAGAGTTGAGGTCTTCTGAGCTTTTCCGTATCTACTTTGGGCATGTATATCATTGTCTTTGCCCAGCTCATGCTTAGGCTGTTGTGTTTGTGAGACTTTGGTACCGCTTCTCACATTACTAAGAGACAAAATCTCAAAGCAACCTCCCTGATCCTCTAGGTTTTAGAGTCATTTTATCTTCTTTTCCAAAATTTTCCCTGAGCCTTAGGTCTGGGAGTGTATGTTATAGGTGTATCACTTGGTAATGAACTCCACAATTCTGGATTCTGATTGGTTGTTGTTTTCTATAATGGCATCCATCTGTTGCAAGGAAAAGTTTCCTTGATAAATGATGAGGACTATACTTATGTGTAGGTATAAAAAAATGTCTATATCATTGTTAGTTTAGTAAAGTAGTGATTATAGATTCTCCTCCAGTATTCATGACTTTACTAACACTGAGTAGTTCATTGGCTAGGTTTGTAGTACCAAGCATGGTTTTCTTCCTGTTGAGCAGGTCTTAAGTCCTATTAGAAATCTATTGCTTACTGCCAGGCATGTATGCCACTACAGCCCCCTTAAGGTGGTGGTACCATGCTGATGAGTTTTGTGCTTCATTGGCATTGTAGCTGGGTAGGAATATTGGCTGTTTCCATCTTTTGGAAGCATGTGTGATGCTTTCTGTTACCATGAAAGCTAGTCTTCGTGAAAAGGACATTTGAGTCACTTTTGTTTCTGAGGTCTCCATGCCTGGTTTCTGAAATGCATGGTATCTTCAGCAGGGGACTTACCTTCTACTTTTGAGAGGTAACAAGGGGAAATAGCAACAGACTATATTTTGGAAGTTTCTTGGACAGCACTGACCAACAACTTAAAAGAGTGCTTCTCATGTCTGGTATTGTAATTTTTGGTAGGTGGTCTTTGGCTCTCATTGAGAGCATTTTTAGCTCAGATGAGAAATTTCCATTTAATCCATATATGTATGTTTCTACACAGAATTACATGTATTGTAGATTCTTTTAGATAAATATTTAATACTATGTTTCTTTATGACTTTTTCAGACAATTACGCTCCTCTCTCCTTATGCATTTACTTCTCCTCCCCCTCTCTAAAGAGCCTTCTCTTGGAAGGCTTCATAATCACTGAGCATCAAATTCTAGGGCTCTCCTAGCCTAAAGCTTTAGCCCAGGGTACCCTATACTTCAACCACCACTGTGGTCCCGTAGCTGTTTCGGGTAGGCACAGAACAGCCTTTTCTTTGCCTCTTCTAGCATCCAAAGTACTAATCTAGGAAAAGAATTTTGGAGATGGAGGTAGAAAAAGTGAGTAGGTACTTCCCCATTTTTTTAAAAAAAATGATAAGATGTGGAATATTGCAGCAAACTAACATTACAGGGAACATTGACTTTCGTGATATCCCTCACAAGACAGAGTGTTGCCCTTAGCCAAACCAAAGACCAAAGCACATTGTGGTGTATGGCCAATGAAATGATGATCCAGTTACATATGTCAGGCCCATTCACTGCTTCACTATGTACTCGGCCATTCCAAACTATCTTTTTAAGAACGTACTTAAACTTTACCTTTTCTTTTTATAAAATGACAGTATTCTGCCAATATCTCCTAAATTATCTCAATTTTAAAGGTAAGTGTTTTCTGTAGCTTATAGTAGTTATCCAGATGTGTTTTTATTTTTAAATGTGATAACAAATTTGAAGTGCTACAATTGATGTGTCTTTTATGTTTAATAGCATTTAAAATGTGTTCTTTATCTTGTTTTAGGGTTATAGTTATACTTATCTCTCATAAATATTAAGTGAAATATAAATTGGGGGGTGCTCTAAATCCCTGTTTTAGAAAACAGGCATAATACATAGAAATAATTATATTGCAATGCTATAGTAAGGGGGAAAACTTTTCAATTGGTTATTTTATTTACTTTATATCTCAATCAGAACTTCCCCTCCTTCCTCTCCTCCCAGTCCGTCCCTTTTCCTTCCCCTATACCTCCTCCCTTTCTTCTCAGAGAAGGTGAGACCCTCCCACAACCTGGATATCAACCTACCTTGGGTGCATCTTCTTCTGTTGAGGCTAGACAAGGCTGTCAAGTTAGGGGGAAAAAGATCCAGAGGATTCAAAGGATCAAGGCAACTGAGTCAGAGATAGCCCCTGCTCCTGCTGTTAGAGGTCCCACACGAAGACCAAGCTGTACATTTGTTAAAATATGTGTAGGGTGCCTAGGTCTGTCCCATGGATGCTTCCTGGTTGGAGAAACTTTCTAATTTCTCTCAAACTTAAGATCACTCTTTGGAAAAAACCATGGAAATATATTAATTTTTTCCCAGATTAGCCTTACTATAGTTACTGACATATTTTCAGGAACACTAGGCATTGTCATACAGCAGCAGATGTACACAGAGCAACAGACATGAAATCCTTAGTGATATAGTATCTTAATGTTCAGCATGAGTTATAACAGTATTTTATGTCTTTGGCTTCTAAATTTGATTTAATAGTGTACATATTCATTGAGATCATATAGCATTGTCTTATATTTATTCATTAAAAAAGGAAATCTTTAATGATCACCTTTGTCATAGGAGGAGCATATTTCAGAAATTGTGGAACCAGAACTAGGAGCCATGGATGAGCAAATTAATGTATTCCCAAATATTGAAGACATTGTAGAAGAAGAAAGGAAGGAAAAAGAGAATGAAATTGTAGAAGAAGAAAGCTTACCTGAAGATGGCCTTCCTGAATTAGAAAGCTCAGAAGCTACTGATACTGTTGATGACAGCCCAGCTGAAATCTTTAAAGAGGTATGATGATAAGGGCTTCTGTCCTGAGATAGTACCTAAGAGAAAGGAGAGGGTGGATTGTAGCTTCCTATTGAAGCAGAAATACATGTATATATCACTTCATTCATAAACCAAAAGGAATTTTGTCTAGTCTATGAATTATGCAAATCTTGTTATCTAACACACTTGCCACAATGTGGAAATGGGTCCAGATAGTACACTCTTGGGAAATGAACAGGGAGTTGGGGATCTGTCTTTGAAATGCTTAAGATAAAAGTTGGCAACCTAGTGCTGATAGCAGAAATGTGTTTTGTGAATATATTTGTACATATATACATGTAAATGTGTAAGACACAACAATATCTGAGTTCATTATATGTTTGTCATGGACACAGTCAAAACTGCCAACAGGACTCTGGATTCATCTTAGAGGTGTGGAATACTGATGCCCAAACATAATGGCCTTGTTTTCATTTTCAAATTCCAGAATACTAGTACAAAAAACTGAGTTAGTCATGGTTTCCAGTTAACGAAATACTCTGATTCCTGCTCTGTAAAAGGCTCTTTTTCATTTTCCAATGCATTTTCTTTCTCCAAACAGAAACAACTACCAAAACACAGTTGACCTTATACTTGAATGTGTACTTTACACTTCTTTTTTTTTTAATTTTTTGAAGATTTTTTTTAATGGTGGCTGCTGGGAATTGAACTCGGAAGAGCAACCAGTGCTCTTACCCTCTGAGCCATCTTTCCAGCCCTGTATGTGTACTTTAAAAGCATATATTGTGTTCCTGTTTTAATAGTGTTTCATAAAGCTCAGTCTGGCATCAACCTTACTATGTAGCTGGTGATGGCCTTGAACTCTTGATCCTCCCAAGTGCTGGAATTAAAGATATGTTCAACTATGTGCCTGTCATTTTAAATTTAAGACATGATATTGTCATGTAGAGGTCATTTTTTCTTGGTTTCTGTATTTCTCAAGACTCTTTACTTTCACTGAAGAAAAAAATTGTTCTGACAGTTATTGTTTTCTAACAGAAAGAAAAATTTATCCTGTTTGTGGAAATTTTAACTCAGGTTTTGGTGGTCAATTAAACTTTTAAACACAGAAAACATTAAATACACATTTCTTATTATAAATTTTTGAGAGAAATTTGTATGCCATTTAGTATTCATCAGTCATCTTATAGCTGATGGAATCATACAGTTTTCTAGTTTATACACTTTATTTTTATTTTATTTTTTAAAGACAAAGCCTCACTAGATAGCCCTACCCACCCTCAGACTTGTTATGTAGGTCAAACTGGCCTTGAGTTGGGAAAACTATCTGCTTCTGCTTCCTATAAGTTACAGGCATTTGCCACTGTGCCTGGTTTACAGTCACTGAGGACCTCAGCAGTCACCTAACATCTGAGGCTTCCCATTTCACAGAAGCTCAGCAAAGTGAATTATCACATGCCTATATTTTTAATTAAAGGCAGGCTCTAGAACCATCTTTGAAACCAAAGCTAGGTTTTCTAACAGCACCAATATGTAAAGAAAGGTTTTTGTTGTTGTTGTTTGTGTGTTTTATCATACTGTTTCTTTATTGATTATAGGAAGATGGTGTCAACCTGCTTCAACGGACCCTTAGTATGTACAATGAAAATATAAAAGGTATGAGCACATTTGACTTTAAAATTGTATTTTAAGTTTATTTTATTTTTTAATGAAATGTATATGTCTGTGTGGGTATGTGCACATGGGTGTAGGTGCCTGTGCAAGACAGGAGAGAACACTGGAAGTCTCCTGGACCCAGAGTTTCAAATGGGTTGTATATAAATTATCTGCCGAGAACTGAATCTGAGTCCTTTACAAGAGCAGTATGCACTCATTTTTATTAATTAATTTATTTACCTTATATCCTGATTGGAACAACCCTTCTTCCTTTCCTCTCAGTCCCTCCCTCTCACCTTCCCTTCCCAAGTCCCCTTCCTTTCTCCTCAGTGAAGGGGAGGCCTCCCAGGGATATAACCCTTAGCATATCAGGTCTCAACAGGATTAAGGGCATCCTCTACCACTGAGGCCAGACAAGGCAGCCCAGCTAGGGGAAAGAGACCCAAAAGCAGGCAGCAGAGTCAGAGACAGCCCAGACTCCAATTGTTAGGGGACTCACATAAAGACGAAATGTACATCTATTACATATGTGTAGGGAGCCTAGGTCTGTCCCATATATGCTCTCTAGTTAATGGTTCATTCTCTGAGCCCCTTAATCAATGATCCATAGCTCTAGCCTCTCAACCCCATTAAGAATTATTATTTCATCATCATTGAGATATATGATGTGGATAAAAATGGTGTTCCAATATTATATCTATTTCCCATATTTCTGAAAAACCTTGAAATAAGATCCATGAACTGGTTATATGAAATGGAGTGGAGAAGAAATGGTACATGTCATTCTTGTGTCAGAAGTACAAATGATAATCTTGCTTGGCTGGGGCATTTGAATGAACATGTGGAGAGACATGTCCTTTATGTTTCATTGTTTAAGGATTTAGAACTACATCTACCTCTTACCCATGTAATATTAAGTTGGGCCTTTGCCTTAAATCCCAACTTAATCTTTGTCAAATACTAAGGACTTTTTTACACAAGTTCATATGACCGGGCTGTCCTAGAACCCAGTTATTTCCCCCAGGATCTGGACCTGTGTCTCTAATATTACTATAGGTACTGAATAAATATCTTTTTTGAAACTTGTTAGTGTAGCAACAGGCGCCACATAATCAAGGAGACTGTGATTGTACTCTGTTTTGCACTTTATGTTCTGTATTTGTACTGTAAGACTTATCCATTATGTTTTTACATCATCACTTTACAGTATGCATTCTATTGTGTTCTCATTAGAAAACAAACAAACAAACAACAACAACAAAAACATTTCTGGGACTTGGGGCTTAGCTCAGTGGTAGAATGCTTGCCTAAGTGGGGATCAAGACGCTGGGCTTGACTCCCAGTACCTCAGAAATAAAGAAATAACTATTTATAGGACTGGCTATCTGACATGAACTCAACAGAGGAAGAAAGCATTCCCTCAGTTGTTTTTCCTTATAACTTTTACAGAAAGAGTATTAAGTTTTAGATTATTTTTAATAAAATGCTAAAGTATTATCACCCTTAAGGATTTGTAGACTATAGCCAGTAGTGTCAAAAAGAAACTAAACATAAGCTCCAAATGGTTGACCATATCAAACTAAAAGATTATTATTCAGGTATATGATGCATGGGTTAGCTAAAAACATCAGAAGTAACATTAATTTAAATGCAAATAAAAATAAAACAGGATTAATAAATGATGTAGGGGCCAGGAAGATGGCCATGTAATCATGAAGAGCTGGATTGGTGTTCCCAGCTGTGGAGACATACTCCAGTATTCGTAGTGCTGGAGAGGCTCTCGGGCTCTCTAGCCAACTAGCGTTGTCCAGTCAGTGAACTCCCAAGTTCAATGGGAAATCTTGTCTTAAAACCCAAAGAGTGTGCATGGACTGGACCCTTTATACATATGTAGCAGATGTGCAGCTTGGTCATCATGTGAGTCCCCTAATGATGGGAGTCGTGGCTGTCTCTGA
>CM053742.1:95794715-95824560 GCA_028658305.1 Pachyuromys duprasi
TTGGTGGACTTGGAGGGGACGGGGAGGAGGGAGATGAGGGAGGGAGTAGGAGGGTGGGAGGGAATGAGGGAGGAGGCTATGCCTGGGATGCAAAGTACCTAACCTGTGATTGATATAAAAATAAATTAATTAATTAAAAAAAGGCATGTAACAGTCAATCCACATACATCTTAAAAAACAATCAAGGGACCACTTACTTTGAGGTAAGGAAGATATATGAAAATGTGCTGTGTTTAATAATCATCTATAAAAACGTTATCCATGGTAATTGGAATTTTCCAATTTGAATTTCTTAGTATCTTAACTTTGAACTTGCTACAAAAGTTTAAAAGCCTTTACATGTTATCATTTTATTACCAGTTTCATCTTGTAAGTCCCTCCTTTAATTAAAAAGAAAGCAGAATTGTCCCTGTTTTGTTGTTGTTTTATGTTTGTTTGTTTGTTTGTTTGGCAGTGACAGGTAATATTTTCATACAGAATACAGCACAACTGTACCCGCTCTCTTCGACGCAAACGTGCTGATAAAGAAGTTCCTGGGGAGAGGTCACTTATGGCCAAAGAACATGTATTTAGGTAAGGCTCATATGCCTCTTCATATTCAGGGTCATCTGCTGAACTAAGTCGCGGAGTGGCAAAAACTAGCATGTGACATCCACCACAGGCAATCTGCAAGCATAAGTACACAGGAAAATTAAACAATGATAACAGCAAACACAAATGGACTAACACTAATTCAGAAGACTGTCTAGTTTATGGCTTTTCCCTGTTGTATCATTCTCCTTATAGATAGAGTGAGTGTATATATATATATATATATATATATATATATATATTCACTCTATCTATATATACACACAAGTAGACATATACAGATATACATGTATACATGTATAGATGTATACATATACATGAATGAAATATATATTCTTTAAACATTTACTAAAAAGTAAAACCAGTCTACTCTACCTTCCAATTTAATACAATCTGGAGAAAATGCCCTTGTCACAGTAGGCATCTCATTAAAGCTTAGAAAAATGTTATGTTTTGATCTTTGGGACAACATTACAAAGTCACAAAATATTCAGAGAATAAATAAATTAGTCAAGAAGGACTATGCCTCTGACCATTATAACAATAAATGTACAGCAGTTATGCATATCTGTAGAAAGTCAGCACAAGATTTGGCCCCTCACATTCTGTCAAGGAAGGAGCTGAATCTATGAGGTAACCCTGTTCTAAGAAATTATTGGCAGTTACTAGTTACTGAGGAAGGAGAAATTTTCTTTAGTAGTGCAACCAATAGTGTGTTGGTCATGTTCTAGCAAACAATCCCCTATCATGCTTATGTAAGCAGTTCTAAATTAAGTGAATCCCCCAAAATTTAAATAAATAAATAAAATAGGCATGAGAGTAAAAGATGTGCGAGCTGAGAAGAAATCATTAAGAGGGAAGAGGATATGACAGATTAATGAGATGAATGCAATCCTATTACACACACATAATTGTTAAAAATAAATAAAAAAGTTTGCCTATGAGTCTCAGCATCTGCTTTGATACCCCAATCAGTAGAGTCTTTCAGAGGCCCTCTGTGGTAGGCTCCTGTCCTGTTCCCTGTCTTCTCCCACTTTTGATGTCTATCCCATTTGCACTTCTGAATGAGGATTAAGCATCTTTCCTAGGGTCTTCCATTGTTTCACTTCTTTAGGACTATAGATTTGGGTATGTTGATCCTACAATACAAGGCTAATATCCACTTATAAGAGAGTATATACCATGTGTGTCTTTCTGCTTCTGGGATACTTCACTCAGGATGATCTTTTCTGGTTCTCACCATTTGCCTGTATATTTCATGATTTCCTTGTTTTTAATTGTTGAGTAGTATTGTGTACATTGTGTAAATGTACCACACTTTCTGCATCCATTTCTCCACTGAGGGATATCAAGGTTGTTTCCAGATTCTGGCTATTATGAATAGAGCTGCTACAAACATTGTTGAGCAAATGTCCATGTTGTATACTTGAGCATATTTCATATATATGCCTAGGAGTGGTATAGCTGGATCTTAATTTTCTGAGAAAGCACCAGATTGATTTCCAAAGTGGTTGCACAAGTTTACATTATCACCAGCAATGGAGGAGGGCCTCCCTTTCTCCACATACTCTCCAGCATGTGTTGTCACTTGAGTTTTTGATCTTAGCCATTCTAAAGGATGTAAGGTGAAATCTCAGGGTCGTTTTGATTTGCATTTCCCTGATGACTAAGGACGTTGAACATTTCTTTAAGTGTTTCTCTGTCATTTGATATTCCTCTATCGAGAATTTTCTCTTTAGCTATGTACCCCATTTTTTAATTGGATCACTTGGTTTATTGTTTAGCTTCTTGAGTTGTAATTGCAGGGAATCTTATAAAAGAAGGGGGAGATAGAAAGACCTGAAGGGGACAGGAGCTCCACAAGGAGACCAACAGAGCGAAAAACTCTGGACCCAGGTGATCCTGCAGAGACTGATACCCCAACCAATGACCATGCATGGAGAGGACCTAAAACCAATGCTCAGATATAGCCCATAGAGTCAGTCTCCAAATAGTTTCCCTAGTAAGGTGAGCAGGGGCTGTCTCTGGCATAAACTCAGTGGCAGGCTCTTTGATCACCTCTCCCCGGGGGGTACAGCCTTGCCAGGCCACAGAGTAAGACTATGTAGCCAGTCCTGATGAGACATGATAGGCTAGGGTCAGATAGAAGGGGAGAAGAATCTCCTTTTTCGGTGGACTAAGGGAGGGGCATGGGGGAGAAGAGGGAGGGAGTGTGTGACTGGGAGGAGACAAGGGAGGGGGCTACAGCCTGGACACAATGTATATGGAAAAATGATTAAAGGAGAGAATGTGAATTTGGGAGAGGGGGTCATGGGAAGAATAGGAGAGAGGGCAAGTGGTATAATTATATTTATATTAATTTTTAACTAGAGGAATTAGCAAATCTATCTCAATAATATTCCTAAATATAAATGGTCTTAACTTGTCAATAAACGTCATTGAAAAAAGAGCCTATACTATTTTTCAGACTTAGATGCTAGCCACTTTTGTAGTCTTCCTGGTGATACAAGAATTGCATACTCTGCACCTTACTTCCATCAAAGTTTCATCTAGATTTTTGTACACAGTTGGTATTTTGTTCAACATTTAATAATTTGTGCTCCTAATATTTTGACCAGTATCTTGTACATAGTAGGCTTTCATTAAATGGTTATTATTTTCTCCTCCTGTTTCTGTGATAAAATACCATGGAAAAAGCAGCTTAGGGGAGAACGGGTTTATTTTAGTTCACAGTTGCAGGTTGAGGCCCATCAGAGCAAGTAAGTCACAGTAGCAGGAGCTTGAGGGAGGTACTCACATCATACCCATAGCCAGCAGCAGAAAGAAGTACATACATGAATGCTAGTTAGTGCTCAGCTTGCTCTCTCTCCTTTTCACACACTCCAGGGCCAGCCTGTAAAATGGTGCTGCCAAGATTCATGCTGGGTCTTTAGACTGCAATAAACTTAGTTAAGAAAATCTCTCATAGGTGTGGCCACAGGCCAATTTAATCTAGACAAGCCCCTAGTGAGGCTCTCTTCCCATGTGATTTTCGATTGTGTCGAGTTGGCATCTAAAACTATCACAGTTATTAAATGAGTAAGAGACCTATTCCATAGGATGAGGCACCATGTATTTGGAGAGGCAATATGAGTACCACCAAGTAAGGAGAGCTAACGTGTCTACAGTTCTTAATTGTCAAAAATACTAGAAACAATAAAACAGGAATCCTGATGGGTGATGTCCCACTGAAAAGATAAATTCTTAGCTGACTGCTCAACCAATAAATTCTTCGCAAGACTCTTCATTTCTTATCACGTCTCTTCTTGTGCAGGGTTTGGGTGTCTAACCTTCCACAGTAACATTGCAGTAGCCCTGTCTTTAGTGTTGTGAGCAAGACACTCTAGTGGTATTTGCTACATGTGACACAAAGCTTACAGGCATGGCACAGTCCTGGCTTTGAAGAGAAGTAAGAAAGAAGCAGAAAGATCTATTTCTAGAAAAAACATTGTTGAAGGAGAGTAACTGTAAAAGGAGATTTTTCAGAGCAGTGTGATGTCTAACATTTGGCTCTTACAGAACTAGCTTATAGTTATTATCTTCATCTATGAAATTCTCACACAAACATAAAATATGTATTTTTGGTATTTTCTACAAAATACCAAAAAGTCTCAGATCTATAAATAAAGAAAATATGCAAGAAAGAATGTGAAACCCTTACCAATTGAACTGTAAATTTCAAAAAGTTAGAGCACAAAGTAGGAAAGAACTGATTGGTAAAATTCTCCATTCCAAGTCCTAATTTTCCATGTCGGCCATCTCCAAAAGTATACATATGCCCTATATCTAAAATGCAAATAAAATTGGTTACATAAGTTCCATTTATATGAATTCTAGTTATAGACAAATACATTAACTTCTATTGAAATTATAATCTTTTCATAGAATTCTGAATTAAATTCATTCTGCTCTATGGACCAAAACAAAGCTTAGTGTCTGTGTTTCTATATACAATAGTAGGTAATGGAACTGAGAATGGACCACTTTACCTTGGTGGTTGCAGTATCCTTATGTGTGTCTGTTTTATGCATGGTAGTCTATTTAGCACCACCAGTAGCCTATGTCCACTACAGGCTGGTAGAATAACCCCTTTCTGCAGCAATGATGATCAAAAGATCCCTAGATATCATTTGTTTCTCCCAGGGGTACAAATTTGCCACTGGTGGAGAACTATGACACTCAGAATACAGCTGTCTCTTTCATTAATTTGGCTTTTGGGGTATGGGATTGCTGCCTAAGCAATGCCAGGATTTATCCAACCATCCGACTAATCCCCATATTGATATCTGGGTCCTGTCTTAATGGGGATACACTGATGAGCACTTACTGTCACTTCTCTCTAACCAACCTCGCTACATATTGACACAGAAAGTACATGTAACTTTTGCACTTCTTTGCTAGCCCCTCCTTCATAGCCTACATTTAAAGGGTGTGGGTTATGTGCCAAAGAAGCAGGGGCCAATTAGGGCACAGAAAAAGAGAATTGCTCTCTAATCAGGGGATTAGAGAAGGCTGTCAAACTGAATCCTAAAAGATAGAATTTAGCTATAAAAAAGAAATAAAGCATCATCCAGGCAGAGCCAGCACTACAAGCAAAGACTTGTATAATGGAGACCACAGGTGAGGAAAGTGGCTCAAAGGTGATCAGCAAGCTGAATAAGGAGGCCTATGAAAGTTTCATATTCTAAAGCAGTATGGCAGTCAAAATTTATTCAAATTTTGGTAATCCAAAATATTTTTTTTAATATGTACTCTTCCAAGGCGATTTTCTTTTGCTGGAGAAAATAAACCCTTCTCTCATTTGCTTGGTTGTACTTCCACGCTAAAAGAACATTTAAAAATATGAGCTATGATAAGGAGCAAGAATTTCAGGAAAGGTGCTCCCTGTATCACATTGCACTAGAAAGAGAACAAAATATGTAGTGCTTGTTCCCTGGGGAGGATGTATGAACAAAACCAGCAAAAAAAAAAAAACCTTAATATTCAGTGACTTGTGTCAGAACATATTTTCAGGTAGAAAAGGTACTCTGCAAACCAAGCAATCTATATTAAGACACATGAGTCATAAAAAGTATATTCATCATCACTGATAATTCAGGATTGATGAAAAATGGCACTCTGGACAGAGAAGCCCTAAGCATCACAGTAAAAGACACATGTCAACAGCCCCGATAAGACAATGAAGGAATTATGTATTTTTTATATTCTACAGAGTGTTGTTACATGCTCTGCAAAGAAGAAAATCAATACTTGATGATGGGCACGTTATTTTCCTTGAAGAGTTCTGTGGGACAGAGGATACTATTTATGTTAGTAGCTTGTGCTTTCTAATCCCTACTTTCTCTAAATAGCAATGGTTACATCAGCTCCGCTCTTTTTGAAGCTGTTTTGGATAGACAGAGGGAAAACAGAAATATGAGAGCCTAGATTATTCAATATAGTAGAAATATTTCTAACCTTTCCATGTTTTATTTTGGCTTTAGATGAAACAGTGAAAATATAGGTCCTCTTGTTATAAAGCATGTAAGTTTTCAAATACATAAAATTTCCAACAATTAATAGCTAAGTCATTTCAAGGAAGAATTTTATTGAGTTCCACATTATCAACAGCACTTAGTTTATGAGAATGAGAGGCAAGCAGGCCAAATGAATATCTTATTTGGTAACACAGAACACAATAAAGAGGAAGATGTATATATTTGCTCAGTAGTTTTTGCAGTGCCCTTCTCTCTACTATTTTGCAAAGGGAAGGAAGGAGTCAGTCCTTAGACGCCCCCTGGTGGTCACTGCAGTAACATTCTCTCTCTCTCCACTAATTTGCGAGAGGAAGAAAGATGTCAGGCCTAAAATTTGATCACTATTTGTGGTCAAAGCATCCCCAAATGTTACTCAGCTGCAGCTCATCTATACTGAGTAAATAAAAAGATAAAGTTTTCCTTGTATGATTTTTCTCTCTGTCTTGGAAGCATTAAGAGAATTCAAACAAATACAATTTCAAAAGGATTTTACAGGCTGATTCTTCACCAAAGGTCTACTCTATGGTTCTAAATGTGGAACATTTTTATTTTGGGTGCTGGGGACTGAGTTCAAGGCCTCATAAACTAAGAACCTGTGCTACAACTGAGGTATAGCCTGCATCCACATTTATGCTAATCGGAATTGTACTTTAATTTATTTTTAAACTAATTTATAACTTTATATTTAGAATATCAATCACATAATTCCATTTCCTCAGGCACAAATTCTGTAATAAGTTAGATACATTCATTCCACATATCATTCATTTTATAATAAAGTATATCCAATTCTAGAAACAAAAAATCAGAAAAATGATGTCATACCGGTCATCATGGCTGTATGGTTTTCTCCACAGGAAATATAACTTATTTTCTGATCCTTAATACGCTCAATGATTTTGGGTTCTGATGTTTCAAAAAGAAAAGTGCCAAGTCCAAGTTGACCATACTGTCCCAGGCCAAAAGCATATACAAGTTTTTCTGAGAAGAAATGAACACATACATGGATTGGGATGTAAACAAATAACTTAATTTTAAAACATGTCTTCCCTGAGCCAGAAACATCTACTAAGTATATAAATGAAAGGCTGGGATCATAATTGAGACACATGCAAGGCCTGATTCCATATGGGATGTACAGGATTCAAATTCATAGAGACTAAAAATGGTAGTTTCCAGGAGCTGAGGGAAGGGAAAGAATGCACCATACAGCAGACATCTGTCTTAGTTATGTAAGAAAGGTTTTAAAGATATACCATTACATGTATATGTAACAATACTCCATCATATATCCTAGAATATCTTCAGTAGCTATAGCTCATGCTTTATAGACTTATTTCAGTATTTATATGTTGTATGCAAAGGTGTCCACTGAGGCCAGAAGAGGGGTTGGAGCTGGAATTAAGCAGCCATTTGTGAGCTGCCCAACTGAAGTGCTGAAATTTAAACTCATTTCCTCATGATACAAGAGCAAGGGCTTTTAACACTGAGCCATCTCTACAGGCCCAAGTATTTTTATCTTTTCACAATAAAAAGGAGTGTTAAAATGTCTTTAGCTACTACTGAGTACAGGAAATAGTGCAGCATGCTCCACACATACCTGTGAGAACCACAGTATGTCCTCCACCACAGGCTACTTGAATCACCTTCTCAGGAATTCCCACCACGCGCTGCGGTGACCTGTGATTGATCAGCAGCTGATTGGGAAGGCCCAATTTTCCATTCTCAGGTTCTCCAAATGTATATAGTTCCCCGTCCGCTGTGGGAGGAAAAGTAGAATGATTAACAGGGACATAAATATAAACAGAATACTGGTTCTTTGGCACATGTTCTCACGTTCCACAAAAACTTGGCCAGTAATTAAGTAAATCTGATATTTTTTTAAGATAAGAAGAATATAAGCTTTTTTTGTTTTTATAAACCCTTCAGTTATTTTAACTAGTACCCTTCATAAAAAATTCAATACTATAAAAAATTGGAAAATCATTTTAGTTTTTACAAGAAACATAGCAAAGACGCTCTTACATATTTCCAGTCCCTTTGTGGCTTACATGTATGTGTATGTGTGGTGATAGTGGTACCAGGAATTAATTCTAAGGCCTCAAACATATTAGTCAACAGCTCAACCATGAAGCTGAAGCCCCAGTGCTCTTCATATGTTTCAGATTTTGAGAGCAGGTTTCACAAGGTTGCCAAGGCTGGCCTTGAACTTACTCTTGTAGCAGGTCTTGAACTTGGAATACTTCTGCCTTAGCCTCTTGAGCAATTAGAATTATAGGCCTTTGCAGCTGGCTCCAGATTGTTTGTCTTTTTAAAAACACTTTCTCTAGAATGCTTGATTATGTATGAAATGCCTAAGTTGAATCTCTATGAAGATAACATTTTATAAGTTATATAGCACTACCAACTATTTCCACCTTGCCTATATTAACTCTACTCTCTTTTGAATTAGTCATCACACGATGACTATGAGCTTCTTGAAATCAGAGACTTTCTTACTCATTTCTGTAATCCTGCAACCTACTTCCTGAGTCTACTGGTAATCACTGTTGCTATGAGATCAAAAGAAAAGTGCCCCCATCATGGGGTTGCCCTTTCACACAAAGAAAGAAAATAGTGACTAGGGAAGTACTTAGGACATATAGACAGTGCCTATTCATTACAAGTTGCTGCTACATCTTCCACTCCCTTGTATGTGTATGTCAGGAAGCCATGCACTGACAGAAACCACTCAGGTCTACAAAGCGCAAAGATCAGTCAGGTTTGGAACCTGGTTCTGTAACTCAGATGTAGCGTCTACTTGGTTCTAGCTAGTATCTAAAACCACAGAAAGTGCAATGCTCTCACAAAGTTGTTGGGAGGATAAATAAAACATCTTTGTAGTTCAAAATGTGTTTTAGATGGATAAATGTTATATATCTTAGAGTTGCAAACTCCTAAAAGATAAGTACTATGCTTTTATCAATGTAGTTTTCTATAAAACATTCTAAAATGTTTATCTTATTTTTGGAATAAAAGGAAAAAGTTTTTTTCTTTTGATAATCGCATGCCTGTATGATCCTCTCTTATCCCCAATCCCACCAAGTACTTTCCCCAACCTCCACCCCTGCACTCATTTCTTTTGTTTGTTTGGTGATCCACTAATTGGGGACTTTTGCATGAGCACTAGTAGAGAATTATTTACTGGAGCACTGGCAGCCTACAAGTGACTATTTTCAGCTGAAAATAGCTGACTTCCCCTCTCACTGTAACTTAATTAGCCAAGGAACGGGTGCGGCTTTCTGAGCCCCCTAATCTATGATGGGTGTTCCATCTTGTGCAGGTCTTGTGTGGGCAACCAGAGCACTGGGACATCATGTTGCAGCAGCCACATCATGTCCAAAACACAGTATTTCGAACACTCCTCCCTATCTTACAGCTTTATCTTCCCTCCTGACTTCTGTGATTTTTCCCTAAGCTGTCGAGGGGATGTTCTGTTCAGGGATGAGCACTTAGTCTCAGCACTTTGCCTAGTTGTATATCTCAAAATTAACTACTGTTCTAAGAGAATCCACTGAACTATTTCATCTGGGCATCTGATTATTAAGAAACCACTAGTTAGAAAGAAAGCCATGATCAACCTCCATTGTTACTAGTATATCTGTAAATGTAGATATCAACATAGACATCGACTAACAGTTCACCACTTCGAAGCTGAGAAGACTACCAACAGGCCCAGAAACAAGAAAAGCTGCACATAGTGAGAAAAGCCTTTCCAAAGGACTAAGGCCTCATTCTTCTCCATCTAACTTTCATTCTGGTTCTCACAAGAATACTCTATGGTTCACTTATTTGAAACAATGAAAGAAATTACCAGGACAGGAAGAAGAACAGGTCAAAGTATAGAAGTGGATCTAGGGGAAAATGGTTTGTGAGTCTTGTTTTTTAATGCCATACAAGGCTAAGAAGTTTGAGAACCAAAATTGAAAAAGGTTTCTAAAATAGCAATTTAATTTTTATAACAGACCTAGTATTCACTTTCTAAAAAGTTGGTATGTCAGAGAAAATTTGAAATTATAAATTATCAATATAGAAACAAATGTTTTTAATTAAAACATAGATTATTTCAGTAGTTGAACAACTATGTGAACTATAAATAATTTTAATAGCAATAATACTTGAGAAATAAGAGACAATGTAATGAATCAGAATGTTCATCTTACTTGTTACAAAAGCTGAATGATAATATCCACAGGAGATCCATGAAATCGGCTTCCCGACAGTCACTTCATGAGGTACACACACATTACTTTTGTTTTTTAAGCCAATCTGCCCTTCAGAATTGTCACCCCACATAAAAAGTTTTCCATCCTCTATAAAAAAAAAAAAACAAAAACAAAACAACAACAACAAAAAACGTATAAGGGAAGAAAAGTCTTTAAAAGGCTCTCCTGGCTCTCAAGTTATGACATGTCCTACAGACTATAATTTGTCTTCTGGATTATTACTTTTTTAGTCTTATTTTATTCTTCATTGATACATAATTGTCGATATTTATGAAATGCAACATGATACTTCAAAATGCATATATATATATAATGTAATGATCAAATAAGGATGATTTATAAAGCATTTTAAGGATTTATCCTTTCCTTAGGTTGAAAACACTCAAAATCCCGTTAGCTACTTTGAAATGAACAATACAACCAAGTGTAGCAGCTCATGACTATAATACCAGAGCTCAAGGGGCTATGGTAGCAGAATTGCTGAGAATGTAAAGCCAGCCGTAGCTAACTTACATATAGCAGACAAGCTAGATTTACAAAGTAAAATTCTCTCAAAACAAACAAAAAAGAGAAAAAAGTAATACAAAATATATTATTTTTGTTCCTCCTTTTAAACTCTAACTCAGTACTAAAAGTGGTATGTCATAAAAGTACCAAGATATTTATACCAGCTCGTGACCTGGGAGTTCAATTTCTATTGTCATATGATCTACAAGGATAAAGTGTAGAGAATGAGATGATGCTAACTCACTTTATTTATGCCCATAACTAAACACAGGATGTCATTTTCTATAATCACTAATGTCTCCACGAAGAAACAGTTCCCCCCTTCCAGGCAGTCTGCCTACCATTAAACTGAGGGACAGCAGAAAGCTCTTACAAGTTTACAGGTCAAAAGGGCAAGTTCCCAAATCAAAAACCTTGCTCTTGAGACACCATAAAAATGTTTCAGAGGAGTCAGAAACACACACACACACAATTAGAGTCAACAATATTTTTTAAAATTTTTGTACACCTGAAGCACAGCTTCTCTAGCTTCAGAAAATGAGATATATTAGCATATAGCATCTTAAAAACCTATTGACCTATGTCCTTTATGATGATGTTTCAGTGTTGGAAATAGTCAAGCTAAATGTAGGATAAGTATTTTAGGGATTATCAATACTTGTTCACTTCTATATTTTTCCAAAGAGCAGTCTTATTATTCAGCACAAGCCAGCCAGGAACTCATGATCATCATGCCTCTGACCTGGAAGTTCAAGAGATTAACAGTGCAACAACACCCAGCAACATCTTTTAGTGAGTTAAAAGGTTGATCTTCAAGATGGTTTAATAGACAAATTAAAACTGGAAATAAAAACTGAAGGAGTGACAATGAACAGTAAACTATATAGCTGATAATGCAAATAGAACTCTGGTCTTCCCAATGGCCAAAGCAATACCAGATGTGCAGAGAATCCCCTGCTTGGAAGAAAGCTGCAAGCCAGCAGCTCCATCAAGTCAAATGGATCATGGCTCTGACTTTTAAAGAAACGTTCTCATATCTACTTTTGAGAAGGAAGACAGAGGTATGTAATGACCATTATAACCCACACTTTAACAACATACATCCCAACTAATTTCTATTGATATTTCTGGTAGAAAGTTCAGTTAAAGTGCCAGGTATACCTTTCATAATATGCAACAAAGATAACAAGAATATCTAAAATAATAGACAGCTAACAGACTTGAGAACATATTTATAAATCACCTTCTATAAAGGAATTTCTCTCTCTCAAAATATGCATATATAGATCTAAAGTTAAACTTTTTACAGTCTTTGGAAGTTACACAGAATGTGTCATGCATTTACTGAGTTGGTATATCCAATTTAAAAGAAAAGATTTGTTTGGACACAATTCATACTAACCAGTTAGTGCAGCTGATGTATTAGTGCCAGCAGAGAGCTGTTTAATGCTATTGTTAGCTGTAAAGAAGCCAATTTGATGAAAAGTGTCTCTGTCATCAGTATCGCCAAGGCCCAACTGTCCTTCATTATTTCCTCCAGCTGCATATATACTGCCTGTATCTGTAAACAGTAAGATAAACGTTAATTACCATACTGTAGGCACCCTGCTTCTTAGAAATGCTAGCAAATAGCAGCTATCTCCTGTATTGACAGTGAAAAAAGTATGAGCAAAGGTAAGAGATATAGAGGAGCTAAGGCCAAGAGAACAGCTAAAGACAAAAGTACTCAGTAGAGAACAGGGAGCAGGAAAGACTAGTAAATATAGTACTGCTAACTCTTCAACAGCATGTAAAAATATTAGTTTCTTCCACTGAGATAGCTTCAACATGAGTTAGAAATCAGATGTTGATAGATCAGGGCACAGGGGTCTTTTAGGAGACGGTTTCTCCAACCAAGGACCATGTATGGATATAACCTAGAACCCCTGCTCAGAATGTGGCCCATGGTATCTCAGTATCCAACTGGAGACCCTAGTAAGGGGAACAGGGACTATTTCTGTCATGAACTCAATGGCTGGCTCTTTGACCCTCCCCCATATACACCTGGGAGTAACAGCCTAGCTAGATCCCAGAAGAGGTCATTGCAGCCAGCCCTGAAGAGACAAGATAAACTAGTGTTGGATGGAAGGGGAGGAGGTCCTCCCCCATCAGTAGACTCGGAGGGGGGGGGCAGGGAGGAGATGAGGGAGGGATGGGGAGAGTGGGAGGGAATGAGGGAAGGGGCTATGCCTGGGATACAAAGTACCTAACCTGTGATTAATATAAAAATAAATAAATTACATTAAAAAAAGAAATCAGATGTTGGACAATTAATAAACAGGGTCTCATGAAACTGAAAAGTTTCTGCAAGGCAAAGGACACTATCAATAGGACAAAACAGCAGCCCACAAACTGGAAACATTTCACCAACCCTACATCTGACAGAAGGCTAAAATCCAATATATAAAGACCCCAAGAAATTACATACCAACAAACCAAATAACCCAATTAAAAATTGGGGTACAGAGCTAAACAGAGAATTCTCAACAGAGGAATATCGAATGGCTGAGAAGCACTTATAGAAATGCTCAACATCCTTAGTCTCCAGGAAAATGCAAATGAAAATGACTCTGAGATTCCATCTTACAGCTGTCAGAATGGCTAAGATCAAAAACAACAACAACAAAGCAACAGCTCATACTGGCGAGGATGTGGAGCAAGAACGCTATTCCATTGCTGGTGGGAGTGTAAACTTGTACAACCACTTTGGAAATCAACCTGGAACTTTCTCAGACAATTGGGAATAGCCCTACCTCAAGATCTAGCTAAACCACTTCTGAGTATGCACAACCAAACAAGGACATTTGCTCAACTATGTTCATAGCAAGTTTATTTGTAATAGCCAGAATCTGGAAACAACCAAAATGTCCCTCAACCAAAGAATAGATACAGAAAGTGTAGTACATTTACACAACGGAATACTACTCAGCTATTTAAAAAAATCATGAAATTTGCAGGCAAATGGATGGAGCTAAAAAAGATCATCCTGAGTGAGGTAACCCAGACACAGAAAGACAAGTGGACATTAGCCATATAGAACAGGATAACCATACTACAATCTACAGAGTAAAGAAGCTAACAAGGAAGACCCAAGGGAGGATCCTTGAATATCACTCAGAAGGGGAAATAAAAAACATCTGAAGTAGATAAAGAAAACTAGGTGGGAAGGACAGAGGGGAGGGTAACTGTTGTGGAGATCAGGCATGGGGAGACTGGGAGTGGGGGTGGGGTGAGGACTGAAAGAGAAATAAGTGGGGGGAGGACATATGTCTAGGACAGGGGAGGCTCCTCGGAGTCTACATGGGTGTCACTAGCTGAGACTCTTAGCAGCAGGGGATATGGAGCCTAAAGTTGCCACCTCCTGTAGCCCTGTGGGACTTCCAGGGGAGCGAAGGGGACACCAGCCCACCCATAAAACATTTAACCCAAAATTTACCCTGCCTATAAAAAGTGTAAGGATAAAGATGGTGCAGAGATTGAGGGAATGGTAAATCAGGGACTGGCCCAACCTGAGACCCAACCCATAGGGGAGAGTCAACCCCTGTCATTATTAATGATACTTTGCTATGCTTACAGACAGGAACTGAGCTACGCTTGCAGACAGGAATCTTCTGAGAGGCTTCTTTCAGCAGCTGATGGAAACAGATGCAGAAACCCCACAACCAAACAATAATCTGAGCTTTGGGAGTCTTGTAGAAGAGTGGGAGAGAGGATGGAAGGAAACATAGGAATCAAAGACATCAACAAGAAGACCTACAGAGTAAACTAACCTGGGCCTATGGGGGTTCACAGAGACTGAACCACCAACCAAAGAACACACCTGGAATAGACCTACACCTCTTACACATTTGTAGCAGATGTGCAGCTTATTCTTCGTGTGGTTCTCCTAACAATAGGAGTAGGGGCTATCTCTGACTCTGTTGCGTGCCTTTGGATCCCTTTCCTTTAGCTCGGCTGCTTTGTCTGGCCTCAGTGGGAATGTATGTGCTTCATTCTAATGTGATTTGATATAACAGGCTGGGTTGGTGAACATAGGAGGCATAAAGGTGAGGTGGGAATGGGAGGAAAAGGTGTGAAGGTAGGATTGGAAGGAGAGGAGGGGGCTTCAATCAGGCTGTAAAACAATTAAATAAATTAATTAATGGAGAAAAAGAAGAAATCAGATGTTAAGGATACAGCTCAGTAGGAGAACTTGAAAGCAGAAATCATCCATGAATAAATGTGTTGACCTGCTTCCAACACTATTGAGTTTCATTAAATTTTATCTAATTTTGTCAATACTACATTACCATAATTCTTATAGCTTTATGATAGGGACTGAAATCAGAATATTTGCTAGCCCCAAATTCTGTTCTTTCTGAAAATGGTTTTGATTATTGTGTCTCTCCTTTGATTTTGCATATAAATTTAAGAATCACTTTATCAACTTGTAGATATACTATACTGCCTGGTTAGACTTTAATTGAAACTGAAATCACTCCTACCAGTAGCCTTTTCTATAACTTCCACTCTACATCTGTCACAAAGAAGGAAGAGCAAGAAATAGGAGAAAGTAACCACAGATGTGCTCCCAGGGGGGAAATGCTGCCCCTTGATCTTCAGCTACTCAGTATTTATTTGTATATTCACAAAGGCAAATGCATATACTAAATACATTGTTAAAACTTTATTCTAATTGCCACCAAAGTATCACACCTATTAATTTTACAAAGACACAAATGTTACTAAAGTGAGACCTCAGTTATCCAGTCTGGATAGAAGTTGCACAGGATGAATACTGTACCTGTTGAAACTAAGGTGTGGTTCCTTCCACAGGCAGCAAGTTTCACCTTTTCAGGCTTAAGAGCTAGACATGAACATAGGAAAATTACAATATTTTATGGGTATGAAAATGATGAAGAATCCAGGTCAAATAATAAGAAATTGGTAGAATTGAGATTTCTCTCTTTATTGAACTTCCAGGGATGGACCCAGAGCTTTGAGCATGTTAAGCATGCACTCTGAACCTTAACTATACCTGTAACCCCAGAACTGAAATGTAAAGCCTGGTGTGTGTGACTCTTAAGTCAATGCTCTTAACTACTAATGCAGAGGTTTACCCACAGCGCACTGTGCATCATAAAAACTAGTGGAGTGTGGCAAACACTGACTCACTGGGTCAAAGGCAGGGCTGAAGCATCTAACTTTTAAAAAAACCTACAGCAAGATCCAGTACATTCTAGTGTGTTGCTTCTCACTAACTTACTATATTACCTAACTGCCATCAACTAATCCCTAAGATTATTAATCATAGGTACATACCTGGGCTAAAATTGCTCATCTACATATTTCTAAACATTGGCAAATAGCTCTTAATCAGTTGGCAAAGCATCTGCACAGCTGGCTAAGAATATGTTTTCATGGATCTCAATCTGTGGTAATGTTCTCTTAGGTGTTTTTAAGACCTTAGTCACTAGGAATACCATCTGTTTAGTAGTCTGTGCCCAGTTAAAGTCTTTTAACTATAACATTAAAAGTGCAATAGTAATTCCTATAAATACCATGGTTATGATAATTTCATACCAAAATTTTAATCTGAAATTTAAATCTGGGTCCTGAAGATAGAGAACACTGTTCTGATCATACCCCCAGGACTCTTCATCACCTATTAAATTTAGTTAATGTTTGTAAGCTATACACAGAAGTTTTCGTATGATAGCGATAAAGTTTTCTCGTGGTATTATACATACTACACACTCTTGAGACAATACTGGTGTCAAATACTTTGCTCTATAGTTATTATATGCTAGTGTTCATCAAACACAGATATTGATGTTTATTCATTTCATTTCATTAATCTGCATTGTAGAATAATATATATTTTAATAACCAATAGCTATATATAACTGTGATGAGACAGAACTCAAAATGCTAACATAACACTTGATTTCCTTATAATAATAGCAGTAATATTAAGGCCACTTTACAGACAAGTAACATACAAAAAAAAAAGCCAAAGTCAATATTTAAAGGATCATTACTTCCTCTGCTGTCCTTGGGATTTAAGTCAAAGTGATTTTTGACTCCACCATAAAAGTATTTCTGAGTTTCACAGAAAGAACAAGAATAGGTGCTAATAATATTCAAGTAAATCTTACAAAATAAAAACATAAAATACATTTCATTTATAATACTAAAGAGTCAAAGATCAATACTAAACTTAATTCATGTAACCTAGAAAATATTTTAAAAGAACATAAATATAATATATAAAGAAAAGGCCCCAAACCTTTGATACATGTTGGTTTGCTGATAGATGACTTTGATCCTAATCCTAACTGACCCCAGTTGTTACTGCCAAACATGTAAAGTTTATTATTTCCTAGCGGGAAGGAAAAAGAAAAAACAAATTAAAGCAATCCTCACATAGATAAGAAGAGTGAATTACAAGGAAACAAAAAAAGATACGTTAAAAAATACCAAAGAACAAGAAATAGGAGTGGGTTATCTTGTCTGTCTATATGTGGGCACATTTCATTCAGTGTAGTGGTTTTAAGATTATATGTTAACAATTTTTATTGTAATGAAATAGAGTCTAAGAAAAGTGATCATGTAGAAATATCATTTAAGTATACTAAGATAACTTAAAGTTGAAAAAATGCTCTTGAATCAATTTGTAAAGGATTTTCGGATGAGTATAAAACCACTTTCTGTACACTTTTAATATGTTTAACACATGAAAAAGACTCTTCTGTACGTATACAATGACAGTAACATTTAAGTTGCTTTTTTTTGAAAGTAAAATTGTAGTCAAATGAAATGCTTTAAGACCCCTTTGGGTTCCCTGGGTTTCAAATGAATTATTTGAAACATTTTTTAGACATAAAGCAAATATATCATAGGAAATAAAAAATCAGACTTTTAAAATGTACCTTTCTGTGTGCAGGTTTCCTTGTATGAGCTAATTCTATTAAGTATAAAAAGTCCTTAACATTAGTCAGAAAAGCTTTCATTAAATACAATACTATTTAGGTTTCTCTAAGAACTACTGTCTTCATTTAGGATTGTAATACTAACCTGTAACAATAGCAGTATGTTCATCTCCACATGAAAGACATATGGGTATGTCATTTTTAAACCAGAATTTGCTAGGGTTGTTTTCAGCAAATTTAGTTTTTCCAAATGTAAACACAGCACCCGTGTCTGCGAATGTAAAACAATTTTATTTCACAACTTGAACCCCTTGAACCATGAGGTCTGTTATTGAAAACACATTTCCAACTACATCCATATAAACCTTTTCTCCCATGACAGCTTTGACTCTGCCTGAACACTGTTTAAGTCTTTACTCTTTCACTTTAATTCAGACTTCATTGTAGTGGCATCTGTTAATTTGAATACGTGTCATTCACTTAGTGATACGAAGGAAATATATATACAATGACAAGGAGGGCATCATCCATTATTTTTTGTCCTGCTGTCACTTGACAGACAAATGAGTCCTGAATGACCCAGTATAAGATATAACTTCTACTCACTTTGGTTAGGGCCTCATGGTCTGGTCCCTGACTGAGGACCTTTTTCCTCCCTTAACATCACAGGTGATTTCCTTAGTTCTTCCAAGGAATTGCTAATGTTTGCATGCAAAGAAGGAATGCTACTACCAGTGCTGACTACTGGCAATGCCTGTGACTATCCATTAAAACTAGGTACAGGACAGACATAAACACATTATTTACAAACTGTTTCAGGTGCACTATAAGCCATATAAGGCTTTAAAAGTCAATGACAGAGCCCAGAGTTTGGGACAAAGAAATTTGCCTCTGATATCCACATAAGCACTGTGACATGCGTGCACACACACACACACACACACACACACACAGAGAGAGAAAGAGAGAATGTTTAAAAATATAAGGGCAATCATATATTCAAATTCTTTTTTAACTTGTTTTTCTAATGTATTTTTTATAAATTATAGTTTAGTCATTTTGTACACCTGCTATAGGCCCTTCCTTCATCCCCTCCCATTGCCACCCTCCCTCATGTCGTCCAATGCCCCTCCCCCAAGCCCACTGATAGGGTGGTCTTCTTCTCTCAGGTCTCATCAGGACTGGCTGCATTGTCTTCCTCTTGGTCCTGGTAAGGCTGCTCCTCCAACTCAGGGGGAGGTGGTCAAAGAGCCAGCCACGGAATGGATAAAATAAAAACTCAAGTGAAAACACATGCTGGGGAGGATGTGGAGAAAGGGCAAACCTCCTTTATTGCTGGTGGGAATGTAACTTGTATAACCACTTTGGAAATCAACCCGGTGCTTTCTCAGACAATTAGGAATAGCGCTTCCTCAAGATTCCGATATAGCACTCCTAGGCATATATCCAAAACATGCTCAAGTATTCAAATTCTTAATCTAATAATTAATATGATACTGAAATGAGTCACTTTACCAAACCTTAACTTCCTCCTTTAATTACTAGGGTTATTACCAAATGGTTTGAATCTAGCACAGGTACAAATAGGTTTGCTATGCACAATCTATTTAGCACAGAGTTGTACTAATCTCTCTTGTATTCATAGAGAATATAGTACAGAATCTACAATTCCCAATGTATTAGCTTATGGCTACCTCTGTGAAGTCCTGCTAAAATTTGGAAATGATTACTGGTTTCTTAGATTCCTGTGATAAACAGTGGTTATATTGCAATTAATTATGCACTGCACAGCAATCTCTCTAATTAAATCATTACCAAAATGTTTATTAGTGAATATTTTATTTGTTCAACTATATTTCTGATAGTGCAAGTTTTCTTTGCTACTTATACCCATTGCACAAGGTACTCCTCTAATAAACTAGTTTATTAGATGTTTGCTCTAAATTTCACACAGAAAACTTCTCTTCTACACTACTTATAACTTTTCACTTCACTATAATGGTGGGTAGGGACCCAAACACAGCTTTTAATTCTTTCAATGTGAAAGACAGAATATTACCCAGGCTTCAACAAAAATACTCTTTAGCTTTTCCTATTTGCACTAAGAAAAAATGAGAATTCCAGGTATGGATCAGGCCATGGAGATTAGAGATGTATGCTGAGATTTAACATTCTTAAATTGCAATTGATCTGAAGAGTATTCAGAGACTTGGACCAGAATCATTTTCAGAAGACTGAAAATCCATTAACAGTTCCTAGTAACTATTTAAACACACACCACCAACCCCCAAATAGAAAGCCAGATCCAGCTTCTGAGAAATTTTCAAAGAAAGCATAGTGAATATAAATATTAAGTGTACATATAATATATTATATATAATTATTAATATTATATATAATTATATTATATATTATATATCATAATGTAATGTGTTCTATATAAAATATTATATAATTAATTATATATAATCAATACATAATATTAATTATATAAACACACATATATAAATAAATGAGCAAGAGACTAAGCCACTTGAGAACTATGAGGCAAACCAGTTCAACTCAGTAACTGAGCCTTGGGAGGCCAGGACCTAGAAAAGCCTCTTCAGACACTCTCCGGACCTCAAAACCAGGGTTTGGTGGCTCTGAAATCTAATATCACGCCTCTTACCACTTTATTTTCCTGTACCCTCACTAAGGAATGGACTCCAGGAAGTGTGAAAACAAATCCTGTTTGAGCCATGGGCTTGGCAGAAAGTGCAATACATATTTAAATGCATAATTATATTCTACTAAAGTGATTATTTTTCAAAGGAATAGTTGTGACTCATTAGAGTGTATGTGGAAACAAATCTTGTGGATTACCACCACCATTTTAACAAATTACAAAAGAGGTCTACGTTCCTAACAGTTTTAACAAACGCTGCTTCAGGAAATGTCTACCTGTGCTACCCGGTAAGGAAGCTGTACTGAGTCATAATTTTAACATACATCAAACTAGCATGCAAGAACAGTTTTGTTTTGGTCTCATTCCCTTATCAGTCTTTTCCTCCCTTTGTCCACTTCGTTTCTTCTGTTCTTTATAACCTCTCACCCTGTGTTCCACTCGTTAATAAATTCATTACCTAAGTAGGTCCTGGGAGCATGATCGAGTGTTAAGTAGAGAGCCCAGGAAGCTTAGTGAGAGAATAATGGCTATCACAGCCTTCAAGAAAAGTCATGAAAGGCTTACTAAAAACACACACGAACCCTCTTCCCCTCGGTCCTTTGCCCTTCCTCTCCGTCTGGACAAAGCTCATTTACTCGCAAAGGCAAGGCTTGGGTTGCTGTCTCAGTATAGTTGCTCAGGTTGTGGCCTGTAACCCGACGGGGCCGGCCCGGAGGCGGGGCCTGGCCTCCCGCCCGCCCGCGGACCCTCCCTCCAGGCCAGCCGCCACGACCGCGGGCTCCACTCACCTGGCACCAGCCACTCAGGCTCCGCCATGCCGAAGACTGTGAAGGAAATGTGAGTCGGTCTCTGAAAGGCAGTAGGGGCAACTCGGTTGGGCCTAAGGTACTGCCGTAGCCCCCGAGAACCCCATCGCGACCCTCTTGGCATCGACCACTACTGTGCTCACGGAAGTCAACAAACAGACGCTAGGGGCAACGGAGGCGGAGCGTTGAGGAGCGGGGCGGGGTGAAACGTGATTGGAAGAAAGAATGCGGAAGCGATGTCAGTGCTGCGCAAGCGCAGGTGCCATTCTTGAAGCGGTAGGTGGCCGCGCGCCCTCTAGCGGTCGTGATTGAAAGAGCGGCCACGCCGCACACTGCGGATGTTGAGAGCGCATCTACTTCTGAGGAGTACTGGCCATGAAGGGACCTAGAGTAGATAGTGACAACATCATGCCTCTCACATAGCCCTAACTTTTGTGACACACACAAACGTCAACGCACAGCTTTGACAACACAGCAACAGTCACAATCTGTAACAGAGGTAGGCACTAAGCGATTTACATCCCAAATGTCTTTTTTATTCCCAGAAACAAATACTAGACGCACATATTAGATACTTATTGAATAAATGAATGCTAACACGATTGTGTAAGTAGGGTAATGTTACTTCTATTTGCAGATATGCTGATTATACATGAAGAAGCCCAGTTCATGTAGTCCTGCCTGAGGTTTAAAGAGTTAGCCTGTGTCTCCTAATGTGGCCGAGATATATAAAATTTCCTCTATAATATATTTTTCTGGCTAAACCTCGGTTTCCCATCCATAACAATTGGCCACAATGAAATAAATAGGCAAAAAATCTTCCAGAATAATTAAACTTATATACTTGTGATAGTTGGATCTAAATAAGCACAACTGGATTTTATGCTACCTGAATTACTTTACTTACACTTACTCAGGGCATTTTTATTAAAATAGGGAGAAGGTAACAAATCCAATTGTCTGTTTACAAAAATAAATAGGGGAAGAGGTACTAATAACAAGCTGAAAAAGGAGCACCTAAGTTGGACAGGGGTTTAAGAAAGATAAAAGCTTGTCTAATGAAAACATGCTGAGTGCAAGAAATGACATAAAAAAAAAAAACTGAAAAGGATTAGAGAACTATGGAAACAGCCAGTTGTATGCAAAGACTCATAAAGAGCTTGGTTCTTTCCAGGACCTTGATGAGGCTGGCTCTAGGTGAGATGACAGAGTTTGGGGGAGCTTACAGAACTTGAATTTTTAGCCTAAAGACCATGGAAATCCATGGAGGAGTTTTAAGCACTGGAGTGATAGGAGAGGATCACTTGTGCAGGTATTTGTAGTCATTCTGCCTTTCCTGACTGCTTTTCTGACAGGAAGTTTGAGCAGCGAGAGAGAATCAAAAGGCTATTACAGGTATTTAGGTACAAAAGTGGTCAGGCTGCTTGGAGTCCTGTGTTTTGGCACACAGGAAATGGTGTCTGGTTGTCAAATCCTGGAAAATGCTGGAATATTAAGTAACTTACACAAGCAGAAAGGGGGGGAAAGGTAGTTCAACTTACTTTGAGGAAGAATTGATACCCATGTTTTAAGGCTCATAATAATCATGATGAGAAAAATCAGATTAGAGCTACCATACACACATATAGCCATGATGGTGCCTTACATTAGTCTCTCAGAATATTTCTTAGAGATACCAGGTTATGAATTTGAAATTTCTATCTTATGCTCTGAGTAAAGTAGCAATTAGTACTGTTACCTATTAGTAACAAGACAAAGTTGGCTATAGTCACCTTAACTACTCTGCAAAACCCAGGCTGTCTGTACCAAAATGGAAACAACACTCACATCTTGGCAAGAGTACAAGATACAAGTTTCATTTTTCTTTCTGCTCCACTCCTAGCCTGGCTCAATGGCTTCACTTGGTCACAAAGATGCCTGGGCTACTGATGGAGGTGTAACTACGATTTAGCTGCATTAGAAGCTTGACCTCTTTGGTTGCCACATGAAAGCAAGAGAGTGAGGGTAGAAATTCTATGTTTTAGATCAGAAGAGGTAGGTTTCTCCAGTTTTGCGCATACATCAAGAGGACAGGAAGACAAGGGAGAGCGAATGGTCTTTCCATACACTATAAGAGCCTCGTCCACAATCCCTTCAGTTCTAGTGTTTGAACCCATGAAATAAGTCACTTTTCTCATATTGCAGGGAGTGAAGTTTTGCAGACCTAGCTTTTCCAAACAGTGGTTTGTACTGTCCTATGGGGGTCATGAAACTGAATATGGATGGTCATAAAATGGTTGCCAATGGTTAAGGTTTTTCGATAGATACTGACAAAAAGACAAATTTAAAATCCAATATGTAATGAGCTGAGCTGTTTCTGGCATCCCTCTCCTGTGTTGTCGCCTATGACTTGACTGCAGCCTCACTCCCAAATACAAGACCTGTGGACTTTGCAGTGCCAACAAACTGCTGAGATGCCTCAGCTCAGACTTGAGGCTGTTGTATGTTTTAAACTGTAGTGTTTTTTAAATATTTTCTTACTGTCATTCCTCCGCTTATAAGCATCACATTAGTAAACATTTGGATTATATTGCATTAGAATATTTGATTTTTTAAAAATTTACTCTTTGAATTTCTGACTGAAATTTCATTTTAAAAAATTATTAAATGAATTTGTTGTGGGATTAAGACATATTTTCTAAAAATTTTTCAAATGGTCTTAAGACATTAACATCATTTTGAATTGCATATTTATGCAAAACAGTATTCTTGGTATTAGTGATTCTAAAAATAAAAATATTGGTTAATTTTGAAAAAATGTTGAAGATGCTGTGCCCTGAAATATGAAACATTAGGTCAAACATTAGGAATTTTTTATGTAAAAATAAATGAGTATGGCCATTTTACTAGGATGGAAATTTGCATTCTTCTTTAATAAATTATAAAATGTTATGTCATTTAAAAATGACTTTCTTTGAGATCAGTTTTCAGGAAAGAATTGAATTGTATACCTATTTAACCTACCTACAAATCCAAAGTCATGTAAAACTGTGTTGAGTGAAAAGGAGTCACAACTGGAAAAAATTCAGAAGCTTTGGTCTCTCTCAAATGTAGCTATATTCCCTTTTGATGCTATTTGCATCCACCACCAAAATCTCAGATAATCCTCAGGAAATTGTGTTGATTCACACCACTCATCACATATATGAAAAGAAAAGTACAGCTCTTGGCTATTTACTGTATTACTTCTTGCTGTGAGTAATTTCTTGAGACTTTTGTGTCAACTAAAAATAGAAGTATGTATGAAAAAGGAAGACATTTGATGGATTGTGTTTTGTTGCTGATTTTCATTTACTAGTCAGCATTCAATAAAAACTTCCAAGGTTTGCATTTTGAGTCACATTACAGATGTGTCTGTACTTTGTGAACTCCATTGCGAGATCCCCAAAACAGCAAAACTCATGATAGGTTCTAATTATTTATTTGATTTCCCAATTTTTAATAATGAAATAAAATATACTATGGTAAAACAAAAACTATCACTTTGGAATTGGAAAAACTCAGAAACAAAAGGAAAAGAGCCCAAAGAAAGCACAAGAAGCAAAGATCCACTTGTTCACACACTCAAGAATCCTATTAAAACACTAAACTGGAAACCATAACATATATGAAAAGGACCTGTGCAGGCCCTGTACATGCTACTTCAGTCTCTGTGCATTCATATATGATTTGATCATGTTGCTTTAGAGGGCCATTTTTTTTTGGCATCCTCTATAACCTTGGGCTCTTTCTGTCTCCTCTTCCTCAAAGTTCCCTGAGCTCTAAACAGGGTGATTTGATGGAGATATTCCATTTAGGGTTGAATGTTCCAAGGTCTCTCACTCTCTGAATAATGTTGGCAGTGGGCCTCTGTATTTGTTCTGATCTGCTGCAGATTCAAACTTCACTGATGATGTCTGAGTAAGATATTAATCTATGAGTATAGCAAAATAAGAATAGGAATCATTATAGCTAAGATATTGATTGGTTACTCCCAAAAAAGGTGTGCCACAATTGCACTAGCCTATCTTGTAGGAAGGAGTTCTGGCTGGCTAGGTGTTTATGTTTTTCCTTTGGTAAGAGTACCTTCCTAGAAAGTAGGAGTAAAGGCTCTATGTTTTTATCAGATAGACTTTTCCATGTTCAATGAGTTGTGTAGGTGTTGCCTTCATCAATGTGGCCTTGCTGTCCATTTCTGGAGAACAACCTATAGTTTTGACAATAGCCTGGATTTGCTTGGGAGTTCCCATGGAAATTTAATATCCTGGATGGTGATACCTCCAACAGTTCTTTTATTATTCAGGAAGCTTTAGCTATCTTAGGTTTTCTTTGTATTTATGAAGATGAACATTGTTCTTTCAAGATTTACAAAGAATTGTATTGAAATTTTGATGGGGATTACACTAAATCTGTGTAGGCATTAGGTTATTATGTAATTCAAATGCTGATTTCTGTATTCCTCATATCTGGCTGCAATCTGAGAATCTTCTGCCTCAATGTTGTATAGAACCTGCTCCCCAATTGTCCCCTGATATGCCAATAAAGCAGCTTACAGCCAACCCCTGAGCAGGGGTGAGAACAGGGATGGACTTTCTGCCAGATAGGGGAGGAGGAGTTGGAGGAGGAAGTAGTGGATGGAGCCACAGGAGAGGTAGAAGTGAGATAAGGAGAGGAGCAGGGTCAGGGAGCTGGGAGGAAACCAGATTAGTTTAGAGATAGAAGAATAGAGTAATAACTGCTCAGTTATTGTACTATGGAACTTATTATTAAACAAATATATACGGGTTAAGAGAGAAACTGAGAAACAAACAGTTTTATAAAAATAACTTTAACAATTCTGAAGGTTGCTTTTGGTAGAGTGGCCATTTTTTACTATATTAATCCTACTGACCCATGAGCATGGGAGATCTTTACATATTCTGATATCTTCTTCAATTTATTCAGTGTCTTAAATTTTTATCATGTCAGTCTGTCACTTGCTTAGTTAGACCTACCCCAGGATAGGTTATATTATTTGAGGCTATTTTGAAAGTTGCTGTTTCAGGGGCTCCAAGGTGGTGATGCAACCAGTGTATACCATATCTGAGGGGCAGAGGATCTGAAACTCCAACACTGGTGAGGCGATGAGCAGGTGAAGCAAAGCAAGAGCATTGACTTTGAGACTTCCAGGGCTGAAGGGGAAAACCTGTGAGCTGGGACATGTAGGATCTACCCCTTCCCAGTGTCTCCAGGATCTGAGAATGGTGAACTATCCACCCCCTGTACTTTAGCCTGCTCTGGTGGCAGCAGCTGCTGGGAGTGCTTGACCCCAGGTACAGGGCCTCCCTATTCTAGTGGCTAAAGCATGGAACCAAATCTGAGAGTAGAAAACCATGAGCCCTTTGAGCTTTCTGCATATGCCTGCAAGTGAGTAGATACAGACCCCCAGATCAGGGGTCCCTCTACACTAGACACCGGACATCTGATTCCTCCCACACACATGTTCACTGTGGACAACATAGGGACTCCTGGGACAGTGTTCTCAACATTGAAGCCTTGGTTCTGTGGGTCTCCAGTGGAGTCCAGGCAAGCAATTCCTGGAAACAATTCCTGGAGCCAAGATGGTACAGCCCTGACAGATCTGAGCACCTGGAGCAAAATACCTCAACAGGTCTGTGGGCCACTGAGGCATTGAGGGCACCTGCACACAGGCACTGTGCCCATACACTAGCATCCTACCTGCACTTATACTGTACCCTTCCAGATATCTAAAAGCACTAGCACACTGTCATTCAAGGCACACTTCCATGCACACTCCCACACTTGTGTCTACAAACCTCCTTCCTTAGCAGCAGCTTAAACACCAACACCCACTCTCAAACCGGTGGGACCTCTCTTATCTTCCTGAAGAATACTCCAGACTCCAGAGACAGACAGACCCAGTCTGCAGTACATGCTCCAGGAACAAAAAACAAAGGCTACTGACCATCAAATGGCTAGAGGCTAGCGTAAGAACACATCTAACAAAAATCAGAACATCATGGCTTTACCAGCAACCCCCCAAATCAATGGATATTTTCATTGATCAGAAACAGAGAACAATTACCTTAAATCTATGCTTATCCAGTTATTAGAGGCACATAAAGAGCAAAAAGAAAACAAACAAACAAAAAAAAAAAACCAACAAAGCTCTCAAAGAAATATAAGCAGATACAGCCAAACAAATAGAGGCACATATAGAGGCACATGAAGAGGAAATGAACAACAACAACAAAAAAATAGAGGCCATCATGAACACACAAGAATCCAAATATGAACAGATGAAGGAAATGGAGCAAGACAGGAAAACAAAATTAGAATCAATAAAAAAGCTCAAACTGAGAAAATCCTGAAGATGGAAAACCTAGCAAAGGAATCAGGAACCACAGATGTAAGCCTTACTGATTTCAAGATATGGAGGAGAGAATCTCAAGTGCCAAAGACACAATTGAAGAAATCAATACATCACTCAAAAAAGACAAAATCAGTAAAGGTCCTGACAGAAAACACCCAGGAAATCAAGGATACATGAAAAGACAAAACCTAAGAATAATAGGAATAGACAAAAAAGAAGATTCTAGGCTCCAAGGCCCAGAAAATATTTTCAAGAAAATCATAGAAGAAATTTTTCCAAACTTAAAGAATGAGATATCCTTAAATATACAAGAGCCTTACAGAATACTCAATAGACTAGACCAAAAAAGAAACTCCTCATATCACATCATAGTCAAAACCCTAAGTCTACAGAACAAAGGAAAAATATTAAAAGCAACAAGGGATAAAGCCAAGTAACATATAAAGGCAGATCTATCAGAATTACACCAGACTTTTCAACAGAAACTGTGAAAGCCAGAAGGGCCAGGGTAGATGTCATGAAAACTCTAAGAGACCACAGATACCAACCCAGATTACTATACCTACAAAACTTTCAATCAGCATAGATGAAGAAAACAAAATATTCCATGACAAAACTAAATTTAAAGAGCATCTACATAGCAACTCAGCCCCAGAGAATATAACAGTAGGAAAACTTCAATCTAATGAAATCAACTACACCCAAGAAAACACAGGATATAGATAACTTCACACCAACAACAAAAAAAATCCAAAGAAAACAAGCACACAAACACACTATTACCACCAACTCCACAATGAGAGGAACTAACATTCACTGGTCACTATTTTCTATGAGCATCACTGGAGTCAACTCTCTAATAAAAAGACACAGGCTAACAGAAACAGGATCCAACATTCTGCTGCATCCAAGAGACACATGTCTGCAACGACAGACACTATCTCAAAGTAAAGGGCTGGAAAAAGTTTTTTTTTCAAAAAACAGACTGAGAAAACATGATGAAATAGCTATCCTAATATCTACTAAAATAGACTTTCAACCAAAAAAAAATATTCAAAAACAATGAGGACTTCATTCTCATCAAAGGAAAAATCCATCAGGATAACATCGCAATCCTGAACATCTATGCCCCCAATACAAGAGCACATGCATTTGTAAATGAAACATCATTAAAGCTCAAATCACACATCTATCCCAATACCTCAATAGCAGGAGATTTCAACACTCCACTCTCACCAAGGGACAGATCATCTAGACAGAAGCTAAATAGGGAAATAATGACACTTACAGAGATCCTAAATCAAATGAACCCAATAGATGTCTACAGAACCTTTCACCCAAATTCAAAGAGTATACCTTCTTCTCAGCTCCCCATGGAACCTTCTCCAAAACTGACCATATAGTAGGACACAAAGCAAGCCTCAAAAGATACAAGAAGATTGAAAGAATCCCTTGTATCCTATCAGACCACCATGACCGAAAACTAAACATCAACAAGAGAAATAACAAAAGCGTACATGTGCATGGAGGTCTATGTCCCTGCTCAACACAGAAATCTCACAAGGGTTTTCAGATCCTTGCAATAGATCAAAGTCTCAGAGGAGGAAATTGAGGCAGTATAGAAAGGGACAATTATGGGGACAGAGGAAAGGAGCCCCTCACCCTGGAGTCTGACTGAAACCTCTTTCCAGTTGAAAAGAATTGCAGCACAAGTAGTAACATTTGCTGTGTAGATTGTCAACATTAAGGATACTATTCCTGGGCTGGAGAGATGGCTTGGAGGTTAAGAACACTGGCTGTTCTTCCAAAGGTCCTGAATTCAGTTCCCAGCAACCACATGGTGGCTCACAACCACCTGAGATCTGGTGACTTCTTCTGGTGTGTAGGCATACATGCAGGTGGAATACTGTATAAAAATAATAAGTAAATTTTTTAAAAAAGTTTATTCCTTTACATATAGATATGTTAAAATAGCAAGGAACTAGACTTAAGTCCTGAATGTGTACAACTTTGGATAGGGATGGAACATTTTCTAGGAATCTCAAAGAAGACAATTAACATTTTGAGTGAGGATAACCAAGCTCAACTGTTATCATTATAATCTAGATTATA
>CM053742.1:95824660-95847665 GCA_028658305.1 Pachyuromys duprasi
CTCTCCAACCCTCCCTCATCTCCTCCCCGCCCCCTCCAAGTCCACCAACAGGGAAGGACCTCCTCCCCTTCCATCCAACCCCAGCTCATCCTGTCTCCTCAGGGCTGGTTGCAATGTCCTCCACTGGGATCTAGCCAGTCTGTCACTCCCTGGCATGTATGGGGGAGGGTCAAAGAGTCAGCCATCAAGTTCAAGACTGAAACAGTCCCTGTTTCCCTCACTAGGGTCTTTAGTCCTACACCGAGCTATCCTGGGTCCCATCTGAACAGGGGTTCCAGGACACATCCACACATGGTCCTTGGTTGTAGAAACCGGTGGGACATTTTCTTAATTAGTGATTCACGGGGGAGGATACAGACCATGTGGGTGGTATCATCCCTGGGCTGGTGTCTTGGGTTCTATAAATGAACAGGCAGAGCAAGCCATGGAGAGCAAACTAGTAAGCACCATCCCTCCACAGACTTGACTTGGTATCAGCTGCTGTTTTCAGGTTCCTGCCCTGCTTCGGATGAACTGTGAGTGGAATAAAACCTTTCCTCTTCAAGTTACCTTTGGTCACGATGTTTCATCACAGCAGCAGTAACTCTAACTAAGACACCTACCGAAATCTTACATATGACTCTTCAAGAAGCTCATACCCACACTCTCAGATATGTCTTAGTTTCTTCAGGGTGCCTCTGTTTCTGTCTCAACCCTCAGGCTTATGCCTGTATCAAATCATATTTATTAAACCCTGACTTTAGTTCATAAAAAGACTTTAGATTTAAAACTTTTTTATTAAGCATCACATAACATGCACATAGTATATACTATGCTGCATAGCCTTCTAGCAGGAACAGATGACCATAGCTGAAAACTTTTTTTTCATCAGCCAGGAAAATGCTTCCTTAGTCAATGTTCTCCAGGCCCTGTAAAAGAGTTTGAAAAAGAGAATCTGAGTATTCTGTTCCCATAAAAAGGTAGCATGCTATTTCCAGTGTCATTGATTGGCATTCTGTTATTAAAACTAGTGGTTTCACATCCCACATTTCTCTAACTGCAACAATATAAACAAAATTGGCTTCATAATCATTAAAGAATGACTACTAGACAATGATCCTTGACCCTAGCTACCTCTGAGACAGGTTATCCTCAAACTCATTCACTTGCCTCTGCACACAGAGTGCTGGGATTAAAGGTGTGTGACACTACACTATGTTTGGCTTTTTTTTTGTCAAGGTCTCACATAGTACAAGTTGGTCTTAAACTCCCTAGGTAACACAAAGTGAACTCCCGATCCTCCTGCCTCCAGCTCCCAAATGTTAGGATTGTGGAATGTAATACCGTATCGGGGCTACTTCATTTTCTGACAGCAGCATACATATTACTATATATGAAAAGCCCTTTCCTTCACCCTAACTGGAATTACAGTCAAGCAATTATTCACTTCCTGAATCCTCATATACAGGCTCCTCCATGAATTAGGAAAAAACAGTAAACTGTCTCACAAAATAAGGTAAATTCTATTTTCCTCATTCAAATTTTCGTAATAAATTGGAAACACAATGAAGTTAGAAATTACCTGATTCTGTCTCAGGAAAACAAAAACCACTTTCTTATGTCAGACAAATAGCAGCAGAGTCAAAATTCAGTAAAATGACCCCAACTCCAAAAATTTTGCCCCATAAACATTCAAAGGCCTCCTAAAGTAGACGTAGTATTGCAAATCTGTAATCCTAATCCCAGCATGCAGGAAGCAAGGGCAGGAAGTTTGCTCTGAGTTTGAAGCGACCATAGTCTACACAGCAAGCTCCAGACCAGCCGGGCCTATGTAACAAGTGCCAGACTCCAAACAAAACCAATAGCAAAACCCAAAAACCTTTCGTCAGGATAAATGAAAGCATGGAACACCAAGGAATAGACTTTTTAAAAAGCAGATACTTAATCTACCTTCATGTACATGAGATTTGATTCTCAGACATGAAAGAATTGAGCCCCTGGGCAGTACTTTTTACTCATGTTTTCTCATTAGAAAATAAACACAAAATTTACCTAGGTTCATTGTGTTCCCACAGTGAGGTAGGAACAACTAAATAGATTTAAGAAACTGGAAAAATTATGACGATGAGAGGCAGAGAAAGGGTTCAGTGGGGAGAGGGACTTGCATGCAGACTTGGCAACATGCGTTGGATTCCCAGATCCAACAAGGTGGCAGGAGAGAACTGACTATGTTCAGATTGTAGTCTGCCCTCCATGTGCAACCTGGACTCACAAACTCAAAACTCAAACATACACAGATAAATTTAAAAGTAATTATAAAGATGAAATGGTCTTACAAGTTATGAAAATAGAGCATTAAGTTGATTAATGTTAAAATGCTACTTGGCTATTTTGACCAATGAAAATAAGCTTTATAGAATCCAATCATATATAAAACCATATTAATTCTTTTTTATGGGCAAAAGACTATATACCTCACTAGTAAAACAACACAAAACCATGCAAATTAAATGAGCACTGTATGACCTTAGACAAGCCATTACCAGAACCCACAATCTTTCAGTCATCTTACCCTTGACGCATGGTAGCAATTGACTCCAGACACACGTCTATCTCGTTCCATCAAATACCATTGGTAGTGAAGTCGGGCAACTCGTTTTTCCTTCAAATAAAGAACAATGCAGTTTATAAACGTGGGTGACCCAGTAAAAACATATATCTAACAAATTTTCTTAAATGAGACACTAGGGGTTAAAGAGAGAGAAGCTCAGTGGTTATGAGCACCTGCCTGCTTTTCTGGGTGCTCAACTGGCTTCCCAGTACCAATATGGGTTATTTTGAGTGTGTGTGATAACTGCCTTTAACTAGAGTCCAGGGGGTATTCACTCCCTTTTTCAACTCTTCATGCATGCATACAGAGATTCACTAGAAAAATAGAATCATTATTAAAATAAAGGCAAAATGAACAATACAAAGCCAAAAATCTTTTAAATAAAACCACACTTCTTATATTTCCTCTTTCTTTTTCTTGCGGGGAGTGGGGGACACCACTGCCTTTCTTCTTTATGTTTTTCTTTTCCTAACTGCTGAATAGATATTTTGCCTTTGGGGTCACTCTTCTTCAACAAAAAACTACCTACGTTTTGGTAAAGTAAAAGGTGGAATACGCAAGTCTCCGCTTTCAGGCAACATCAAGAAGAGGACTCACTTAAATGTCCTCACCCTCACTGAGCTGCTGAGCATCCAAAAGGCCACTGTACTCCACCGTCCCTAGAACAACTCCCGTCCACAAAGCCCAGCCGTGTCTGCCTTGGCCGCCTTACCTTGCCCCCGTTGGTGTACTTATGGATGTACGCAGTGGACACCCCGGGGATGACCAAGCACACCCCCATGACGGCAAGGCCAGGAAGAATCTCGAACCACATCTCGGCACTGTGAGTCACAGGCCACACTGTCACCGGCTCCTCAGAGGTGACCTGCTTTGCCTCACTTCCGGCAGAGCTAGGGAGGGGCGGTGCCTCGTACGTTTCGGGGAGGAAGCGACGGCGGCTGCAGGGGCTCAAAAGTAACTGGTATTCGTGGTCTGGCATCCATTCCCAGGCATTGTTTTTCCCCCTGTCCCTTGTCCTCCGGTCTGATTCACTGCAGTAGAGACCGCAAAGTGTGACGGACAAAGCGAAGCGGTCCCGTACGCCCTGGCAGTTTCAGAGCTTGGTGATTTCTAATGGCGGACCAACTTTCTCCAGGGAATTCGACCGCTCAGGTGTGTACTTTCCTCTACAAAAAGCCTGGGCAGAAAGGAGCGGCGGGCCCCCGAAAGCGACAGCTCTGTGATGCAGGGTCCGGGGACAGCGGCAGCAGCAGTGACGAAGGCAGCGCTGTGGTCCACCCGCAGAAGAAGCAAGCGACCCACAATCCGTTGATTCAGATATGTGGCAGCGGTAAACAGAAGGCGAACTAAGATGGCTTGAGTAACGAGGACAAAAATGAACCGGAGGGCTTCAGCATGGTCTACAAGTCTACCCGTTGGGCAAAACCCGTGGGGACTAAGGATATGGGTGTGACCGCTGTCTATGAATAGGACACTGAGAAGGAGCGAGATGCACAATCCATCTTTGAATGGAGCCAGAGGTGCAGGAGGAGCTGAGGGGCAAGAAAGACGACAAGATCTATCAGGGAATCAATACTTATCAGAAATACGTGAAGCCCAAGGATACATCCATGGGCAATGCCTCTTGCGGGATGGTGAGGAAGGGCCCCGAGCACCTACATTCCACTGTGCAGTGGGATTGCCAGCCCGACATCTGCAAGGACTACCAGGGTACTGGATTCTACGGCTTTGGGGACAGCTGCAAATTCCACCATGAACGTTCAGATTACAAGCATGGGTTCAGGTCGAATGTGAGCTTGATGAGGGTCGCTATGGTGTCTACGAGGATGAAAAAACTACGAAGTGGAAAGTGATGACGAGGAAATACCAGTCATGTGGATGCACATCTGTCGCCAGACCTTCCAAAACCCGATAGTCACCAAGTGTAGGCATTATTTCTGCGAGAGCTGTGCATTGCAGCATTACTGCACCACCTCGCGTTGCTATGTCTGTGACCAGCAGACAAATGGTGTCTTCAAGCCAGTGAAAGAATTGACTGCTAAACTGGGAAAGCATAGAGCTGGAGCAGAGGGTGGTGCTTCTGATTTCTTAGAAGACCCAGAGAAGAGTCCAGTTTCTATTAGATTTTTCATAATTCTCATTCTCAAAATGAATATTTGTTGTTTCTTAAAATCTTTTGGAATATTTCTTTTTTAAGGGAAGTAGCAAAGAAGGCAGGTGATGGAGTAGGGCCCTGGGTCAAGAAAGGTATTTCTCTGTATTTTTAACCCTGAAATAAATATTCCAATGTATTTTCAGAGCCCTATGGCATAAGTTATGTGGGTGGGAGAAGTTCTTGAAAAAAGCTACGGTTTACTCGAGGGAATCAAAGATGTGATGAAGTCAAGAGCTGAACCTATTTATTATATCACATTTCTATAGTACTTAATAGTTTGGAAATTGTTTTAATGCTTTATGATTTTGGAGCAAGTACTGTTTTAAAATGCACATTCGGAGGGCTTGAGTCAGTCCTTGATCTCTTTGAGGGGGTTTCTTGCAGTCTTTGGAAAAGCATCATCCACGCTCACTTTGAAGCACCTATAGGTAATCCCTGTTTCCACAGATGTTGGAAGTGCTCTTTGTTGAGCTGTCTAATATGATAGATACTATCGTCATGTGGCTGTCAAGTGCTTGGAATATGCAGGGACCACTGAATAGGATATTGCACTTATATGAATTTGTGAACCTGGAGATGGCAAAAAGCCGAAAGTTTTGTAATCCATAATCTGAAACTATCCTTGTTCTCATAACCTCCAATAGGACTAATCACACCTTGTTGAAATACACAATCATTTGGGAACTAGTTTAGTGTTTGGTGTATAATAAATCAATAAGAGGAAAAAAAAGTTTTAAGATGAGGAATTTAGATCAAAGCTTTGAATCCACACTGAAGAATTTTAAGTTGTACTCTGTAGGTAATGGGGAGATGAAAACGACAAATATATTTGTTTACTGTTACTGAGATGCAGGGAAGACAGGCCAAAACGATTAATCAATATTGTAGTGATATAACTAGAATTGGGTTGGTATAAGGAAATAGATAAAAGTATAAATTGAGTTAAAGTAGACTTTATTCATATTTATTAATCCGTTTAAAGATATTCTTTGAACAGACTTTCTTAGGCACTATGTTTAGGATAGGGGCTAATAGCAATGAATAAAATAGACGAAGACTGAAACTTCATAGAGCTGTATAGAGAGTAACTAATGTGAGTATGGGAAAAGAGTATACTGGGTTGATCTTAGAAATAACCTAATCTTTTAGGCTGGTGACTTGGCACAGTGGGTGGAGGCACCTGCTGCCAAACCTGACCACTGAATTGGACCCACATAGTGGAGGGACACAGTTGATTCTCAGAGATTGTCTTCTGCAACTCAAGTACACATAGAGAATGAAGTAAATAAAATGTAAAGGGGGAAATAAGAATTAACCCACTCCCAGGGCTGGGGGAATATGGTACAGTGAATAAGCAAATGTCTGGAATGCCCAAGGGCTATTGAAACCCAGCCTAAGAAAGAGTTCACAGACATGAAGTCTCTCTTTCTCTGTGTGTGTGTGTGGGGGGGGGCATCATATGTTTATACTGCCCCTTTGAAAGTGATAAGAGGGCATTAGATCTCTTGAAACTGGAATTAAGGGCAACAATGGGTTCATATGTAGGTTCTCTGCATTTAACAGCAGGTGCTTTTAACTGCTGAATCATCTCATGAGCCCTATGAACTCATATGATAGAATGGGATCAGTTCTGTAGTAAGCACTTTACAAGAAAGGAAGCTTGAGAACACATAGGAAATAACATTTAAGAGATGAACAGAAGAAACAGTTAAATAGGAAAGCAAAGGGGCTATTGTAGAGAAAAGCAAAGTGTAAAACCATGCAAGGCAAAGGAGGAAGAAATGCAATAGAAATAAATACAACATGGGCCAAGATGTCCCAGTGGGTAAGAGTGCTTACTGTGAGGGCTTGAGGACCCGAGTTCAAATCCCGAGCACCGAGATATAAAAAGCTGTGAGTGATTACACATCCCCCGGGGGAACAGAAACCCGAAACCTGGGAACTCATTGTCCATTCAGCCTAGCCAAAACGGTGAGCTTCCAGTGCATTGAGAAACCCTGTCTCCAAAAATAAGGTGCAGAATAAAGCACTGGGGAATGGCCCAGTGGCTAGAAGTGGTTGCAATTCAAGCCTGATGACAAGTTTCAATTGCTCCAACCCTTGAGAAAACAACAGAGCTGTGTGAATCCTGACAACCCTATAACGAAATGGGAAGTGGAGACAGAAGAATCCTCTGGCAGCTCAGGGACCAGTTAAACAATAAACAAGAGATACCCTGCCTTGAAAAACAAGACAGGAGGGCTGAAGACAAGGTTCAGCGGTCAAGAGTGCTTGCTACTCTTCCAGAGGACCTGTGTTAGGCAGTTCACAACTGCCTGTAACTTCAGTCCCAGGGTGCCCTCTTCTGGCATGCCTGTGCATAGAACTTTACACAGGCACTCCTATATATATGTGCCACAGAAACATGAATACACAAATACGCACATACACAGAAGTAAATGTTCTTAAAAGATAGCATTTTAGTACGCCCCCTCCCACAGTAAAAATAAATAAATAAATAAATAAATAAATAAAGGATGAAGAGGACCAGCAAGATGGCTCAGAAGGTAAAGAGGCTTGCAGTCAAGCCTGATGACCTGAATTGCATGTCCCAGTGCCTGTGGTAGAGGAAAAGAAGCAGCTCCCACAGGTTGTCTGACCTTTACGTGAGCATGATGACAAGCCACCCCATCCTCAGCACACATATAATAAATGAATGTCATTTATGTAGTGTTAATGCTGAAGAGCAACAGAGAAAACCACCTGACATCAAACTGTGATGGAAACACACACACAAGTAGGTAGAATTTTAATGAGAAGTATGAAAGTTCTTAAAAGATTTGTTATGTTTATTTTACATGCATAGGTGTTTTGCCTGCATGTATGTCTGTGTACCATGCACATGCATTTTCCTTGGAAGCCAGAAGAGGGGATCAGATCCTCTGAAACAGGAGTTATAGACCACTGTGAGCCATCATATGGGTTTTGGAAATCAAACCCCAGTCCTCTGGAAGAGCAGCCAGTTCTAATTACTGAGCCATCTCTCCAGCCACCTCCCCCAACCCCTGCCACCATAGCAAGGAGTTTAAGGCTCCACTCCAACTACCTCTTGTGTTCCAGAAGATAGCACCTGTTATACAGATTTATTTCTGCTAATGCTTGATTATTTTAATTCAAACAAAAAATGAAAGCACTCCAGGGCAGGCAGTGTGAGTGTGTCGAGAAGGTGTGTGCTGCAAAGCCTGAGGACTTGAGTTCTATCCCACATTATCACATGATAGAAGAGAGTCTTCCCATGCACGTTGTCCTCTGACCTTCAAATGCATGCCCTGCACTCAAGAACACACACAAACTCACACACACCTACATGTCCAAGGCTAGTCTGATCTACATAGTGAGTTCCAGGCTGGTCAAGGCTACATAGTGAGGCCCTGTCTCAAGAAAATCAAAACAAAACGGGCACAATGATGCACACCTGTAATCCCAGCACTCCGGGAGACAGAGGTAGATGGATCTTTCTGTGAGTTTGAGGCCAGCCTAGTCTACAAAGTGAGTCCAGGGCAGCCAAGGCTACACAGAGGAACCCTGTCTCAAAAATAAATAAATAAATAAATAAATAAATAAATAAATAAATAAATAAATACACACACACACATGCACGCACACAGACAAATTAAATTAAAATGTAAAGCAAAAACATTTAAAGTTGAAGTGTGAACCTAACAAAATTGAAGTACTTGTACTCAAAAAGAGGCAGAAGGTGCTGCTGGTGGATTGAAGCATTCCTAAATCACCTCAGAAATGTGTGCTGCTGTTGCCAAAGAAATTTTTAGACTTCCATGGCAGAAAGAGCACAGTCTTTTCTTAATTGAAAAGATAAGAATTTGCAGTGGAAACAATTAGTTTCTTCAGATACACTCCTGGAAAATCTAGCTCACACTGAAGCTTTACGTGGGAGAAGTGGGCACCCCTCCCAATCTCCTGGGGTTAACTGCTGAATCTCAGCTTCAAATAGAGGTTGAAGAGAATGAAACTGCTAACAAATTAGAAAGAGACACCTGTAAGAAACCCAACTCTATTATGTGTCTTCCAACTCCAGAAAGCCAGGGCCCACAGCAGGCGTCACCTTATGGTGAAGCTTAGCTAAATTCAGCTTAATACAAAGGGTGTCACCTTGTGGATTATTTACACATACCCTCTACATAAGGCCTGTCGCTATCATACTTCTTTGACCAAATATACAAATTTTGTGGTATTCTAAGCTGGAACGGTTCTTAAGTGAGCAATCTAGTTTGCTTTCTGGTGCTGTAATAAAACTCAGACTAAACGCAATTTGGAGGAGGAAAGGGTTGACTTTCTTGGCTTACGAGTTACTGCCCATCCTCTGGGGAAGCCAAGGCAGGAACCTTGAGATAGGAGCTAATGCAGAGGACATAGAGGGGTGCTGCTTACTGTCTTGCTCCCCGTGGCTTGCTCAGCCTGCTTACTTATAGAACCCAGGACCACCAACCCACCACCCACAGTGGGCTGCGTGCTCGGGTCTCCCATATGAATCACTAATTAAGAAAACGCCCCACTGGCATGCATATCTGATGGAGGCAACTCCTCAGCTGAGGTCCCCTCTTTCTAGGTAACTTTTTTCCCTATCTTTCTCTCTTTTACTTTTTTTTTTTTTTTGAGACAGCATTTCTCTGTGTGTAGCCTTGGCTATCCTGGAATTCATTCTATTAACCAAACTGTCCTCAAACTCACAGGAATTCACCTGCCTCTGTCTCTCTAGTGCTGGAATTAAAGGCATGTGCCACCACCACCTTACTTAAAATAAAAATTTAAAAAAATGGCTAGCAGGGCTGGAGCGACGGCTCAGTGGTTAAGAGTGCTTGCTGCTTTTTATAAGGGTCTAAGTTTTATTCCCAGTACCCACGTCACGTGGTTCCTCAGGCTCCTGCACAGAGAGGTGACAGAGGTGAATTTTGGATGGTGCACTGGTGGCTCAAGATGACACTGGGATGCATTACTAGGGGTTAATAAATATACTTAGAACTTATTAATGCCACTGAGAAACTTGCAAAGGTAAAACAGTGTGGCAGAGACTCTGAGGAGACTTCAGGCACCAGAATTAGAACCAGACAAGCAGGACAGTATCTTTCAAGAAGATCAGAAGCCCTAAGGCAGAAAAGGGGAAGAGACTTCAGGCACCAGAATTAGAACCAGACAGCAGGACAGTATCTTTCAAGAAGATCAGAAGCCCTAAGGCAGAAAAGGGTGTGTCTACTTTTATAAGGCAGTCTGCAGCAAGAGTCTGCAATCAGGCTCTCTGATCCACAGACAGGAGGCACACATTAATATGCAGAATGTGGCACCCTTTTGGCACTGACTCACTTCTTATATGAGGTGTCCTGATGCCTGTTAATCAGCTACTTTGGGACTCATAGACAATGTCCCAGTAAGAGACCTGTCAGTATCTGAAGGAGAATGCCAAGGCAGAGGATGGGTTATAGCATTTCATTCTTAAGTTGCAGTGCAAATTTGGCAAATTTGCTACAAACAAAAACTAAGAGGCAAACTAAAAAAAAAAAAAAAAAAAAAAAAAACCTCACAATTTTCACTGACCAGAGAAGGCATTTGTGAGTATTTTCTGGAACAATTTTTTATCATGTGAAATGTTCTTTTGTTTCTGTTTTTCTCCCGACTCAATTTGCATTATGTTATTAGGAAGAGCTATGTTTTCCGTAACTTGAAAAGTAGGGAATAATTCTCAGGTTTAGCTACATGCTCAGGTGAAATCTGAAGACTTTCTCCTCTGCTCAGTAGGTAGTAACTGATCTCTAGGACTTAGGTTACAATGCAGATTACTTGAGTTCTTAACAGTGGTTCTCAACCTTCCTAATGCTGCAACCCTTTAATACAGTTGTGGTGATCTCCGCCAACTGTGGAGATATTTTGTTGCTATTTTATAACTGTAAATTTGCTACTGTTGTGAAGTGCTTATTTTCTCTGATGGTCTTAGGTAACTCCTGCTAAAGGGTCATGCCTCACAGGTTGAGAACCACTGGTCCATAGAAAAGCACATTTCTTACCAGAGACCTTTTGGTAAAAAGGAAAGAGTAAGTTAGAGAGCATGCCAGATGACACCATTAGCTGTGCTCAGTGCCCTCCCTTGAATGCAGTGATTGAATGCCCTGCGGGTCATCAGATAAAGGTGTTTCTGGATCAGCAGAGCAACACAGCTGCCCTTCCAAGACTGCATCCCAATGCCACAGGCCAGGATCACCACTCCTAACTCAAGATGCAAGCTGAGGCGTCTGCTTTCTCAGGCATTGAGGCCCCCAGGGAAACAAGAAACTACAGGTTGCTGAGCTGTTTTGTCAGTTTACCTAGTGAAAGATGTCAAACCTGATTTTGGCAGGCTTTGCCCTTCCCTCATTCCCTCTTCCTTACTAAAGAACATTATATTACATTCCTAAAGCTAGCTTCCAAGCTCCATTCCCTTATTTGGCCCACTTACTCCTCCTAAGGCTGACCACCAAGGTCCAGCTATCAAAGTATTCTAGTCCAGCAATCAAAGGCCCTCTTTTGGCTCACCTAATTAACATGCACAATCAAAACAAACCAACCCATCCCAACACAAGTCTTCCCCTTTTACTCTTATGAGTATGGGACACATCTGTCTTCTCTCTATCCTGAGGCAGTCTTTTTGTCTCTCCTGGGCAAAGACCCTTTCCTTGGCTCCCTTGTCCCCTTCCCCTTCTCCCTCACTATCTCCTGTCTTTGTCTCTTATTCCCTGCCCTCTGTCCCTCTGGGGCAAATAAATATCCATTATGCTGAGAACTTGGACTTCCGGTCTGTTGTGCTGACTTTGAGGTCCTTTCACTTAGTATGCTCTAGGCATCTACTCTCAACCCTTTGAACAGGAATGTTTCCACAAGGCTCTCCAAATACTTCTCACTATTCTGTTTTGTAAACATCTTAAGAGCTGTGTTAAGAAACCAGTATTTATATTGGAGAGGAGAGCAAGGTCCTATGTCTATCCAGAGCCTGCCATATACCTCATATTCAAGGAGGGTTGTATGTAGGACAGAGTGCAATATAAGCTTCCAAAAAGGAGTCTTGATAGATTTGGATATTTTTCCACCCTTGGTATTGGATCTAGGACCTCACGAATTCAAGACAAGAAATGAATTCTGTGTACTACCCTCAGCCCACTACAACATTAAAGCAATAAGGAAGAAAGTTTTTCTGTGGAATGTAAAATCTTACTGGTATATAAACTTACATTATGTCATTTTAGCTATGATTCTAAATGTACAATTAACCAAGCTCTTTCTTCCTTTCATTGTACAGTTGGTTTAAGAGGAGGAGAGCTAAGTGTATGAAGCAACAGAAGCTATAAACACGCAGAGGGCTCCTTGTGCTGCCCAGATCCCATTTCCCTAAAGATTTTGAAGGAGCCCTAGAGTGCTACCCTTACCCAGAAGCCAGATGCAAATGATGTTACCTGACGCCAACAACACATTGTTAGTATACTCTTATCCCCTCTGCACTTGTATTTACAATAAAGAAGGGAATTCTCAGATTTTCTGCTTCATGTATCTTCTGGATTAGTAAAGTAGGTATCTAAGCTGATTATTAAGGAAATATTTTAATTTAATTTTAATTATATATTTATTCATCACAATTTATTCACTTTGCATCTCTGCTACAGCCCCCTTCCTCATTTCCTACCAGTCCCACCAACCTTTCCTCTTCTTCCCCTATGCCCTTTCCCTAGCCCCCTGATGGGGGGGGGACCTCCTCCCCTTCTATCTGACCCTAGCTTATCAGGTCTCATTAAGGCTGGCTGCATCATCTTCCTCTGTGGCCTGGCAAGGCTGCGCTCCCTAGGGGGAGGTTATCAGAGAGCCTGCAACTGAGTTCATGTCGGAGACAGCCCCTGTACTCCTACCAGGGTACCCACTTGGAAACTGAGCAGCCAATGGGCTTCCTTTGAACAGGGGGTCTAGGTCCTCTCCATGCATAGGCCTTGGTTGGAGCATCAGTCCCTTGAAGGCTCTCCCTGGACCCAGGTATTTTGGTACTGCTGTTCTCCTTATGGAGATCCTGGCTATTCCAGGTTTTTCTCTCTCTCCCTCTTCTTCCATAAGGATTCATGCACTCTGCTCAAAGTTTGGCTATGAGTCTCCGTATCTCCTTCAACACCCTGGTGGGTAGAGTCTTTCAGAGATCCTCTGTTGTAGGCTCCTGCCCTGTTCCTTGTCTTCTCCTATGTCTGATGTCTATTCTGTTTGCCCTTCTGAATGAAAATTAAGCATCTCCCTTACGGTCCTCCTGTTGTTTAGCTTCTTTTGGATTACAGGTTTTAGTATGTTTATCCTGTATTATATGGCTAATATCCACTTATAAGTGAGTATATATCATATGTGTCTTTCTGCTTCTGGGATACCTCACTCAGGATGATCTTTTCTAGTTACCACCATTTGCCTGCAATTTTCATGATTTCCTTGTTTTTAATTGCTGAGTTGTATTCCATTGTGTAAATGTACCACAATTTCTGTATCCATTCCTCCACTGAGGGACATCTAGGTTGTTTCCAGATTCTGACTATTAAAAATAAAGCTGATATGAACATAGCTGAGCAAGTGTCTTTATTGCATGATAGGGCATCTTTTGGGTACATGCCTAGGAGTGGTAGAGCTGGATCTTGAGGCAACACTATTCCTAATTGTCTGAGAAAGTGCCAGATTGATTTCTAAAGTAGTTAGTACAAAGTTACATTCACACTAGCAATGGAGGAGGGTTCCCTAATAAGGAATTATTTAAACAGAAACGCAAGTTCTGTTTCCATGATGTGACAATGCTGGCTTACCATCAGTAGGCCTTGTGTAGCCTTAAGCTTCCAAACATGTCATGGTATGCTTGAACTGACTCACACTCTTTTTTTTTAGAGTTTTCAAACCTAAATTTTATTTTTTGAGTAATTTATTTATTCACTTTACATCCTGATTGTAGCTCCCTCATTCCTCTCCTCCAATTCCCATCCTCTCTTCCACTTCCCCCTACCTCCCTTCCCTTACTCCTCAGATAGTGGGAGCCTCTCTGCTACCAACTTAAACCAGCACATCAAGTCATATCAGGACTTAGTGCACCTTCTTCCCCTGTGGCCTGTAGAGGTAGCCCTTCCAGGGAGAAGTGATTGAAAAGCAGGCAACAGAGTTCATTTTAGAGACAGACCCCATTCTACTTTCTGGGGGTCCCACAAGTTGGCTAAGCTACCCATCAGCTGTGGAATAGGTTGAGCTCATGCATGGTCCTTGGTTGGTGCTTCAGCCTCTGTAAGCCCTCCTGAGCCCAGGTTAGTTGGTTATTCTGTTGGTCTCCTTATGGAGCTCCTATCTCTTCTGAGTCCTTCTATTCTTTCCCCATTCCTCCACAAGACTCCCTGTGCTCTGCCCAATGTTTGGCTGTGAGTCTCAGCATCTGTTTGGATCCACTGCTGAGTGGAGCCTCTCAGAGGACAGCTCTGTTAGGCTCCTGTCTGCAAGCAGAGCAGAGTGTTCTTAATAGTGTCAGGGGTTGGCTGTCTCCCACGGGGTGGGTCTCAGGTTGGGCCAGGCACTGGTTTGGCATTCCTTCAGTCTCTGCTCTATTTTTATCTCTGCACACATCTTGTAGGCAGGGTATATTTTAGGTCAAAGTTTTTGTGGGTGGGCTGGTAATCCCCTCCGTCCACTAGGAGTCTAGTTAAAGGGTAGTCTCTTCAGTCTCTATGACCTCCGCTAAGTTTCTCAGGTAGAGTCACCCCTCACATTTTCTTTTTTGACTCCCGTGCTGTGTGATATTTTTTTTTCCTGGGGAGACACAACAAACAAGTCTACTCACTTCAGATACAGAACACACTATAGACTGAAGTAGAGATAATACCGAAGTCCAATTTGTGGGCCAATGAGATTTGGGGGGGGGGTACTACATGATCAGAAATGACTGAAAGAGATGTATCACTAAAGCCCATCCAGTCTGGGTGACAGACATATCACAAAGTTGGGAACCTGCAGCACACTACACAGACTGCAGGCAGCTCAAAAGGTTGAAAGAGTGTCCTTCAGGTGCCTCAGTTGGTCTATACCCCTTTCAGGAAGCATGACTGATTTCTGCTCTTCCAGGCAGCTGGTCTGCTCTCAGAGCCTTCTTGGCAGCTCAGCTCATCTGTAAGTCTTCTTTGAAGCTTGGATATGCTTACTTTGGCAAGAAGAGGTTCAGTGAATGTTGTCAATTTCAGGGACTTCTTGAAGTTCTCTTGAGTTGTTGATCTTCCTGTTGCAGGATGGCACGTATTAATCTCAGAGGAAACTTACACAGAACTCCACCCCTTCCTCCAGCTCTTACATTCTTTCTGGCCCCTCTTCCACAATGATCCCTGAGCCTTGGAGGGGTTAACTATTGATGCCCACCTGTGGCTGAGAATGCAGTAACAGTCACTCATTCTCAGGAGCTTCACTATTGATTATGAGTTGAGGCTGATAACAGTGATCTATGAGCATAAGAATACATCCAGAAGGCAGTTTGACAGACACATTACATCCATATTTTTAATAAAGAACATGCAAGTTACTTCTCCATTGGAACCTCTGACCTCCCCAGCCACAGGTTTTTGTCCTTGATTTCAGTAACAGACATGAACTCTCTTTTGTGGAGTGAGCCTTAAACCCCATAGGAAAGCTCTTGGTCTTATCTATGATAGCTATATAGGTAGATACATAGGCATATACGTCCTGCCTAGTGTGTATTTCAGCAAGCAGGGTCCATAGCCAATCAGGAATGTTGGTGATGGATCTCTACTAGCAGCTGTAAGTTAGCAACTCTTCTGGCTTTATGAAAGCCAGACAGGAGTATGAGAGCTTCCAGATCAGTCCCAGCTTAATTTCTCCATATCCTACAGCCAAAGCATGCACTGTGGTGGTTTAAATAAGAATGACTCTAATACACACATAGATTTGAATGCTTTGTCACCAGGGAATAACACTGTTTGAAAGGATTAGGAGGTGTAGCCTTATTGGAGTAGATGTGACCTTACTGGAGGAAGTGTGTCACTGGGGGTAGGCTTTGAGGTTGCAAGTGCCCAAGCCAGGCCCAATGGCTCTTTCTCTTCCTGCTGCTTGCAGAATCACATGCAGAACTCTCAGCTCCTTCTCCAGCACTGTCTGCCTGTGCACTGCCATGCTTCCTGCCATAAAGACAATGGACTAAACTTCCAAACTGTAAGCCAGCCCCAATTAAATCTTTTCATTTATAAGAGTCGCCATGGTCATGATGTCTCTTTACAGCAATAGAACACTGATAGAGACATGCAGTATCTTCAGCAGCAGGACACCACTTGTATACATTTCTTCCTCCACAGATCAAGATCAGGTACATAGCAAGGACAGTAATTAACTAGCTCTCTGAAATCCACTGACATTCTCTTTGGCACATTATGTTTGCACATCTTGCAATTCTTCCATGGAGCCTCCCTATGCTTCTCCATACCTGATGAACTCAGTGGGCCTGAATTTAACCTGCTCAGACCCACTCAGGGCCAAAAGGAAATGAGGTCTTGCTCTCCCCTGAAGAACTGGCAGACTCCCTCAGACAGACAAGCCCTGGGATGGCACAGTGGATATAGCTGTAGCTGTAGCCTTCCCAGTCACCATATCTGACTATTGGGGGAGTTCCTGACTGGGCAAGCCCCACTCCCATCCTCCTCGAGATCTTTTGCTGGGAAACATACTATCCTCAGTGGGGAAGGTGGGGGGACTAGTGATCCTGCTCTTTCTGAAGCTATTTTGAGTTCTTTATCTTCTTGTTTAAAGAGTTACTCTACTGGAAGGACTGTCTCAAGCTCAGAAGAAACTGTCACACAATGCTGTAGCAGGCTGCCTTACCCTGTACCCTGACAGTATTACACCAAAATGATGCAAAAGGAGCTGGGTTAGTCTGGACAGTGTTTGTCCAGAGAGAGCTGATTTTGCCCATAGTCCCCATCCATTCTCGTCCTAGACATTGAAACTTTCTAAGGACCCATTCCCAAAATTGATGGGCACTCACAATCCTCTTCTCTGCACCCCATTTCTTTGGCTTACAGGGCATTGGCCAAGAGTCTGGCCGGTTTCCTAGGGCTTCCACTGTAACATGAGAATCCATCCCATCCAGGCCAAAGGGAAGAAGCTTTCGCCCAATCAAAACCCAGGAGGCATAAATCCTTCATCCCCAGAGCAGTGGCTGACCGGTAATTCCTTAAGGGATCTTACCAAAGTATCTGATCCTCATGATTTTGAGAACAAACTAATCTGTTAAATGTTTTTTTCACCCTTGTAAACTCTTAGAAGTTTCCTGTTAAGACTAGAGATGACATTAAAAATTCAAGAAACACTCAGTGTTTTCCATTATTTGTGTCTATCCTTTTGGCTTTCTGTAACATCCAAGAAACTGCCTGGGACCTTCCAAGGTCACACATGGTACAGTGGGACACTGATTTCCATAATTCCATAGCTCCCTGAACCTACTACTGTACTCTAACCCCTCACATTCAACAGAAGAGATGCAAAAGGGGAACCGGCATCTTAGGAGAGTAGAGATGGAGCCAGAGTGGAGTTCTTTTCCAAGGACCTATAACACAGGCCCACTAAAAAGCAGGGGATAGGTACACCTGGGTTACTAAGGACACTTTATAATAAAACTATACATTCACAAATTTTGAAACAAACATGATTAAAAAGCCAAATCAGGTCCATTGCTCAATGCTTGGCAGGAAAAGGAGAAATGAGGCACGGGACAGATCAGATGAAATAAACATTGTGTTGTTTTTTTCTTTCTTCTTTTGAGACAAAGTGGCCCAAGCAGAGCTAAAACTCACTCTGCAAACAAGAATGGCTTTGAAGTTATGATCTTCCTGCCATCTCCTCAATGTTAATGCTACAGCTATTTCAGACTGAAACACGCTGCCACTTGAAGCAATTGGGGGATCTTAATCCAAGTTTTTGTGCATGCTACACAAGGACTTGGCAAAATGAGCTACACCCTCAATCTAGAAATGAGTGTCTTCATAATTGCAGCCAGAAAGAAAGAAAACAAATTCTTAGGGCCTGGACACCTCTCCAGGAGGTTCCATTTATACAGTAAAGACAAAAGACAGAAGTCAGAAAATATATATGTGCAGATTTAGTGATGAGGCAGTTATCAGAACTGTGAGGTAGGTCTTATCTTGGGAGAAGAACTCCAGGAGCACCAGGGCTTCAGAATAGTCCCACCCCAAAACAGGAACTGCCTGGATATTCCACAGTACTTTAAGGACCCCACTATTTTAAGAGTGACCAGAACATGTTGAAAAGGTGGCTTCCATGGGATCAGACCAGCCACATGACATTGAAGTGCCTGCTTGCCTCGCAGTTCTGAGATGAAGACCAGGGCATAAAGGCCTGCTCTTCACACTTTGACTGCTCAGAGAAGACATTAGAAGTGTGTGTGTGTGTGTGTGTGTGTGTGTGTGTGTTTATGAGAGAGAGATAGAGAAAGACCCCACTTTGTAGTAAAGCACCATCTGAGACCTCACTGGAATCTAACATAGGATCTGGGCTTACTCCATGACAGGCCTCAGTTCACTGTCAAAAGGAGCAGGCCTAAGTATCCATTTAACATTTACTGGAAAAACCACAGAAAATAGGCAATCAGAGGCTGCCTGTCCCTCTGCCAGACTCTCTGCTGGATCCTCTGGCAGGAGTGATAAGGTTGCTTAACTCATGACTAGCCCAAGAGTTTGCTGACCACCTCAAAGTTGCCCATGCTTATAAGAATGCTCCAATCATACTTTAGTTTACCTAACCCAGCCTAAAATTTCCCCTGAGAAACTATAATAGAAACCTGTGAACTTCTGGGTTCTTCGCCATTTTGCTTTGCGTTCGCGGGGACCCCAGTGCAGAATAAAACACTCATTGCTGTTTGCATACTATTTGAATCTGGGGTGTTTTGTTCAGCTAGCTCCGGACCCTAACTGTGCATGTGTGTGTGCGCGCACTCACATGTGTGCGTGTGTGCTTGTTCATATTTGAGACAAATATGAGTCACATCAGCAGAGGTATGACAATTCTCACAGCTTTTACCTGCATTTCTCAAATAGCAAATAGTACTTACCAGTAGCCCTGGTGAGGAGGATGTGCACTTTGCTCTGTCTGAACAGCCAGCAGGCCCTGCAATCCTGCCCAAACTCCTAAAAAGGCAGAGCATCTATGCCAAAACACTCTAACTTTACTCTCTGTGAACGCCCAAAGGAAGTGCCCCAACCTCAGATAAACACGTTAGCTTAATATCAGTTCTGTGCCAAGTAGCAGGGACCCAAAGTGGAGCACTGCAAAGCCTCAAAAGCTCTTGGGAATCTACTGTTATTTCTTGCCAATCATTTCCCGTATTTGATCACCACACTTTCCCCAGGAAGATATTTCACCAGGGCAAAAGTACCCCTTTCATTGCAAATTGGAAGGCTCCTTCTATACCCTACTTGCTCACGGGCCATCCACGCCTTCTCTTCAAACATTATCTGCTCACTTAAGCTCTCACATTTCCACCTTGGGTGCTCAGCCCATAACAATAAGAAGTCAGCCAGAAAGCCAGAATGTCGGCCCATGATTGGATACATGCTAATGTAGACAATGGGACCCCCAGACACAGAAGAGAGTGATTCATGGTTGAGAAGCTCTACCTCCAGAACTTCAGGGGTCTCCAACTCAGAATCTGCCGAAGCCGACAGAAGCCACAACCTACTCCAGTGGCTTTCTGAACATGGAGCGTCAAAACATAAGTTACCTACTTCATGTGGGACCTGAGGAGGATGAGAAAATTTTAAATGGTCAGTGCGTGCTGGGAATGGTGGGTTGGCCATGTCCATGGGGAGGGGGGAACTGCATCCCGCAGAGGAGTCTGGGCAGGTTCTGCATGCTGCTGGCTTGCTGCTACTTCATGGCACCTTCGTGCCACCCTAGGCCCTGACTCCTGGTTTTGTCTGGTTCCCCATTTCCAGGTGTGAGGGTACAGATGTTCTTGCTGGCTGGAGAGGGGGGAAATGAGGAAGAGAGTGGTCGTGGCCAGCTTGGGTGGGGAGCTGCAGCAGTAGAATGGGAAGGGGCAGAAAAATAAAGTGGAGAGGGTGCCTCTCCTGCTGGCACTGCAAGCCTCAACCCAGAGGGCACTAGCAACAGTGGCCAGGAGAAAAAGTCAAAGCAGCCAGTTTGCGAGAGCCCTGAGGGCTACTAAGGGTGTGCAGCCTGTGCCAGCAAGGTGGTCCAGTGTTCATCCTGTGAGAGTACTGGTGCCTGGGTATTGCTCCATATACCGCTACAGTTTCACCCTTATGCAGTTACAAGAGCTAGAGAGTGTTTTCCAGCACAGTCACTACATCAGCCGTACAAAAGCGTGAGTAGATTGCCTAGCTTGGTGTTCTCTTTGTTGGGGAATTAAACTAGTACAGGGAGAAGTTTTGCTCCCTCCAGGTTCCCCCTATTGGCCGCTTTTTATTATATTTGTAAATACACTTATTTAATATTTTTTATTTATTTAAGTCCTCTGTGTGTGTTGTGCCTGTGTGCGCATGTGGAGGCCAACTGACAACTTATAGGAGTTGGTTCTTTCCTTCCATCATGTGGGTCCCCGGTTTTGAACTGAAGTATGCAGGCAAGAACCTTTTTCTCTGAGCCATCTTGCTACAGTGGTGAGTGCCAGGCCAGCCTCAGCTACAGAGTGGAAGGCTATCTTTGAAATGTTAAAAACAAAACAAACAAACAAAACCCAAGCTGAGTGAGGTGGTGCAAATCTCTAATCCCAGGGCTGGGAACTGGCAGAAAGCAGATCAAAAGTTCAAAGTTATCTCAGTTAAGTAAAGAGTCCCAGGCCAGCCTATTAGTCCATTTGTGTTGTGATTGAAGACATATTCCACATACTTTATTTTTTTTTCTGGCAGAGGTGGAAGTGTGCGAGCTGTCCTTGTTTTCTTTCTGTCTGATACAGGATCTCACTCTGTAGCAAGGCTTCCCCAGAACTTGAAGGGAGCCTCTTACCTCAGCTCCCAGTTGTGCTTGGAATTCAGGACTGTGTGGTCCCTGTTGGAGTTACAGGTATTTATGAGCAACCTAAAGGAGTCCTCTACAAGTGCAGCAAGCATTAAACACTAAACAATAATTCTAGCCAAAGTTTGGCTATGAATCTCAGCATATATCTTGATACCCTGCTGGGCAGAATCTTTCAGGGGCCCTCTGTAATAGGCTCCTGTCCTGTTCCTTATTTTATCCCTCTTCTGATATCGAACTCATTTGCCTTTCTGAATGAAGACTGAGCATCTTACCAAGGCCCTCCTTCTTGATTAGCTTCCTTAGGTGTCCAGATTTTAGTATGATTATCCTACATTATATGTCTAATATCCACTAAGTGAGTGTATACCATGTGTGTCTTTCTGCTTATGATATACCTCACTCAAGATGATAATTTCTAGAACCCACAATTTGCCTGCAATTTTCATTATTATCTTGTTTTTAATTGTTGAGTACTATTTCGTTGTGTAAATGTACCACAATTTCTGTATCCATTCCTCAACGGAGGGACAGCTGGGTTGGTTACAGATTCTGTATATTATGAATAAATCTGCAGTGAACATGGTTGAGCAGATGTCCTTGTTGTATACTTGAGCATCTTTTGGATATATGCTTAGGAGTGGTATAGCTGGATCTTGAGGTAACACTATTCCTAATTTTCTGAGAAAGCCCCAGATTAATTTCCAAAGTGGTTGTACAAGTTTGCATTCCCACCAGCAATGGAGGAGGGATCCCCTTTCTCCACATCCTCTCCAGTATGTGTTGTCACTTGAGTTTTTGTTCTTAGCCATTCTTATGTAAGGTGAAATATCAGGGACATTTTGATTTGCATTTCCCTGATACCTAAGGATGTTGAGCATTTCTTTAAGCGTTTCTCTGTTATTCGATGTTCCTCTATTGAGAATTCACTGTTTAGCTCTGTATCCTACTTTTTATTTGGATTACTTGATTTATTGCTTTTTAAGTTCTTGAGTTCTTTATGTATTCTGGATTTTATCCCACTGTCAGATATAGAGTTGGTGAAGATGCTTTTCCAGTATGTAGGCTCACAATTTTTCTGATGACAGAAGCTTTTCAGCTTCATGAGGTCCCATTTATTGATTGTTGATGTTATAGCCTGTGCTGTTGGTGTTCTGTTCAAGAAATTATCTCTGTGCCAATGAGTTCAAGGCTCATCCGCACCTTTTCTTCTAACACAATTAGTGTGTCTGGTTTTAGGTTTTATCCACTTGGACTTTAGTTTTGTGCAGAGTGATAAATATGGGTCTATTTGCATTTTTCTACATGTAGATATCCACTTAGACCAGCACCATTTGTTGAAGATGCTATTTTTTCCCATTATATGGTGAAGGACATTTTTAAAATGACAAAACAAACTGAAAGTACAATTTTGAAAACTTTCTTACTCATAAGGAAAATAAAACTCTGAGGAAAAGTTTTCAACGTTAAACATGTGCTTTGAGCTGAATATCATTTTACATACTTACAATCTCTGCACCCTGGACACAGACAAAGGAAGAGTTAAAGGCCAGTCTGAGGTATACAAGACCCTGAAAAAAAAATCAAACCACCTCATACTTTGAGAAACTGCACACATTGCTGTGTTGGAGTCTGAGAAATGCATCAGTGTGTACTTTTCTGGAGCAGACAATAGATTTTTCTTTCTTCTTGCATCTGACACTATTGTGAATAACTGTCTTTTGTCCTGGTGTTTTGTAAGTGGGAGTGAATCACAGTTTGGATGTATCTTTACCTGTGGAGATTGGAAATATTTTTCAATTCCTTAGGCAGAGGTGACTGATTTGTAGCTCTTTATGCTCAAAGGTCACTATCAGAAATGACAAGTTATATAAGAGCTGTTTGGTTAAAAAAGCAGATCATCAGGGTGATATCATTAGCTGTGCTCCTAAGTGCCCTGTGAATGCAGTGACAGAAGACTTTGTAGATTAGCAGAGCAATCCAGGCTCCCCTTTCCTGCCCCTGGAGCCTGTGAACTGGGATCACAAACAGGCCTGGCTCAGGGGAGAAGATAAGAACTCCATGTTCTCAGGCAGGTAGTACCAGTTGGGAAACCAAAAACTGAAGGTTGCTTGCTCCTTCCTCACTTTACCTACTATACTCAATAACACCAAGAGGTCAGTGTGGCCATATGCCATGAATAAAGTTAGCTT
>CM053742.1:95848165-95863368 GCA_028658305.1 Pachyuromys duprasi
TATCACAGCAAGAGAAAAGTAACTAAGACAGTGGCCCAGGTTACGTGGGGACTCTTACCCCTGTAGGCCCGGCTTGGCATTCCTAGCACTGGGATTACTGGAGGATGCCACCATACACAGTATTGGAGCTTGTTTTATGGACCATTTTTCTATGGGAAGAGAAACAGAAAAAAGAAGTCAAAACAAGCAAACAAACAAAAACCAAACCAAAACAAAACAAAAAAAAAAACAAAACCAAAAAAACCCCTCAAAAACTAGTAAGTAAGATAAAGGTAGCAGCAGGTTTTGTGGTGCTTGCCTTTAATACTAGTACTTAAAAGGCAAAGTTCCATGCCCACCTGGAATACATAGTGAGAACCCTGAGAGACAGAATGTGTGTGTACCAATGCATTCATAAGTCAAAAACTTAAAATAAAAACACATGATGGACAGATCTGGGAAATTTCTAAACAAAAACAGAGTGTCATCTGTTATTTCAACCACTCAACCTTTCACACTTCTTTTAAGAGAACCTTACTCCTATGGTCCTGCTCAAAGTTTTCCCTTCTGATTCATTTCAAAACTATATATAAACACCTTCATTCCCATTGTCTTAGTTAGGGCTCCTAGTGCTGTGATGAAATACCATTACCAACATAACTTGGAGAGTAAAGGGTTTATTTCGCTCACAGTTTCACATAACAGCTTACCCAAAGCACTGAGGGCAGGGACTCAAGCAGGGCAGGATCTTGGAGGCAGGAGCTAATGCAGATACTATGGCGGGGGTGCTGCTTACTGGCTTGCTTCCTTTGGCTTGCCCAGCCTGTTTTCTTACAGATCTCAGGGCCACCAGCCCAGCGATGTCCCCACCCACAAAGCACTGGGCCCTCCCACACCAATCACTAATGAAGAAAATGCCCTACAGGCTTGCAGAAAGGCTGATCCTGCAGAGATCTTTTGCCAACTGAGTTTCTCACTTCTCTGATGACTTTAGCTTATATCAAGTTGACACAAAGCTATCCAGTACAACCATTTTGCACAACTCTCACACTTACCCCAGCACACTGATACAGGGCACAGGATTCTGGCAGCCTTGGTTTGAGAAGTGGCTTTTGTTTGGGATAAGAGACAGACCGAGGAGATAGCCCGGAAGGCAAAGGTGACTGCCAGCCAGACTGATGGCCTGTGTTTCTTCCTGGGACACCCACGGTGGAGGGAGAGAACGGACTAACCCAAGCTGTATTCTGACCCTTACCTGTGTCCCGTGACGCCGACACCCACAGAAACGCATTCCCCCACACACAAATAAAACAAAACAAATCAATACATCATATGCAGTTTTAAAGGGGTGGCAGGAGGAGGGCCAGGGAGAGAGCCGCCAGCCACCCTAGACAGCCACGTGCTCCCAGGAAACTGGACTTCAGGCTCGGCTGTCTGCTCACCTTTCCTCTGCACCGATGAAGTGATTCTGCTGGAAAATTCGCTCCAGCTCCTGCAACTGCCTCGGGGTGAACTTGTGCTGGAAGCACCGGTGGCGGACGAGCACAGACACAGGCTGCACACCGGACACCACCACTGGTACATGCCTCACTCTTTCTGCGACCTCCGTGTCCTTGGGGACTGGCTCCTCTGGCTGTTTCTCCTGGCCACTGCCACTGGGGCCCTCTGAGTTGCAGCTACTCATGAGGCTTGCAGCTCCAGCAGGAGAGGGACCCTCTCCACTTAATTGGTCTGCTCCTTTCCCTTCTGCTGCTGCAGCTCCCGACCCAGGCTGGCCACGACCACTCTCTTCCTCATTTCTCCCCTCTCCAGCCAGCAAGACCATCTGTGCCCTCGAACCTGGAAGGGGGGAAACAGACAAAACCAGGAGTCAGGGCCTAGGGTGACATGAAGGTGCCATGAAGTAGCAGCAAGCCAGCAGCACACAGCACCTGTCCAGACGCCTATGAGGGACACAGTTCCCCTCAGGGACATGGCTAACCCACCATTCCCAGCGCGCACTGACCATTCAGCTTCTCCTCTTCCTTGTCAGGTCTGTCGTGAAGCACGTCCTTGGGGTTTCCACGCTCCATGTCCTGAATGCTCACTTGCAGCTTGCCTCAGCAGACTCTGAGTCGGTGCTCCAGCGGTTATGAAAGCCGAGCTTCTTCTCAACCAGGAAAAGTGTCTGTTCTGGCCCTCGGGGGCCGTACTGCTGGTTACCAAGTATCCAATCATGGGTGCACTATCCCAGATTCCGTTTGACCTCTGGCTGCTCTGGGTTGATTGAGCCCCTGAGGTACAAAGCAGAGCAGGTGCTGCAATGAGCAGGACACATTCTCAGGCAGGGCATGGTACTTAGGCTTGCAGGGATGCACATGTCGCTCCCCAAGTTGCAGCTTTGCCTTGGTGAATTATGTTGCTCGCAAAGGGGTGAGCGCCCACTGTGTTAATTGACTCGTATTGTGTTGTTAAGTTGTGAGATTTTTGTTTTTGTCTTTTAGAGTACTTTTTGGTTAAGTTTGGTGCTTTTTCACGACTTTAATCCCACTTCTCAGGAAACAGAAGAATGCGGATCTCTGAGTTCCAGGCCAGTTTGGTTTGCATCATGATATCCAGAGCAGCCGGAACCACAGTGAGATAATCTCACTGCCTCGCTGTTCATTCTAGGCACCTGTTACTTGAAAGAGAAGAGAAATTAAAGCGATAAGATTATCCACAAGGTCTCTCCCTTTGGGCGTTCACAGAAGGTGAAGTTAGCGTCTGACACATTTCCATGTTCTGCCTTTCCAGGAGCTTGGGCATGGATTGGGGATTGCTAGCATCACTAAGACTCCTTAAAGCTGTGTGAATTGTCATATCTGTGCCGAGGTTCCCTATGCTTTCTTGAATTGGCCCTTCTAATGTTTTCTCTGAATGAACAAAGTTTCCAGGAGAGGTGCTGGTCTTCATTCAGGAATTGTCAGTCAAGCAGACCCCCACTGGTATGTGGTCAAACTGGTCCCAAGGCAGCCAACGCTTTCAACATGTTCTGGTCTCTCTGAGACTACAAAGAGCCCCAAAGAAAGAGGGTATCTCCAGACAATTTCTTTTCTAGGATGGGAGTATCGTGCAACCCTGGTGCAAGAGTAGGAGTTCTTCTCCCACCAAAAGCCTTAAAAGCCATACCTCAGAATTCTGTTCTTTGCTATGTAAACTGTTTCTGTGACAACTGTTCTTGTCAAGGTACACAGAACCTGAGAATATTTTTTTCTCTCTAGTTCTGGTTAAGATTGCAAGGCTACTCTTTTTTTTCTTTTTTCTTGTGCGTGTGCTGGGACATGTAGCTTATTGCATAGAGTCCTGGAACCCACTCTGCTGATGTGGCTGGCCTCAAATTCAGAGAGATCCAGCTGCCTCTGCCTTCCAAATGCTGGGATCAAAGGTGTGTGTTGTAGCAGCCCCACAGAGTCTCAGTCTTTTAATGCCTGTGATTTTAGCACTCAGGAGGCCGAGGCCGAAAGATCACAATTTCATCTTCAGCTACAGAGTTTGTCTGAACTTAGCTTGGGACACATACACGATGTCTAAAAAAATCCACCTCCTTTCTCAAATCTTATTACCTCCATTTTTAAAGAAAGTAGTGGGCAGTGCACCTCACTTAAATTTTAAACTCACTGAGATATGCATTTTGTCTTAACATGTGATCTAGCCTTGAAAATGTGCTCAGTGTATTTGGAAAAAGGAATAATTTACTGTGTGTGGCTACAGTGTACATAGGAGTCACAGCCGGCTAGGACTCTTGACTGCTTTTCTCCCTAGGCAGCTTGCATAGCAGCTTCTGGCACTAGAAAAGCCGCTCCTCAGGGAGGAGGTGTCCAGATCACGTCCAGCGGTATTCCTCCAAGACCTGCCTGTGAAGTGTGTCCTTTCTCCAGCAGTACCAACTAACCTTCAGTTTGGGAGGCCACTAAGGGTAACAGCAGCAACCAGATGATTTTCAGAGTTTTCCGAGTCTCTCCAACTGCCCTGGCCCAACAACTTGAAGTCGGGTTTCTCATGCTGGTATTGGGGTTTGGTTATATAGTCTATGCCTCTTGGGGGGAACATTGTCAGCCCATGAGGGATAATGCAACTTAAGAAACATGTTATATATAATATGTGTGTTAAGTTACTATAAGCATACACATATACATGTATATACATAGACTTATATGTATTTGTGTAATTTTAGGTAAATAATAACATAATTTTTCAGACATCCTTAGTGTTGTTTTACTCTCTCTTTCTTCATTGGCCTCCCTGCCTACCTCCCCAACTAAAGGCCCGGTTTTTGCATTTCCCCCTTTAAGTCATTTATGTACTGCTCTTTTCTTCTCTCATACTATCCTTTCCCCATGGTTCCGTTTTACTTGCCTGGTTTCTTTCTTTCTCTTTCCCTTTTGGGGTTTTTGAGACAAGGTGGTCCCTCTGTAAACCGGCTGTCCTAGAACTTGCTGGGTAGACCAGGCTGGCCTCAAACTCACAGAGATCCTCCTGCCTCTGGCTCCCAAGTGCTGAGATTAAAGGAATGCCCCACCACTCTTTGCATCCTTTCCAGGTTTCTGCAGTCACTCCAAGATGAGTACTAACGTGTGAAGACTTGGAGCTAGGAACTGTTACAAATCGTGTAGAATAAAGGTTGCACGGCGGGTTCACAAATTACACCACACTACCGGTTCCATGTGGGAGGTTTATTAGGGAAAGGGAAGAGGGAAGGGGTGGCAGAGAGAGCCTCTGGAAGGTGTGGAAGAGGGGGGGAGGAGCTCTAGGAGTTCTTATAAGGTGGTTCCAGGTGATCAGCGGGTGGTCTTCAGGGTAGCTGTTTGTCAGGTCCCTTAGGGCTGGCTGTAGAAATGCCTGCTTATGGATCCCAACATTCCTCCCTTTTTGTTTTGTTAAAAGGTGAGTTGTTAGGAAGGGGTGATGGTGGGGGAAGGGCATGGGGCCACTTTTGCTCTTCAAACTACTTCCTGCTGATTAGGGGTGTGCTCATTCTCAGGGTCCAACTGGTCCCCACCATCAGGGTCTTGATCATCTGGTTCTGTGGGCAGAGGTTGATAATCCTGTAGGAATAACTGATTAAAGGTTTTGTTAGCGATTTTTTGCATTTTTTGTTGAAAGAATGTAGAAAGGAAGTTAATTAAGCAGGGTGCAAAAAACAAAAACAGAAAGACAAGCAGGAGAGGTGTGACAAAGGGCAAAATCCATTTCCATATGGGGCTCTCAAAGACCCAAGAGCTAGAGGCCCCGAGCTGTTCCCTTGGTTTTTGTAAATCCGTCTGGAGTTGCTGGATTTTGTCTTTAACTATACCCGACTGGTTGACATAAAAACAGCATTCCTCCTGAAGGAAGATGCAAAGGCCACCTACTTTAGCTGTGAGGAGATCTAGTTCCACATCAGTTCTGGAGTACTCCTGCTGCTAGTGAGTCGATCTCTCCTTGGAGGGTTACAATCATCTGAGCCACTCGCTGGAAGTCCTGGACGAGCTGGGAAGAAAGCTGATAATATAAGGTTAGAGAAGTGGCTAGTCCTGCTGTTCCGGTCCCGAGAGCTACCGTGATTCCTACAACAGCCAGGAGGGGCAAGATTTGGATTGCCCTCTTATCCTGCTGGGCAGCTTTTGAGTCCACAACCGGGGAAAGGTAGGGACTCCTTTTCGTTAATTACCCCCATCTCGGGGAAGAGGTGCAGCAGAGTGCAAACTCCTGACCAACGAGCAGGCAGACGATGGTAGACCTGAGTGCCACAAAGAATTGAGATGTTATTAGCAGTGAAAGAATCAGAATAACTTTGTAACCTATGTTTCTCTTAGTTGCCTTATAGCTTATATTTTTGTAAGGATGGAAATTTTTTAACTTGGCCCTAACAAAAGGAACTAACCATGGGAACCAACCATGGGAACTAAAGCTTGTGAGCTGTAATTATTATCGAACCTGGATCTGATACAAAATGTTTCAAGAGACACCCTTCTGTAGTTATGGATAAGAAAGCCTAAACAATTTCTAACCATTCCCTCCCGGCTGCACCTAGTGACAATCAATCATTGTGAGAAAGGTCTTTTTTCCCCTAGACCCCCTCCCGTTTCCTGGTGATAACTGCCCTGTGAGAAAGATCTTTTACCCCTAGACCCCCTCCTCTTTTGTGGTTTTTGCCTTTATAAACTCTGTAATTTCGTTGCTGGGCACTCCACACTGTTCCTTTAACAGGAGCAGGTAGTGGGGTCCCAGAGCGCTCTGGAATCTGAATAAACACCTCTTGCTTGTGCATCAAGTTTGAATTTGCTGATTATCTGGGATTCTGCCTCAGAGGTCCAACAGCAGTAGGGCATTGGGGTTGAGAATACTAACAGTAAGGGCTTCCAAAAGCAATTTATTGGTTCAATGACGTACAAATCTAATTTTCCATATGCTTCAGAGAATGAAAACAAAAACAAAACAAAAAATCAAAAATGGATTGTTTCTTTTCCTGTAAGACAGCTTTTAGTTTTATGAGTTTCTATTTGTCAATTGTTGGTCTTAATTTCTAAGCAAATGTAGTCCTATTCAGAAATCCCTTACCTACCCATATATCTTATAGGGTATTGCTTATGTGTTCTCCTATACGTTTCAGCATTTCAGTTTTCACATGGAGTCCTTTAGTCTCTTAGTCCATTTGACACTTTAGCGTTTCTATTAAATCCATTAACAGTAGTAATTTTGTTAGAATAAAATGACCTCACCATCTAAAAGAGAATTTACCAAATGAAAGAATATTTATACGGGTTTTAGAGATGGCTCAGTGTTAAGTGTACTACTGACTGCTCTTCCAGAAGACACGAGTTTGGTTCCTAGCACTCTCATGGCAGCTCGCAACTGTCTGCTCTAGAGGCTCTGAGGGCATCCTCTGGCCTTAGTGGGCAATACATGCACACAGTGCATATACACAAACATACGCAAAACACTGACAGACATAAAAATGGTAACCAAAATATTTTAGATGTATTAATTCTACAAATGAGTGTTTGGCATGTGCATGTGTGTGTATGTGTGTTTCTGAGTGTGTGAATGGGTATGTGTCTCTTAAATTGTGTGATAATGTCTGTGTGTGTGTGAATGTATTGTGACTATGTGAGTGTATGCATGTATATGGGTGTGTGAGAGAGAGAGAGTTGCGGGTGTTAGTATGTGTGTTTTTGTTACTGTCTTTTTGAGTGTTAATGTGTTAGTGCATGTATACTTTGAGTGTGTAATGTAGAGAATGTATCTGACAGTGTGAGTGTATAAGTGTGTACATGTGAGTACGTACGTGAGCGTGTGTGTGTCTTTAGTGTGCTAATATGTGTGTACATGTGTGGGTTTGTATAAGTGTTTGAGTGCATGCATGTGTGTCTGAGGTCAGTCTGTGTGTTACAGGCCAGTTTATGCTAGAGAGCAAGACCATGTCTCAAAAACAAACAAACATCAGCAACAAAAAGATAACTTTTTAGAATCAAAAGTTACGAATTAGGCCAGCAATGCAGTGATACCCTTGTAATTTTAACACTCAGGAGACTTACAGGAGGTGCGGCGTTTAAGGCCAGCCTGAGCTGCACAGTCATAACTTGTCCCAACAACCTCTGCAAATCAAGAAAATACTAAGAGTCTTAACATGAAAGAGGTTACAGAATCAAGGACATGCTCTCTTGTCATAACTGAGAAGTACTAGCTCTTTAAATCACGTAAGTAAAAGACATGGCTCACACACAAACCCACATTTTGCTGAATAAAGAAATAAAAGAAAAAGAAAAAAGGGGAGGCTGGTGAGATGGCTCAGTGGTCAAGAGCACTTGTTGCTCTTCCAGAGGTTTGTAAAGTTTTTGAATCTATGTTCATCTGGGACTTTGGCATGTACTTTTCTTTTGTTGTTGTATCTTTGCCTGGATTTGTCATAGAGTAATACTGGCGTCATAGAAAGAGTATGGAAATTGTTTTAAAAATTTAAGAAGTATTCATCATAAATCATCTTTGAAAACTTGTTAGAATTCTGCTGTGAGTCATTATGGGTCCTGGCTTTATTTCACCATTTGGAAGGGTTTTTTTTTTTCCTACTGAGGTAAGTGTTTTCTGTCTTTCTGTCTTTCTATTTCTGTCTGTCTCTCTTTCTTCTCTTTCCTTTTCTTCCTTCCTTCCTTTTCTCACCACTTTAAGCCTGATCCCAGCCTCTCCCTCCTTTCCTCCCAGTCCCACCATCACACCTCCTCTGCCCCGTTCCCTCCCTCCTTTTCTGAGAAGGAGAGGTCCCCCAAAGACTCCCAAACCTAGCCCCTCAGGTCACAGCAGGAGGAAGTGCATACTCTCCCACTGATGCCTGGTAAGGCAGCCAGGCTTGGGAAAAGTGATCTAAAGGCAGACAATAGAGTCAGAGATAGCCCCTACTCCCATTGTTAGAGGGCTCACATGATGACCAGGCTGCACATTTGCTACATATGAGGGGGGGGGTCTATGTCCAGCCCATGAAGGCTCTTTGGTTTGTGGTTTAGGCTCTGTGAGCCCTCCTTGGCGTTTTGGGGCTCTATGGATTGTAGGATGGTTATCCTGTACTTTATGGCTAATACCCCGTTATAAGTAACTATAGCTTTACTTGTTCTCTTTACACAGTCTATTGTTGGGCTTCCTCTCTCCCCAGTCTGAAGTATTGCCTCGGGTATTCTCTTTAGCGCTGATTTTGTGGAGACAAATTCTTCTACCGTTCTTGTGACATGATTTTCATTTTTTTTATAACCATGGTGAAAATTTTTGCTGGGTATAGGAGTCTAGGTTGCCCGTTGTGTTTTGTTAGAACTCAGAGTACAGTGCTCCAGGCTCTTCTGGACTTAGTTTCCATTGGGAAATCATCTCTTCTTCTTTTGTATTTTCCTTTATATATGACTTGGTTTTATTTTTTTTTCTTTTCAAAATTTCAATACTCTTTCTTCGTTTTGTATACTTTGTGTTTTAACTATGATGTGCCCTGGGGAGTTTTTTTGTTTGTTTCTTTATATTTTTAGCTTTATTTGTTGTTTCTGGAAGGTGTTTTCTAGTAACAACAAGAGAAGCAATCTCTGAAATTATACATTTGTACATTATCATCACAAAAGTCACTTTTGAAATTGACGCTTTCTGTCAGATATCTATATGCTAGCTATGTTCTCTAGGTCCTGAGAACAAACATCACTCCAAGCCTCTCTCTGCTCCCTTAAGTGAAGGATGCCACTCTTGCATCTCTTGGGATCATCAGCCTGTGTTTTCAGAATGGGAAGTGAGGGGCAGATCACAACAGTAGGTACAAACAGCAGGGGTCTGAGTCTGACAGGGAAGCCACTGAGGAATCCAGCCTTGCATAGGGGTGGGGAGTGTCAGCTTCTTTATCAGTAGTGATGTCAGTGTGACTATGGGCTTTGGAGGTAGTGTCTACTCAGTGGCTCCCAGTCTCATTCCAGAATCTGGAAGATTCCAGGCACACAGATCCACCCAGTGGATACAACAGTATATAGTACACTGTGTGTTTCTTGAATTTTTAAGTGGTATCCCATTCACCAGGAACTATTTAAAAGGCTACAATATTGAAGAAAAATATCAGTCTGGTTCTGAATTCACAAGAAATGTGTACTTTGCAAAGATATCTTAAGAAGCATCAGTCAGCTTGGGTTCTGGGGAAAAGGGACATTAGGCCTACTAGGTGTGGGTTGGGGGAACTATGGAGAGAAGCCTTCTTGAAAAGGACGGAGTTGATTCTTTTCTTCTATTTGAAGCAACAAGACTTATGGCCAAGTGGCTGCAGTGCCCTGTGTAGGCCCAGGGGAGGGCAAGCAGAGAAGATTTTGGGGAGCAGCCTAAGTGAAAGGATACTGATTGTGCTGCTTCCCGAGGATACTGTGGATACCTTCAACCGAAGTGCCTCAGAACCAGGGTTGAATAAAATCCTCACTACAGGGAGAATCAGCTCTGGCTGGATAAGCACTGTTTCTCCCTAGGGTCTTGCTCTGTTCCTCTAGTTTATTTTTGGTCCTATATAGTAGAAGGGATGAGCCCACCATGTTAGGTAAAGAAAATGGCCATGTGGGTCATTGAAAACCTTCTCTGCAACTTGGAAAGCTGTTGTGATATAAAAGGCCTGCCTATGGCAATACAGCTACATTGTCTCATGCAAGAAGAACTTGTTCTGTTTAAAGGACATTCCCTTGATAGTTTACACACATTTTACTAAGTCAGAGAGCACATAAAATAAACATATGGACAGTTCATGTCTTTATTGAAATACAAGTGCTTCAGAAATAAAGTATAAAGAACTATTGTTAGTGGCAGGAAAAAAATCATCTGTATTTGGTGCTTGAGCTAGAGTGGCATTCTAGGGCTCCTCCACAGTCTTCAGAGAAAGATGTTCTGGAAAGGAGGAGAAGACTCTCTGAGTGTTTATAGCCTCTTGTATCTCCTCTCTTTTTCTCTCCTCTTCTCAAACCATCTCTACAACAAGTGTGAGAAAGAAACTGGTTCAGCGTAGTAAACTTTTAGGACCATAACTGAAAACCTGTCATGTAACTTTATATTAGTGATAAGTTCTATTGCACAGATGAACCTAGGATCTCACTGCTCTAATCTTGGGAGGGGCTGAGGGCTGGCACAGAGTCCAGTGCTTGCCTGCAATGGGGGAGGGGGGTGGTTTCCACCCCAGCACTGCTAAAAAGCCCAGAAAAGCGTTCAAAGTTGCATGCCTGGTTTCCCCCTCTACTGTAATTCCCATTGGAGGATGTGAGCAGCATTTTTAGACAAAATAAACAGCATTCACATCAGCTTTATGAGTGCTGGGTTCAGCCTGGGAGCTATCACCTAATTCAAATTCCTCCTGTAAGGATAAAATTGAGTATTTCAACTAGTTTTGGATCATGAAGCCCTGAGCTATGACAATTTGAATGATTTACATGTCACAACCCCAGTATGACTCCACAATGAAACCATACCTAAAAGATGCCGGCGTTACAAGGAGTTGCACATAGTTAAATATGGAATATGTCTGTGCGCATGGATCTCTTTATCTCTATATAATTACTATAACTGTGCACATATATGCCAAGTACCTATTTTATAAATTTAAAAGGGTGCTTATAATTTATCCATAGAATGCATGTATTGTAATATATGTGCGTCCAAGAAGTAAAGTGGTTTAGTACTATTTTATGCCCTTTGTGTGTGGTGAGGCTTCCTCAACCCATTCCTACTCTAGAAGACCATAAAGTTCAAAAGTCATTCTGAGGAGGCTCCGTGGTTAAGAGCCCTTGCTGCTCCTACAGAGGACCTGCGTTTGGTTCCTAGTATCTACCTCAAGTGGATCACTACCACCTGCAACTCCAGCTCTAGGAAATTTATGCCCTCTTCTGGATTCTTTGGGCACTTGCATGCATGTTTTCTATGAAAACAGAGACAGACACATAATAAAAAGTAAACAAGAAGCATTTTGAAGCACTGTTATGCCAACAACAAAACAATTTCATAGATAAAAGTGTCCAGTACTTAAAGCAAGCACTAGAATGACTGTCCTGCCAAAAGCTTTCTTTGGTTTACTGACCTTCACGATGGCTTCAGTGACACCCATCCATCTGGCCAGTTGTTTTCTGAGGGAAAATAGCAGACAATCAGATCTTAACAGTATACATGAAATAAAATATGGGAAGGGCATTTTATATTTGCTTGAAGATGTTGGTCTCATCCTTCACCTTCTTTGACATTCACCTCAAAGTTTTTGAAGCTTTAACTAAATTCTACAAGTAATCTGTAGATAAGATGGCTAAGGGGGAAACTGCTTGTCTGAAAACCTGATGACCTGTGTTTGATGCCTACATGGTGGATCTTATAACTTAATCCTGAAAGTTGCCTCTCGCCTCTACATGCGCCAAGTGGTTCACACACTCGTGCGTGTGCAAGAGCATGAGCACAAACACAACACATAACACACACTACACATACACACACATTCACTAGTACACACCACCAAATACAAATTATATATATATGGTTTCTAAAATATATATTAATTATATATTTATAATTTATATTATATAAATATAATATATTTATATATTAAATATACAATAGATATATAAATATATAATATATTAAATGTGTATTATATATTATATACATATGATATATATAAATATAGTATATTTATATATTATATATATTCAATATTATATATATATATTTTTTTTTTAAGAGGGCATGTGGGGGATCAGGGAGAAAGTTATCGTGGCCATCGTGGGCCAGCATGTGCTTCTGTCAACTAGCACTTGAGGTCAGGCAATCTCCTCACCTTGCTTCTACACTGAGTGAGCTGTTGGTCTGGAAAATGCGCTCCAGTTCCTCCAGCTGCCACTGGGTGAATCTGTGGCGCAAGCGAAGTCGAGGCACCTGCCTTGGCACAGGCTCTTCACCCCTGCCCTCCATGGCCTCTTGGGGAACTAGCTCATCTTCTTCCTGTTCATTCTCCGGGCCACCTTCGGGGTCACTGTCTTCCTGGTCCATGTCATCATCTACGAGGCCTGCAGCGCTAGCAGCAGAGGGACCTTCTCCACTGAACTCTTTTTCTTCCCACCCTTCGGCTGCTGTGGCTCTCCATGCCGGCTCGCCTTGTCCTATATCTTCCTCTCTTCTTTCCTCTGTAGCGGGTAAAATGTTTGTATCAGGAAGTGGGGAAACAGAAATATCAGTCATCTGAGCCCAGCATAGGTGTGAAGTCACAGTGGAGCCAGGAGTTCATGGCTCCTGTTCACGTCTCTCTGGAACCTCAACGGTCACTCTCATGGAGATTGTTAAATGACCATTCCAAACGACCGACTGGCCATTCCCTATACCCTCATCCTCATCAACTCCCAGAATGAACAAGTAATTGATGTTGTAAAGCTCCATACCTTGGGTACTGTCCATTTCGGTTCCACCTCTGTCAACTGAAAAGAAACGTGTGGCAGTTCTGTTGTAGCTCGGGATACAGAACACAGCTGTGACCCTTGACCTGGAAGGAATTTCTTCCACCCCATTCTGTATTACCTTACCGTGTCCAGTTATACATGTGTCGTACAGCCTCGTGCTCATCACCAGTTGTGACAGGTTGAGTCTTGAGGTGCTCAAGTGTGAACAGTTTGTAAACTGAACGGAACCTTCTGGCAGTTCCTTTATATTCCAGTAATAAAACTGAGCAGTGACCCTGCCTGGAAGACATTTCTTCCAACCCATTCCATATTACTGTGTCCAGTTATACGTGCACTGTCCTAGCTTCATGCTCATCGCCATTTGTTATGGCTTGAGCCTTGAGGTGCTCAAATGAGAGCAGTTTGATGCTGTGATGAGCAGGATGAGCACAGTTCTTGTGCAAGTAGAGATGCAGAAATGGCCTTCTATGTTGCATCTCTGCTGAGTCCTCTGACCTTGGTGAATTACCTTCCTAGGGGATGGGTGGTTGTCAGCTCTAGAAGATGATTCGGGCATAAGAAACGATTCTCCCAGTAACTCTGGAGGGGCAAATATTTGGAGAATTACCTCTTCATCTAGTGTTCCACATTGAGTCCTTGGTAGTTGGCAGAGAAGGGAAGTTAAATCATTGTGATTATCTAGGAGGCCTCTTCCTTTGGACTTCCACAGAAAGTGAAGTAAGATCCTGTGGTTGTTTCAATGAGAACGACCCCCACAGGCACACACATTTGAATGCTTGGTCCCAGTTAGTAGAACGATTTGGGAAGGATTAGGAGCTATAGCCATGTGAGAGGAGGTGTGGCCTAAAGAGGCGTGTTTTGGGGAGTAGCCTTTCAGTTTTCAAAGGCCTACAGCATTCCCATTTAACACCCCTCCCCTCTGCTGAGAGCTTGTTGATCAAGATATAAGCTCCCAGTGATCCCAGCTCCTGCTCCAGTGCCATGCCTGCCCACCTGCTGCCACACGTTCTGCCATGTTGGTCAATGATTCATCCTCTGAAACTGTAAGCGTGCCACTAGTTAGTGCTTTCACAAGTTGCCTTTATGGTAGCGACTCTTTAAGCAATAGGAAAGTAGCTAAGGTAAAGTGTTTTGGCATCTATGCTCTGCCTTACAGGAGCATGGGCAGGGCTGCAGGGCCTGCTGGCTGCTCAGGGAGAGCCGATGGTGCATCCTCCTCACCAGGGCTGCTGAGGAGCAGTTTAGCAGTACTGCTTATGCTTTGAGATGTGCTGGTAAGGCCAGAAATGGTGGTGCATACCTTTAATCCCAGCACTCGTGGAGGCAGACTCAGGCAGACTGCTGTGAGTTCGAGGTCAGCCTGGTGTACAAAAACGAGTTCAGGACAGCCAAGGCAATACAATAGAATCCTTGTCTTGAAAAAGCAAGTTAAAAAAAAGAACTTCTGGTGAAAAGCTGTGAGAATTGTCATACCTCTGCTGAGGTTCCTCATATTTGTCTTGAACTCACAAGCATGTACGTGTGTGTGCATGCACACAAACACACACATGCACACGCACACGCATACAAACAAACACTTCTAAAGTCTTCTCTGAGCAGTCAAAGTGTGAAGAGCAGGCCTTTTATGCCCTGGTCTTCATCTCAGAATTGTCAGGCAAGCAGGCCCTTCAGTGGCATGTGGCTAGTCTGAGCCCATGACAGCCATCTTTTCCAACATGTTCTGGTCACTCTTAAAGTAGCAGGGTCCCTAATGTACTGCGGAATGTCCAGGCAGTTCCTATTTGGGGGTGGGAATATTCTGGAACTACCGGTGCTCCTGGAGTCCTTCTCCCAGGATAAGACTTACCTTACAGTTCTGATAACTGCCTCATCACTAAGTCTATTTCTTTATCTTTTGGGGATTTTCTTCTTTCTTTGCTCTAAATCCTCATGTTCCTCTTATTAACGAGTCAAGAACATGAGAAATTTTTCTCTCTCTAGTCTAGCCAAAATAGTAGCGAGAATGCTGTGCTGGGGTTGTAGCCCAGTTTGCACTGTCCTCACCTAGCCTGCTTAAAGGCACAGGACCCTCTGAGCTGCATGAAGCCAGCATGATGTGTGGCACTCCCGAAATGCTAGCCAAGTGAGGAGATAGACACCAGAGTCACCCTAATTTACAAAGTGAGTTTGTGTTCAGCGATGGGCACAGGACACTGTCTAGGAACTGACACTGACTAACAACCATTTCTTTCCCCCAATTTTGATATTCCCATTTACAGTAAAGAAGTGAACAAGAGGCCTGATTTAATTTTCAAAATTCACTAG
>CM053742.1:95863868-95886234 GCA_028658305.1 Pachyuromys duprasi
TGCTGATCCCAGGTTGGATATTAAACAAGTTTTTCTAGAGGATGTCCAAGTGTCATTCATCCTCCAAAACTTGTTGATTATTTTTTAATGACAAAAAAAAGCTTTGACATGTGGGGCCCAGAGTTTCTGCCATGCCTAGCTGCAATAGAACAATTACTGTGATCTTTAGCACTGCTTTGATATATCAGCCTATAGAGTTTAGGAATATATTATGTATGTGTGTATTTTTTTTAATTTTATTTGTGTGTAGGGTGGGGTGGGGGCAGAGAGGGCAAATGCATGTGCCTGCTGGTGCCCAAGGAGGCCAGAGGATTCACAGGAGCTGGAATTATAGGTGGTTGTGTGTTGTCTGATGTTAGGAAGTGAACTCAGATCCTCTGCAAGAGCAGTGAGCTTTTGTAACCTCTGAGCCTTCACTCTAGCCTCAGCTTAGGAGTATCTAAGCTAACCAAACTAGGCCCAAAAATCACTAAAGAAACCACCACAAAATCTGCAGTTTCTTTCCATAACTGCATAGAGCACACACTATAGAGAAAACCTAATCAACTCTCCCTAGAATAAAATGCTTGCTGTTTGCACTGTGAAATGGGAGTTCAGAACCCCAAAACTCCCATTAGAAGACAAGGAGGCATGATAACTGCCTGAAGTCCCATCACTAAGGAGCAGTCTAGATAGCTTGACTAGCTGGAATTATTAAGTTCCAGGTTCAGTAAAGAGATTCTACCTCAGTAAAGTGGAAAGTGACCCAAGGAAGACCAAATGTGAACTTTGAATCTCCATTTTCTTGTATACATACACAAACACGCACAACACACACACACACACACACACACACAGCTACAATACAGGAGTACCTGGGAACCTCAGATAGAAGTATTGATTACTGTGTATTCCTAATCCAGTCTGGGACACATAGTGAATACCAGGAAAGCTGGTGCTACAATAACAAGCCTGTCTCAATCAAAGGGAAACCCCCCAAAATATAATCAGAAAAAGGTCTTTAACACTAGAAATGTCTGGAGAATATATTCAGAGTTCAAATTGTACTTGCTCATAAGTACTGACCCATTTCTCAAGTCTTTTTTATGATTGTGTGTTCTAAGTGTGTGCTGTGAATGTCTGAGGAAAACATTTTTGGAGTTTTCTCTCCTTCCATCCTGGGATTGAACCCAGGATTTCAAGCTTTTGGGACAAGCACTTCTGAGCTATCTGCCCCAGCCCCTAGATTGTTCTTTGTTCCAATTTTAAAGAAATTTCCAATTTGTAAATGTCTCCACCCTGACATACTTTCCCAGAATCTTTGGATGACACAACTATTCTAGAAAAATTAAACTCTAGGGTTAGGACTTTCCATACACTACTATAGGCTAAAAACAGGACAATCAGGTACTTTGGCTTTCAAGTTATCTCGCTCATCAGAACTAAAAATGTATTTAATTGTTTATATATGTGTTCTGGGTAATTTGTTCTTTCACCCCAACACCAAAACATGAATTTGTTCAATTATCTAAGTCTATGTGTTTTAATAAAAAATATGTATGGATGTTTTGCCTGCATGTATGTCTGTACACCATGTGTGTACCACATGCATAAGGAAACCAGAAGAGTGTCAGATCTCCTGAAACTGCAGTTAAAATCCATTGGCACCCACCATGTGGGTGCTGGGAATTGAACCTGGATCCTCTGGAAGAGCAGCCAGTGCTCTTAACTGCTGAGCCACTTCTCCAATCTCCTTCTGGGGAGCTAATTTGCACACCTCCCAGGTTAGAACAGTATGGAGCTGAACTCCACTAAGAGTACTCCCTAAACAACTTCAAACAGTAACAGCACTGTTGCACAGTTACATTTTATTTAGCCTTACCCAGTAAACAGAAGGAGCAGGTTGATTCCATTTCAAGTTTGCATTGATAATTTACACTGCTTTTGGTGAGAGTCCCATTTGATGTTTATTCCAGTTTATTACCCCTAAATGCCAATTTTTAAATTAATTGTTCAAATATTGGATAGGAAATGTAATGTGAAGGTAACTTATTCTATTTCCTACTCCTAATTTTTGATAATTTCACAAATACGGATCAGGCAGGCAAATAACATAAGCATAACTAGGAGAAAAACATGAAACTCTCTTTTCAAGTTTTAGAACAACTCCGGTGACATCTCATTTTCGGGTTCACCGGGCTCAGCGGGCTCAGTGGGCTCAGCGGGCTCAGCGGGCTCAGCGGGCTCAGCGGGCTCAGCGGGCTCAGCAGGCTCAGCTTCAGCTCCAGTACGGACTGGTATTTCAAGTTCTTTTCTGAGGGGAATAAAACAACAAATGTTCAAGATTTTGTTATAGGTAAAATAAAAATATATTCAACTAGTGGTGACTCTTCTGCCTCTGTCTCTCAAGTGCTAGGATCCCAAGAGTTGGAGACACTAAGGTCAACAAAAATAGTGTGCAGTCTATGACTATGGAGGGAAGGGAATGTGGGAAGGGAAGGAAGCTGAGAGAAGCTCAAGGTATCCCCAGAATAGAGACTTCTAGCCTCCTAGAGCAAGTAGTTTACCGTGCAAATACGTCCGGGAACTGAGCACGCTGGAAGACAGTGTCCAGCTCTCGAAGCTGCAGCCCGCTGAAGGCTCTGCAGATCATGCTAAGATCAGCATCATCCTGGAGCTGTGGGATTCCAGCTGTAGCCTCGAGGGCCGGCTGGTCCTGGTCGAGGTCACCGAAGCCCTTGTTTTCCTCGTCATTCCTCGCACCAGGCACTCCCGCATCAACACGCTGGGGCCAGCCATCACCTCCTCCTCTGACACTGATCACAGATGGTTTCACTTCTAAAAAGGATGATGAAGAGAGATCGAGATGTTAAGAGGCCAACGGGCAGCTAGAAAAACACAAAGGTGTTCAAATCTCAGGCATCCAAAGGCTGCCACCAAGGAATAGTGTCCTTGGCGGCCCAGTACCATCCTACATACCCGTGTCCCTCAGAGTTTTCTTTGGGGGAGTATATCTGCCAAATTCCCCCAGAGGTTTCTTGGGGGGGGGGGTGTCTGCCAATTTATCTATCGTAACCCAAACACCAACCAACCTTTCGCTTCTTCTAAGGAAACATCGTCTCCCGGGCTCTGGTCCTGTTGCTCAAACTGGCGGGGATGATCCATTTTGAAGTTGTTTTTGAAGAGTATGCCGAGTCTCTTCTGGGTCTGCTCCGCAAGATGGCTGCTAGAAGTCCGTTCCCTGAGCCACCGCCAACCGTTCTGCTCCAAGCTTTGAGAGGCCAACGCAAGGGGATTGTGCCTATTGTGACATTCACAGGGCTGCGGATTGGACGGCTGTGACACGTAGGATGATGGGGATTGGACAAGTTTCAGGCGCGGTGATTGGACAGGCCATGGCACACACAAGGTTTGTGATTGGATGGGCTGTGGTGATTTGATGCTGCAGATTGGCCTGTCTAGGGGCTTCAGTCTCTGGGATTGGACAGCTGTAACGAGCATGATGGTGGGGATTGGACAATTTGTAGGAACACACTACACTGGTGATTGGTCAAGATAGGGCACACATAAGGTTTGTGATTGGATCAGCTATGACGCATTTACTGCTGCAGATTGGACTGTGTAGAAACACCATCTCTAGGGATTGGAAGGGCAGGGACACATGCTTGCGCGTGTGCGCGTGCGCGCGCGCGCGCACACACATTTGGGAATTGGGCAGACTACAAAGTGAGCTAGTTTGTGGGGACTGGGTGGCATGCTTCCAAGTGTGACTGTTGGGAGGGGAAACTTGTTACTTGGGGGAGGGGGGAGGGCGGAAACTCGAGAGTGAAATCCCACAAGAGCCTCTCAGCCTGTGGTGAAAAGCCCCGACTTTTCTGGTGTGATGCCTTCCTGCCTCGAGCACTAGACAGGAGTGAAGGACCTATTTTAGAAGAGCTTGAGTATCTTGGAAGAAAGGCAGCATCTCTTGCCCCATGGTTCTGACTCATTCCCTAAGTCCCTAAGTTGTAAATAAGAGGAAATAATAGGCAGCAGTTCATATGCTAAGAATGTTCCCAACCATATATGAAAAGCTGATGGCACTAAGTAGGGCAAGGTGTCCAGATTGTTGGAGTTTGGGACTCTGGATACTCTGCTTTGCTTTTAAAGATTTTTATTTTCTATTACGTTTGTGTATCTGTACATGCGCTAGCATGTAGAAGCTAGAGGACAACTGTCACAAGTCTGGTCTCTCCGTCCATTATGTGGGTCTTATTAGGGACTGAACTCAGGTCTCCAGTCTTGATGGCAAGCACCTTAACAGCTGAGCCATCTTCTCTGCCCAAGCATTCCTTTTGCAAAATCCCCCAGTGCTCTGTGTTGGTTGTGTAGAGCCCTTTCTGGTGTTGACTGTAGCCAAGAATGTTTATATTATAAGGGATCCATCTTTGTGTCTAGATAGGACTGCAAAGCATACAGTACCGGCTCATATGTTTTACTACTTCATGTGGCTCTGGCATTAAGTCTTCTACTATGGCTAAAGATATTCCACTGAAACTGTGTCAGTGCTGTTGATTTGGGTTAGTATGCCCCTCCTCCCAATAGCCTCTCTTGTTCATCCTGAAATGGCTAGAGGGACCCAGCCCTTCTTGGGAATATTATTTTTGCTAGGCATTAAACACTATTTAGTAATGTCAAGAGTGTTACTCTTACTTTTGTGGTAGTGCACACTTAACCAAACATTTGAACAGCTAGTCCAGGAGGATTAGTTCTGTTATGAAGTACATGAAATGAAAAACTCCCTAGATGCCCAAATAAACCAATGGAGTCTTTATTAGCACCAGCAGGACTGTCCTAAGCAGAGTATCAGGAAAGATTCTCTTCCTGCAGGTGTTGGAGGTTATTTTTTTTATTTATTTTTATATTAATTACAGTTTATTCACTTTGTCTCCCAGCTGTAGCCCTCTCCCTTGTCCCGTGCAGACCCACCATCCCTTCCTCATCTCTTCCTATGACTCTCCCCACGTACACTGATAAGGGAGGTCCTTTTCCCCTTCCCTCTGACCCTAGCCTATCAGGTCTCATCAGGACGGGCTGCATTGTCTTCCTCTGTGGCCTGGTAAGGGTGGTCACACCATCAGGGGGAGGTAGTCAAAGAACCAGCCACTGAGGTAATGTCAGAGACAGTCCCTGTTACCGTTACTGGGGAGCCCACTTGGAGACTGAGCTGCCATGGGCTACATCTGTGCAGGGGTTCTAGGTTATATCCATGCATGGTCCTTGGTTGGAGTATTAGTCTCAGAAAAGACCCCTTGGCCCAGATTTTTTGATTCTGTTGCTCTCCTTGTGGAGCTCTTGTCCCCTCCAGGTCTTTCTATCTCCCCCTTCTTTCATAAAATTCCCTGCACTCTGCCCAAAGTTTGGCTATAAGTCTCAGCATACATTGATACACTGCAGGGTAGAGTCTTTCAGAGGCCCTCTCTGGTAGGCTCCTGTCCTATTCCCTGTTTTCTCCTTCTTCTGATGTCCATCCTATTTGCCTTTCTGAGTGAGGATTGAGCCTCTTACATAGCTTCCTCATTTTTGCTTAGCTTCTTAAGGTGTACATACTTTAGTATGTTTATCCTATATTATATGTCTAATATCCACTTATAAGTGAGTATATACCGGGTGTGTCTTTCTGCTTCTGGGATACCTCACTCAGGATGATCTGTTCTTGATTCCACCATTTGCCTGCAAATTTCATGATTTCCTTGTTTTTAATTGCTAAGTAGTATTCCATTGTGTAAATGAACTACAATTCCTATATTCATTCCTCAGTTGAGAGACATCTGGGTTTTTTTCCAGCTACTGGCTATTACAAATAAAGCTGCTACAAATATGGTTGAGCAAATGTCCTTGTTGTATACTTGAGCATATTTTGGATATATACCTAGGAGTGGCATATGTCCAGTGTAGAACCAGTGTAGCCCTGAGCCTTTCTGAGGCTGAGCTTTTAAATACACGCACACACCAAAACATGTCCTGGCTTGACATACTTTCATCAACAAGATCTATGAAATACAGAAGCCAAGAACCCAGGTCAGTACACTTAAGAGACTTTCCTATTACTATAGACTTCAATGGATTAGGTCTTTGTTTTTGTTTTGAAAGGTAGTGTTGCCTATGTACTGAGTTTTACATCATGAACGGTACTTCTATCATGGAGTCAGTTGTTCTAAGGCCTGGTGGACTACTAGGATCTGAAGGCCTTTTACAGAAACAGTTCGAAGAGAGCAGCCTGGAATGCATTTTACAGGGAATTTTAAAGGCAAACAACATAGAAAAACTTCATCCTCATTGGCAGCTGCAGGGGAAGTAAAGGAAACAGTCAGTTTAACTTAAGACCATGTAGTTATCTGTGGCATTTTGACTGAGTTTCTAGAACAGGGTAGATTATTTTCTCATAGGACTTTTCCAAGGTAGGGAGAGAAAAGGGAGGGTCAGTAGCAGAATAAACCAAAGATGGTGCCAGCTGAGACAAGATGAAGGAAACTTTGTCCTCTCACATTCCCCACACGTCATAGTGAATGAGTCAAATCATAGACTCATCCTACTCTAAAGAGGTGTAGTAGGTTCTAAGGACCATTAATTTGACCGAATTATTTCTTTGTTTTACATAATTTGCCATGGAATTTATGTTGAAGGACCCTAACGTTATCCAACCAGAATGAGAATTCAATGTTCAGTCAGTACTGATAGCAGAGTAGTTAGCTATGGAATCAAGATAATGGAGATAGGTACCAATTATCTGATTCATGTCTTTGTATCGCTATAGTTTTGAGGCTTTCCCCAACCTTGGAAAGATTTTTTTTATTACTCCTGCACGATTAGCATAGAAACAGAAGGCTTCTCCCAAAGCCATACATAGTCGTTCTTGTCTCATGAGAACTAAATCTAAACCTCTGGTATTGTAGGATCACTTCTTCATGGGAATCTAACTATTGTTCTAATTCAAAATTGGAAACTTTTGATGTCTCTAGGTCCTGATTAACCTGTCTACTTAGTTCCTTAAAATCTTATCCTCCATGATAAAGGTTGGCATGCCTATAACTGTTGAGCTGGCTATGGTAAGCCAACTAGAAGTAGGATGATGTTAGGCACATCTCTCTTCTTTTTTCCCTTATTGTCCAAGGTCCACATTAAATTTTATTCTACCTTTTCTCCCACTATATAGGTCTCCCTGGGGCAGAAGATGCATAAAAGGAGTTTCTCAGTTTGGAAAGCATCAAAAGAGGCACTCTTATTCAAACCATGCCCACCAAGTAGTCTCAGATGCCTGGTAGCATTGCTGTTGTCTAGATGAGTTAACCTGCAAGGCAGAAAGAAGAGCAGACATCCAGATAAGGGGAAGTGCCTAGGTTAAATGTTTTGGATATTAAACAAGTTCCAGACCTTTGTAAATCCCCTAACACTAATTTGGGCTGCCCCTAGGCACAGTGAGTTTTGCCAATCAGTGGGATAACAGTTTGGTTAATTCCTGTCCCTGTGTAGTGTGGGGGTGGAGTGGGGGTGGGATAAACATAGCCAGCAATCCTAGCTGATTTTTAACTGGGACTAACTAAATGGAGGACCTTGTCAAGAGTGGAAATTAGGGATGAAGATCCCCCAATTTCTTGGACAACAGCAAGTGGGTCTGTGGCTTCTGGTGTGTTAAGTGAAATTGTTTCTTTGGAAGGGAGAGCTGTTTGGGGCTTTGGCATGTTTATTGGGACCCAAATGTCTGGGGACAGTTTCTTCTGGACAGTAAATTTATACCCAGGATCTCTTCCTGTGGCATACAGTCTGATTTCCCAGATTCTCCTTGTTTCCCAAAGGCCGGAGTCATTCTTAAGGAATTTCTAGAATGTTACCTTCATGGCCATGAATTGCATCCTGTAGTGCAATCCCTTGAAAGGGGTCTCCTTCCATTTCTATGTATTCAGCCATGTGTTTCAGGGAAGCCTATTTCATGGTCCCAGTTTTTGCAATATCCTTTGTTTCATGGATAAACAGACAAAAAAGCTTTTGAAACACCTGGAAGTGCTAGCCAAAGTCAGAACTGGGTTTAAAGTCCCAAATGCCTTCTTCTAGTCTCAGTCTGGATTAGGGTCTCAGTGCTCTCCTTTGTGCTGGTGTATACATGCCTTGCTATTTTTGCAAACACTGGTATCTAGGGACAGCAATACCCAAAACTCCTAAAAACTCTCAAACTTGTCTCTTCCTCTTTGGAGTTGGAATCTGAAGGATGGCAGCGATTCTACTCTGAGACAGGCTCCCTTTTCTTCCCTTCAGCTGGTAGCTGAGTTAGGTAGCCTCTGATGTACAAAGCTGGACTTTGTTAGCTGACATTCTATAGCCCAGTGTCTAACTCTTGCAGCAGTCCCTTGGTGGCCTTTTACAATCTATTTTGTGTACACAGGCTAGGAGGAAGTCATCTGCACATTATAGAGTATGGTCTTGGGAAACCTCTGACAGAAGGGCAGGAAGTCAGCACTTGGTGTCTCACCAAACAGGGAAAGTTTTTAAATCCTTAGGGGAACCTGGTCCAAGTAATTTGCCTTGCTGTGACAGCTCTCTGGGTCTGTCCATTTAAAAGCAAAGATGGGTTGACTCACCTCTGCCAGTGAAAGGCTGAAAACTTCCCCTTTCAGGTTCAAGATAGTGTACACCTCTTTCTCTGGAAGAATCAGACTCAAGATCGTATGTGGATTTAGAATCATGGGGTATAAGGCCTCTTAGTGACTTTCCTCAGTTCTTGGGCAGTTCTAGAATCAGAGGTCCCAGGTTTCTTCACAAGCAGGAGAGATGTATTTACTGGCAGGGCACCAGCATGCATGTCTTTCTAATCCAGGCAAACATACTCCTGGGAAACTTTGCTGTAAATCTGAGATAGTCCAACTATATCATTTGATTTGAGGAAGGACTTTCAGCTAGGAGATACTCTTCTGACAAAGAGCAAGACACCAAAATTTTGCTGGGTAAGTCTAAGAGTGTCTCATCATCAGAGAAGGGGATGGAGGCTTTCAGTTTATGCAAAACGTCTCAAGTAAGTAGCGACAATCAGGCATGATCAGGAACATGTGAGTTATTGCCCACTTTCCTAGATCAATGGAACAAGGTGGTGGTGGTGATAGCCCAGGATTAGTATTGGTTCTCCTCCTGCCTGTGGGCTGTGTTCCAGCCACCCATGAAGTCAGGAGAGGCACAAGACAAGAAGTGAAAAGCATACTTGGATTTGCCAACAAGCACTATACAGGGATCTCACATCCTGGAACCAGCTCATGGCTAATTCAACTTTAATTCTAGAGAACAAAGGGTATATTATATTCCCCTTGGGAAGCGAGTCAGGGGTGCTCCAAGAATAGGTGTACATAACTGGTTGGAACCAGGCACTTCAAGGATGCTTGATTTGCATTATACAGCATTTTCCTATCATATGAATGGAAGCATAGCACCTATTGATAGGCTCAGGGAGGGGTGAGCTTACAGCAAGGTGTGTCAGAGGCCATATATCAAATGTGGTTTAGGGACATCTATGTCTAAAGACACTCTCCACATGAAGGCACAGAACAAGGAACCCTGCTGGGAAAAGGGAAGTCCATCCATTAAGTTCAGACTGGCTATTCCGACTAAGCAAGAACTACAGTCTCAACCAGCAAGGTGACTCCAACAAGGTAGTAGGTCATTTTCCTGTCTCTCTTTGGACTTCAATCTTTTGATTACACAATTAGCCTAACTGGGGTCTCTTAAAGACCTAATATGTCTCCCTGATATCTTCTAAGAAGTCAGTTGATTCACCCCATCTTTAAGTGTTACCTTAGGCTCCATGGGCTTAAAGAAAAGCAGCCTGGGCCCTGTCATTTTTTTCAACCTTAGTAATTGCAGTGCCTTTGTCTTCCAATTAAGGCACGCAGTTTTCTAATATTATTTTCCTTGCAGTAGGAACATTGGTTTTGAATTGTGGCTTACTTGTCCCCAGGCCTCCTTCTTGTCTGTTGTACTGGGCTGGTTTACTATTTGCATTTGTTTTCAGTGGGGCTGAAACTATGACTGCAGAAAGTCTCTTATCCTTCTGGCTTTCAAAAAAGTCTATGTTGTTAAGCTCCTTTTAAGCTACCTTCAGCAGCTGGGACCTATTCATACCTTTAAATCCCTGCAACAATCTAGGTATAACTGGATGACAAAGGCAATTTTATGCATTATCTTTTCTTCTATGTATAGGTATATAAGTATATAGGTATATAGATGTATAGGTATGGTAAGTCTCTAGACCAGTGCTACTTAAACTGCAACCCCTTAATTCAGTTCTTCATGCTGTGGTGACCCCAACCATAAAATTATTTCTTTTTTGGCTATTTTTTCTTTCTATTTTATATTAATCAGAGGTTATGTACTTTGTATCCCAGCCATAGCCCCCTCTCTCATTCCCTCCGAATCCCCCCATCCTTCCCTCATCTCCTCCCTGCCCCTTTCAAAGCCCACTGCTAGGGGAGGACCTCTTCCCCTTCCATCTAACCCTAGCTTATCAGCTCTCTTCAGGACTGGATGCAATGTCCTCTTCTGTGGCCTAGCAAGGCTGCTCCTCCCTCTGGGGTAGGGGAGAGTCAAAGAGCCAGCCATTGAGTTCATGTCAGAAATAGTCCCTGTTCTCCTTACTAGGGTACCCACTTGAATACTGAGGTACCATGGGCTACATCTGAGCAGGGGTTCTAAGTTCTATCCATACATGGTCCTTGGTTCGAGAAAGAGTCTCATAAAAGACCCCTGTGCCCAGATATATTTGGTCCTTGTGGAGCTCATATCCTCTCCAAGTCATACTAACTCCCTCTTTTTTCTTATGATTCCCTGAACTCTGCTGAAGGTTTGGTTATGACTCTTAATATCTGCTGTGATACACGGCTAGCTAAAGTCTTTCAGAGGCCCTCTGTGGTAGGCTCCTGTCCTGTTGCTTATTTTCTCCTACATCCAATGTCCATCCCATTTGTCTTTCTAAGTGAGGATTGATCCTCTTACCCCAGGTCCTCTTTCTTGTTTATCTTCTTTAGGTGTATAGATTTCAGTATGTTTATCCTATCTTATAGGCCTATAAAACTGAGTATATACCATATGTGTCTTTCTCCTTTTGGGATACCTCACTCAAGATGATCATTTCTAGGTCCCACCATTGGCCTGAAAATTCCATGATTTCCTCATTTTAAATTGCTGAGTAGTATTCCATTGTGTAAAAGTACTGCAATTTCTGTATCCATTCCTCAAGTGAGGGACATCTGGGTTGTTTCCATGTTCTGGCTACTACGAATAAACCTGCTATGAACATGTTTGAGGAAGTGTCCTTGTTATGTACTTGAGCATCTTTTAGATATATGCATAGGAGTTGTATAGCTGGATCTTGAGGAATCACTATTCCTAATTGTCTAAGCAAGCGCAAAATTGATTTCCAGAGTGGTTGTACTAGTTAACGTTTCCACCATCAATGGAGGGTTGTTCCTCTTTCTCCACAAACTCTCCAGCATGTGTTGTCTCTTGAGTTTTTAGCCATTCTGATGAGTGTAAGGTGAAATCTGAGGGTCATTTTGATTTGCATCTCCCTGATGGCTAAGCACATTGAGCATTTTTTAAGTGTTTTTCTGCCATTCTACAATCCTCTACAGAGAGTTCTTTGTTTAGCTCTGCACCCTATTTTTCAATTGGATTACTTGATTTGTTGCTTTTTAATTTCTTGAGTTCTTTATATATACTGGATATTAACCCTCTGTCAGATATAGGATTGGTGAAGATCCTTTCCCAGTCTGTAGGCTGTCGTTTTGTTTTCATGACAGTGTCTTTTGCTTTACTGAAGCTTTTCATTTTCATGAGGTCCCATTTATTGATTGTTGATCTTAGAGCCAGTGCTATTGGTGTTCTCTTCAGGAAGTTGTCTCCTGTGCTGATGAGTTGTAGGGTCTTCCCCACTTTTTCTTCTAAGCGATTTAATGTGTCTGGTTTTATGTTGAGGTCTTTGATCCACTTGGACTTTAGCTTTGTTCAGCATGATAAATATGGATCTATCTTCATTTTTCTGCATATAGACATCCAATTTGACCAGCCCCATTTGTTGTAAATGCTGTCTTTTTTCCATTGAATGGTTTTGGCTTCTTTGTCAAAAATCAAGTATCCGTAGGTATGTGGGTTTATGTGTGGGTCTTCTATTAGGTTCCACTAATACACTAGCCTCTTTCTATAACAATACAATGAAGTTTTTACTACTATTGCTCTGTAGTACATCTTGATACCAGGGATGGAGATACCTCCAGATGATGTGTTGTTGTAGAGGATCGTTTTGGAAATTCTGGGTTTTTTGTTTCTCCATATGAAGATAAGAATTTTTCTTTCAAGGTCTGTAAAGAATTATTTTGGTATTTTGATGGGAATTGCATTGAATCTGTAGATTGCTTTGGGCAGGATGGTCATTTTCACGATGTTATTCCTACCAATCCATGAGCACAGGAGATCTTTCCATCTTCTGATATCTTCTTCAATTTCTTTCTTAAGAGATTTGAAGTTTTTCTCAAACAGGTCTCTCACTTGCTTGGGTAGAGTCATCCCAAGGTACTTTATATTATTAGTGGCTATTGTGAAGGGTGTTGTTTCCCTAATTTCTTTCTCAGCACTTTCATCTTTAGTGTACAGGACGGCTTCTGATTTTTTTGAGTTGATTATGTATCCAGCCATATTGCTGAAGGTGTTTATCAGTTGAAGGAGTTCTATGGTTGAATTTTTGGGGTCACTCATGTATATTATCATATTGTCTGCAAATATTGATACCTTGACTTCTTCCTTTCCAATTTGAATCCCTTTGATATCCTTTAGTTGTCCTATTGCTCTAGCTAGGACTCCAAGTACCATGTTGAAGAGATATGGAGACAATGGGCAGTCTTGCCTCGTCCCTGATTTCAGTGGGATTGATTTAAGTTTCTCTCCATTGAGTTTGATGTTGGCTATAGGCCTGATGTAAATTGCCTTTATTATGTTTAGGTATGTGCCTTGTATCCCTAGTCTCTCCAAGACTTTAAACCTGAATAGATGTTGGACTTTGTCGAATGCTTTTTCGGCATCTAAGGAGATGACCATGTGGTTTTTCTCTTTCAGTTTGTTCTTGTGGTGGATCACATTGATGGAATTCCATGTATTGAACCACCCTTGAATGCCTGGGATGGAACCTACTTGGTCATGGTGGATGATACCTTTGATGTGTTCTTGGATTAGATTTGTAAGTATTTTATTGAGTATTTTTGCATCAATGTTCATAAGAGAGATAGGTCTGAAGTTCTCTATTTTTGTTGGGTCTTTGTGTGGTTTAGGTATCCAGGTGATTGTGGCTTCATAGAATGAGTTTGGTAACGTTCCTTCTGTTTCTATTTTGTGCAATAGTTTAGAGAGAATTGGATTTAGCACTTCCTTGAAGGTCTGTTATAATTCTGCACTGAATCCATCTGGTCCAGGGCTTAGTTTCGAAGGGAGACTCTTGATGACTGCTTCTATTTCCTTGGGGGATATAGGTCTATTCAATCTTTTTACCTGATCGTGACTTAATTTAGGTAGATGAAATCTATCAAGAAAATTGTCCGTTTCATTTAGATTTTCAAATTTTGTGGCATATAGGCTTTTGTAGTAAGACCTAATGATTGTTTGAATTTCTTCACTGTCTGTAGTTGTTTCCCTTTTCATTTCTGATTTTGCTGATTTAGATAGTTTCTCTCTGCCTTTTTGTTAGTTTGGCTAAGGGATTATCTATCTTGTTGATTTTCTCAAAGAACCAGCCCTTAGTTTCATTGATTCTTTGAATAGTTTTATTTGTTTCTAATTGATTGATTTCTGCCCTGAGTTTGATTATTTCCAGCCGTCTGCTCCTCTTTGGTGTATCTGCTTCTTTTTTTCCTAGGGCTTTCAGTTGGGCCATTAAGTTGCTTGTATGAGATGTTTCAAATTTCTTCTTGAAGGCACTTAGTGCTATGAACTTTCCTCTTAGCACTGCCTTCATTGTGTCCCATAAGTTTGGGTATGTTGTGCTTTCATTTTCATTGAATTCTAGGAAGTCTTTAATTCTTTCTTTATTTCTTCCTTAACCAAGCTGTCCTTGAGTAGTAAGTTGTTCAGTTTCCATGTATGTGCAGGATTTTTGCTGTTTCTGTTGTTGTTGAGGTTCAGTTTTAGACCATGATAGTCAGATAGGATACAAGAGATTATTCCAATTTTCTTGTGTCTGCTGAGGCTTGTTTTGTGTCCAACTATATGGTCTATTTTGGAGAAGGTTCCATGAGGTGATGAAAAGAAGGTATTCTCTTGGTTTTGGGTGAAAAGTTCTGTAGACATCTATTAGGTCTATTTGATTTAGAGCTTTTGAATGTGCCCTTGTTTCCCTGTTTTGCTTCTGACCTATGATCTGTCCCTTGGTGAGAGTGGAGTGTTGAAGTCTCCCACTATTAAGGTGTTGTGATCAATGTGTGATTTCAGCTTTAATAATGTTTCATTTCCACATGTAGGTGGTCTTGTATTTGGGGCCTAGATGTTCAAAATTATGATGTCCTCATGTTGGAATTTTCCTTTGATGAGAAGGAAGTGCCCCTCCTCATCATTTTCTATTAATTTTGGTTGAAACTATTTTATTAAATACTAGGATCACTACCCCAGCTTGATTTCTGGGTCCATTTGCTTGAAAAACATTTTTCCAGCCCTTTACTCTGAGGTAGTGTTTATCTTTGTTGCATAGGTGTGTTTCTTGGATGCTGCAGAATGTTCGATCCTGTTTCCGCAACCATTCTGTTAGTCTGTGTCTTTTTATTGGAGAGTTGAGTCCATTGATGTTGATAGATAATAGTGACCAATGACTGTTAGTTCCTTTTATTGTGGAGTTGGTGGTCTTACTATGATTCATTGTTTTTTTTTCTTTTAATTTTTGTTGGGAAATTATCTGTATCCTATATTTTCTTTGGTGTAGTTGTTTTCGTTGGATTAGAATTTTCCTTCTAGTATCTTTTGTAGGACTGGGTTGCTGTGAGGATATTGCTTAAATTTAGTTTTGCATGGAATATTTTGTATTCTCCATCTATGTTGATTGAAAGCTTTTCTGGGTATAGTAGTCTGGGTTGGCATCTGTGTTCCCTTAAAGGCTACATGACCTCTGCGCAGGCCCTTCTGGCTTTCATAGCTTCTGATGAGAAGTCTCATTTGATTCTGATTTGTCTACCTTCATATATTACTTGACCTTTTCCCCTTGCTGCCTTTAATATTTTTTCTTTGTTTTGTAGCTTTAGTGTTTTGATTATGATGTGACGAGAGGTATTTCTTTTCTGGTCTAGTCTATTTGGTGTTCTGTAGGCTTCTTGTATGTTTATGTACATCTATTTCTTTAAGTTGGGAAATTTTTTCTACGATTTTCTTAAAAATGTTTTCCATGGAGAGAGTGGGAGGGAATGAGGGAGGGAGCTACAGCTGGGATACAAAGTACATAACCTGTGATTAATATAATAATAAATAAATTACTTAAAAATATTTTCCAGTTCTTGGAGCCTGGAGTCTTCTTTTTCATTTATTCCTATTATTCTTAAGTTTTGTCTTTTCATGGAGTCCTTGATTTCTTGGTTGTTTTGTGTTTGGGACTTTTCTTTTTCTTTGAGTGAGGAATCAATTTCAGCAAGTGTATCTTCAGCTCCCAAGATTCTCTCTTCCATTTCTTGTATTCTATTGGTGATGCTTACCTTTGTGGTTCCTGATCTTTTCTCTAAGTTCTCCATTTCCAGGGTTTTCTCTGTTTGTGTTTTCTTTGTAGATTCTAATTTTGTTTTCATGCTTTGCACCATTTCCTTCATCTGATTGAGTGTGGCTATTTTTTTATTTGTTTCCTCTGTATATGTCTTTAATTGTTCCTCTACATGGGCAATTATATTCTTCTGTATTTCTTTGAGAGCTCTGTTCATTTCCTATTTTCGATCCTCTAGCAGCTGCATAAGCATAGATTTAAAGTCATTTTCCTGTGTTTCCGCTATATTAAAAAAATCGATTGATTTTGGGGGTTGCTGGTGTGTCCATGATGTCCTCATTTTTGTTGGGTGAGTTCTTAAGTCGACCTTTGGCCATTTACTTATATGTAATATTCAGTGTTTGTTCCTTGAGTCTGAACTTCAGACTGGAGCTGTCTTTCTCTGGTGTCTGGAGTATTCTTCAGGAAGATTAGGGAGGTCCATTGTTTTGAGAGTGTGTGTTGTTGCTTCAGTTGTACCTGAGGCAGGAAAAGCTGCTGGCACAGAATCATAAGTGTGTGGTGTGTGTGTGTGTGTGTGTGTGTGTGTGTGTGTGTGTGTCTTGAAAGGGAGTGCTAGAGAGTGTAGGTGCTTGGGATATAGGGGTTGGGAGCAAGCTCAGGAGGGGATGTTGATGTTAGTGCAGTTAGCACAGATTGCAGGCGCAAAGCGCCTGCACAGGTTTCCTGTATACCCAGTGGTCTACAGTCTGTGGTGGGTTCTGCAGACTGGGCTCTGAAGTCTGTGGCTGTCGCTGCAGGCGAGGCACATGTTCTGTTGTGAGCTCTGTGAGCCGGACCCTGTGCTCTGTGCTAGAAGCTGTGATCACAGCAGGCTGTTATCTGTTCTCTGAGTTGGGAAGTGCTATGTGCTTCTTCTGCCACCTCCCCTTCAGGCAAGGCTGGAGATCGGAGTTTGTCAGGGAAATGCTGGAGGTTTGAATGTTCTCAGTCTAAAATCTCAAGAAGGGAGATCTGTGCTTGGAGCAGGCAGCACTGTGCTCCTTTCAAGTGTGCACTTCAGGCTGCCTGCTGTGTTTCAACTGCTGCTGTCTTCCTGTTAGCTTCGGTATCTCCTCTGCTTCCTCTGCTGCAGGCTTGGCTACCTCTGCTGCTGCTTCCGCCCGTTATGGGGTAGTGCCCAGGAATCGATTCCCCAGGAGAAGTCCACGGAGATATCCACGGTTGACCTGTATCCTATTGGACTCAGATCAGGGTTTTTCCCCCTTCTCCCTGGAGTCTTCGTACCGTTGTTTTGGGTTCCACAGCCCCTCGACTTACCAATTCGGAGTTTCAGCTCCTCTGAATATGGTGCGTGGCAGTCGCTGCCATCTTGGATCCCATAAAATTATTTCATTGTCACTTCATAACTGTAATTTTGCTACTGTTATGAATTGTAATGTAAATAATCCAGTATGTGAACCAAAGAGGTTGCCACCCACAATTTGAGAACCACTGCTCTAGAAGATGCTGTGGGAATGCAGTGGGATTCCCTTAGTTTCCCTGTATGATCTCACTTAACCTTTGACAGTTTGGTGGGCTTTTATAGTGCTGCTCAGAGCCCAGCCAGGAAAGTCCAGCAGTAGGTGTCTATCAACTTCTTACCTTGGTTGGTACCAGGATATCCCAGTGGGGTCAGTTGGATGGAAACACATTCTCAATGTGATAAGTGTTATCAATTAGGGATCCCCTGTCTGGACCCAGGACCTCTTTCTTGGCCTCCAACCTTATGTGGTCCCTTTCTTCTGATATGATCAGGGTGGCCAGTTACTGATGTCAGTCATCCCAGGTGGGCTGGAGGGTAAACAGTCTCTAGGAGAGAAATGAATGTGGTTTCTCAGAGAAGGGGTGGTTCTGAGACTTCCAGTTGTATAGATAACTAGTTGAGAAGGGGACATATACCATAGACAGCGGTGGGGCTTCTTGCTCACATCCTTTGGTTCAGAAGGAGTGAGTCTAGGGCAGTAATTCTCACCTTTCCTTATTAGGAACCACAGGTACTCATCTCTGTTAAAATGGTCCGTCATGTTGTGGTGAGCCCCAATCACAAAATTGTTTTCTTTTTTTCTGAGACAGGATTTCTCTGTGTAGCCCTGGTTGTCCTGGACTCACTTTGTAGACCAGGCTGGCCTTAAACTAACAGAGATTTGCCTGCCTTTGCCTCCCTGGATGCTGGGATTACAGGCATGTGCCACGGTGCCTGGTTCCATAAAATTATTTTCATTGCCACTTCATAACTATGATTTTGTTCCTGTTATTAATTGTAACGTAACTATCTAATGTGCAGAATATGTGATATTAGACCCCGGTGAAAGGGTCATTCAACTCCCAAATCCCTTTCTCCCAGGTTGAGAATCACTGATCTAGAGGTTTGCCAGAAGGGAAGAATGGTGGGAACTGCCTAGGTCTGGGTTTAGTCAGCAGACAAGTTAGAGGTAGCTACCATAAACTCATATACTTAAATAGACCAGAGGAATCTGGTGAAGTTTCACATAGATCCTAGACACTGAATGAGTGGTGCATCTGACCACTCCTGTGTGTCCAAACAAAAGGCTCCTCAGCCAGACTTACATCCAGAGGTGAGAGATGAAGAGTATTGGTGAAGGAAATTTAGACTGGGGTATTGGAGGGGCCTGGATTGCTGCAAGGGCCAAGTTCTTCTCTCCTGGTGCCCTGGAGCATCACAAGTTGGACGTCTTGTACAAAGAAGTGCACACTTACCATAGGTCATCCAGCCTGCATGTTGGTCAAATTGGGGGAGGTTTGGAAAGTTCTCCTTGTGATCCAGCCTGAATTTTGGTCAAATTGGGATAGGTTTGGAAAGTGCTCTTTGGGATCCAGCCTGCATGACCGAAGTCTGAGTAGAGGGTCTGTGCTAAGCCAGTTGCTGACTGCCTGGAGAGAAACACTTCTCACAGAGCAGCCTCAAATACATTTTACAGACACCTTTTTTTAAAATTTTCTTTTCCAGACAGGGTTTCTCTGTGTAGTCTTGTCTGTCTTGGACTCATTTGGTAGACCAGGTTGGCCTCGAACTCACAGCAATCCACCTGCCTCTGCTTCCTGAGTGCTCCGATTATAGGTGTGTGCCACCATGCCAGGCTTACAGGGAGATTTTTAAGGCAAAGAACACAGGAAAACTACATGCTGGTAGCAGTTACAGGGGGAAGTGAGCAAGCAGTTTAACAGACTCCAAGAACTTGCAGTTAACTGTGACATTTTTAGTTTCTAGAACAGGGTTGAGTACTTCTCCAGGGGACTTTTCACTGGTGAAGATGGAAGAGGGGGGTTAGTTTCAGGTTAAACCAAAGATGGAAGAAACTTTGCTCTGTCTCAGTAATTGGATAAGAAGTGTACAGCTATGTAGAATGGTGACATGAATATGGGAAGTTAGAAAACATGTCCTCCTCAATAATTATTTCCTTTTTTTTTCAAGACAAGAATGAGGGTAACAAGCAGTCTTTCACATTACAGATAACCAAAAAGGAGAATAAATATTTGATACTAGAGTCCCAGAATCTACTTTTTCCCTGAAATGAGAACACCAAAATGAGACACCACTCTACCCCAGTCATGGAAGCTGTTAACACAAAACAACTGTTGCTGGGGAGGACATGATAGGGTGTCGAGAAAAGAGAACCTTGTGTATTACCTGTAAGTTTAAAAAATGACCTGGCTGCTGCGCAAAATATTAACAAACCCAACAACATACAGATTTGGAGTCCAGTCCATGCATTTCACTTGTGGATAAACAGTCAGGTATACTGAGAGCAGAGATCTACACAGATAGGTGTAAGCCACATTTACGGCAGCATTAGTCACAGTAGCTGGAGTAAATGGACCCATGAACTATTGCTGAAAAGTGAAATATAACTATCCAGAATGGAATACTTATTACTTATGTGTATTATGTTACTATGTACATTATATGTCTGTTATATATATATCATATATAATTATTATATATTTATTATATATAATGTAATATATATATAGCAGTACTTATTATTGGTGCTTAAAAAAAAGGAATGAAATTCTAGGTTCTGTCTTCTACACTGCAAACCAAAACAAAAATTTCTGAAATAAAACAAAGTAATGTTTGTTTCTTGAGACAGGGTGTTGCTATGTAGCTCAGGCTAGCCACATCCTCTGGATTCTCGTGCCTCCACCTCCCTATTTGTAGGATTCTGTTGTCAAATAAAATTCTGATAGGTGGCACATTACAGCTGAATCTAGTATACATTGTATCCAGAGGACAAATATACTGCAACTGCACATGTGTCTGCAACTCCATATATGTCTGTGACTGTGTGTGTGTCATTCAAGTTCGTATAGGTAGAATAGTGTTTCTTGGGGACTGGAGGGTGAACTATTGGGAGATTATGTGTAGTGAGTGTGGAGTTTCACTCTGGCAAGGAATAAGAGTTGTGATTTATGGGGGTCATGGTGGCTCAACAGTTTCAAATGTACTTAATGTTATTGTACTGTGTGTTTTTTTTCCTTTTGAGACAGGGTCTCACACTGTCTCAAAAAGACAATTGATCATAAAATTGCTCAATATGTAAACAGTGTCAAAGAAATTATGTGGCTGGGGTGTGTAGGCACTAGTTTTTCAAACGCTACTTTATTTGGGGTTCCTTAAAACTTATACCTCCCTTCCAAGCCCCCAACCTCAGGTAGGGGAAAAATAAGGTTTGAAGGGGAAGGGGATGTAACCCTCTTTACTTCTTCCTCCTCAGACTCCTCCAAACAGCCACAACTTCTTCCTCTGGGCTATAATATTTATACCCCCTCAAAGTCCTCAGCATTCAACTAATTCCAGCTACTGGCAAAGAGTCCCTCTCACGGCCCACATGAAGCAGCACATGGTGTGGAAAATCTGAATCCATCCCAGATCCCAAAGCTGGCATTAAAACAAAAACATGTTTATATCCACAACCGGGGTGGATGCTTCATTTAATTTGTAAATCTAAATGAGAACGCGCTATCATGACTTTTGTGCCACCACCATGTATGTACACAGTTGTCATGAAAGCCAAATTTTGCACTTGTGCTGTTTGTCAGCTGCTTGTATGGTGAGAACATGCTCTATCTAGGTCCTGTCAACAAGCTCTACGCACAGCTGCTACTCTGTTTCACGAGGGGCAGGTGTTCTCCTTGCCTTATTCAGGGGTGGCCTGTGCTGACAGCTAGGAAGTGAGGAGGGCAGAGCATGGTTGGCTTACGGAGAAACTGGGATTCTATGATTCTGAGCTCATGACTTTGGAAGTAGGGACATCAAGCATCTGTTCAGTGTCTGCCTGTACCATGTGTGACTCCAGAAGAATGCAGACAGTCTTATGGCAGATACCAAGAAACAGAGGATGAACACAACACATGCCTGGTTTTGTCAGGAGCTATTTAAAATGCTTGAAGAGAGGGTAAATCATATATTAGTCTATTTCTGATATACAAAAAGTATATAATTTAAAAAGACCTCAAGGAATATTAGATTGTGCTCTGTGAAAGAAGAGGCAATATGACTTCTGGGCTGGAGTTGTGAAACAAGAGAGAAAAGCCCGCATGTAGACTGGATGGGATGGAGTCTAGCATCCCTTTGAAGCCAGAGTAGCTGTCAGTGCCCTGTGTGCCACAGAAAGGAGAGGCCTGGAAGAGAAGCACAGTCTAGATAAATTTGGGTTGGCTGCTTCTTCTGACTGTGTGGATAACCTCATAGGAAGTTTCCTGCAAGGTTAAGGATTGAAATGAAATTCCAAGCTTAGGTAAAAATCACCTCTGTCTGGAAGACCACTGTCTCTCTCTAGAGACTTGAATTGCCTCTTGCACATGTGCAAGGGGGAGGTGGGTAAGAAGAGCATGGCAGGGGACAGTGCAAGACAACTGTCACACTAGGAAAGGTCCTGAGATATATAGGACCTACTAAAGTCAACTTCATGGCAGGAGATCTTGTCATCCTGTTTAAAGGACACTTCCTGATAACTTATACCAGTATTTTAACATTCCAGAAGACACATACATGAACATATTGGGAACTCACCTGTTTACTGAAAATACAAATGCTAAGGGGGTATGCCTGTAATGATGTATTGTTGGTGAGAGAAAACAAAACAAATTAAAAACCCAAAACATCTGTGTCTAGCTTCTGTATTACAAACCGAGTGGATGTCTCCACAGAGGCATCCTGATTAAAGGATGCCATTGTTAAAAGGAACTGTACAAGATAGATAAGAGGATCTGAGTTCACTTCCTAACTTCAGACAACACACAACCACCTATAATTCCAGCTCCTGTGAATCCTCTGGCCTCCTTGGGCACCAGCAGGCACATGCATTTGCCCTCTCTCTGCCCCCACCCCACCCTACACACAAATAAAATTAAAAAAAAATACACACATACATAATATATTCCTGAACTCTATAGGCTGATATATCAAAGCAGTGCTAAAGATCACAGTAATTGTTCTATTGCAGCTAGGCATGGCAGAAACTCTGGGCCCCACATGTCAAAGCTTTTTTTTGTCATTAAAAAATAATCAACAAGTTTTGGAGGATGAATGACACTTGGACATCCTCTAGAAAAACTTGTTTAATATCCAACCTGGGATCAGCA
>CM053742.1:95886734-95904384 GCA_028658305.1 Pachyuromys duprasi
GAACTTGGTTACCTATTATGGACATAACAGATAGGTATCTTGGCTTGCATTCACAATAAGATACAGAATTTTCAATACACTTTTGTGTGTCCTTTTCCTTTACAGAAACTGAAATGTTTTCACTAAATTTCTGCTAAAGACAGATCAGGAGGACGGGCTGGAACACATAATGATCAAACCCTCTTAGGAGAACAAGGGAAGACATTGTCCCTTAGTCTTTCTGGAGAGTGTTATTCACTTTCCTTATTGTGCTGGGGCCTCCAGGGTTCTCTGTCACCATTTTTCCTTGGACTTCTGTAGTCAATGTCCTAGCCTTCTGCCTCTCTATGTGGTTCTTGTAAAGAGTGTCTTGGGAGAAGGGGAATGTGAGCAGGGACAGGAGGTCATGAAAATCATGAAATCAACATTTGGCTTTAGCAGCAGCAATAGCTATATGCATCTAAGAAACAAGCATTTAAGATTAAAAAACAGCTCTGTCCCAAACAAACTATGGACTCAGAACCTTGGAGGGATACGGAGTGGTCTAGAAACTTCTTGTTTCTAGTGCCCCAATGACCGGAAACAGCCTAGAGTGGGGGCAAGGAGTGTGAGAGCCTGGTCTGATGTAGATGCCTTGCTTAAGGCATTCTTGGAGATACCCAGTTATCTTAAAAATCTCCAGTATTCTTTCTTTCTCATTTCTGACATCACGATGAATGTGACCTCTTCAAAGAAGGCCCTTTGCTTGCCTATGCATATAACCTAAAATAGAAGGACATTTTGTGACTTCTGTATTCTTCCTAAGATAAATGAACACAAAATAAGAGTAGCAAAGATGCTGGGCTTGGTGGTGCATGCCGGTAATCTCAGTATTCAGTGAGGCAGAGGCAGGCAGATCTCTCTGAGTTTGAGGCCAGCCTGGTCTACAAAGAGAGTCCAGGACAGCCAAGGCTGCCCAGAGAAACTATGCCGAGAAAACAAACAAGCAAATGCAAAGACACAAAAATGAGTAGCAAGGGGCAGCTGCACATCAGGTAGTCAGATGTCAGTATCCTATTGTGAGGCACTGGGACAGTATCAAGGATTCTGAGCCACTCATAACCTAGACATGCCATTCATTCCTGGAAAAAAAACATTAGAGTCATTACAATTGTAAGGGAGAGGCGAATCAGCTGACTGTCTACCCTGACACACAGCTGGTGTTGACTATGGGACAGTTGGCAGCATGTGACCATAGATATTCTTAATGCCTTCTTTCCCTGTGGCTCTGGGGATCGAATCCAGTGTCACAGTTGGGAAGCCATCCACCACTGAACAATGCTAATAGCCAGAAAGTATTTGAATCATGAGTAAACAGCTTCTACGCCACAGCTTCAGCTCTCGGGGCATCTGAGTGCTTGCTTGATTTCTGTGTGTCGTATTGATCATTCAACAAGCTAAGCTGACCCCTTCCCCCTGTGATTTCAGGCATGGTTTAACAACAGGACTTCCATTTGTTGTGGGTAAAATAGGAAAAACCTCTGCTCGCTCAGGGGTATAGCAGCTGAGTCTCAGGACACACTTTCTTGGTGGTCATGAAGGATCCTTAGAGAGCCATCCTTGTAGGCCCCATTCTAGTGATGCCTTCTGTGACTGATAAGAAGTGTGAAGAGTAGGTCCTTATACCTGGGAGCCAGGATTCAGGAGCTTTAGTCCACAAATCCCCCTTAATGGTGGCCTGCGGGGGCATATTGATGGAAGCAGGCCTGTTTTTACCTTCACTGTTAGTGTAGCTGGTGCTTTGTTGGACTAGAGTTTCCACAGGCAATTCCTTGCCTGTGATGAGAATTCTTGGACGCCCTGGGGTCAGAGGATGAAGTCTTCTCCCAGGAGAAGTCTATCCTCACAGCTCTGAGGAGAATAATCCACATGTGCCTGTGCCCCTCACTTTGTTCTTTCTTCGGTCTTCTCTAGTTTTGGCTGACAGCTCCCTTGTGAATGAAGGCAGCTCTTGACACCTTGAGTTGTTCACACTGCTCACCATAGGGTCCATGTTTACAGGAATGATCACAGGGTCTTGCATACGGAGTTGAATATGTTTGGAATCAAGCTGCCCAAACTTGTGAGGAATGTTGTTTTTTTTAAATAAACCATGAAAGTTCAATCATCAATTTAATTTAAACAAATGAATCATCTCTCCAATAGGGAACTGTTACCTATCTGGTAACTACAGAGGATTCACACACCTTGCACAGCTCATAGAGAAAATAGAGGTGTAGACATTTGGGTAAAGAGTTGAGGCACAATCCACAACCACATAGAGAAAAAAGGTGTGGTCCTCAGAAGTTTGAGTTATGTCATTCCACGTATCAGTTCAGAGCCTTAAACAGGTATACTTCACTGTTTTGAACATTAATTTGTCATTTGGAATCTTGATTAGTGGGGACAAATAGGGATTAGCTAACTTGAAAGCTGACTCTAACCCAGGGATAAAGTTGTCAAAGCTCTCAGACAGGGCTTCTGCCCGCTGCCTGAGCAGCCGTGTCACACAGGTGCAGTTAAAGGCTCTTGCTCAAATAGCACACCAGATTCTGGCATCAGTGTGCCCTGAGCCAACTCTACTCACTGTCTGAAAGTTGTCACACTGGGCCCCTTTGGCCTGGTTCTACTTGTCTGTACCACAGCACATACCATCCTCTAGCACGTTTGGTGTTTCCTATATACTCCACTACTGACTATCAGGACCCTGCAGTTAGAATAGAATTTCCATTCTCACATGGATCATCACCTGCTGTCGTAGTTGACACTTAGTACTCGCAGAAACAGGGAATTCTGTAAACAGTCTATGGTGACACCACCTGAAGGGCCCTCCCGTCAATGGTCCTCCTTGTTTAATTTCTTGACCACTTGGAAGCTGTGCCCAGGTATCTTTTGCATCTTTTTGATCCTTCTGAAGTTTACTCATTACTCCAAGTATGTGACAATACTTTCTTTCATATAACTCCAGATATTTTTCACTATACTTGGCAGTAATCTGAACAAACCTTACTTTCTCAGACAAAATGTTTCAGCTGAGTCAAAGAGAGCCTAGGGAGGAGCTGGTAGCTCTCTGAAACTAGGAAGAAAGGCCAATGGCTGAAGGGCTGGCAACAATATCGCAAACTGAGCTGGAATGGTTCATGCCTCACATTTAGCTTCTCATGAGGTAGGTGGTATCCAGCTGGTAAATGGACAGGTCACAGAGGATCATAGGGCTGCAAGGGTTCTCATCACATTCTTGGAGACACACTCAGAACTAGTCAGAAATCTCTGGGTCCTTTGCATCAATCTGGTTTTCATGCAAATCTCCTGTTATGAGCCACTGGAAATGATAAACATAACTTTGTTTTCTTCTTTATGCAAATATTGGTTACTGAACATGTGACATGAGCCAAGCGCTGCCAGCTTTCCATCTTGGTTCTCTGAACGGCTGAAAGCTGTAACAGGTCTGTTAAGTGGGAAGCAGATGAAGGCTGAGGTCAGAAAAGCCCTGCTAGTTTTACAAGATGCTTTGCATGGTACAGCTTTTCCTGCACCTCAATTGAGCTGAAAGTCCTAGAGAAGTACCTTGACAATGGTGGAGACATCCTTGTGATGCAAGGAGAAAGAATTGACACCAGTGTTAACTGTCTTCTGGAAGAAAATGGAATCATAGTTAATAATGATGTTGTGGTTAGAAATGCATATTGTAAGTATTTCCAGCTCTTGTTTCAGATGGAACTGTTGAACAAGGAAATTAGCCAAGCTGTAGGGCTGTGCCTGGAGTTTCTGATGAAGAGAACAATGGAAGCAGTGTCCAAGTTCTCAGCTTTGTCTACTCTTTTGTTGTAACCCATAGTTTCACAAGGTTAACTTCTCAGATGTGATTTCATCTTTTAAGATTTGATTAAAATCTTCCAATTACTCTGAAGTCTTTTCTGAAAAGATTTGTTGCAAAATACCTCCTTTTGTTGTGCATTGCAAAGAATGGTACTCAAAAATCTCGTAGAGCCTCGTGGTTCCAGGCTGCAAGCAACTTGTGAAGTGGAATTATGATCAGGGGTTTTCTTAAGTTTATTGATTATATGAAGTTAGAAGACCCATCCTAAGTCTGGGCCATATGTTCTGGTGTCAGTCCACTTAAAAGGACATGGAAGAAGGAAGCTTTTGCTTTTTACCTGCTTGCCTTCACTCTCACTGGCAAGTTCACCTATCTTATTGCTAACACATTCCTTACTGGTATTAGATCCCATTTCTTTGGGATTCCAATGTAGACTGAAGACCAGAAGCTCTATAGGAATTCCCAGGACTCTAGTGTCAGATTGGGACTGCTGAGACATTCACTCTCATTAACTGAACAACTACTGGATTCTTAACCTTTCCATCAGGGGACAGCCAGTATTGGAACTACCTGGATCAAGCTACTGTAATCCATCCCCTTTTAATAAATATGCAAGCATTCTATCAGTTCTGTTCCCTTAGATACCCTGACTAATACAGGTTATAACTAACATTTCAAACACCATGCAATAGTTCTTAAGAAGTCTTTAACAAGTCCCTCTGATCTGTCTGCTAGCAGCCAGCAGGCCCTGTAAAGTCCCTTGTTTGTAACTCAAAAACATGTTAGCAGGCTCTAACTTTAGCCCCAGTTAAAATTTAGAATAAAAGAATTCTTATGTAATCATATCAGTTTAATTTCTGCCTCTCCTTAAGTACTGGCTACTGGGTGACCAGATCTAGACCAAGAGCTGTTCTCCAAACACTACAAAGAGCTCCAGAATCCCTATGAAGTCATTGTCTACCTGCTTTTAAATCAACTTGAACTGTCATCAAAATCCATTCCCTGATAAGGTATTTTTGATAGTTTGAGTGATAAATGTCTCCCATCAACTCTGAAATTTGAATAATTGGTTCCTAGTTAGTAGCCCTACTTAGGCAGGCTTAGGAAGTGTGGACTTGCTTGTCACTGGAGGTGAGTCTTGAGAGCTTAATGACTTATGCTATTTTAAGTTTTCTTTCTCTGCTTTCTGCTTATGGTTAGAGATGAGCCCTCAGCTCTTCATTTCCATTTCCTAGCCACCAAGTCTGCTTGCCTGCTGTCCTTGCCATTATGTACCATAACTCTCTGGAAACGTAAGCTCCAAATGACTCCTTCCTTTATAAGTTGCCCTGGTCATGGTGTTTTACCACAGCAAAAGAAACCCTAACAAAGACAAAAGTTGCTACCATGAGGGGGTAGTGTTGTGAGGAACCTGACTATGTAGATTTGTTGTTGTTGTTGTGTTGTTTGGGTTTTTGTTTTGTTTTGTTTTGAATGTGAAAGACTTTGGAACTTCAGGCTCTAAATGTAGTTGACTGCTGTGAGCTGAGCTTTATGGGTGGACCTAGGAGCTTAGAAGATGGTAATGCTGAGAGCTATGTGGACTCTGGAGGCCCAACTTAAGAGGATTCAGAGGAAAAGTGTTAGCAACTGCAATAGAGATGGTTCTTATCATTCTTGTTACATTTTGGTAAAAATTGTGGCTGCATTCTGCCCTCATTTTAAGAACTTTCCTGGGACTAAATTAAAAAGTAATGAACTAATTTTTTTTGTGAAAGGTGATTTCAAGACACCCTGGTTATTATGCAGCTCTATAATAAAAAAGGTCAAGTGGTACAGAAAGAAATACAAAATTCATCTCAAAGAGAAAGAGACGCAGAAAGCTTAATGTCAAAGCAAAGGCACACATTGAAAGATGTAAGGAGAGTAAAGTGAGGCCTGTGCAGTGAAATAAAGGAAAGGGTGACCATGGGCCAGGATTCCACCCAGCTATTCTTCCAACTTGTGAAAGGCAAAGGCCTATGGGATTTTCTGCTTCTAGAAAATAACACACAAAAGGTACTTCAAATGTGACTCAAAGGGGCCAGGCTCCATTGCAAGAGGACAGCTAAACTTTGCAGTCATCTATATGATGCTGGTTTTAGAGTCATGAAACATACATGAGTAAAGGAGTCATAGGATTGTCCTTTGTGGGTCTAGAGAGCCACTGAGTCCAACATGTGTCAGCAGAGTCCCTTCATGGAGGTTCTAAGATGTAATTTTATGAAGCTGTAAATATGAAACCTGAGAGTTACATTGAAGGTCCCAAGATGTTGAAGATGACAATCATGGGAAATATGCCAAGAAAAGCTGTTGTATTTGGTTATTAATATTTACTATTGATATATTTTATGGTAATGCTGCTGTTAATCCTAAACAGCTGTATAGCCAAATCACCAAAAAGAGACTATGGTTTATTTAGTTAATCTAGAACACAATGCTGGGCAACAGTTGCTTCATCCTAAACCTCCAAGCCCTCATAGTTTCCTAATATTTGATTTCCCATATTATATTTGCTTTTTGTGATATATTAGGTCCAGTCCATCTCTCCACATTGTTCCTCTGCTCTCCCAGCTCTCTCCTGCCCTTCTCTCCTCCTCTGCCTCCCACACCTTCCTCTCCTCTGGCTCCTCCCTCTCTTCCTGCTTCCTTTCTATTGCTCAACATTATGCTTTATTTTGGCATGTTTACACAAAGTTGAGACAGGTGATGCTTAGAATAAGTATCACAATGCAATCCGGATTGAAACCAGAGAGTAGGGGAGAGAAATCAGCATTTGAATGAACAAGGGTAAGGTGTATACATTCCAAAAGAACATTAAACCAACAAAAAGCTGAAACCAGGCCAAGAAAGAGGCAGTCTAGTAAAGCTGGATAGAGCTATTTAAGCCCTTTGATATAAGACATGAAGGAATAGGATTTGAGGTTTGTACTGGTGGTTTTCAGCCTTGCTTTGGTACAGTATTTTTTTCACCAAAAGGAAGACCCTTTTTTCCCCCTTGTAGAATGACAATATATTTTGTGGCATTGCGTGTTGAAAGTATGTGACTTGATTTTTTTTTTTCTTTTTACAAGCGGTGACAATTAAAAGATTACCCCGAGTCTCAGAAGACATGTTAGCCTTTGGACTTTTAAACACAGGAGACTGAAAAACTATGAGGACTTTTGAAGTGGGATTAGATGCATTTCGAATTATGATATGGTCATGAGGTAATGGGCCTCACAACCCTAACACAACTGATGCCATATTGGAGGCACAATTCTAACCTTAAAATTCAGCACATAAGCCACAATGCCTGAAAAAACAGGAACAAAGATCTAGTTCATAATTCTAGGAACATCCCTAAATGTACTAATCTTGCTTTTTAGCTTCTGTAGTTCTTCACCTAGTTAACTGAAGTGTGACAACCAGGATATGGTTTTGTGCATAAAAGACAAATGGCTGTAAGTATTGGGCTACATGATTTGGGTAAGTTACTTGTGCAGCTGCCAACCAGAAATAAAGTATTTTTGCTTTAAGTGTATTTATGTGGTAGCCTCAAGTCCGCTTATCTTGCAACAATGAGACTAAAGGATCCAGAGAAAGGCTTGTATTTTTTTCTTAAATAGGGATAATAAGGATTTGGACTCAGGCGTATGTATGTGTGTGTGTGTGTGTGTGTGTGTGTGTGTGTGTGTGTATGTGTGTGTGTGTGTGTGTTTGTGCATGTTTTATTTTAATTTTATTTCATGTGCATTGTTATATTGCCTGTATGCATGTCTGTACGAGGGTATCAGATCCCCTGGAACTGGAATTACAGACAGTTGTGAGCTGCCATATGAGTGCTAGGGATTGAACCAGGGTCCTTTGGAAGAACAACCGGTGCTCTTAATGGCTAAGCCATCTCTCCAGCCCATGATTGAGGGAGTGTAATGTGGTGGTTTGGCTAAGAAACATCCCTCATAATCTCTGGCATTTGAGTACATGATTTGGTTACTTTATTTGAGCAGGCCTTGGTGGAGAACAGATGTCACTGGGAGTGGGTTTTGAGAGCTCAATGATTTGTACCATTTTGAGTATGCTCTCTGTGCTTCCTGCTCTAAACTTTCCATTTTAATATCACATATACTATATTATTTCCCTCCCCGTTACTGTATTCCTGATCTATAGCTTCATTCCTTCACATAATTAAAGCAATAAGAACTATTCTGTGCAATCTAAATGATCGTTGACATGCAAACTTAGCTGATGTGTTCTTTATGACTGTTCAATATATTAAATAAGTCCCCTTTTCTGATTATAACACTGGGTATTTTTATTTTGACATGGTCTCCTCTGTAGCCTTGATTGATCTTGAACTCATTATGTAGACTATGTCAAATTCAAAGATGTCTGCCTGTCTCTATCTTCCTGAGTTCTGGGATTAAAGGCAGATGCTAACAAGCCTGTCCCAAATTATAAAATTAGCTTTAATCTAGGAAAACTTATAATATTAGTTTTAAACTAGGAAACCCAACTACAATGAGTATAAGAGGAAATCAATGCTCATAGATACTCTAGCTGGTACCCAGGCTATGTTTCCCTGAAGATTTTTGGAGAAGGCCTAGCGAACCTTCTTTGCCCTGGGGCTTGGCAGATATTATAAGATGCCATAGAATTCCATCATCAGAGAGCATTTATAGAAAAGCAGAGGGAAAACAGTGGTTTAATACAAATAGATTATATAGCTCCTTTAAGCAGCAGATTATCCACGCCTGTAATGTCAACCAGGAAGACCAGCAGGTACCCAGGGAGCCTGAATTCCAACAGAAGCAGGTGGTATTTCTGGTGATGGCAAAAGACAGTTAGGTTCCTCTGGCCGCTGCAGAGACTAGACCCACTGGGACTACTACTCATAAAATGAGACATGGCTTACTCAGCAAGCTTGTCTAATTTATAGCCATGACAGACAGGAGAAATCCATCTCATGCCACAGGCACATGTTGCTGCTCAGTGTTAGCATAATTTGACACTGGCAAATGAACTCCCTTTTCATTATCTGGTCATAAGAACTGATCAATAAGAACTGATCTCTCTTACAAGTGATCATGTCTACTGGGGCTGAGGAGACAGTTTAGTTGGCAAAGTGTCTTTCAAGCATGGGGACACTGAGGAACATAAGTCCAATCCCCAGAAGCCATGCTTGAAAGCCAGCAGTGATGGTATGTTTCTCTAATTCCAGAGCTGGGGAGGGAGAGATAGGCAGGTTCCTGACCACCCAGTCTAGCTTACATGGTGAGTTCCAGTCCAGTGAAAGACCCCGTCTCAAATGACAAGTGGACAGCACTTGAGGAATGCTGGAAGCAAGCAAGCAAAAGAAACTCATTTCAAGTACTAACATTTTGAGTTCAGATTCCCTTTAATCATGGGGAGAAACTAAATTCAAGGTCCCAGGCCCTAGGGTTGCTGGGGGACTTCCCAATATCTGAACAGCTGAATAGCTCTGTTGTAAAGAAATAGTTGTCTGAGTCCAGACATCTCTGGACAACTTGTAAGGAGGAAATTGTCAGTCCAGACATCTCAGAGACAACTTCTCCATGTTACTGACAAGGTCAAACTAAGTTCATTTTCCCAAACAGAAGAGCCAAACTCCTATCCTAATAAATGGAAAGTGTCTTGTTCAACACATTTTATCAAAATATGATTGAACAGTATTACAGCCCATCTTGCTCCCCCTTGCTTTATTGTTTCATCCTTTAAATATGCTGTACATCTCTTCAAGCTGCCGAGTCTGTTCTGTGACCCTGATCAATCAGTATTGGATTGATTGCAATAAAATTTTGTCACCTGCATTGACATGGTATTTGAGTTGTGTTGGATTTTAGTGGATCCCTCAACAAAGAACAGCACCTAAGGTATCCCCTGACATCTAAACACACACACACACACACACACACCTTTTAGCCCATGTATACTTTCTACATGAACATGTGTTTGGACACACACACACATACACACACACAACAGGTTCACTGACTGACTGTGTGAATGTTTCTATCCTTACTAGTTAGCGAGGAATCTTTTATGTTAAGACCTGACATTCAAAACAGTTTGAAGGTATTCAATGGGTGATGATTTCACCTTGTTCAGTAGAGCTTCAAAGGGTGTTTGCTTAATTTCCATATTTTTTGTCACTCCTAAAAGTGAGATTCCCACTTACTTCTCACCCCCCTCCACATACACACACTAAATTATTGTCTTTTCCAGTGTTTCAGAAGAAGAAAAACCGTTAGGGGGTATGGGTGAAAGAGAATATGTGATCAGAGCAAACCCACTCTCACACTCAGGATCCTCCTGTGATACACTCAGCCATGTTACCTGGTGGAAGAGAATTTTGTCATTCTGTTTAAATGGCATTTTTCTTGATAATTTACACACATATCATACTAATCACAAAAGCAAATCAGGAAGCAAATATATTTAGATTTCATCACTTTATTGCAAATCAAAGTGCTGAGGAGATAAAGATGAGATAGAAAAGAACAGAGCAGGGAGGGGTAAAATAGCCCATTGGTGGTAGCAGACACTCATCTGCTCCGTCTCCTGGGCAAGGGTAGCTCTCTAGGGCTCCTCCACAATCTCCAGGATATGGCACAGCTGCAGCAGGCACCATGAGGAGCACTTCAGAGCACTTACATCTTCAGGTACTTCCTGTATTTGGCTCTCCTACTCTTAAACCAGTTCTACAATGAAAGAGAAAAAGCGGTTGTCTTAGTGTATTAAATAGTCAGGATCATAACTGCAGAACATATCGTATAAGTTTATATGCCAGTGAGATTTTACATTCCATGAATCCTTCTTTCTTGTTCTTATTTTGTGAGGGGCTGAGCCCCCAGGGAACAGTGCTTGCTGGAATGTGTGAGACCCCGGGCTCCAACCCCAGTACTGTAAAAACTAACCCTGAAGAATCCCCCTAAGACAGATAGCACCACATCTCATCCTTCAGCAAATTCTCCCTAACACCAGCCCTGTGGCAAAGTTTTTGGAGACTTTGACTCTGCTCTCTAATTATGGTTTTCGAGACAAGGTATCTCCCTGCAACAGCCCTGCCTATCTTTGCTTTGTAGACCAAGATGCCCTTCAACTCCAGAGATCTGGTTGTTTCTGCCTCTGGAGTGCTGGGATTATAGGGGTGCTTCTCAACCACTTGGTTCCAGTTATATTTCAATCCCTTCTTCATGAATAAGCTACAGATATGGCTTCTGAGTTACTGTTGGTCATTTCTGTGTAGAGGCGTTAGAGAAAGGCTAGCCTCTAAATTCCAGTGAACTATGAGAAGGCCAAGGGCAAACACATCAGGTTCCCCAGTCCTCTCACTGCCTCATTTTATGAGGGTTCTATTGCATTAACATTTTGAATGCTCCCAAGCTTTTAACTGTATGAATCAAAAGCTCTTTTTTTTCTGTCATCTTTCCTGGTCATTCATCATACCATCTGGAGTCCTTCTCCTCAGTCTATACAGTCTACAAAGTCTGGAGTGATGCACTGAGATGTTAGACCAGTGCTTCTCAATTTTCCTAATGCTGCAACCCTTTAATATAGTTCCTCATTTTTGTGGTGATCCCTAACCATAAAATTATTTCATTGCTGCATCATAACTGTAATTCTTCTACTGTTATGAATTTAATGTAAGTATCTGATAAGCAGGGTATACTAGTTAATATATTTAACTAGTACAATCCAGATTGGTTCCCTATATATTCACTTAGGAAGTTATGTTCCCTCTAAACGTGAGATGGTTTTGTACTGTGGAACTTTCTTATTCCATTTTTCCACATACAAACACCAACAAATTCGGAACTAATTTCCCAGCCGGACATGGTGGCTCATGTCTTTAATCCCAGAAGATGAAGGTGGATCTCTGTGAGTTCAAGGACAACCTTGTCTCACAGTAAATTCCAGGAAAAGCCAGGACTATGTAGAGAGACCCTGCCTCAGAATAAAAGAAAACAAAACAAAGCACCCTCATTTCCCAAACACAGAGGAGACAAAATCAACACAATTTCACTCATAGGACAAAGGTATTCACCTCCGGAAGCAAATTCTAGAATGGCTGTCTTTTTTCTAGTTACATACCCGCACTCTGGATTCTGTCACACCTATCCATCTTGCAAGCTCTTTTCTGTGGGCAAAAGTTACAAAAGTTCAGTATTTGGCATCATAGATAAAACAAAAATGTGAAGGACATTTTATACCTGTTTTTGAATGTTTGTTTCTGCTTCCCTTCTGTGACTTTCACCTTGAGGAATTTGAGGCTTTTAGAAGGAATTTCTACCAACAATTTTATTTTATTTTCTATTTGCTATAAATAGAAATGAGAAAAACTGAGTATGTCCCTAAAACACTCAGACACAAATTGAAAATCACTAAAATATAAAACAAAACATTGAAAGAAATGTTATTGACATCAGTATGTGGCAATGCCTGGGATTCTGCCTATAAAAAGAAAAGAAGAGTAAAAGCTATGAACAAAAATATGCAGATGAAAGGAGGTTTTATGAACTTTGCTGGGCTGGAAAGATAAGTTCAAAAAGAAGAAAATGGATTCATAAAAAGTACATGGAGATTTCTAATGTTCAATTACCATGCAAAATGTTCAACATACTGATTATCAGAGAAATAAAATACTAAAACAACAGGTACAAAACAACGTTTAAAATTCTCACACTGTTAGCAGCACGGGCCTATAACATCAGAATAAAGAAGGCTGAGCCAAGAGGAAGACTGAGCCAAGAGGCTCCCTAAAAGTTCAAGGCTCCTGTATCAGCAAGACGAGGAGAAGAGGGAGAAAATGAGGGCAGGAAGAAGAAAAGTGTGGGAGGAGAGAGGGAGAAGGGAGAGGTAGATGGAAGGAGAAGAGAAGGGAGAGAGGGTGAGGGAGGGAGAGGGGAAAAAAACCAGACAGTGCCTTTGTGCTTCAGCAATCCCAGCTCTTGGGAGATTTGCTTTTGTTTGCAGACCTCTTGGAGCCATGAAGCTGAGGATGACCTGGAACTTACTACCTTCAGGCTGTCACTTCTCCAGTGAGTCGGTGGTAGAATCAGAAACAAGGACCGTCCACCCTGACTTTGATTAATCGATTGATCAGTCGATGGATTGATTGATTGGTTGACTGGTTATTTGAGACAGCGTTTCAGGCTATAGCTCAAGATGTCCTGGAATATGCAGTGAGCTTCTTGCCTTACCTTTGTTGCCCAGGCTCCAAGTCGCTATGCCCAGAACTTTATCTTGCTTTTAGGAACAGTTTTGTTTGTTGGTTTGTTTGTTTCTTTGTTTGTTTTTGATTAGAAATTTTAAGGGGAAGAATACCCCCTCCTTCCTTCCCTCCCCGTGAAAAATAATCAACAGCAAATATCAAATCAGTGATTAAGAAAAATGTTCCAGTGCACTTAGAAAAAATATAACATAAAGCAAAAACTGCATGATGCACACTTAAATTTTAAACAAAGACCACCCTGTGTTTCCTCAGCCACTCTCAGACTTTTCGCCCCTGTTCTAAACTTCCTTTGCTTCATTTAAATGCTGCATGGAAATATCTTCATTCCTGTTTGCTCCCTGCCCCCATCTCACCCCAAAACTCAAGCACAGAAGACTGGGTTGTGGTAGCCTGGAGTCTTCAGGTAGATTTTACTGCAGAAGGGGATGAGGAGCTGGGGGAGATCTAAAGGCTTCCCTGGAGCACTTGGTGCTCCTAGCACAAGCTAGCCCATCTGCTTACCGTGCTGCAGCACTAGGGTAGTGATTGCGTTCAAAAATGCGCTCCAGCTCCTGCAGCTGGAACTCGGTGAACCTGTGGCGGAAGCGGGACTGCTGGCGTGGTGGACCTGGGAGAAACCCTCGAGGGCCCTTTGAGCTGCCAGGGATCGGCTCCTGCTGTTGGACTTTGTCCTGGCCACTGCTGCTGGTCCCGCCTTCATAGTTCCAGCTATCCACGAAGACATCAGGAGTATTGTCTTGGGATTCTTCTTTTGCACCTTCTTCTTCTGTGGCTGCTGCCTCAGACACAGGGTGGCCCTGTACAACCTCTTTCTCCTGACTTCCCTGCACAGCCTGCAGGACTACCCATGCACTTGCACCTGGAAGGAGGAAACAAAAAAGAAAAAGATTCTGTAATCTGAGTCCAGGGTGAGTGGGGAGGCACAGGAAAGGGCTGCAGACTGAGCTGGCAAGTGTCTGCAAAGAAACCGAGAGAGAACTGGAGTATCTGTCTCATCCATATACTGACCATTGCTTTCTCCTCCAACCTGATCAACTCTCACATGAAGCAACTGGGTGATGCCTTGAGGCTCCATGCCCTGAATGCTGTTGATAGTGCTCGAGTACCCGCTCTTCTGCAGATTTTAAGCCCAAGCTCTTGGAACAGAATAAAAGCATTGACCCATGACCTGGAAGTGTTCTTTCCTGGCCTAGTCAAGTTCACAATGTATCTAGTCAGTCACAGACGTTCTGTCCTGCCTGCCTTCTCAATGCCACTTACTGTGGGTTGAGCCTCTTCAGATACAACAAGTTACAGCAGTTTGGGGTGGCAATGAGCAGACTGTGCTTGCAAGAAGAACACAAAGGGAACCCGTGGGAATGTGGGGGTGTAAAATTGAGCTTAGAAGTTGCAGGCCTGCTGATGACTCTGGCCTTGATGAGGTATCTTCCCAAGGAAGGGTAGACGAGGGACTGTTCCATCAAATTGTTAGGGAGTAAAAACAGTTCTCCCAGTACCTCTGGAGTCTAGTTTGAAATGTTGGTGAACACCTCTTGGTCTACTGTTCTACCTCTGGTAGCTGGTGCTTGACAGAAACAAAACAAATATAATCATGTAGTAGTCCTCTGCCTCTGAACATTGACAAATGCAGAAGTTAAAGCCTGGCAATCTTCCAGGATCTCTGGCTGTGGAATACTGGAAAGTGAATACAGAGGTTGCTGGTTGCTCAGCAGGCCTGTCACATGGACTCACATCTCCTAGGGGCACTGGGGCAATGAACACAGTTTCGCACTGCTAACCACTGTTAAGATGGGCTCCAACCTATTAGAGTGACACCTTGTGTGCAGAGACCCTCTTGAGTCTTTGTTGTAAAATCCTTGATAAGACTTTGTATGACAAAGTGGATGTGTTGAGTTGCCTTTCATCTGTATGGCCTTTCTACAGTAGGCGCACACACATTCGTCTGTGGGCACATGTATACATACAGGCACATCTTCAGGAACTCTGATGATCTCCTTTGGGACAGTCTCTCATTTGTCTAGAGGTAAAAAAAATTAGACCAGACTAGCGCTGGTCAGCAAGTCACGCCTCAACCCCATTGGTGCTGAGATTACCAGTGAGTATGAGCATCCCTGCACATTTTATGTGGGTATGGGAGTCTCATGCTTGACAACCTTACCAAATGAGCCCTCTCCACTGCCTGCTTGGTGGCTCCCACACTGCGGAGGATGTTTGGGACAGTATGCCATCACCCTGAGTGCAGCAGGGTCCTTAGATAAATGGAACTATTCTAGACAACTGCACAAGGAACACTTGTGAAGAGCAGTATGCCATTGCCATTCTAAACCATGAAGCAGGAGCTGTTTTCTGAATGCTCCAAGACCCTAGGCAGATCTAGGCAGGGTGTGTTCAGTGTTGGAGACATGGCTAGACTACCTAAACTTGCTGAGGTCTAGTTTGATGAACCAACTGGTTTAATTGGAATGACACACAGGAGCACAGTTGTAGGTTTGCTTATAAGAACCTGAGCAACTTATGGACAACTAAAGCTTCAAGGAAAAGACTCTATTCTCCGAAGCATGCATTAACTGATCTGATATGCATTGGGATAAGTGGAGTAGTGACCACTCCCTAATTACTGGATTACCATTCCCTGTACACTCACTCCTGTGCACCTCTACAGAAACCCCCCATCTTCTCCAGGAGGGATTGTTAACAGAGCCAGTCTGCACTGATTTCAGGAGGCATCAGCTATACTGTGTCTGGAGGATACTGGGCAACAATAGCTGGCACATAACATAGGAATAGAAAAGGGGAGACTGCCAGTATTTAATGCAATGATTTATACAGTGGGGTACAGTTACAGCTCTGACCAGGGGAGGGATGCCAGAGAGAGCTGCTACTTGAAATTGTTTTTGAGCCTAACATGAACCCCAGAGACCCAGCACGCAGACTGTGGTGACAAGAGGATCACTGCTTCAAAGTCATCTACAGATACACAGGCAATTACAGGTCTAGTGTCAGGAAAAAATCACATAAACATACAAATCCCAGTCACCACCAGCAGAGAAGCAGCTACAAAAAATCAGGGAGACAGAGAAAGGACAGAGACAGAGAGAGAGAGACAGGCAGAGAGAGACAGGGACAGAGACACACAGAAACAGACAGACAGACGGACTGACTGACTCACTGAAAACCTTTTGATTTTACAAACTACGATTAAGGTACACGGGGGTAGCGATAATTGGCAGTATATGAAAAGTTATGTGCAAGTAACATGAAGTTTCCAAAGCTTGCTGTAAATCTGTGTGATAAATGTACCACACAAGAAAAGTATATATATATATATTTTTTTCATTCAATATGATGGAATTAAATTTTGAAATATATGAAAAATTATATTAAACATAAACATATTTAACAATCACAGTTGGTCAAGCTTAGGTTATAATATTATGATGAAGATTATGAAAGATTGGGAATCATTTCTAAAATAAAGTAGATGAAAAATCTGAATGCAGCTATAAGAGTTTGAATGTAAGTTTTCAGAGTTGAACAGAGACAAAGAAATAATGTAATTGAAGATAAGAGCTGAATTAATTACTAGTCGGGAAGTTTTTTTCTTCAGATTTGTTTTATTTATTTATTTATTTTTAGAGAGGTACATGAGTGTGCATGTGTATGTACAGGTATGTGCATGTGTGTGTAGGTGACCCACGCAAGTGGCAAAAATCTAACATACCCTCTTAACCACTGAAGGATATATCCAGTCGTTTCAATGAGGGAATGTTAAATGAAAACCTGGTATGATGTCTTTTAGGACCAAGATGTACAGTGCTATTATAAGCCAAGTTTGCACTCATGGCTTAACTGGAAGCAGCCATTTTGTGGGCATTTGCTCCACTTTGAGAAGCAGCACAGCCCTGGCCACTCTGTGTGCTCTCTCTCTCTCGCTCGCTCGCTCTCTCTCTCTCTCTCTCTCTCTCTCTCTCTCTCTCTCTCTCTCTCTCTCTCTCTCCTTTGTGTGTGTGTGTGTGTGTGTGTGTGACAGAGAGATAGAGAGCAGAGGGTGGCAGTGGATGACTACAAGAAACTTGTTTCCTGACACAGCAGAGCACTTGCACATGCAAGTTCACAGCAGTTGTGGCGACATGTCTGAGGTCTGTGCAAGCTCAAGGCAAACAAATGTAGAGTTAGGCATAAGTCCTACATCTTGCTGACAGGCAATTTGCAATTGCTAGCTGCTGGGGAAGGGAGAGTCAGTTGTCTTTTAAGAGGCAGTCCCTGACAGGTTGACCATTGTCCAGTGGATTGTTGCACAGCCAAGAGTGCAGGGGCACCACAAGGAGGGCTTGATGAGGCAAACTTAAGAACAAAGTTAAAGGACACAAAGTTGGCTGGGTAGGAAGGTGTGAGTGGCTCTGGGAGGCGTTGCTAGAGGGTGGAGAGGGAATATGATCAACATGCATTTTACAAAATTCTCAGAAAACTCACAATGACCCCAGCACCAGATCCAAGACATGTCCTTCTGAATGGATGCTGAGGGCTTTTGGGATACAGACGACTCCCAAAATACAGATGACTTCTACTGCCCTTGGCTG
>CM053742.1:95904884-95923785 GCA_028658305.1 Pachyuromys duprasi
ACAAATGGTATATACTCACTTATATAGACCTATAGGATAGGAAGGTCATGCTGAAATCTAAACACCTAGGTAGGATATACAGGAAGGAGGACCCAGGTTGATATGATCAATGCTCGTTTGGATGAACAAATGGGATGGACACTGAGTGGGGGAGAAAACAAGCAACAGGACAGGAGCATGCCAAGGAGGACCTCTGGGGGGGGGGGTCAATGCAGCGATGTATCAGAGCAGATATTAAGACTGGTGATCAAGCCTTTGGCAGAGGGCCAGAAGTGATGATAGTAATCGGGGAGGTTGGTGAGACTTGGGGAGAACACGAGCTCCACAAAGACCAAACTGAGCAGGGCACAGGGGTCTTATATGAGATGGTTTCTACAACCAAGGACCATGTGTGGATGTGGCCTGGAACCCCCGCTCAGATGGGGCCCATGATAGCTCAGTGTTGGACTGAAGACGCTAGTGAGGGAAACAGGGACTGTTTCAGTCATGAACTTGATGGCTGACTCTTTGACCCTCCCCCATACAAGCCAGGGAGTGACAGACTGGCTAGATCCCAGGGGAGGACATTGCAGCCAGCCCTGAGGAGACAGGATGAGCTGGGGTTGGATGGAAGGGGAGGAGGTCCTCCCCCCATTGATGGACTTGGAGGGGGTGGGGAGGAGATGAGGGAGGGAGGGTGGGGGCTACACCTGGGATGCAAAGTACCTAACCTGTGATTGATATAAAAATAAATAAATTAAAAAAAAGAAGTGTGAAGAGTAGGTCCTTATGCCTGGGAGCCAGGAGCTTCATTCCACAAATCCCCTTAATGGTGGCCCGAGGAGCAAATTGATGGAAGTAGGCCTGTTTTGTACATTTTACCTTTGCTGTTAGTGTAGCTGGAGCCTTATTGGACTAGTTTCTACAGGCAATTCGTTGCCTGTGGTGAGAATTATTGGAAGCCCTGGGGTCAGAGGAGGAAGTCTTCTCCCAGGAGAAGTCTATCCTCACAGCTCTGAGTAGAGTAATCCACATATACCTATGTCCCTCCCTTTGTTCTCTCTTGGGTCTTCTCTAGTTTTGGCTGATAGCTCCCTTATGAATGAAGGCAGCTCCTGAAGCCTTGAGTTATTCATACTGCTCACCATAGGGTTCATGTTCATGGGAATCATCACATGGTCCTGTATATGAACTTGAATTTGTTTGGAATCAAGCTGCCCAAACTTGTGAGGAATGTTTTTAATAAACCAGGAAAGTTCAATCATCAATTTAAATCAAACAAATGAATCATCTCTACAATAGGGAACTGTTACCTATCTGGTAACTACAGAGGATTCACACACCTTGCACAGCTCATAGAGAAAATAAAAGTATAGACATTTGGGTAAAGAGTTGAGGAACAATCCACAACCACATAGAGAAAAAAGGTGTGGTCCTTAGAAGTTTGAGATATGTCATTCCACATATCAGTTCGGAGCCTTAAACAGGAATTCGTCACTATTTTAAACATTAATTTGTCATTTGGAATCATGATTAGTAGGGACAAATAGGGATTAACTAACTTGAAAGCTGACTCTAACCCAGGGATAAAGTTGTCAAAGCTCTCAGACAGGGCTTCTGCCCGCTGCCCGAGCAGGTGCAGTTGAAGGCTCTGGCTCAAATGCCACACCAGATTCTGGCATCAGTGTGCCCTGAGCCAACTCTACTCACTCTCTGAAAGCTGTCACACTGGACCCCTTTGGCCTGGTTCTACTCATCTGTACCACAGCACATACCATCCTCTAGCACATTTGGTGTTTGCTCATATACTCTGCTACTGTCTACCAGGACCCTGCAGTTAGAACAGAATTTCCATTCTCACATGGATCATCACCTGTTGTCCTAGTTGACACTTAGTCAGTACTCGCAGAATCAGAGAATGCTGTAAACAGTCTATGGTGACACCACCTGAAGGGCCCTCCTGTCAGTGGGCCTCCTTGTTTAATTTCTTGACCACTTGGAAGCTGTGCCCAGGTATGTTTTGCATCTTTCTGATCCTTCTGAAGATTACTTGTTACTCGCTCACAGCCTCTGGTGAGAGATTCAGGGGAAAATAGATAGAAATTCACTCTGACATAGCCTCGGGTCCTCCTCCACCTTTGAAGGTATGGAAAACCTGTACTATAGATAAACCAGTCACTAGGAAACCATAATGCTATCATTAATGCACCATCTCATGTGACATGGTGACACAATTTATAATAATGTCATGTCATGAAAGCCATAAAAATCTGTTGGGGGAAGAATTGTTCCTCCTTCAGCAGAAGATTGCTCCTATAATTCCTTTCAGCATTAGCATGCAAGAGCTGGGGCTCAAAATCAGTGAGCTCTGGTGCCTGCATTCTTTATCACATTGGCTTCTTCTCTTAAAATGATATTTTTTAAAGATCCCATGATGCCTTTACCAAAAATAATCAATAAATAATAGTAATATAATTGGCTATCATAACACCATGAATCCCAACCCAGTGACATCAGAGGCAGCAGAAGCTATCAATGATTAACATTAACTGTGACAGTGTGATGATGCTGAAGAAGCCAGCTCTGTGGTCCAGAAATACTTCCTGAAAGCCACAGCTTGGAAAGGGCTTCCTCGGGGGGCTCTAAATATTCTTACCTACACACTTGAACCCTGGAGCTTCCTGACATTCTAGGTGCATGAGGCCCTTACCAAAGAGATGCTGCCAACACCTCCAAAGGAATGGTTGAGTTACTGGTAGTTTCTACCCCTATTATATGAGAGGAAGCTGCATTACAGGACTTGTAAACAGAATTGCCTTCCTGGATACTTAAGGATTGTGCATCTTCTATAACTCTTGGGTAGCAGTTTTCAACCTGTGGGTTGCAATCCCTTTGGGGGTGGCATATCAGATATTTTGCATATCATATACATTACAATTCATAATGTTAGCAAAATTGCAGTTATAGAGAAGCAATGAAATAAATTTATAATTGGGGGTCACCAGAACCTGAGAAACTATATTAAAGGGTTGCAACATCAGGAAGGTTGAGAATCACTGCTTTAGGTAAAGAAGTAAGAAGAATCTAGGAGACCACTGTCATCTGAGTACTCTTGAGGCTGAGGCATGAGGATCACTCTGAGACTTAGGTGAAACCCTGTATCAAATAAGCAAATAAGTAGATAAATAAACAGATTTTAGATTCTGGTTAAATGACTAATTGAATTTTTGACCTGGTTCTTGTAACATAGAAAACAAGGAAGCAAACAGTCCTGCTAAAAATTTCACAGAAAGAAAAACAGAAACCCATTTGCAGGTAGGACCTGGGCTGATCTCTGACACCAGCTCCATTTTCAGTTCTGTAATGTACAATCAGAATTCATGCTCACAACTGTGACCCCAAAGAAACCTGAGACTCTGAAACTCCAAAGAAAGAGTCAATTACCTTCCTGACGCTCTCTCTAGGATAGGAAAAGAAACGACACAGGTTTAAAAAAACTTACTAAAAAAGACAAAAGAATAATAATAACACATATGTTAACCTAGTGTCAGACAGAAGAATTGATTCATTGACAATGCCTTGGTACCCTCAGAGTAAAACCATGGTTCATTCTATAGCATCCACAACTCAAACCATCATCTGGGTTGTTTTTAAGCATCAATCTAAAAATTACAATGATATTACTATATAATATAGCTAAACACAGTTGAAAAGTTTTAACAGCTTGGTTCTAAAAAATTTTTGCCAAGATGAATCAGGCATTGAAAACAAATATAAAAGGGAGAGACGCATACATACACAGAGGGAGGGAGGGAGAGGGAGGAAGAAAGGGTGTCACTAGTCTAAATCCAGAGCAAGGGAGATTTTGGACTTGAAAAACGTAGAATACGTTCAAGGTTAGTGTATGCTCTAGTAGTTGAAGCTCTTTCAAGTTCAAATTCTCCTTGCTTTGGAAGAATTGATAATTTGGTTGGTTAATCCTCATAATTCTGATGGTTGGATCCCATGAGGGAGATAAACAAGGCTGTTTATCATATCATAGAAGACATAGAGAGTGAAGGACCAAGGGGCAGAGGGTTTTATATTAGGACATAAACACACACACACACACACACACCTACACACACCTCTAAAACACAGTTTTGTATTTTGCCTCCTAAAACCCAGAAGTTCCCACAGAACCTAAGAAGGAACACCGTGGTCAAAGTGGGAGAGATGCACAGGGAAGGATGAGAACTCTTTGAAAAAGTAGCACATGCAGTAAGAATTCAAAGGACATGAGGGCTGGGGAGCTGGCTCAGTTGGTAAGGTGCCCAGAACCCATGTATACAAGCCAGGTGTGGAAGCACACACCTGTAATTGCAGCACTGAGGAGGGGAGAGGCAGAAACAGGAGGATCCCTGGAACTCACTGGCTAACCAGCTTAGCAGAATCATTTAACTCTAAGACCAGCAAAAGACCGTCTCAAAAATAGAGTGGAGGAAGGGTTGGAAGGCACGGAGGGAGGGGAAACTGCCATTGGGATGTAATTGATGAGAGAAGAATCAAAGTTAAAATAAAATAAAAATAAATTGGATGGCAATTCTGGAAGACACATGACATTGAACTCTGGCTCCACATGCACACACATTCATGTACACAGATGCCCATATATGACAATGTATACACAGTAGCATTTTAAAAATGGAGCTCATGTTATGTGCATATAATTGTCAATAACATCCAACTCAGTGATTTTTTCCAATGTCACACAACAAGTTCCTAACTACAAAACGAGGACTTTAGAGGGAAATAAAACTGTGCCTCTTTATCTGACATTGACCAGAGACTGGCCCATGGACTTTTCTTACTTGCATTCCAAAGGTCTACTTCAGACCTAGGTGACTTTGTTTCCAAAAGTGATTAAGCTGTCTCTGCAAGTCCTCTGGACATTGCCATCCACAGACACAATTCTGGCTATTTACATACTCACACATCTCCATCTCACTTTAAGAGTCTCCTTGGCATCAAAGGGGTGTGCTGTGCCCCCCTCTCCGCACTTACGTGCCCTGAACAGTCAAGAGGAGGAGTGTTGCCTGGACCGGGTTCTGCACAGGCACCAGCCATACTGTCGTGTTAGAAACAGGCAATACCAATGGATTTTGGAAAACAGAGGGTGTGGCAGAAGTGTTTTAGCCACTCAGGCCTTAAATTCTAGATTAATAATTCAATTCTTTATAAGAAATTAGGATGAGGCGACAGAAGGGTTATCCTAGCTATCATGAAATGCATTTTCTAAAATTATTTCATTGCATTTTAAAGTGTATAATTATAAATGGTTTTATGAGCAATTTACCAGAAAATTAAAGCCTTTTGGTTTTAAAAAGAAAATCACCCCATCACTCTGGCAAAGATTTTTCTCCCAGCCAGAGAAACTATCATTCATTCACTATAGAGGGTGATCTGAAAATTCATCTCTGGAAAAGTTGCTATGCCCCTGGATGAGAGAACCTTCCAGAAAGTGAATCAGCAGGGTCTGGTGAGAAGGGAGGAGACACCGTTCCAAAGTGGAGGTTTATGCAATTTTAGCCTCCCTGTAGGTTGCAGAGCCAGGCAGGCCCTGTTGACTGATGCTACAGTCACTCTCAGCTGAGCTCCCAGGCCTTGTCCCTCAATCCCACCCCAGATTCTTGATGTTAACCCTATCCTTTGGTTTCAATTTCTTTTCTCTTAAGTTGGCCGGCTCTGAGAGCCCCGCATTCTGGCACCGAGAACGTGGTAAGCAGTCCTGTGAGGGTAACTCTAGTGATGTATGATGCGGAAGCTGCTGGCATGCACAGAATATGGAGAAGCTGAAAAAGGGTTCCTAACAAGAGTTATTGTCAGGAGGCTCACAGCTCCCTCCAGTCACTAAAAGCCTCGTTAAACTAAAGATTTGCAGTGGTTTTTTTTTTCCACTTTATTTTTACTTGCCATGTTGCTTCTTGCCTGTTTTTTTTTTTAATTTATTTTTTCATTTTCTTCTGCATCTCTGCTGGTGCTGTAAAGATGGTGTTGAATGACACCAGCCATCATTAATACTTGGAAGGGTTTCATTTAGACTGCTACCATTCCCTTGGAGTTGTAAGGAACACAGGGAGATCAGCTTCCAGATTATAAAACCACATATATGATTTGGAAAGCCTCTAATCTGTTCAGACTTAGATTCCCAGGACATAGGAATTTAGCAATAGCCTCAAATCTACCCAGGTAATGTCTCCTGAGGTCACATCAATGTCCTAAGAATACACCCACAATCCCTGTCAACTCCAAGCATCTGCTGGCTGGAAATAAGCCCTCAAAACACCATGGAAAACACTTCCCAAGTCGGAAAGCTTCCCTTTCACCTAGGACCTCCCTCCATTCCACGAGATGGAACAAGCTAATATGTGAGGTGGTGATGTTTGTTTTGTGTTTTGAGCTTGTGTCTTTATGTTTTAAGTATTAGGAGGCATAATCGCCTAGTGTGTCATTTAATTTCTGATATTGTAATTTATGCAACATTAATATGGGATGCCAGCTCCAGATCTTAGGCTTACACTACAGGAGCCAAGTTGCATATTCTGCCAACTCCATTACATCATCTAAAAAACCTAACATTTCCCATTTGCACATCAGTCTCAACTACCCAGCATACTTACAGTCTCTTCTTCTCCCAGGGTGCATGCTTGTGTGTGCTCTCTCTACACACACACACACACACACACACACACACACACACACACACACACACACACACTCCACAAGACTGGCACCCCTGAAAAAGTAGACACTATATTTGAGGTCAAGGTTTGTAACTGAAAGTAATTCCTGGAAGATATTACTACTGTTGTGTTGGCTAAAGGGTGCCTCCATGTCTGACTTTCCTTTTTTTTTTTTTTCCATTCAGACTGTTATGTAACCTAGTGCCTCCCTGCAGGATGTGAGTGGAGTGTTCATGCCTTACTTGCCTCCTTCCCATTAAATCTCCTCTGAGCAACAGACAGGGGTTTCTTCAAAGAATGGTGGTGGGGGCTCTAAGGGGTAGAGGTATATGGGTTAGCAGGTCATCTTGTAAAATACACATTGCTTCTACTTTGATTTTTTAAGCGTGGTGGGGGGGCTTTACTAAATTCCCCTGCTTTATATAATTTGCAGTAACAGCAAGTTAGGGGTTGTACTGGGTTCTGCATCCTGCCACCGCATCTATTGCAAGAAAACAAGTTCTGGGGGAAATGACACCTGAAGGTGTTATTAAAGCAAGGGAGGTCAGGATGTTGTGACCAGATCTTAGGATCCCCAAAGACCACCAGGAGCCAGGCCATGTATGCAAAAGCAAAGAACTTTATTCAGGCTTAAGCTTGGTCTTTCCACCATCACCAATGCATCAGAGAGGAGAGCATGGAACAGCTACATGGCAGGATTTTTATTTGGGGCTTGAGGAAGAACCCAGAATTCCCAGCCTAGCAGTTACATGATTGGATGATATTCAGCAAGGGCAAGCTTGTTACAGAGTGATTGACTAACATAGCATAACTAACATTGAGTGAGCTATCTATAGGCCTCAGGAATGTTAGGTTGGTGGGCTGCCCAGCACAGATGCCCCACCCTGAGATAAGATACCTTCCCATCCTTACGGTTACCTCCTGGCTATTCCTTTGGTAGGGAATTTTATGGTTTTCTTATTCCTGGGACTGGTGACCTAAGGCCTAGTTCCTGGGATTGATGACTTTTGTGGGGAGGAGGGTCAAGCCTGGTCCTTTCAGGGAGGGTCTAAAGGAAGAGGAAAGACACAAACAAGAAATCAGAGCCACTTCCTAGATACTCTGCCCCTGTTCTTTTAAAACAATCCTCCAAACACATGAAGGGAGTTTTCTCCAGCATTTCTGATTAACCCTGTTAGATAACCCACTAGCATTCTAAATCTAGGACTCCAAACAGACAATTTGCAGCTAAAAGCTCTGCAAACAAACTCGAAGATCTACCTGGTGGTCCACTGAGGCCGCCCTCCCTCACCCCAGCCCAAGCCTTCACCCACTTTTCCTTTCTTCCTGGTTCTTGTTGCCCCCATTCCTCTTTCAAACAAAGTTTCAGTGCAGTCACTCTTCGGAAAACGCCTTTAATTAAATGGTGCCCCCTCCCTTCCTCCAGCATGTGTCATCCTGATGGCTTTTACTGTACTCGAATTCCATGAATGGGAAAGTGCCTGGACAGGAGGTCTGGCTAATGTGGGGCGGGAGGGGGTGAATACTGTAAAACAGCCAGCAAGTGATCAGCCAACTAGCACATCCAAGAAAAAGGGAGCAGCTCTCATTCCCCTTTCAGTCCCTCCCCTAGCCGCCAAACCTTGCTGGAGAGACTCTGGGTCCCAGGCCTCTGGGTGGTTAGCAGGAGCCAGCTTCCTCCGGAGTGACAAGCGTGATTTATACTGTTGTGCTCAGTTCGTGAGAACCCCAAAGGCCAGGAATAGACTCCACTGTAAACACATGAGAGTTTTAAAAATTGTTATTATTGTATATGTGTTTGAACACGGGATACAGCTTCCCGAGGAAACAGGAGGGGAATGCAGCCCAAGGTCTAGGAGAGCAAGGTTTCTAAAGGAGGGGGTGGGGATCCCACAGCAGCTTCTGACACCTTTAAGAATGGACACACACACACACACACACACACACACACACACACACACACCTGACCCATGCATGCTGCTGGCGCCTTGGTCAGGCCACTTTAAGAAAACGCCTTGAGAGGAGCAAGCATTCTTGTCTCCCTGGTCTCCTCCTTCACACACTCCAGACACCATCAGGAAATAAACTAATGGCCCAGAGAGGGCTCCTCCTTTACCCTGGCCTACCAGCACTGAACTCTGATCACCCCCAGTTTCCCTCAGAAACGCTGGGCATTGCGGAGGGGGCAGGATTCCCAGACAGAAACAAGTTTGGATGCTTTTCTAGGCTTGTTTGCTGTCGCAGTCACTCCCTCCAATCATACCTGGAGCACCCCACTCCACAGCTGCCCTCCCTGCACGCGCTGCACAAGCTCCCTGGCAGCCCCCTCTAGGTCTGCCAGCTCTGAACCCCTCGCTACAAAGTTGCGCTTCTCAGGCTCGCTGCGTCCTGCTGAGCAACACCACTACGTGCAGTGGGCGGAAACCCAGATTCCTCGGGCTTCTCCTTCAAACCCACCTCCAGCACTCCAGAGAAGAAGCTACCTGCGTCCTTCCCTCTAAGCCATGGGAGCGCGCCTTTTCAGCCTGTCCCCTGAGAGGGAAGACTCAAACAAAAGCCTGGACTCCTGCTGCGGGGGAAGGGGTAAGCAGGTGAGCAAAAAACTATCAAAAACGGTAATCACGGAAGCAAGCAGCCACAAAAAGACCTCCTCCTCTTAAAAGGACACTACCGCTTTAAAAGTTTCTTTGTCCCCACTCCTCCCTCTCGGTTTCTTTGTGGTGGGGGCAAAATCTTATTTAATTTGGACAACCCGTCTTAGAAGAAAATAATATATGTAATCAAGGGGGAGGTAGGGTTTGAGTCTCCCTGCTATCAACTCTCTGATCAGTCCTACAAGCCCAGCACTGGTTTGCAAAAGTTTGCAACATTTGTTGGGGTCCGCAAGGGAGGGGGAGGGGTGACGGCTGCTCAGGACACAGTTACAGGGTGGCGGGCGCCAGCACCAGTCCACGGAATCCCACGTGTCTCCAGCTGACCAGGCACGCGCTTCTCGGGGAGCCCAGTCCCCTCCGGATTTGGCACACTGCTCCCACCGCCCCCCTGTCGGCAGCTGGGTCGCAGTGTCTCATACCTCAGTTGGAGCATGCATAGCTCTGCCTGCGCCCAGCACCTCCCTCTTGCGGCTCGCGTGGGGTCTCCCTGGAGCAGACCACTGCTCCCTGGCTGGCTGGCTGCCCGGTCGGGAGCTGCGGGAGCTGACTCCATACCCCCACCCCCACCCCGCCCCTGCATTGTAGAGATCAGCAGAGATGGTGAGTTCTGAGACTTCCTTTATCTTGTTTCCAGAGCTAAACTAAGGCACCAAAAAGAAAAAGGAAAACAAACAAACAATAAACGGAAAAGGAGACGGGCAAGAGCAGGAGGGGCCTAGCCAGGCGAGAGACTGAGTGGCAGTGGACGAGTGTGAGACCAGGGGAGGTGAGGCTGGTTTGGCCACAGGCAGCACTATCTAGAGCATCTCCAGCAGACCCTGCACCCATACTCCCCACGCTCCAGACCCCAGACCAGGAGCCACCCAAGGCTGCCAAATTTGGGATGTGGGGAAGAGAGAGGGAGTAGAAAGAGGGGTTGCCTCTTGCTCCCCAATCCTTCATCTCTTCTTTAACCCAGCCACAAAAAGGAACAGTTGGGGAAGTATGGCTATGTCTACTTTTGGGATTCCTACTTTTGGGAGCAGTAACTCTGTGTCCCCTATCAGCAGCTTGGGAGGAGTAGACAAATCCAGTTATCTGCATTGGGGCACTTGCTGGTAACTTCAGCTCTCTGCACTCCTGGTCTGAGCTTGGGGAGAAACTAAAAGGGAATTATAAACTGACTGACACTCCCCAGAAGGAGGAAGGTGGGAGGATAGAGGAGGACATGGCCCATTTTACTTTGAGATGCAACAGTCTGGGGGTTCCAGTTTTAGATATGACTGGGTCTAAAATAAATTTGTATGATTTTAGGATGCGTATGGCCAGTCAGTAACTAGTGTTATGGAAAGATGTTTCTTTCAGCTTGTTTACTGTTTTTCTCCATGAATGATCCAGAAAATATTTGGCATTACACTATTTTGTAAAGCAAACTTTGGCCAGTTTGGTGAAGGGCTCTCTGAGCCCATGAAACAGGCCAAGCTGTATCTGGACTACAATGTTCCTGCTAGTTTTTGATTCTCATTGGTAGTTTTGATATTAAAAGCACAGGCGCATACACAGCAGACAGACTTCCTAGAGAGGTATTAATATTGTCTGGATAAAAAAAAAATCCAGATAATTAAAAGGTCTTATCTTTATAAGGCTTGAAAAAAAATCCAGATAATTAAAAGGTCTTATCTTTATAAGGCTTGATTCTGTGCTTTCTTCCCTTTGGAGCACACACATCTACTGGCTGATACTTAAGGAAAGCTGAGAATTAAGTCTGAGTGCCTCCACCTCAAACTCCAGTATGCAGTCCCACTACTAATGAGATGGGTGGTGAAAAGAGAGAACGGGTTTCTCTCCCTCAAGAGTGAAGCCACCATTTCCTTTTATTTTCAAAGACGCTGAGGAAATCAGACCAGTTTTATAACCCCACCTGCTAAGTCTCTTTCTTTTGTTGGTATGTATATGGTTTCAAAGCTGACCACTCTTCATTGGACAACCAATAAGGGTTCATCCCGGAGAGAGGCTAATTCTCCTTTTCAGCAGTTGTCTGTAGTTCAGTGTCTTGAAACAGGACCTTTTCCACATTAACCTGTCCATTGATATCACTATTGTTCTAGTCAAGTTTATGTCATTTCTAAGAGAGGCTGTTTCATAGCAGAGTACCTGGATCTTACAGAGTTTCTGTCCCTCTTCCACAGTGTAACCTAAGCCATAAATACAGGAGCTGTGATATAGATGTATCCATGGGGGCTGGCCTCTCCATGATCAGTTGGTCTCTGCATTGTGTCCAGTTGTGCTTTTCTATGTAGGTCTACAATTGCTGTAAAGAGAAGCTTCATTGATGAGGCTGGTGGTAACTATAGTTACCTGTGTTTATAAGGATAATATGTGGAATGTAGTAATAAATTTTGCTGTTGTAGTAAAGTGGTGGCAGTAGTTTCTGGTTATTCAATTGGTTCTTTTATGGTTCTCCTTCAACCAATTGGAATAGGTCACTCTAGAAACATCTTCCAGAAAAGAAAAATCAGGGAGGCCCTTCCGGCCTTCATCAATTAGGAGGCAGATTTCTGTGAGTTTGAAGCAAGCTTGGTCTACATAGTGAGTTCCAGGCTAGCCAGGACTACGTAGAGAAATGCTTTTTCAAAACAAAGTGAAACAAAATGAAAAAAAATGAGATAGAATCAGTTCCAGGGGATCAGAGAAATATCCCAGAAGGGGATGGGGGCAAAATTTTCCTAGCTCAATATAGTCGCTACTTCTGCAGTTTAAAACAATGGGAAACTCAAGTGCTGATCCCCAGGGGAAAAGTGAAAGTGAACTAGACACTCTCGACTGTCAGTCATTTTTACTAGACTATAAATCACTGGGGTTGGGGAAGCATTTGAATCTGGAAGAACACAGTGCTTAAGTTTATTTTCTTTCCCTTCCTGGTGTCCCTTTCTGATCACTGTTTAAGACTTTCCAGTTTCCCAGGTATTTGGAGAGACAGGAGCCTCCTTTACACCCTTCTCATGGACAAAAGGCAACAATGTTTGCTTTAAAATGATTATTTTTCCTTACACTCAGTTCTCTGATAGGCTCTGGCTCAGAAAAGCTACTCTTTGCAGAAGAAATAAGTCTAAAGCCACGTTTTGATTGCTGTTTTTTTCTCCCCCCTCACTTCCTATCCAGGAGTCCAGGACCACTTCACCAGTCACAGGCTCCCCTCCTGATGGTGACACCGCTTTCCCCTGTGCTAAGGTAAATACAGAAAACCTCAGAGTTCATTTAGAATCCTCTCATACTCCAGGCTCTAACTGTCCTCATCATAATATATTTGCTAGGTTCCTTCAGTTCTTGGCTCTGTCATCTTCACCTCCTTTTTGCAGTATTCTGTGGAGAGCTGTTTGTTTGTCAAGCTGCTTTGTTATTGAGTATTCAGTGAAAAACGTGTTTTCACCCTGGCCTTCACCTTGAGACAGAGATAAGAGAATATTCAGCCAAGTTTCTTAAAACGCGTTTGTGTGACCTTGGACCATATCTGCTACAAGGAAGTAGTTTTAGAAAACAAGTTTGGCAGTCCCACGAACTTCTTTCTTTTATTGATGTGACTTGTTTTTGTTTTGTCTATTAAAAAGAATTGTGGAATAAACACAGGTTGCAGTCTTACTGACAGCCCTCTCGAGCTGATCCTGAGTGTAGTATGACTTGCTTTAATTATTTCAGTCCTTGCCCCCCCCCCGAAACTGTTCAGTTCTGCCCACTGGCTCTAGCAGTATTCATTCAGTATCAGACATGATTGTTCCCCACAAACCATTGCAGTAACCTTCTGGATAACTGGCTTTCAGTCTCCTAACTACTCGAATCCATTCATTCTAAATAGCACTGCCAAGTTAATTACCCTGAACTACAAGCTCTCATTTCCCACCATGTCACTCCCATGCTTACAAGACTTTAATGACTCCCCATTTCCTATCCAATTAGCTACTAACTACAAAGTATTCACAGTTCTACACCACTTATCTTTTTTTAAAGAAGTATTATGTATACAATGTTGTGTCTGCATATACACCTGCATGCCAGAATAGGGCACCAGATTCCATTGTAGATAATTATGAGCCACCATGTGGCTGTTGAGAATTGAACTCAGGACCTCAGCAGCCAGTGCTCTTAACCTCTGACCCATTCTCCAGTCTATCTACCTTACTTATCTTGGCACTTCTACACCAAGGATGGAAAGCAGATATCACCTCAAGTTGGTTAAAAAGTTGTGGGCTGGGACTGATAATTGCTGTCTCCCATGGGCGGAAGGATAGGAAGTGTGACAAGCATGCAAGTTTGAGTTTTCCAAACTGAGTTACATAATTCCTATATTCAGTCTTCAGGGCAGAGTGGGCAATGATACCTCCTTCTGCCTCCTTGGTGTCCAGGTTGCGTGTCTCTTTTCTCTGAGTGCCTTCCCTGCTTCCCTGCATTCTCTGTTTACTGGTATCTATGTTTTATTCAAGCTCCAGTTGCATACCAATATTTAATCTGTCTTGAAGCTTCTTTTGCTATGTTGTTACAGGGTCTCAGACTCCAGAATGACCTCGAATGTCTGATTCTCCTCCCTCCACCTCCTGAGTGCTAGTTTAACTGGTATACATGGTTATATATACATGTATGTAGTATTAGACATTGAACCCAGAAATTCATGCATGCTATCCAAGTACTCTGCTAATGGAACCGTATCCCCCTGTACCCCTTTTTGTTGTTCACATCTTTATACTTTGAATTATTCTTTAAAATTGTCCTGTGACAGTTTCATACATCTTATCAGACCCATCTACCCAACTTTCCTCTTCCATTAACCCCTCAAAGCTCCCTTCCTAACAAGGCTTACCTCAGACTTTCATGTCCTTCTTTTAACAAACTGCCAGTTAGTGCCTCCCATATGCATATCAGTGTGGAGCCATCCACCAGCTTTTGGGCAACCTAGTAGGAGCCACACCCCTGAAGCTAAATGACTCTCACCCTTACCGCTCCTTCCTCAGCTGCCAACTGCCAATAACTCCTTAGTTAGGGGAGGGGCTCACAAAGCCCTGTTAATGTATAGCTTTCTTTCAGCATGCATGTTGGAGTGTTGGTTGGCTTGATATTGGACTGGTCATGATAGCCACTATGAGCCCATAAGTTCAATAGTCATGTCAAGCCAGAAGATGGCATTACATAAAACTCTCACCCACCCTCCATCTTCTATGGTGTTTCCTCAGCCTTTGGGTGCCTGAATTGTAGTACCCAGCTATACCTCTCCTAAGACATCTAATATTATCTTTGTAGGTGTTTCAGGATTATTTGAGAATTTATGTTATCTTCCCTGGGAGATGATAACCGTTCTTTTTCATTTTTTTTTCAAGACGGGGTTTCTCTGTGTAGCCTCGGCTCTTGGCTGTCCTGGACTTGCTTTGTAGACCAGGCTGGACTAGAACTCACAGAGACCTGCCTGCCTCTGCCTCTGCTGGTATTACAGGCTCGTGCCACCAAGCCTGGCTACGATAGCAGTTCTTGAAGACAATCATCATGCCCTTGTAGGTAGTAGGCAGCCATTAGAGTTAGTAGGTTTGGGAAATGGAACTGAACTGATCAGAAAATAACGTGTCCACACAGTGATCCCATTACACAACAAGAATGAGAGCCTGCATAGTTCAACTTTCAATCACTTGGAATAAGGCTTTCCTTCCTAGATAAAATATTACCTGACATCTATGGGCTCTTAAAATTTATATATGCAAAAAAGTTTGTAGTTATTTTGTTGCATTTTTTTGGAGAGGGAAAATAAAAATGATGGCACCATATATCAGAATTTCCTTAGGAGCACGGAGTTTCTACAACACTCACAAAAACAAAGGACTCAGAAAATTAAAACTGAATGCTTAGACAACAAGTTTCTTTTCTTTCTTTTTCTTTTCCTTTTTAAATTTATTTATTATGTATAGTGTTCTGCTTGAATGTACTCCTGCCACCTGAAGAGGGCATCAGATCTCATTATAGATGGCTGTGAGCCACCATGTAGTTGCTGGGAATGGAACTCAGGTCCTCTGGAAGAGCAGTCAGTGCTCTTAACCTCTGAGCCATCTCTCCAGCCCCAGTCTCTCAAAATAACTTCGAGAAACTGAAATAGAGCTATGTGCTGTACTAGAATCTAATGATAATGTGGTCCTGCTCCTGCACGTGTGACAAAACACCTTCTGCTCCTATAGAGGATGTGGTCCATACCCAGGACCACAAGAGCCCTTAGCCTAAACCCAAAAAGCAAAGCTTGGGTTGGATAACCTTTGTATTAATGTAATCTGACTGGCCCCTACAGCCTCAGGTTTTGGTATTCAGTCTTCAGCTGGTGATGATATGTTGAGAGGCTTTTGAATCTAAGAGGTGAGATCTAGCTACGGGATTTAGATCATGAGGTGCTGGCCTTTGGAGGCTATGATGGGCACCTACTTCCTGCTGTATTTCTCTGCTTCTGGATCCATTATCATGGAAACAGCTTCCATCATGCAAATCCTGTTGCCACAAAGGGAGCTACCTCACCCAGTTTTGTCTGGCCTGATGGTTTGAAACACTGAGCCAAAATGTATCTCTTCTTTTAAAAAAATGTTTTATTCATGTGTATTAGTCAGATTGACTAAAACCACAAACCTTTTGGTGGTAAGATCAAACTCAAGCATGGTAAATTCACAGACTCGAAGAGGTAAAAAAAAAAAAAAAAAAAAAAAAAGGAAATGGAAACCTGCAGTGATCGCATGGGAAGGGCCCACTCCATCTGATCCATCTGATCCCACTGTACCAGTGAGGAAACTAAAGTACAGAGAAGTGGCTTCCTCATAGCAACCCAATTGATCAGGAACATTAATTAATTTTAATTAATTTTATAGGGATTGGTTGTTGAAATGACAATGGCTTATATATGTTGAGTTAAATAAAAATATATTTTTGAATTATATTTAATTTCATCTTTCAACCTTATTTAAAAGCTGACCAATACGAGCTGGAGAGATGGCACTTTTTCTTCTTGCAGACAGCCCCTGTTCACTCCTTAACACCCATTTGGTGTCTCATGACTATCTGTCAGTTCAGTTCCAGGAAGTCTGTGTTCTCTTCTGAGTTCTGAGGGAACCCAGCATGCATCTGGTACTCATACATACATTCAGGCAAAACACTCAGACACATAAGAGAAAATTAAAAAATAAAAATAAAAAAGTTAAATCTGACCATTAGAACATTGAGATTACTGTGTGATTGACATTCTAGATCTATAAAGCAGGGCAGTGTAGACTGTTTCTGGCACACAGTATGTATCTTAAAGATTTATTGAGAGTCACTGTGAAGGCTCAGCTACAGACACCATTGAGTTAACACCCATTTTCACCTTTCTTAAAACTCTAATCGTGCTTCTGCAGTTTTTATCCGGCTGGGTGCTAGGTGATGAAGCTCCTGTGACATGTAGGGAAGGTGAGACCTTCAGGCAGTAAAGCTCCGTGCCCACCTTTAGCATTGCAAAGAGTTGAGGCTGAAGTCTGTTATCAGTCAATTGGTAATGGGCCTCAGGGCTTGTGGCAGGGAGGAATGGGTCCTGGGCAGCTGGTTCCCTCTGATAATTTCTGGAGCCATTGCTGTGGTGTTCCAGAACAGAAAAGCTTTTGACAGCATGTTGCCTTTCCTCCCCTAGTAAGATCAACTTATTGTGTGCATGCGTGTTCATTTCTGGACTGCCTAGTCTGTTCCCGTTTGCCTGTTCTTTTGTAAATACCACATTGTCTGGTTGATTGTAGTTTCTGCATTTTTTTATTCCACCCCATTATAATTAGGGGAATGTGAATGGCCCCATGTGGCTAATGATCATTTTACTTGAGAGTACAGACTGCTCATTTCACATTTTAGTTTTTCCCCTTCTGAGCCTCCTTTCCATGGGTATTCATTGATAGATATTTAGCTTCACAGACATTTAGCTTCTATGACGAGTTATTTTGTGTAAAAAATACATGAAAGGCACAGCAGAAGATTCTAACATGAATCAGGCAGACCATCTGCCCTCTGTAAGGACATAAGACTAGTTCATATGTATCTGAGCTTTTTAAAAATTATTTATATTTTATTTTTATAAATAAACTTTAAACATATTTATTTTATATTAATCACAGGTTATGTACCTTGTATCCCAGCTGTAGCCCCCTCCCGCATTCCCTCCCTATCCCTCCCATCCCTCCCTCATCTCCTCCCTGCTCCTTTCCAAGTCCACTGATAGGGGAGGACCTCCTCCCCTTTCATCTAACTCTAGCCTATCAGGTTGCTTCATGAATGGCTGCAATGTCTTCTTCTGTGGCCTAGCAAGACTGCTCCTCTCTCGGGGGGTGGGGATGTGGGTTGAAGAGACAGCCATTGAGTTCATGTCTGAAATAGTCCCTGTTCCCCTTACTAGGGTACCTGCTTGGGTACTGAGCTACCATTTGCTACATTTAAGCAGGGGTTCTAGGTTATATCCGTATATGGTCTTTGGTTGAAGAAACAGTCTCATAAAAGTCCCCTGTGCCCTGATATATTTGGTCCTTATGGAGCTCCTGTCAATTCAGGTCATACTAATTCTCCCCTCTTTCATATGGTTTCCTGCACTCTGGCAAAGGGTTGGTTATGTGTCTTAATATTTGCTTTGATACACTGCCAGGTAGAGTCTTTCCGAGGCCCTCTGTGGAGGGTTCCTGTCCTGCTACTTGTTTTCTCCTACATCCAATATCCATCCCATTTGTCTTTCTTTTTTTGTTGTTGTTTTTTAATGCTATTTATTTATTTTTATATCAATCACAGGTTAGGTACTTTGCATCACAGGCATAGCCGCCTCCCTCATTCCCTCCCACTCTCCCCATCCCTCCCTCATCTCCTCTCCACACCCTCCAAGTCCACCAATTGGAGAGGATCTCCTCCCGTTCCATCCGACCCCAGTTCATCTTGTCTCCTCAGGGCTGGCTACCATGTCCTCCCCTGGGATCTAGCCAGGCTGTTACTCCCTGGCATGTATGGGGGAGGGTCAAAGAGCCAGCCATTGAGTTCATGACTGAAACAGTCCCTGTTCCCCTTACTAGGGTCTAGAGTTGGACACTGAGCTACCATGGGCCACATCTGAGCAGGAGTTCTAGGCCATATCCATACATGGTCCTTGGTTGGAGAAACAGTCTCATAAAAGACCCCTGTGCCCTGCTCAGTTTGGTCTTTGTGGAGCTTTTGTTCTCCCCAAGTCTTACTAACTTCCCCTATTTTTATTATTATTTCCCGCCCTCTGCCTAAGGCTTGGTTGGGAGTCTTAATATCTGCCTTGATTCATTACTATATGGATTCTTTCAGAGGCCCTCTTTGGTATGCTCCTGTCCTGTTGCTTGTTTTATCCTCCATTCAATGTCCATCCCATTTGTTCATCTAAACGAGCATTGATCATACCAACCTGGGTCCTCCTTCTTGTATATCTTCCCTAGGTGCATAGATTTCAGATTGACCTTCTTATCTTATAGGTGTATATAAGTGAGTATATACCATATGCTTCTTTCTGCTTTTGGGATACCTCACTTAGGA
>CM053742.1:95924285-95953402 GCA_028658305.1 Pachyuromys duprasi
GTAGTTGTTAGGAGATGGCTTAGTTCTCTGGGATAGATGATCTCTTGGCTGAGACCATGGAGGGTCCACATGGTCTGGCCCTGTTCCCCTACTGTCCACCTGATTGGTAATGGTTGAACTAAACCTCTCCCTCTAAGCCCCTTTGCTCATCCCTGTCTAAAGTTTTGTTATTTTCTGACTTTGACTGTTTGCTAGTTATTGTGTGGTGCTGTAACCTCTGAGGTTTTCTCTCTCCCAACTGTCTTTTACTACTCAACTCTCTTCTCATGCTGTCAAGAAGCAGCTGCAATTGTTCTTCCTATTCTCCACATCTCCAGGATGGTTGTGAAGGGCTTTCCTGAAACAGGGATGGGAGGCTGTCTTAGAAGCTGTCTTTGCTTACTCCCACAATGAGCTGCAGTAGAAGCCCAGCAATATTAGAAAACAATACTACCACATGTGCTTGCCCTAAGGACCTGGTGGCCTGCCTGGCCGGATGACACTATCTGCAAGCCCCGTCCTTCTCTCATCTGTCAGTTTGGCCCTCTCATACTCAGTCTGCACAAACTCTTTGTTTCTCATTCTAGTGGTTCTGGTGTGACTCTTTCAACCCTAACCCTTCTTTAAGCCCCAGCATCTCTACAACATATGTGAGCAACTTGCAAATTTGAACATGGGTGCTTTCCCCTCACTACCAACAGAGACATAGTTCCTGCATCAGTACCAAACCGGCATTCTGAGATAAATGTCCCAGGATGCTGCTTCGCAGGGTTTAGGGAAAGCAGGTAAGCGGCCCCATATTCAGGGGAAAGTATGTAATCGATCACATATTCAGGGTGCCCTCAAGTCTTTTCATTGCCTTCCCTTTCTGCAGCACTCACGGGACATTGGCATCTTTTTTTTTACTACTGGCAATTTCCTCTCTGCGCTTAGCAATGGAGTGATGGAGAGGGATTTGGTCTGTGATGATGGACTCAGCACACTAAAAGATGGATGCCTTGTTATATAACCCAGATGAGCTGAGGATTGTGCTATGCTAGTATCTAACTCAGCCCCCTCTGGTGACCTTTTGAGTGATAAGACTACAACTGTCCTCCAAAGGAGCTAAGGCCACCAGAGAATTTCTGGCCTGTAGAAGTCTTTGTGAAGGCCACAGGCCAGAGTAGAAAGGCTGCTGGATCTAGGTCCTCAAAAGCTAGTTTGTACATGGACTCCTTGGTAAAGCTTTGTCCCATTTAGGTGTCTGCAGGGAAGCTACATTCAAAAGATTCAATTTGATCATGGGGCCAGTAGAAGGCAATGAGGGAACTAAGGCAAACCATTCCCAAGGAAGCAGAACCTGTATGCTACCTGTGTGTCACAGAGAGGGTAAGTGAGAAATGATCCATAGGATTCTTAACTTCTCCAATGAGAACTCAGAGGTCCACAACTCTAAATGGTCCCCTGTGTACTGTTAAACCCTTGGAGTACTACACATACCTGACTCTAGCATCTAATCCTGAATATGGAAATATTCAATTGATCATGGATTATTACAAATCTTAATGAACATATATGGCTTTGAAAAATGAATGAATCTCTGTCTGTTTCTCTCTCTCTCTCTCTCTCTCTCTCTCTCTCTCTCTCTCTCTCTCTCTCTCTCTCTCTCTCTCTCCCCCTCCCCCTCTGTGTGCGTGTGTATTTAAATGATAGCACTTTTAGCCAGGTACTCTCTTGTTCTGCCAACACAGAACATCCTGGTTGAGCAAATTAATGAGATCCTGCGTGTGGAAAAGGGTCTTGATGTTGGTGAGCCTTCTGAATGTGCTTATTTTTCAGCTTATGACAACCTAGCCTGTGATTCACAGCTCCCCATTCAGAGTTTATAAGGTGTGCTGGCTAAATGTTAAGAGTGATAAGGCTTATTCCCCGCCAAGGCTTCATATCATTCTATAAGATGTCACCTACCATGAAGAGTCAGATTGTTAAGGCCTATCTATTGGGAGTCAGTCCATGATACCACTCTGGCTTTTTTACTTTGGTTGGGGAAATATTTGGGATGAATGGAGTTTCAAAAGACAGGGATGACTCCTGTTTGGTCACTAGGTACAAGATGAAGAGTCAAGTCTTGGCTCATAGGCTCTGGAAGCTTCCTATTTTTCTTGCTACTCTGCCCCAATGCAATGGGTGACTATGACACAGCTTTGCTCTCCAGCTTAACCCAGGGAATCTTGGTTATATTTTGAGTCCCACAGAAGTGTTCCGGTTCCCCAAGTGTCTGTCATCAGGACTTTTGGGGGAGGGTACCCATGTGTACTTTACCTGTGCCTTCACAACATGTATATATTTTAGTAAGTTTTTACTGTATTAGGCTTATATACTATTCCTCAGATGCTTCTTAATTTTAGCTGTCTCTCCCTGTCCCACAATCCCTCCCCATCTCCCATCCACAATTTGATCTTCCCATTGCAGCTGCTCCATATATCCATAAATGCCTATTCTTTCCTTTTCCTAACAAGGTCTATCTGTATATCTGTCCCCTTTGGTTCTTTACTTTATACTTCACCCTCTTGGCAGAGAAAATGAACCCATTATGTACTCCTAGACAACATCATTTGAGAGCTCTCATCTGGGACTCAGTTCTCTCTTTTGGTTAGCTCCATCTTGCAGTAAAAAAGTTGTGTAGATTATGAATGGAAGAGAATCGGGGACCTTTCTGCTAGGCAGCCATCATTTTTAAAGATGAGTTGCCTACTGGAGCCAGGAGCAACAAAAAGTTGCCCTTGCATGAGAGGCTGACCCTTTTTGCTTTTGTGGGGAGTAAAGATGCCAGGACTATCTTAGATTATAAGCAGACACATCACAGAGTGTGATTACAAGCCACAGGAAAGCAAGGGTTAATCTCATTACCTGGAAACTGATTTTGGGAGAACTACTATACCAGGTCAGCGACACCCCTCCAGGCAGAGGGCTGAAAGTAAGGAGGTGGTTATTTAACTTTTCCTGAAGCTGTTGGTTTCATTTACCAGTTGATCCAGGCACTTTGCTATCCTGCCTCCTGCAAAGGTGGAATGAATTATACCCACATAGCCTCAGGGGAAAGTATTTCATTTTTTATATTCAGTTTGACTGTGGCTTGACTATCCCTTAGGTGATAGGGAATCCTGGTCACAGGATGGCAGGCGTTTGTTTGTTTGTTTGTTTGTTTGTTTGTTTGTTTGTTTTCCAAGACAGGGTTTCTCCATGTATTCCTGGCTGTCCTGGAACTCACTATGTAGACCAGGCTGGTCTCAAACTCAGAGATAAGCCTGCCCTTTTCTCCCAAGTGCCAGGATTAAAGATGTATGATACTACCATCTGGCACAGGAGGGCAGTTTTAACTACAATACTATTCCAAAATTGGATCTATTCTGTAGGAGAGGAGGAAAATGGATTGAAAATCGATATGTTCCGCTTCTCTTTTATTTAAGAAATCACCCCCCCCCTCAAAAGAAACCACATCTTAGAAACCCATCACCTGATAATTCTGTGCTTTCCAAAAGCCTTCACCTCTCTATCCACACCCATCTCTCCAGTAGCCCTCAGTACTGAGGGAATCTCTTTCTCCCTTATTCAGGAGAGCTATTCATGACTAGTCACCAAGCTGCATCTTTCCTACTCACAAGAATGTTCCCCTATGTGAGTGAATGAAAGGGAACCTGTACAAGAGTTAGTTGTCTATCATTTTTCCCCTTATCAGAACTAAAGGAGAAAAGACAGGCTGTGGGCAGCTAAACTGAGCAAATACAGACTTAAAAGAAATTACCCAGCTCTGTGACTTGGCCTGGAAAGATATAAGGTCACTTTTAAGACAAACTGAGACCCCATTTGAGAAAACATGAAAAAGGACAGAGGGAACATTTAAGGGCTATGTTAGAGGTTTAAGCTTCAAGGGAGCCAAGAGCCCCAAGACTCATAGCATTAAAAACTGGCTGACTTCCCTTGCATTTGAGGTGCAATATTTACTCCAAAGCTTCAAATTACATAGGCAGGCTAAGGCTACCCAGGTAACATTTGGGGAAAATTCATCAAGGTTATGGGACATTTATGAATATTCACTTCAGGGAAAACAAATAGTTTGATTGCCTTCTTTTCTGGTTTCTGCTAGTGGAAAGCAGGATGCAGTACACTTCTTTGTCATCGGTAAAGGAAGAATGACTAGTCCAACCAGTCTTTTCTTTCCTTGTGGCCACTCAGAATGGGAAGATAAGGGGGAACCTCCAGGGGATACTCTGGAGGACACAGACAAAGAAGACATGGGAGGCATTCGGATATGTGTTCCTTTTCTTTTACAGAGAAGTAAGAAGGCCACTCTAGGCTGTATCAGCCTGTATGGGTTAGAAAGAATTCCTGGTGTTTTTCTGCACTTAAGCCTAGTCTAAAGTTCAAACCTAAAGGGTTTTTTAAAGAGTTCTCTTTGTCAGAGGCAGGATAATGAAGTTCTTTTCAGGTTGTCTGCCTCTACTTCCATTCTTGCTTAAGATTTTTAAACAATTAGACACTCCAAATCCAGCAAGGGACGATCTCAGGTTAAATACTGGAAAAGTGGATACCTCTTTTGTCTTGCTCTTGCTTAATTAGGAGGGCAAACTGCTGTATACCCATGATGACCTTATAAAGTCAAAAAATAGAGGGAGATCCTTCAAAATTAACTGCACTGTCTCAGATAACACTCCAAAAAAGGAAATGCTTCTGTCTCTTGCCAGTTCCCATTCCCAACAGATAAGACTTGTTTGGACAAGTCTATGCAGGTAATAATAGAGGGCAGATGCCCAGGGTCTAGCCCTTAATCCCCCAACTCAAAGTCTCTTGTTCAGTGTACAGCACTGAGTAACTTCTTGATCCTTCCAAATAGTAACCATTTTCTACCTTCAGTTTTATAGAAAGACACATTTTTGTTGTTGTTGATGATGTTGTTATATTTGTAAATTACCAGGCACTGTTTGAGCTTACCGACAAGCTAGCTTTGAAGACAGGATTTGACCCTCTCACTCCAGACCCCAGCACTGTGTCTCAAAGTGTTATCCAAAGCCCCCTTTCTGAGTCACACTTGCCCCTGAGTCTATGACAGGAAAAAGAAAAACAACCAGAGAGCACAAGAGTCAAAGCATTGTGTCCTTTAGAACAGCTAAAGGGTAAACTATTTCCAACAGGCCACTGTTACTTATCTCATGATGTAAAGATGCTTGTAGTGAGTACAGCTAATGAGGTGCTCATCCACAGAGAAGATGAAGGACTTCCTGGGTAAAAGTTTCTTAACCCATTCATGGAGATAACTTAGAACCCCTGCACAGATGTAACCCATGGCATCTCAGTCTCCAAGTGGATTCCCTAGTAAGGGGAACAGAGGCTGTCTCTGACATGAATTCAGTGGCTCTTTGATCACCTCTCCCTGAGGTTGGGGCAGCCTTACCAGGCCACAGAGAAATACAGTACAGCCAGTTCTGATGAGACCTGATAGGCTAGGGTCAGCGGGAAGGGGAGGAGGAGCTCCCCTATCAGTGGACAGGGGGAGAGGCATGGGAGGAGAAGAGGGAGGGAGGGTGGATTTGGGAGAGGTTGAAGGAGGCAGCTAAAGCTGAGATACAAAATGAATTAACTGTAATTAATAAAAAAATAAATGTTTAAAAAGTTTCTTAATCAATAACTCCAGTAAGAAAGTTTTAACAGGGATTTCTCAATTAATTCTGGGGATGTTGTAAGCATCAATTTGCTGATGTTCCACTATATACCTGCTGCTCTTCTGTACTTGATACTTATATACACTCAAAACCAAACGTGTGGTATGGTAAACTGCATAAACTACAAAATACAGGGCAAAAAGACTTGGAGCTGGAGCTAGGGAATCAGACTATAAAATATGACCAAGGCCAGAAGAAAACACAAGAGATCCTCGAACTGGATCTCCTGGGACTGGAATATGATGGCTGTGAGCCACCATGTGGCTAAGAATTAAACTTGGATCTTCTAGAAGAACAACCAGTGCTCTTAAACCACTGAGATATCTCCCCAGCCACTTTTTGTTTTGAGGAGGAGTCAAAACAAAAATGTAAAATGACATTCAGATTAAAAAAAACATAAAAATAGCTAATATTACACAGATAGAAAAACAGGACCAAAATGAAACAAAAAACCAAAACAAAACCCAAAACAAAGCAAAAATAAAACAAATAAACAAATAAAAAGACCAAAAAGTAATCCTCCTAAGCTTTGAGGAGGAGGAGGCAGAAGGAGTAAAGGAATCAAAGGTTTTTTGTTTTGTTTTTTTTAAATCAGGTTGCATGAAGAATGCTCCATATTTTTCATGATGCGATCGAAGGGAGAGAAAAACAACTGTCCTGCTCAACTGTTTAGATATACAGCCCCCACCTCCTCTGTGTCTCTGTCTCTGTCTCTGTCTCTGTCTCCCTTCCCCTCCCCCTCTCAGCCATTCCAGGGCTAACATGGGTATTTTAGACTCTAGGTGAGCTTTCTTTTCACCCATATTTTTGTTTGTATGGAGTACTCCCCTACTTCAAGGTCATATGTCAAGGATCTTACTAAAACATTCGACTTTCCTGTAACACTTGGGTTCTATGAGAAAATACTCGGGCTTTTGAGAGTACACACACACACAAACACACACACACATGCACAGATGCTAGCACAGAAAGAAGTATTTTTAATAAGATAGGATTTCTGTACAAAGGTGTAGGTGGGTGTTTTTCCAGAATGAAGAAAAAAAAACTGAAACCCTAAAACTATAAAAGATCTGAGTAAATTATAAAGAGATAAGACTTAAAAGTGATATAAATTATTACATTTCCAAATAAAAGTTCAATTTAAAATGTTAAATCTCAACTTAAATCAATGACATTTTTTTAAGTTGTTACTTTTCGTATGTATTTTAAAAACAAAGATCTGGTGCTGGAGAGATGGATCAATGGTTAAGAGCACTGGCTGCTTTCCCAGAGGACCTGGGTTCCAGTTACATCTTCAAGCAGGCAGTTAACAACCTTCTGTAACTACAGTTCCAGAGGAATTGATGTCCTCTTCTAGCTTCCAGGGGTAGCAAGCATACATATGGTGCCTAGCACCCATGCAAACAAAACACCCATACACATAAAGATAATGGATCTTAAAAATATGTCTAATCAATGTTTACTTTAAAATGTTTGGGGTTTTTTTGTTTGTTTTTTGCTCAAGCTTTATGTAAATATTACACAGTACTTACAAAGTACCAAACTGACCTAATTGACATTCTTTTTTTATTTTAATTTTTCTTTATTCATTTTACATTCCAGTTGTAGCCCCCTCTCTCCTCTCCTCTCGGTCATAACTAGCATTCTTGGTATTCAATAACTATTTGGAGGTGTATACTGATGTAGCCAGAGGGATTAAAAGGGACAATATTGTACTTCTTGACCTACAATGTCAGCTATGTCCCAGGAGACTGTGGGACATCCCCAAATGTCTTTTAGCCCTGGTGAGTCACTAGTTCTCTTTTTCAGGGAAGCCATGGAAACTCTACTGGGTGGACTCTAATCAATGTCCATAAATGGGGGTGGACCCAGAGGAAATAATTTCCTCCACATGTCCAAGCAAAGGCATGGTTGGACAAGGCCTTTGACTTATCATCATATAGATGGAACAAGTGGGAAAAGTAAGCTAGAGGACTCCTGAGGACCAGTTTCTAAACTGGCCTTGACAATTTAAAAAATGATTCATTTTATTTACCTGCATACTGGAATGTTCTTTTTTAAAAATTAATTAATTAACTTATTTATTAACTTTACATCCTGATCATTGCCTCCTCCCTCCTCTATTCCCGGCCCCACCCTTCCTTTCTCTTCTCCCTTCCCCCTGCCCTATTTCTCAGAGAAGGGGAGCCACATAATTAAAGGTTAAAATGATTGGTATGTTTCTTTAACAGCCCAAGGGACTGCATTACTCAGACATTAGGCTCAACGAAATGGAATGCTGTTTAGACAACTTTTTCACTAGTGACTTTCTTCTTGTTAAAGAAAATGCTCCCCAGATATAGGCCATTATGACCCTGGCTCAATTCAGCACTGAAGTGCTTATCTATAGCCAGGAAAGACAGGCCTACTATTGTTTTAAACTAAAAATCAAATAATGGTTACGTTTGCTCTCTATTCATCTCTAGAAGCCATCAGGGAGACATGGTGTTCTTAGATACCCTAACATCCTTTAAAGTTCTTGAAAGAAGATTGTGGGTTCATTACTCTCAGGTCTAGTATGGAGGTCAAAGGAAACAAATGAGGAGGGGTTCAAACGACGGATAATCTTGTGAACCAATAAAGAGACCCTAAAACAGACTTTGATTTAAACCTTTCCAAAATGCCCCATTCTGGCTTCTCCTGGTTCTCTGTTTAAGAATTTGGTCCTGGTAGCTCTTGTCTTTACTTCCACCTCACATCTCTAGGCAGGTGCCAGTCAAGTACCTCCTTCCCTGGCTGTTACAGAAACGGAATTGCTAATGCTCTTTTCAGATAGGTGCACCTGGAGGTGTTGCACCCGGCAGTAAGAAGTCATATTTGGTTGTTTATCAATCTGCCTAAATGACAGCTGGGTTACCCTCTTCAGGGTGGAGAATCATGAGAACAGGATACATAAACTGGACAGGTTTTCAGGGTAGAAACTCCAAGAACAACAGTTTCAAAAATACCCTTGGTTCTCAAATCAGGAATGCAAAAAAGGTGTTCTGGTTTCTTAGCCCCTCCTACAAGAACGCCACTTCCTGGATGCTATCCATGATGGTGAGGAATAAAAGTCGCGTCCAAACATTAATCCCTTCTAGTGAACAAACAAACAAAGAAAACCAAACTTGATTTCTAGACTTTCATGGTAAAAATGATATCATAGCTATTCCACAATTTCATGTCATCTCCTAAATGATCTTAGTGTCATCTCCTCAGAGTGTAGAGATGTAAAGAATGGAATCTCCACCTCTAGGTGGAGACATGCCCCTGTCTCCTTCTTTAAGGACCAGTCTTTCAGGGCAAATCCAAAAGACTGGCTAAAAGACCAGTCCTTGGAAGGTGGGCTCATCCTAAGACAATGTACTTTTCATTTCCAGACTTCCTCCTGCCCTTTGGTACAGTTCCCAGAAGCCAGAGCACCATGAGGCTGGGCTGGACGTGCTGGCCTTTTCTGGGGCTTGACTCAGAAACTCTTTCTTTTTTCTTCCCATCTGTCTCTCTGTCTCCCCCCACCCCATTTGGATGCTGGCCAAAGCCAAAGGATGTCTCTATTCCTTAACACAGACACCCCCTCCCCTCAAGCTAATGTCATGGGCTTACTCTTTTTCTAAAACTTCCCTCCTCACCATGTGTCTGCCTGCTGCCTGGTAGCTGACCTCCATACACTTCACCTCAAGTAGCATGGCTTTTTTTTTCTTCTTTTCTCTGCACACTGCCCTCTCCTAATTCCTTGCAGGCAGCAGTGGGGTTTGCAACTTATAGGCCCCGTGGTTTTTTGTTTGTTTTTTTAATCTAATAAATTGTGCTCCAGCTTCTCTTTGAGTCTGTTCTTTTCCTTTAGCTTACATTTGTGTTTTTTTTTAATTATTTTTACTAACAAGACTCAGAAACCCATTTTCCTGGTATCATCTTGTGACTTTGCTGACATGCCCAGGATTTCCAGAAACATGTCTTTTCTTATTTTCATTTTTTTTTCAAGCCAGTGTTTCTCTGTATGTATCCCTGGCTGTCTCAATCTGCAAACCAGGTTGGCCTTGAACCCACAGAGATTCACCTGCCTCTGCCTCCAGAGTGCTGGGATTAAAGGCGTGTAACCACCACTACTCAGCTGACTTTTAAATTTTTTTATTTGGCAGAGAAAATGGGCCAAATTCTGCACTCTCTGATGGGACCAGATCCCACTATCTGTTCTGCTAATTGGTTGTGCTGTCAAACTACCTCCCAAATACTTATGTTAATACTTATAGACCTGGGAATCTTTCAGCCTTGTTCAGAGGAGCTTCTTTTTGCAGTAGACAGCAATGAAAGTGACGAGGATAAAATACTTAGTGCTCAGTCCTAACATATTACACTTTCTCCCAGCACATATCAAGGCTTAAAGAATATCACAGAAGTGGCAGTAAAAGGAACACAAGAACTGGAGGATAGAGAGCAGTGCTGTAAGATTGTGTCTTCTGGAAGTTGCATGGTTATCACACTCATTAACACATGGCAGCTGGGGTTACCTACAGAGTATCAAGCCAGCCAACATCCTGACATGGATCAGGGAGGGGCTCTCCAGGTCTCACCCCAGATCAAAAAGGTATAGGCAGTTGATGGATATTGGGGAGAGAGAAGTTTATTCTTCTTTGAGGGTTAGCTACTAATAAGATTCCCCTGCTTCACTGGGTGGCTCCACGTATGGGCAGCACTAACTGGAATTGGGGGGCCATTAAAAAAAAAGCTAAGTCGCGTGGCTTGGCAATGGTTCTCACAGAAACCATACACTACTAACAAAACCCCAGGTACCAAGTATGAGATATCTCCTTTCAAATGGCCGGACAGGGTAAAAAAAGTGACTTCTCAAATAATAGAGACTATTGATGTAGCCCTTGGTTGCCTCTCAGAGGTTAAGGGTGGGACCTTACTACTGAATACACTGTACACTTAGGGTAAAGTATGAAGTGGTTCAAGCTGGATCTGACTTGAAAACCTCTTTCCTGTGATCTACATTCCACAGATTCAGAGGATATTGTGCAAACTGCCATGACAGGGAAGCAATTAAACTGTCAGCCTCATTTTCAACACCTATGAAGCACAGCTATTACCCACACAGAGAGAGATATACATAAAGTGATATACATAAAGAGATACACATGAGTGGCACTCACATGTCCATGGTAACCACCAGCTACTTAATTTGAATGAAGGCCTACACAATAGCAGGGAAATTATGCATGGGGATAGAAACCCAACAACATCCTGGGCCCAGTGAGACCAAGGTCCTTAGGAAAGAATACACTATCTCCACTTTGCTAGACCAAAGCAATTCCTTACTAAATTCTAAATATTAATGTTTATCCCCACAGATAAGTATAGCTGTCAGCCATCCTCAAAGAAGCATCTCTCTGCAGCAAATGAAGACCATCACAGAAAACCACAACTGAACATAATGCAGAGATAAATGGATCAGGTGGAACCACACCCCAGCAGACACATCTACATCACAGCTCATGCATCTGTGGCTCAGGGAACACCATATATGAGGAAGCCAGCATATCAGGAAGGCCACTGTGAAAGTCTCTCCTAGAAATGGATGTATAAACAAGACACATTAATGTGAAGAGGTGAGAATTTTGCAGGGCCCTATCCCTAGACAAAGAGCTACAGGCAATTATTGACTGCTGGGAGAAAGAAAATTAACCTCTTCCAGAGATGAGCCCCATTATTAGTGATGCAATGCAGAGTGGTCAGTCCTGAAACCATATACGCACAAACGACAAAAGTGGACTTGGCAGGTTGTACTTACATACTCTTTGCACACACATATATATCTAACAATAATAATAAAAGAAAAAGAGGGCTATCAATTTGAGAGTGGTGAAGGCATGGGAGGGTACTTGAGAGGGGCTGGAAGGGTTTGGGGAAGGGAGAAAGTTATACAATTCTATTTCAATGAAAAACACAGTTTGAAAAAGACATAAAGTTGGGAAGGGCATGTGTTGTGAGGGAATATGGAGACCTGGATGGGAAAAATAGAGTTAAATATAGTTGTTTCATTGTATTTATGTATGAAATTTTCAAGAATAAATAAAAACTAAAAAAAAAAAAAACGGTACTATAAAAAGCTGCTGGTTATCCATCTAAGTACAGATAAGTAGTTTCAGTGAGAACAAGGAAACCATAGTCTCTAATCAAATATTCTGATTTCTCATGGAAAGTTCACAGTTTTGATAACTAGTAGTAACCAGATAACTAGTCCATCAGATATCTAGAGCAGTCAAAGCTAAAAACTCACTCTCATCAATTATCACTTTCTACTTGAGGATAGTTTCTGTATTTAGTGAAAAGCCCTTAGAAAATACTAGAAATAAACAGGTAGTCTCGTGGAAGAAGGGGGAGTGGGAATAAAAGGACATGGGGGCAGCAGCCCAACTAAGAGATCAATAAAGCTAAAAAGTCTGAGCCAAGGGAGTTCTACAGAGACTGATGCACCAACCAAGGATCATGCATGGAGAGGACCTAGAACCTCTGCTCAGATGTAGCTTATTGGTAGCTCAGTCTCCATGTGGGTTCCCTAGTAAAGGGAGCAGGGGCTGTCTTTGTCATGAATTCAATTGCCCACTCTGATCACTTGCCCCTGGAGATGCGGCCTTATCTGGCCACAGAAGAAGAGGATCCAGGAAGTCCTGATGAGACTTCATACACTATGGACACATGGCAAAGAAAAAGAACTCCCCCTTTCAGTGGACTGGGGGAAGGTGATAGGGGGGAAGAGGGAGAGAAGGTGGGGCTAGGAAGAGTTGAAGGAGGGAGCTTCCATTGGGATATATAATGAATAAATTGTGAAAAAATAAAGTTCAAAAAAAGGGCCAACAATAATTGAAAAAATATTACAAATAACCACTAAGTACAAGAATAAATATTTGGAGCCAGAAGGCCAAAATCTATACTTGTAAAACGCTAGTCTGGGTCAAACTCACACCAAACTCACACACTATTCAGACAATAGAAAGTAACTTCTGTGGGTGAGGATGAAGAAAGTCACCTTGTAAAGTATTACCCAGGGAATGGGAAATGTTATAGCTGCTGTGGAAAATGGTACGGTAGTTCCTCAAAACCATCAACCTGAAACTACAGCCTGTTGATCTACTCCGTTTCTGGGTATATACTCAAAAGAACTGAAAGAGAAGATTCAAACACATGGATCTTCACACAGAGCCATACTAGCATCATTCACAATAGCCGAGAGGAGAACCCAGAGGTCCCATGATTGATGAATGAACAAATATGTGGTTTGTTTTCAGAATGGGGCATTATTCATACCAGCATCACTCTTTAAAAACATAATGATATTCTAATATCACAATATTTGTGATTCTTGAAAATTACATGCCAAGAGACATAATCTAGACTCATCAGGAAAAAAGAAAACTATACAACTTTATTAATGTAAAGTCCCACCACAGTCAAAAATCACAATAGAAAGTATAGAATAGTAGTATTTTACAATAACAAACACACTGAGAATTCATTTTTATTACAATATAGTCCTGCAAAAATCAGGCTGTCTCAGTCTACATGAGTCATATCTGTCTTAGTGGCACTCAGAAAACCCATCCTCACCCCTAACTGGTTCCTGGATAAGAATATAATTCTTAGGTTTCTCCAAGATCTCCAGGACAAGATGGACTGGACGTCTGCTGGTACCCTCTGTGTAATAATTTTCTCTTATTTTTGTACTCTTATATCCTGATACTTACTCTGCGATCAGAGAGAGAGAGAGAGAGAGAAGAATGCAGAATACAGAATGCCTTTAGAATATGAAACAGTTCATCTCATGGTGGAAACTACACATCCTGTCATTTCATGTGGCAGTGGATTTTGTTGTTGTGGTTTGTGGGGGTTTTTTTTGTTTTCTTTTGAGACAGGGTTTCTCTGTGTAGCCTTGGCTTTCCTGAAACTGCTTTGTAAACCAGGCTGAGCTCAAACTCAACGAGATCCTCTGCCTCCCTGAGTATTGGGATTATAGGCATGTGCCACCATGCCTGGTCATCAGTGAGATTTTTAAATGCCACAGAAGGACTTATTTTTAATTGCTCAAATATTTTTAAGACGTTGATAGAGTAGCCCAGGGGTTCAGTGGTTTGTCATAAATGTGAGAGGCCCTGGGTTCCATCCCCAATACCACAGTAACAGGGAGTATAATAATAAACTGCCCACCAAAACTGCCACAGTATGAATAACACCACACCCAGTCCTTCAGTGTATGCTTACAGAGCAATGGTTCTGTTTCAGGCTTGACAGTATACCCTATACTTTATATCTCTTCCTCCAACTTTATTATTTTTAATGCTTTCTTCCAGGATATTAAAGGTTTACGTTATGAGTTGCTCCTAATCCTTGATGTGAGGAGCCATGAAAAATGACTCTTCAAATTCCTGTGAACTATGAAAAGGCTATAAGCAAGACCTATGAAACTGTCAGGTCCTCTCAGTATCCTACTTAATGAAGTTGGCATTGTATTGTTCTTTTGCATGTTTGCCAACGGACTGATTTGTGAGACAAAGGTCTCTTCTTCTTGTTGGGTGCCAATGCTTCTCTTGTCACTCTTTGGAGTCTTTCCCCTTAGTCAATACCTAGTTTGAAAATCTAGACTCCCGGCTCAGATGTAGCCTATTGACAGCTCAGTCTCCCTGTAGGTTCCCTAGTAAGGGGAGCAGGGACTGTCTGTGACATGAACTCAGTTGCCTGATCTTTGATCACTTGCCAGGCCAGAGAAGAAGAGGATCCAGGCAGTCCTGATGAGGCTTGATAAGCTATGGGCAGATGGCAATGGTGAAGAACTCCCCCTTTCAGTGGACTAGGGGAAGGGAATAGGAGAAAAGAGGGAGGGGTGATGGGACTGGGAGGGGTTGAAGGAGGGGGCTTCAATCAGGATATATAATGAATAAATTGTAGAAAAAATTTTTTTCAATCCAGAACAATAGTGTATTATTGGAAGATTCTGGGGTAGTATTGGTCAGAGCCATACACATAACAATAGTACTAGGGAGCTAACTATGGTATGGGCTGCCTATAGGCTTATGTTAAGAATGCTGGCTTAATAGCATTGCTCATGATTTTATAAGACAAAGCAGGAGAGGCCTGTGGAAAGCTTGTCAGAGATAGTCATGCTCAGAGGTGTGAAAGGAGATAAGAACATCCTCTTTTCACTTCTGTGTAGCCTATGAGTAGCCCTGCTTTCAGAAATCCATACTAGGGGTAAATCTAAAGAGAGAGACAGGCAACCTTCAGTTTCTTAGCTCCCCAACTGTCATTACCTGCCTGAAAATGTGTTGTTCTTGTCCTCAACCCTAAGCCAGGCCTGGCTGTGACCCTGATCATAGCCCTGAGGCTATCTTGGGCTGTTGCCCTAGAAGCATTATCCCCAATCTGCAGCACCTTGCCATGACTGTGTTCATACAAGGATGCTGCTGAGTATTTGATGGCTAAAGAAAACTCCATTCTAGGCATCCATTTTGGAAACCACTAGCCATATTGTCTCTGACTCTAATCCCTGGAAGATAAGTTCCCAGTAACATCAACTCAGAGACCCCCACCCACCCCCCAAAAATGTACAGCCATCTACTTGTTATATGACTAACTGCTTTAGTTCCTTTTTTTGCTTCTAGAGCTTGCTTATACAGATACCTAGATTGTTTTGAGTTACCACAACTACTTAACTTAGCAGAACAGAGCAGTTTTTGCTGTTTGTATAGATATTGAAGGTCTTCATGTGGATTTCCCTTTTAAAATCATTCCTCATATCCCTCCTTCATGGCAATCTCCAATTTGGCTCAGATATTGTTGGTCCTGCTAGCAGCTAATCAATAAACCTTTTAATTATAATTGAATTGAGTCTACAGTCTTTTTCCAGGGGTCACAAACTCCATAACAAGTATAGTTAATGACATCGTCCCAGAGTTCCCTTCTGTTTTTTTTTCTTTTTTAATCAATGTGCTGCTGATAAAGGTGATATTTTTCTCTTTAAAATTTATTATTATCGTAGCTGTTGTTATCAAGACAGTCTTTCTGTCTCTCTTTCGCATGCTCTCTCTCTCTATTTCTTTCCCTCCCTCTGTCTCTGTTTCTCCCCATCCTTAATGTCACAGGCATCTATTTGCCTCCCAAGTATTGGAATTAAAGACATGTACCACCACATCCCACCACTTTAAACAATTATTTTATTTTGTTTATGGAGGTTTTGCTGTGTGTATATGTCTGTGTACCACATTAAATTCCTGGTGCCCACAAAAGCCAGAAGAGGGTGCTGGATCCTCAGGAATGGAGTTTTAGACACCCCATGAGGGTGCTAGGAAATAAACCTGGGGGTTAGTGCTACCATCTCTCCCCGTTCCAGAGATGATACTTTTCTTCGTTTTTATTTTATTTTTAAAGAATTATTATTATTATTAACATTTTATTCACTTTGTATCCTGGCTGAAGCCCCCTCCTTCATCTCTTCCCAGTCCCATCCTCCTTCCCTCCTCCCACCATGTCTTTCCCCTAGTCCACTGATAGAGGAGGTCCTCCTCCCCTGCTTTCTGTCCTTAGCTTATCAGTTCTCATCAGTACTGTCTAGATGCTCTTTCTCTGTGGCCTAGTAAGGCCACTTTGCCTTATCAAAGATCAGGGAGCTGAGTTCATGCCAGTGGCTGCCCCAATGATACTTTTCTATAGCCACGTTTGGATTGGATCCAGTAATCTATAAGTTCATTACGAGTTCCTGAACAAATTAAAAAGAATTTCATATTGCCACAGGTGAGCATGTGGCACAAATTGAGAACAGATATTCATTATCAACAAACATTAAGACACACAATTCTTTATAAAATATCATAGACAAGGAGAAAGTGCTTTGTTAAGTGTTAGATGCTGTTCCATAATAGTATACATTAATGCATATTTAAATGAATGTGTGCAGTTTCTAACTTGTGCTCGTGTGTAATTCTTGTTGGATATTTGTGGTGTATGTATGTGTACGGTTCGTGTCTATGTATTCATATGTGTTCTTATATCATACATGTGTATCTGTCTGCTTATGCATGTACACATGTGTGTGCAAGTATGTAGAGGCCAGAAGTAAATATAGGGTGTCTCCTTCAATAACTCTCCACCATTTTATGAGACAGGGTCTCTCACTAAACCTGCAAACCACTGATACAGTTAGAATTACTGGCTTACAAGTCCCAGTGTGCTCCTGTCCCCAGCATTAAGATTTAGAGCACTTGCTGTACTTGATACATGGCTGTTGGGTATCCAAACTTGGATGTCCGGTTTCATGGTAGGCATTTTATTGTCTGAGCCATATCCCCAGCCTGAGTGTGCTTAACTCTTGAGTAACATTTCTATCTTTTTTAGATGAGTGTAAATTTCTTAAAAACTTTTTTTTCCATTTGTTTTGGGTTTTAGAGAAACATTCAAAAGTTGTGTGTTACACTTATATCCATTTACTTTGTTAAGTATATGGTGAAGTGGAGGGTGCATTCCCTGGAAGGGTGAAAGAAACTGAGAATCTGACTTCTATACTCTCCAGTGGAATGGATATCTGGCCAGGAATCCCGAAGGCTACACCATTTCAAAGAGAATGTTCAGAGTGGAAATCAAGCCACAGGGAAGAAAGGATAACCAGCAAATACTGGAAGGTTATGATCACCTCTGTTCTAAACCACCAACCATGTCTACACAAATGTCCATACATTAAAACAGAGCTGGGGAACAGCCTCCAGAAAATTATAAGTTAGAAAATTGCAAGTAAATGTCATGAAGCTCTGTTCACCCAACACACCAGGATAGGCCCCATGCCCAGGAGTAGTCAGCCAACATGACTACTTTGTGTTTTATTTGCATGTGGGATTTTTGTTTTGGTATTTTTTGGTCTTATTTTCTCTGTCTTATTTGTTTAGTTTATTTGTGTTTTGTTGTTGTTGTTTTCATGCATACACATATACCCACACAGTAGGTTCAGGAGACTAAAAAGGGAGTACTGGCCCAATAGCTCCCTCAGCACAGCAGGCATGTCAATTTCTATGTTCGTAATTACATAGTTTGGGGGTAGTGGAATTTATGTGTAAGGGTATCCAACTTCTATTTAGTGTTCTGCATTCTGAGTGATCCTGCAGGACCACAGGGAGGTACATGGATGCCATCTCCTAGACAGACTAACCTGTTGCTGACACCAGAAAAATATAGTCCCACCTAGATCTGGAACAAAGATGGCCATCTGCTAATTTTGCTCCACATCTTCAGGGAAAAGGTGGTCTGTATGCTAGCTGGTACACCTGTAACATTGATTTCTACTTATTCTTATGGTAACTGATTTTCCTAGTTGGAAATCAATCCTACAATAATAGATAGAGATTCATTTACTATACAAAACAATTTCACAATTATAAAACACATTAGGAAACTTTATATGCTAGTGAAATTTTTATATTGCACAGAAGAACCTTAATTTTTATACTTCTAATACTGTGCGGTGTTGAGAATATTGGGCCTTCATGCACTGTTTGACTAAAATATGGGAGGTCCCATGTTCCATCCCTAGTATTGTGGGGGTGGGGAAGAAAAACTGAAAAACCCTAGCCCGAAAGAATCTCCTCAGGACAGGTAACTCCACACCCTGACCTGAGGCAAACTTGCTCTGAGAACCAGCTGTGGACTGGCCTCTCCAGCAGACTCAATAATTTGCCTATTACACAAGTTTAAAGTGTTCCAGAAAATTGAAGTGCAACATTGTTTTCATTGACATACCAGACACTTAAAATAATAGCAGGACCAGGTGTTTGGACTCCATACTTTCTCTATTCCAACCTGTCTCAGCCTAGATAAATTTACATGAGTTATGTGAGAGACAGTTTTAGCCTGTGAATTATTATCTTACTCCAGTGCCTTGGATTTTATGAATCTCTTTTGTAATAGCAAATTTTAAGCTTGGCTTTTGCTACTGAAGATAAGTTTGTATTGTGAATTCCTATTAATATGAATAATTTTTATGTCATATGTAACCAAAATATGACTACACATAAAATCACTACTGAAAGGACACTGGTTTTAGCAATTGTACCTAAAAATTGAAATTTATGTTTCATGTATGCATCATTTATACACATACATACATATCTGAGATAGATTTATAATTTAGAACATGTGTTCATATTTTTACTAAGGCATATAAACATGTATGTGAAGAATAAAAGTAGTTTTGTGATATTCTTTGTTCCTTGAGAACATCATGTTCCTCTTGAAAATGGCTCATTTTTGTATGCTGGGGCATTCTTGTTCCATTTTGTACCCACAAAGCCTAAAAAATCTTAACCTTATTTTGCAAAGCATGGGAAGTTGAGCTGCAGACCAACTTTATATCTGGTACTAGAACGACTGCCCTTCTAGATTGCTGTCTCAAGGTATGTTTTCGTGCACTGTAGCTTCAGTCAGTCATGTGCAGCCATCTTACAAGGCTCTTCCTGAGGGTACACACTGCAAATGTTCAGGGCCTAGCATTGAGTAAAATACAAAGTACATCGCATGTTTGTTTTCTAATGTTGGCGTGCCAACAAATTGCCCCTTACCAATTCACAGCCGTGCAATTCTATAATATACACCTTCCTACAGGGAGCATTCTCTTAAGAATTTCCCTCTTGTTTTCCTTAGTTTTGATAGTTTCACATATATGTGCAATGTATTGTGATGATATTCACTCCCGTTGCCTTCTCAATGCAAATAAACAAGACGTGAAGAAAAGATTTGGCAAAAATTTTAAAACAGAATCTTACTCTCCACTTGCCAAACAGACTTCTCTCTGTTACTCTAACATGAATTTATTGACAGCAATAAGAGGCCTGGCTCAAAGTTCTCCGACCTAATACACTTACGGCCAGAAATAGAATTAGGTTTGTGGATTCTCTCTTATTTGTGGATCCTAGCTCCAGATATTTTAATGTGAGTATGTAACCTTGAGTAACCTCAGAAACCGGGAAAATTTAAAAGGCCTGGGGTCAGGAAAAGGAGCTAATTTTTTTCCAGTGAAGGGTCTCCTCAGAGGTTATCCAGCCCCAAGTGGTCATCCCTAAACATGTATAAATAAGAGCAGCACTAAATGGACTCAGCAGACTGTGCTGAGTGCTCAGCAGAGCTGGGTGATGGAGAGCATCTTGTAAGGAGCTGAACAGGACGTGCAGGCAGGAGAGCCACAGGTGTGAGGAACAGAGAAGTTACAGCCACAGTGATAGGAACGAGAACAAAAACTGCAACCCTATCAGGGCAGACAAACAGTTTCCATCATAATGGAAGGGCTCCAGAACTGATAATCATCCAGGGAACTCTGCATTCAAGGCTTCATAGGATCTCAGTGTTCTTTTTTTGTACCCCCTTTCTCTCTTTCTCCCTCATTGGTCCTGCTTGGCATAACCTCCCAAGAAGAGCTCTTTTCCTCATTTTAAATTGCAATTAAAATTGTTCTTTCTTTTAATTTTCTAAGTTAATAATTTAACAGTTATTTGTAATAATTACAACATCCTAGGCCTGAGGAAGGGGGGGGCTACAATTGCAGGTGCAAGTATGCCCTCTTAAAGGGACCATTCCTGCTTTCCATCAATCTAATATCTTCTTCAGACGCATCCTTCCCTGAGGCAGGATTTGAGCAGTGCTGAGTCTTGTTATAAACTGGTAAGAACAGCTCTGCACTGTTTGAAAGGTTAAGTATGTGCTGAGCTATTATTCAATTCTTTACTATGTAGGACCATGTGATGATCAGTGTGAACAACTCAAGGTGTCAAGAGCTGCCTTCATTCACCAGGGAGCAGTCAGCCAAAACTAGAGAAGACCCAAGACAGAACAAAGGGAGGGACACAGACATATGTGGATTACTTTCTTCAGAACTGTGAGGTGAGACATTTCCTGGGAGAAGACTTCCTGCTCTGACCTCAGGGCTTCTGAGAATTTTCACCACAGGCATGGAATTGCCTGTGGAAACTCTAGTCCAATAAAGCCCCAGCTACACTAACAGTGAAGGTAAAAACAGGCCTGCTTCCATCAGTGTGACCCCGCGGGCCACCATTAAGGGGGGATTTGTTGCCTAACGCTCCTGGCTCCCAGGCATAAGGACCTACTCTCACACTTCTTTTTTAATTTAATTTAATTTTTTACAGTTTATTCACTTTGTATTCCAGCTGTAGTCCATTCCCCCTCCCTTTCCAATCCCCCCATTTATTTTCCTATGTCCTTCCCCCAGTCCAATGATAGAAGAGGTCCTCCTCCTCTTCCATCTGACCCTAGTCTATCAGATCTCATCAGGACTGGCTTCTTTGTCTTCCTCTGTGTTCCCCCCTCATGTTGAGGTGATCAAGGAGCCAGACCATGAGTTCATGTCAGAAACAGTCCCTGTTCCTATTATTGGGGAACCCTCTTGGACACTGAGCTGCCATGGGCTACTTCTATGCAGGGGTTCTAAGTTATCTCCATGCATGGTCCTTGTTTGGAGTATCAGTTTCAGAAAAGACCCCTGTACCCAGATTTTTTTTGTTCTGTTGCTCTCCTTGTGGAGCTCCTGTTCCCTCCAAGTCTTATTATCTCTCCCTTCTTTCATAAGATTCCCTGCACTCTGCCCAAAGTTTGGCTTTGAATCTCAGCATATGTTTTGATACCTTTCTGGGTAGAGTCTTTCAGAGGCCCTCTGTGATACTCTCCTATCTTGTTCCCTGTTTTCTCCCTCTTCCAATGTCTGTCTCATCCACCAACAGCACAGGCTCTAAGATCAACAATCAATAAATAGGACCTCATGAAACTGAAAAGATTCTGTAAAGCAAAGGACACTATCATCAGAACAAAATGACATCCTACAGATTGGGAAAGAATCTTCACTAGCCCTATATCTGACAGAGGGCTAATATCCATAATATATAAAGAGCTTAAGAAGTTAAACAGCAACAAATCAAGTAACCCAATTAAAAAAATGGGGTATGGAGCTAAAAAGTGAACTCTCTGTAGAGGAATATTGAATGGCAGAGAAATACTTACAGAAATGTTCAACATCCTTTGTCATCAGTGAAATGCAAATCAAAAGGACCCTGAGATTTCACCTTACACCCATCAGAATGGTTAAGACGAAAAACTCAATTGACAACACATACTGTAGAGGATGTGAGGAAAGAGGAACTACCCTCAATTGCTGGTGGGAATGTAAACTTGTACAGTCACTCTGGAAATCAATCTGGTGCTTTCTCAGACAATCAGGAACAGTACTACTTCAGTATCCAGCTATACCACTCCTAGACATATATACAAAATATTCTCAAGTACACAAAAGGACATTTGCTCAACCATGTTCATAGCAGCTTTATTCGTAATAGCAGAACCTGGAAACAACCCAGATGCCCTTCAACTGAGGAATGGATACAAAAATTGTGCTACATTTTCACAATGGAATATTACTCAGCAATTAAAAACAAGGAAATCATGAAATTTGCAGGCAAATGGTGTGAATTCGAGAAGATCATCCTGAGTGAGATATCCCAGAAGCAAAAAGACACACATGGTATATGCTCACTTATAAGTGGATATTAGACATATAATATAGGATAATCATACTAAAATCTATACAACTAAAGAAGCTAAGCAAGGAGGACCCTGGGTAAGATGCTCAATCTTCACACTTCTTATCAGTCACTAGAATGGGGCCTACAAGGATGGCTCTCTAAGGATCCTTCATGACCACCAAGAAAGTGTACGCATAGGATAATATAGGATAATCATACTAAAATCTATACACCTAAAGAAGCAAGGAGGACCCTGGATAAGATGCTCAATCTTCACACTTCTTATCAGTCACAGAAAGCATCATTAGAATGGAGGCTACAAGGATGGCTCTCTAAGGATCCTTCATGACCACCAAGAAAGTGTGTCCTGAGACTCAGCTGCTATATTCATGAGCAAGCGCTGGCTTCTTTCTATTTTACCCTCACCATATGGAGGTCCTGTTATTAAACCATGCCTGAAATCACAAGGGGAAGGGGTCAGCTTAGCCTGTTGAATGATCAATATGAACATGCAGAAATCAAGCAAGCACTCAGATGCCCTGAGAGCTGAAGCTGTGGCGTAGAAGCTGTTTTCTCATGATTCAAATACTTTCTGGCTATTAGCTTTGTTCAGTGGTGGATGGCTTCCCAACTGTGACACAGGATTCCATCCCCAGAGCCGCAGGGAAAGAAGGCGTTAAGAATATCTATGGTCACATGCTGCTGACTCTCCCGTAGTGAGCACCAGCTGTGGGTAGACAGCTGATTCACCTCTCCCCGACAAATGTAATGGCTCTAATTTTTTTTTCAGGAATGAATGGCATGTCTAGCTTATGAGTGGCTCCAAATCCTTGATGATGTGTTATTATCACAGAAGAGGATGAAATGAAGTCTGCATCCTAACATCTGAGAACTATCTCTGCAGCTGCTCCTTGCCACTCCTCACTGGTGATACTTTACTCTTATTTGGGTGACCGCATTAGGTGTTACAATATGGTTCCATTTCATATCACATGTGGTGGGAAAAGGCCTTCTTTACAAAACTCACCTTTGTGTGAAGCCAGTGAAGAACAGGAGAGCAGTAGCTTGTTTAAATGTCCAGCTTTCATCAAATGTGCCTAAGGTATTAATGAACCTATGAATAACACAGAGAATTAACAGGTGGGCTGGCAGGGCCTGACCGGACAGAAGGGTATGAAAAAACATTCCTCTAAGTGGGAAGCCTCCAAATTGGGGGTGGGGAGAAGAATATTTTCTGCTCCTAATCACCCTTCAAGAAGGCCTCCACTTGCACTATCAGCAGTTGGAGCATTGGAGCCTCGTTGGTTGGTCATCTGTGCTGAGTTCTATTGTTCCTAGAAGCCCCTACCATATCCTCCGGGGCAGAAACCTAGTGCGTATACCCCAGCTCTCTCTTATCCAATGCTTAGAGAAGGAAGACAGAGTTGGGCTGGAATTGCACACAGGTAGTGGCCTCAAAGCAGGAAGGACAGAACAACTGGTGAGTAAGTCAAGGGGTAGACCTGACAAGTAGGCTCTAGTGAATCCTACGATGGTACTGGCAGAGTAAGCAGGAAGTTGTCAAATAGCCAGCACTCTAAACAAACTACACTGAAAGTAAACACTCTACCAATCATCAGAATAGTGCCACAATTTCAGCATAGCAATCTAGGGGCACATTGAAAATCCTGAATAAGGGGGAAGAAGAGGCCATTTCAGACCATCTTTAATGTTGGAGGTTGAGAACTTAGTGTTACATTCTCCTTCTTCAAGGAGGAACAACTCCTTTCGAGGTTGGGCAGCTTTGTCCTGCTCCTACAACCCCAGCCTTTGCCAACTCCCTCAGTCCTGCTTTTCCCTACCACACATTACCAGTACACTAGTACACCAGCATTGTTGCCTGATTGAAGAACTATTTCTTTCTGGCTCAGTCTCAGCACCACTAATACTACCCTCCATCTATCTCACATACTTGCTCTCTTCTTTGAAAGTCCCGAATAGCCACCGACTGGCTCTACTTGGTCCCTCTTTTAATGGAAACACTGTCAACAAATCTCTCTCCTCCCTCTCCCTCTCCTTCTCTCCTTTTCCCTCTTCCCTCCCTTCCTTTCCCCACCCTCTTCCCGTGTCTGTTCTCCTCCCCTCCCCATAACATCCCCTCCTTTTCTCCCTCCCTCCCCCTTTCCTTCTCTCTCTTTCTCTCTTTCTTTGGTTTTTCAAGAATGGGTTTGTCTGTATAGCCCAGGATGTCCTGGATCTTGCTCTGTAGACCAGGTGACCTCAAACTCAGAGACCCACTTGCCTATGCCTCCCAAGTGCTGAGATTAAAGGCGTGTGCCACTACCACGTGGCCATCAACAAATCTTGCTTTGAAGAAATCATCCTCTGGCTCTCCCCTGCTTCTTATGTCTTCCCTAGAAGATACTTAAAAGGTCTTCCCTGGCTATAAGGGGTTTGCAAACACTTTCTCACTCTGAAAAGATTCACTGAGATACTGACAACAGCAGCAAATGTAGTCACTGGGGAGCAATGTTTAGACCCCTGAATATGGTGGACCTGAAAAATCTCTGCTATCAGCTGGGGCCCCACACACATCTCTCCCAATTTTAGCTATAGCTTGTACTCATTTGGAGTTCTCCTTTGTGGTTACAGAAAGTTGGGCATTGCTGGGGCCTCACCTACCTTGTACTCCCTGGGATCTAGTACCTAGTATAGTATTTTAGCTATAGAGTCTACCTGAATCCACTTGTGATTTGCTTCCTGTGGCAGCCACTCAAGGCAGTTAAAAGCACTCATCCACCCTCCTTGCTTCTGCTCTACACTATTTCCCTTCTAGAGGGCACTGGAGGCAAGCAGCTATCTCGGTCCACTCTGTGGCTTTGCTCCTCCCCAGCCACCAAATTCTGATCCCATATTTTCTTCTGTTCACTAGGTACCTCTCAGTGGTTGTAGTGTTTTGTGTTTAATGTCTTGTTCTTAGGCCCATATGATTGTTTCCACTTCTACTTCCATTGCCGTTTTCACGGCCTCATTTTCCTGACATTTCTATTGCCTAAGATGAAACAGACTGTGTCACTGACATCCTAGTCCCAAGTATGGTGGGGATAAGCTTTTACAGAGATGCTGAATAGTGAAGAGGTGCATATACTAACTCAAAAGACTATAGGGGCACCTTCTTATGGTGAATAAAAATGAGCCTCATAGGCTCATATATTTTAATGCTTAGTCATCAGGGAATGGTATTATTTGAGGATAATTAGAAGGATTGGGAGGTATGGCCTTGTTGGAGGGAGTGTGTCACACTGGGGGCAGGGGTGGTGTTGAGGTTTCAAAAATCCATGCGAAGACCAGACTCTCCCTCTCTGCCTATGGATCAGAATGCTCCAGCTACTGCTCCAGTGCCTGTCTGTATGCCGCTCTGCTCCACACTGTGATGATAATGGACTAAGACTTTGAAACTGTAAACAATCCCCCAGTTAGATGTTCTCTTTGACAAGAGTTGCCTTCGTCAACAGTGTCTCTTCACAGCAATAAAACACTGACTAAGACAATCCCTCTTTGTTGGAGCTCTCCTTCTAGCCTGCTTTCTGCATTAAACTGAATGAAAATTTATTATTTTCTGTGAGAAAAAGAAACAGGGCAATTGAAGCAAGTGTTCAGAGAATTCTGCTCTTTATTGCTAATTTATATAAAGAGATAATGTTGTCACTGTCAATTTGGGAGGTCAGCATGTGGGTGACAACACCCCATCTCTAAGTGCCTCCTGAAAAGTAATGGTACTCTTGGATTCCTTCAAAATCTTCATAGAAAAGTGGTTCTGTTTACCAGATAGGGTGCTTTTGCACATTAATGGCCTCTGTTTTTTCCTTAAGTTTGGCTCTCTGATTGTTGAACAAAACATGAAATTAGATCAACAAAAAATTGGTTTAGCACAGTAAGTAGTTAATGTTATGATGGAAAATCACACCATTCAACTCTACATGTTAGTGAGATTCTCTCCTTTGCAGAAGAATCAAGTTTATAATTACTTATGTCCTTTACAAAGCCGCAAGTGTTACTCAGGGTCAAGAATGTGCTTATAGAATGGGAATTCCTGGTTTCCATCCCATCACCACTATAATCCAACTGAAAAAAAAATCAACATGCATTCCAGCTTCATTTCTGTGGCTGGGATAAAATACCCAGAGAAAAAGCAACTTATGGAAGAAAGGGTTTAGTTCACTTACAATTCCAGGTTGCAGCCCATTGTTAAGGAGAAGAGTCAATGCAGAGACCTAAAGCATCCCATCCACAATAAAGAGCACAGAAAGAAATACATAGGCCCTAGCTTGCTCGCTACAGTTTGGCCAGATTCTCTTCACTTACACAAGACAGTGCTACCAACCAAGGAATGGTGCTGCCCTTAAGGGGCTGAGTTCTTTTGCAGTAACAAGCAATCAAGACAACCCCCCACAGGCACCTCACAAAGGAACTCAATTGACATTTTTCTCCATTAAGACTCTCTCTCCAGACAATCTTAGGTTGTGCCAAGCTGAAAACCAAATATCTCAATCCACTCCTTGTCAACTTGACACACAAGCACATTACTTTAAACCATAACATTCCATCCCCTGTCCCCAAAGTCTCATGTTAGTGTCATAACATAAAATACAGAAAAACTTTCAAAGTACCACAGCTTTTAAAGTTCCAATGTGTTAAAGCCCAAGCATGTTAACTGTGAGCTCCTGTGAAAATAAACAAAAAGAAAACAAGTTACCTGCTTAAACATTCTTATTCCAAAAGGAAGAAGAGCACAGAGAAGCACTGAGCATAGCAAACAATCACATGGAAACAAAACGAAAATACATCAACGTGAATACAAATCCTATAGCTGAATGTTTAACATCTGACTCACAATCTTCTGGGTTCCAAAGGGCATGGAAAGCTCCAGCTTTCTAGCTCTGCCATCCACAGCATATATTTATTAATTCTTTCTTTTGGCTAAGTTCACCTGTTTGGTTTTAATTACTTAGTAAAGTTGAACCCAGTCTTGTAACTCTGTTTCTTCCTGTATCCATTCAAACACTTAGGAGGTCACTTGGAGTTCTAGCATGACTCTGCTTAGAAGTAACCCTGAAGAACACTGTTGTCATAAGTAGGTGAATATTGCTGTTGGTACATGTCCATGTGGTAGGGCTGATATGTGTGCATATTTATAGCTTCATTAGCTACATATAAACAAACACATTTTTTTTTGCATAGAGAATAAGAGAAGCAGAATGGTTTGTGTTCCTTCTTCACTAAGAAAAATATGTTTTCTTCAATAACAGGAAAGAAACTCTAGCTGGAGTTTTCCCCCCACATACCTTTCCCAGTTTCCACCCCCAAAATACACCTTAGTTAAAATCTTCTTTTCTAGTTTAAAAGCAGATAAGCGAAAGCACAACAATTTTACAATGTCTAGGACAAGACAGTTTATGTCTTGAAGCAGGTTTGAGATGGAGTGCCTGGCTATACTTCTGTCATAGATGGACCGACCTTCTCGGTGCATTCTTCTACATTGATGAGCTCTGCAAACTCCTGTGGAGAGAAAAGCAACAAGCTTTAATATTTGGCACTGGGGTAGAATTAAGCATTATTTGTATTGTCTGTGCATGCTTTAAACTTAGTTTTAAAATTTTTATCTTCCGGGGCTGGAGAGATGGCTTGGAAGTTAAGACCACTGGCTGATTTTCCTGAGTTCAATTCCCAGCAATCACACGGTGGCTCATAAACATCTATAGTGAGATCTGGTGCCCTCTTCTGGCGCGCTGATGTATATGCAGGCAAAATATTGTATGCATAATAAATGAATAAATCTTTTAAAAATTGCATCCTCTGTGTGTCTGTGTGTGCACTTATGCACATGTGTGCACGTGCATACACGTGTATCTCTGCACCACTTGCAAGCCTGGTGCCCGGAGAGGCCAGAGGAAACATCAGATTCTCCTGAATCTTGAGTTACAGATTGTTGAGAGCCACCACGAGGATGATAGGACTCAGGTAATTTGGAAGAGCACCCAGTGCTCTTAACTGCTGAGCCATCTCTCTAGTTGGTTCTGTGCATATTTTAAAGTTTGCGGTATCCATTAACGTCTCCCCAACTATACTTTTTTTTGTAGTTCTTAGAAAGAGTATAGTTTCGAAATGGTTTCATTTTCTCACAAATTAAAAAATTTTTAATATCTCTACAATCTGAAAAACTGGTTAAGGCTATCATTAATACATAACAATGTCTAAATACATACTAAGCAACTGAATGCATTTTTGATGATATTGAGGATTGGACATGGGGTCTTGAACATGCTAGGCAGGGGCTGTATCCCAGCCCTTTGTATTTTCTATTTTGTGACTGCGTTTCATCAAGTTTCATAGCCAAACTTAGACGTTTTCTCCAGCCAGGCTGACCTGGAACTTGTGCCCTCCTGCTTTAGGCTCCCATGTATCTCAGATTATAATGCTGTACCACCAGCTTCAGCGAGTCACACAAGTTTTCTACAGGTATGCTGTATCACTGCAGATACATGAAAACATTCCATTCTCCTGAAGATGATTTTGATGAAATTTTATGTGCAAATTCAGGGTCCTGATATGGTCAAGGCATATAAACTAAATAAAATTGGAAAATATTATCAAACCTAGACACATCTGTATATAAAAGAAAATGATTAAGATAAGAAGGCAACAGTTCAGACAAAATATTTACAAGTGAGTAACTAACCCTCCAACAGACATTTTTTAAATTTTTTATTAATTACACTTTATTCACTTTGTATCCCCCCATAAACCTCTCCCTCCACCCCTCCCAATCCCACCTTCCCTCCCCCTTCTCCACACATGCCCCTCCCCAAGTCCACTGATAGGG
>CM053742.1:95953902-95983084 GCA_028658305.1 Pachyuromys duprasi
CTGCTCGACCACAGGTGGGCAGCTGTCTGGGAGACTCACCAGGCTGTGCTAGCTAGCAATGTGTTTCTTCACCTGAAGTAGTTCTTGGGGTGTGAGGAACGTGCTGGTCGCTGATCAGGGAAGTTTGGTGCTTGGTCTGTGTGAGCCAAAATTGGTGGGTCACTTAGCAGAAACTAAAGGCATTTGAGGCTCTTGAGCAATCGCTGTGCTTAGATGATGGGCAAACTGGTTGACCATGAAAACGCCTGAGGGTGGGAGGATTGTAGGGCAGTTAAGAGTCTTGATCACTGGCTAGGCAGCATTGGTGACTTGGCCTCTTGCCCAAACACTATAGCTTTTGTATTGACAGGATGATGGTGAAGTCAGGTGGAGCAGATGTGTGACTGGTACAGGAAGAGGGAAGCCATGGTCATGCACAGGTTCAGCGACATGTGAGCATTTTGACAGCAGCTATGAGCCTCTGAGTTTGCTAGGCACAGTCAACCTGTGACTATGAGATTGCACCTTCTGAGCAGGTGCAGGAGGGCAGGAAGTCTTGCCTTATCTAGGAGATGCTGAAGTTTGTCAATGCCTGGGACAGTAAGGATGGTGCAGGAAAGCAGAGTCCTGACCCCTTAGTAGACAGGCCTAGGGGTGTTGGGATGTCCTAGCAGTTGCAGGGAAACAGGTCACTTACCAGGCACACTGGGCTGGAATGAAGGCTGTATAGCTCAAACTAGTCCCAAGAGTATTATTAGAATGATGCCTGCCAGATTCTGAGCTCTTATCCAGGTGGGACAGGGTGGGGAGGGAGCACATTTTGATTGAATGCAGCTAGACTAGGGACAGGAGGATGGCTCAGGCAGGCAAGGCTCTTGGGTAGTCCTGAGGCAGGGCTACTGTCCAAAACCTGTGACACAATTTACAAACGGTTTAAGAGTGCAGGGTCTTGATCACTTCTCATTGTGGCATGATGCAAACAAAAGGTTCATGTTCAATGATAAGGCTGGAATGGTGGGCAAGCTGTATGGTCCAAACTAGGCTTAGGCTTGGGCGTGTGAGAGCAGGGTATTGATCCCTTACCAGTCTGTTCTGGTGACAAGGCTGATTGGCATTAGCTGGGCTAAAGAAGGTAGGCAACAGTACAAGGGGAGAGGTGTCTGGGTCACTCACAGGCTGGCTCGAATGACTGGCCACGACTAGGTAAGGCCTAGGCAGCTGTGGTCTCAACCAATAGTAGTGCCCTGGTTTCCATTTGACAGCCACTGGACCTAAGAATGCTGTCTGAGTGGAGGAGCAGGATTCTGGCCCACTCCTCAGTCTGACCGTAGAATGCTGTGTGGGGATGGTGCACCAGGGTGTACCAGAGTATGGTGGTGGTCTGGCTGCTTTGGGTTATTAAAGGTGATGTTGGAGATTGTGGTAAAATCTTAGAAGTGCATGGGTCCTGGTCACTCACCTGGCTAGGCTAGAGAGCACGCCGTGTACTCAAAGCTAAGCCAAGGAATACTAGTACGACAGCTAGACCTAGCCTTGTCAGTATCATAAGTCATCCAGAAATTAGTCCATATTCACTCATTGTTTATTTCATCTTTGGACTCCCAGAACAGCATGAATCCAGACTCGATTGGTGAGCAGGCTTTGCAACCTAAGGTAGGGCTGGAACTCTTAGTACCAAACCAGCAGGGGCCGGGATCCAGAGCTCTCAGCAGTGTAGGTTGATATCTGGGCTGCTTGATCCCAGCAGAGGAGTGGGGAGCAGGGATCTAGCAGACTCAGCAGGTTGTGCTGCTCACTAGAACCCGGATGGATTCAGGTAGCAGGGAAAGTGTTGGCACAGGAGTCTTGATCATTGAGCAGGGCAGCCTAGCATTTAGGCTGTGTGACCCAATACTGGCCTGTTAGTTTGGGAAAGGTTGACAAGTGACATTCCTGGGAAATTGCTGTTTTGGCCTTTGGGGAAGAAGATGCCTGGGAGTTTAATCACTGCCTAGGCAGTTCTGGTGATCAGGCAGCTTGACCCCAGCTTGAGAAGAAATTGTGTGAATTGCAGAGGAGATACAAATCACCTACAGGCTCAGATTGTGTGTAGGGTTTTGGACCCCAGCTAGGCCTGGGAGTATGGTAATAGATGGGGATGGGCTTAGGACTTCAATCCCATTTTGAGAAAATGCAAGCTGGCAGGGGTCTGGGAGACAAAGGAGTCTTGGCGGGTCTGAGAGCTGCTGGGGTAGGAACTGCCTGGAACTTTGAGGATGTGGCAGGAGGGTGGGGCTTGACCATCATCAAGAGGGGCCTGGGACAATGGGGGATTTCTAGTAGTGCAAGGATATGGCCACTAACAGGGCTGGACTGGTGTGCAACCTATGCTTTTCAAGCTAGGACTGAAATAATTAAAAGGACTCAGGCTTTTGAGCTCTCAGGAGGGATGGTGAACATCTGACTGATCCCATATAGACCAGGGATAGGTAGGATGGATCAGGCAGGTATGGATCATAGGAATTCACATAGGAATTTACACTGCTTTGTAAACTGTGTAAGCCCAACAGACTGGTCAGTGTAAAGTTGGTTTGGAGGCTCATGATCTTGATAGCTGATCAGTCCTGTCTGGTGCAAATGCGTCTGGACTCCCACTCCGGTGTGGGAATGTCATAATGATATAGATGACCAAGATTCCAGCAAAGTCATAGTGCTGGGCTTTGGGAATGGGGGATTAGTATGAAGGGTCAAAATTCAATATGCACAAAGGCATGTTTCAGGTTCCTCCATACATTCCATACCTGGGTTTATGGGTTCTAGAAATGCATAGGTCCAGAACACTCAACAGGTTGAGGTAGAACACAGACCATGCCCCCAAGCTAGGGGGTGGGGGTCACACCAGCAAATTAGGATCTCTAGGTCTCACTGGGCTGATGTAGTATACAATCTGATTGATCCTAGCTAGGCTTGGAAGTATGAGGATGGGGTGTGAAACCAGGGACCTGAATATACTGACAATAGGGATAAGGGTCTGGGAGACTCACCAGGCTGCCATAATCAGCAGTCTGATTCACCACACCTTTTTTTTCTTGTGTCTCACTCCCCTTCTGATCAGGCGCAGGAGGACAGGGGTCTGGGTGACAAAGGAGTCTTGGCTGGAAGACTCTGCTATTCCAGAAGCTGCTGGAATAGCAACTGTAAGGATGGTACAGGAAGGCAGAGTCTTCATCCCTCAAAAAAAGGGTCCAGGATGTCTTACAAGACTGCCTCAAACCAGGCCTGAAGAAAGTAGAATGACTGATGGTCTCACCAAACTGGAGTGGTGCACATTCTAGATTGATGGAGCCCAGCTAGGCCAGGGATGAGCCCAGTATAGAAATAGTTTGCCCTCATGACCCCAGCTATGCATGGGTTAGGTAAATGGTGATGGGTCAGGTTCTGGGGTCATATACAATGCTCAGCTAGTGGTCAAGCTATACGACTTGAGGTAGGCTTGGGACTGTGGGGATGGCCACTCACTGCTATCAGGCACAGCTGCTCTCAGCACTGAAAGGCATGAATCTGGATTACTACTGATGAGACTGTGCTGTGGGAAATCTGTGTTACTGCTACTTATCCTAGGAATGGGAGACTAGTCCACGAGAAAGGGATCAGGCTGACTCGGCAGTCTATGCCTGGGCCTATGGAGGTGTCCTGGAAGGACATGGATCTGGTCATCCAGAGTCCCTGAAGTGCCTACTCCCCCCTATGCTGGACATGGGAGTATTACTCTCACACCAGCAGGATAGTGTCTTGAGTTCTCACCAGGGTGGGATCATGAGCTATCTGATTAACCCTTGCTACGCCAAAAGGTGTGTCTTTGAATGGTGTGAGTCTAGTGTGTAGGCTGCTTGAAGCAACTGGGCAATGGGACATACAGATGACAACAGAGGGCATGGTTGTGGCAACTCACCAGGCTGTACTTATCAGCAATCTTCTTCTCCTGACCTAGGTTAGGGAGCAGAAGGAAGAATGGACGCCCGGGACTCAAGCAGTGTTACCAGATATTGGATGGAACCTTGCAGAAACTGGAGGCAAATTAGGTGCTTGAACCATCATTGGGGAAGTGACTGTCCTGATCCCTGGCTAGGCAACAGCAGAGAAAAGGCTCCTTTACCCCAACTAGTTTGGAGATCAAGATTTTGGGGGTATAGTCAGGTTTTGATCACTTACTAAGTAACGTAGGCTGCTGAGCAAGTAACTTGACCAGATCTGTGGGGATGGCACAGGTGGGTAAAGGTTGGTATAATGCATTTGCTCACCCTGTGTTCAGCCTTTTTTTTTAAAAATCCCAGACAGGTAGGTGACCATAGAGAGAGGTATGGTAGGGGACACTCAGCTGGTTGGGATGGTGCCCATTTAGCCTGTGATTGTGACCTCACTCCATTCAGAGCTGGTAAAGGAAAGTAGGGGTCTGGGTTCTGAAGCAGCCTTTGCCACTGTGGGTTGTCCTAACTTGGCATGGGGACAAGTTACTCACCAGGCTGGGATGGACTTATGGCTATGCTTCTGGAGCTAGGCCTGAAAATATTAGTATAACATCTATAGGGTTTTGAGTCTATGGGATGGAACACAGACTGATTGATCCAGATAGGACTGGGAGGATTGTTCAGGTGGGCAAAAGTCTTCGGAAATCACAAGGCTGGGCTACTTTGCTGACCATGTGACATAAGCTGGGCCTACCTGAAGCCATGTGTCATGACGGTGCAAGGTCTTGATCACGAGCCACTTAAGTTTGATGCCCATAACCCCAGCTGGGCTTGGAAGTGTTGGCAATTGTACAGACACCCACAGTTCAGTGTCAATCACAAGGCTGGGATGTTGGAGCAAGTCGTTTGACCTCATCTGGACCTGATGAAGTACGGGTAGCTCAGTCAAGCAGGGTCTGTATCATTCACCAGGCTGGCTTGAGTGCAGGCAGCTTGAAACAAGCCAGGCCTGCAAATATTTTTGAGAGTAACAGGATGTGATTGTGAGCTCTTCCTAGGCTGGGATGAGGCACTGGTTCAGGCAGGTAAGAGCTTGTGATACTCACCAGTTAGAGGGAATACCCATGTTGCTTGAAGACAGTTGGATCTGAGAGGATGGTTAATATCAGTGTACAGTGGTATCATGAGTCTGGATTGTGTGAAGGCCTTGTTACTAAGTGCCAGTACCGGGTGAGTGAACATGGTGCATGAGGGTGGGGTTTGGCTCCAGCAACAGGATAGGCTGGTGGTCAGGCTGTATCAGCCATTTTGTGCCTGTGATTATGTGGATATCCCTGAAAAGCATGGGTCCAGAATATTTACTAGTGTAGGCATGCAAAACTGAGTCAGGGAATATTAACCCTACACAAGCAGGATAAAATCTCGAGTTCCCACCAGGCTACGATGATGTGCAATCTGACTGACTCAACCTTGTTAGGGTAGCAAATCTGAGTCTGGCTATAGCAGGGAAGGCTCTTGGAAACTCAGCAGGCTTTCTGAGAACAGTTGATCCTAGGAGGGGGTGTGGGAGACAAAAATTCTGCTTGACCCCACAGAGCTGGTCAATGGGCAGTAAAGATGGTGCCAGACAGCAGCGGTCTAGGAGAATCACCAGGCTGCCTGGTCAGTGATGTGCTTCCCCTACAACTAGGCCTTGGTGTGTGAGGAAGGCCCTAGAGCAGGAGTCTTGAGAACAGAATGGGGGACGGGCTGGTTCTTAGGCTGGGGAACTTTGTGAAAGGCAGGTGGTTTCCTGTACAATCAGTATACTTGGCTGATGGGCAAGCTGCTTGATTACATCTATGCCTGGATGTGTGAGGACTTTCAGGGAATCTTGGTCACAAGCTAAATGGTGATGGTGACCTGGCTCCTTAAGCCTAACTTGTTCTGACATATTTAGGATACTGGAAGAGAATAGGTTATGATCTGTCAACTTGAATGGAGATTGGGGGAAGGATGGCACAGGAGAACAAAGAGAGGGATTGTTCAAAGGCTCAGCTCCTGTGCAGGCTTCTCTTAGGTTTGGGACTGATGGGGTTAAAGGTCACTCACCTAGTTGGGCTGGTACACAATGAGCCTGTGATTGTCAGAGTAAGCTCAGGAAGACAGGGGTCCTTGGCTCGTCAAGGAGCTGGTACAGTAGAATTATGCCTGGGACTTGGAGGATGGTGCAGGAGGGCAGGGTCTTTGTTCCTTGGCAAAAAAAGTCCCAGCTGTGAAAGGGTCAGGATAATTCACCAGGTTGACTGAATAGCAGGATTTTGATTTCAGGCTATCCCTTAATTCTTAGTATGATGCCTGCTGGATGTGTTCTGGGATGATACACATTCATATTAAATCCGCCCAAGTCAGTCACTAGGAAGAGAGGTTCTTGGAAATTTATCAAGCCACTGTGTAAGATATGTGACGCCTGGCAATGTAAAGATGGTTTCAGAGCACAGGTTCTTGATCACTCAACAGTTTGGTCTGGGTACAGATGCATCTTGAACCCAGCTCAGTTTGGGACTATGGTAAAGCTATATATGGGCAAGTCTTGGGATAATAAGTTGGGATTGTGGGCAAGCTGGCTTATGCAAGCTAGGCTTGGAAGTGTGAGTATGGACTGTGCAAGCTGTGTGTTACTCACCTAAAGGACATCAGCTGGGCTTGAGAGTGTGAGAATAACACAGGAGGAGAGGAGTTTGAGTTACTCATGAGGCTGGCATGAATGCACATGGCAAGACCCAAATTAAGCTTGGGAGGTATTTTTTAAATTAATTTTTATTTTTACTTTTTTCACGATTTATTCATTATATATCATGATTAAAGCTCCCTCCCTTGACTCCTTCCACTCCCACCCTCCATCCCTTTACCCCCCTATTACTTTCCCCTTAGTCCACTGAAAGGGGGAGTTCTCCTTTGCCATCTGCCCATAGCTTGTTAGTCTCATCAGGACTGCCTGGATCTTCTTCCTCTGTCTCACCAGGGGCAAGTGATCAAAGAGCAGGCAACTGAGTTCATGATAGAGGCAGCCCCTGCTCTCCTTACTCAAGAAGCCACGTGGAGACTGAGCTGCCAATCGCCCACATCTGAGCAGGGGTTCTAGGTCCTCTCCATGCATAGTCCTTGCTTGGTGCATCAGTCTCTGCAGGATCCCCTGTACTCAGGTTTTTTAGCTTTATCGTTCTCCTTGTGGGGCTCCTGTCCCCTCCATGTCCCTCTATCTCCACCTCCCTCTTCTTCCATAAAACTCCCTGCGTTCTGCCCAAAGTTTGGCTGTGAGTCTCAGCATCTGCTTCGATCCCCTCTTGGATGGAACCTTTCAGAAGACCCACTACAGTAGGCTCCCATCCTGTTTCCTCTCTTCTACCACTCTTGTTGTCTATCCTGTTTGCCATTCTGAATGAGATTTAAGTACTCTTCCACAGTCCTCCTTAGTATTTAGCTTCTTTAGGTCTTTAGATTTTAGTATGGCTATCTATATTATATGGCTAATATCTGTTTATAAGTGAGTGTATACCATGTCTGTCTTTCTGTTTCTGGGTTACCTCACTCAGGATGATCTTTTCTAGTTCCATCCATTTGCCTGGAAATTTCATGATTTCCTTGTTTATATAGTTGAGTAATGTTCTAATGTGTAAATGTGCCACAATTTTTATATCCATTCCTCCATTGAGGGACATCTACGTTCTTTCCAGATTCTGGATATTACAAATAAAGCTGCTACGAACATAGCTGAGCAAATGTCCTTGTTGAATGGTGGGGCATCTTTTGGGTATATGCCTAGGAGTGGGATAGCTGGATCCTGAGGTAGTGCTATTCCCAATTTTCTGAAAAAGTGCCAGATTGATTTCCAGAGAGGTTGTACAAATTTTCACTCCCACCAGCAATGAGAGTCTCCAGCACGTGTTGTCACTTGAGTTTTTGATCTTAGCCATTCTGATCAGTGTAAGATGGAATCTCAGAGTTGTTTTGATTTGCATTTCACTGATGACTAAGGATATTGAGCATTTGTTTCTCTTCCATTCAATATTCCTTTGTTGAGAATTCTCTGCTTAGCTCTGAACCCCATTTTAAGTGGGTTATTTGTGTGTTGCAGTCTAATTTCTTGAGTTCTTTATATATTTTGCATATTAGCCTTCTATCAGATGTAGGATTGGTGAAGATCTTTTCCCATTCCGTAAGCTATCATTTTGTTCTGTGGACAGTGTCTTTTGCTTTAGAGAAGCTTTTCAGTTTCATGAAGTCCCATTTACTAATTGTTGATCTTAGAGCCTGAGCTGTCGGTGTTCTGTTCAGGAAATTTTCTCCTGTGCCAATGAGTTCGAGGCTCTTCCCCACTTTTTCTTCCACCAGATTTAGTGTGTCTGGTTTTATGTTAAGAGCTTTGATCCACTTGGACTTTAACTTTGGGCAGGGTGATAAATATGGATCTATTTGCATTTTTCTGCATGTGGACATCCAGTTAGACTAATACTGAAGATGCTTTTTTCTACTGTATGGTTTTGACATCTTTGTCAAAAATCAGGTGTTCATAGATGTGTGGGTTTATTTATGGGTCTTCAATTCGATTCCATTGATCCACCAGTCCGTTTCTATGACAGTACTACGAAGTTTTTAATTACTGTTGCTCTATAGTTTAGCTTGAGATCAGGAATGGAGACATCTCCAGAAGATTTTTTATTGTAGGGGATTGTTATAGCTATTCTGGGTTTTTTGTTATTCCAGATGAAGTTGAGAATTTTTCCTTCAGAGTCTGTAAAGAATTGTGTTGGTATTTGGATGGGAATTGCATTGAATCTGTAGACTGCTTTTGGTAAGATTAGGCCTGGGAGTTTTATGACAAGAGCAGGAAATGATTTTAAGCTGTCATTATACACCCCAAATTGAGTCAAGAAGCCTACACTGGCGTTGAGCCTGAGCACTCTTCCCCTTTGGCCCCCTGTGTCACCCCCCGCAATCCCCACTCAAGCTGTGGTCAAGCTGAGGGATCCTAACTGACTATCTTCCAGTGTCCTAACAATGCCAGAAAAGTTTGGGGTTAAGTGGCATCATTATTTAGCTTATGAATAACCATGTTAAAGCAGTGGCTCTAACACTGGAGGTTCTTGGGATCTCACTAGTGAAGGATAGTGTCCTGATTGCTTCAGCAGTTTAGCCTGGGAGTGTGGGATCCCGATGGAGTGGCAAGAGTCTAAATCATTCATGAGACTGGTTAATCAGAAAGTTCTGATACCTGGGCTAGGCTAGGAATATGAAGATGTTTCCTGAAGGTGGGCTCCTGTTCCCTCAATTTGGGGAGGTTGATGGTTAGACTGTTTCAGTCTCTCTCTACCTGGGACTGTTGGGATGTCCTTGAAGTGTATGGGTCTAGGACATTCACCAGACTGGGGTACAGGCTGTACTTCACAAGGTAAGCCTAAGAGTGCTAATACCACATTGCTTGGGTAAGATTTGAAGTGCTCACAAGACTGGGCTGTACACAGTCTGATCGACCCCAGCTAGGCTAAACTGTGTAAGTCTTGATACTGAAGGTGAAGTTCCTGAGAACTCAGAAGGCATCGTGACAACAGATTGCCTGGAAGCATGAGGATGGTGTGTGAGACCAGGGACATGAAAATCTGCCAATTTGGACTGGTGTCTATGTTCAGTGTCTAGGCATTAGAGATGGCAGCAAAGGCCAAGTGTCTGGGTCACTCAGCAGGCTGTGCTAGTTAGCAATCTGTATCACTGGATCTCAGCCTGGAGATAGGAAGAAGGCACTGGAGTGGGAGTCTTGGTCTGTCAGCAGGGAGTCCTGATACTCTGTGTGGCAGTGTGGCCAGATATTAGTTTGGGCAGTGGGAAACATGAAGGTAGGCTGGGGCATGGGAAATCACTATGCTTGGCTCATGGGCAAGCTTTTTGACCACAGCTATGCCTGGGTGTGTGAGGACTGTCAGGAAAGAGAGTCTTGATAACTAGCTAAGCAGCACTGATGTCCAGGCCACTTGACCCCAATACTTTCTGCCATTGTTGGAATGCTTGGAGAATCAGGTCATGATCATTCACCAAGATAGGCTGGTAATTAGTCAGCTCAACCTTAGCTCAGCTGGGAACTGTTGACTATGACCATGAGATCACTTTCTAGTCCAAGGAGAGTGTGAAAACAGCAGTGTGAGTCATTAGTCACGCCTGACATGTAGGCAAGCTGCTTGATCAGGAATAGGCCTAGAAGTGTGGATGTAGTGCATTAGGGCAAGGTCTTACCAAGCTGGGATGGTGAGAGCTCTGATGGACCCCAGCTAGACCAGGGAGTGAAAGGATGACAACAGCTAGGATTGGAAGTATGAGGGTAGTGAGGAAGACCAGTGTCTTTTATCACTCACCAGCAAGGGCTAGTGCCCAGGCCTCTTGGCCACAGCTAGGCCTTGGAAAATAAAGATTTAATTGGAGGGCAGGAGTCCAAGTCACTTACCAGGATATGTTGGTCAGCAAATTGTTTCATCAGAACAAGGCCTGGGAGTGTGAAGAAGGCACCTGAGCAGGAGTCTTGGCCAATGGTACTCAGGAATTGTGACTGTATATTGGCATTGGACCTTAGGGATAAAAACAGATGGGGCTCTTGGGCAACTACCTAGGCTTATGGCCAAGGTGCTTGACCACAGCCTGTGAGTATAACCTTACCCCCATTTTGACAAAGTGAAGGAGGGCAGCAGTTTGGGCCAGAAATGAGTTTTGGGTTGGTTGGGAGCTGCTAGAGTTCAACTATGCCAGGGAATGTGAGGGTGGGCAGGGTCTTGATTCATTATCAAGTGGGATTTGGGAGTATGAATGTGTCTTTTGAGTGCATGGGTCTAGGGCACTCACTAGACTGGGCAAGAATACAGGCTTCGTGAAAATATTAGTACAACATGTGCAGGATTTTGAGCCCTTCCTAGGCAGGAATGGTGCACAATCTGATTTTCCCCAGCTAGGGCAGGGATTGGGAGGATGGCTTGAGGCAGGCAAGGTTCTTGGAAATTTACCACATTGAGCTGCCATGCACACTGTGTCACACCCTCTAGGCCTGACACTGTTAAGATGGTTTGGGAGGTCAGGGCTTGCTTACCAGTCTGAATTAATACCTATGCTTCTTGACCCCAGTTTGGTCTCTGAGTGTGGTAATGGTTTAGATGAGTGGGGTCCAGGTACACTCTCAAGGCCGAGATTTTAGGCAAGGTGCATGGTCTGAGCTAGACCTCGGAGTATAAGAAGAGTCCTTGGAGTGAGCATCTTGAGTATTGAACAGGGAGACCTGGTACTCAGGATGTGTGTCCAGATATTTGTGTTGGGCCTATAGGGAAAGTGAAGGAATGATCATACTTGGGCTGATTGCTATGCTGCTCAACCACAGTCATGCTTGTGTGTTTGAGTAGTTGTAGGGAGGGGATTTTCTTGATCATTGGTCTGTCAGTGCTGGCTACCTGAGATGGGGTAGTTTAGATGTCTGGGAAAATGGAACCTTGAATACTCACCAGGTTAGACAGGTGAACAGGCAGCTCGACCCCAGCTAATCCTCTTTCAGTTGGGATGGCTTTGGAGGTCAAAGTCTGGTACTCACAGTTGGGGCTTATGGGCTTTGCTGACTATTTTTATGTAAACTTGACATAAATTAGAGTTATTTGACAAGGGATAACTTTAACTAAATACTCTCACCATACTGGCTTGTAGGTAAGCCTGTGATGCATTGTCTTGATTGCTGTGGGATGGCCTAGGCAACTAAGAGTCATACCATCTCTGGGTTCACTGTCTTGGGTTGTATAAGAAAGCTGGCTGAACAAGCCACTAGGACTAAGGCAATGAACAGCAATCCTTTGTGACCTGTGCTTCATTTCCTGCCTCTGGGTTCCTGCTTTGTATCCCTGCCCTGACTAATGAAAATGTAAGATGAAATAAACTTTTTTATTTCCCTAGTTTCTTTTGATCATGGTGTTTTGTCACAATAATAAGAATCATAACTAAGATGCAGGCAGAATTTGTGACCAGAGCTAGGCCTTAGAGTGTTGTTATAGAGAGGAAGTACATGGATTCTGGGTCACTCACCATGCTGGTCTAGCTCATAGTCTCCTTCAAGTTGTGAGAGCACCTGTTATTTTGAGCTGGTATGTGAAGGTATGTGGTATGTGAGTTGCTAACCAAGCTTGGCTGGCCAACAAGCTGCTTGACCCAAAATAGGCCTGGGAATGTGCAGATGTTTCAGGATAGCTGATCAATCCATGTCCTGGGGTTTATTAGGATGGCAAGTGATAGTCTTGTTCACTCACCAGAGTTGTCTGGTGAACAGCAGCTTGACCTCATCCTGGCCTGGAACTGTGGGGATGGCATGGCAGGGCAAAGGTCTTGCAGTGGGAAGATGGTGTAGGAGGGAATGATTTTGATCATTCACAATGCTGGGCTGGTGCCCAGGCTGCTTGACAGGTGCTGAGTCTGGAGGAGTGGTTCTGGGTCACTCACCAGGCTGGGCTTGATTGTAGGCTGTGCAATTCAATCTGTTGCTACCACTGAGAGGCTTGGGTATTGCTTCCATGCAGTCTGATTGACCTGAGCTAGGCCAGGGAATATAAGTATTCCATAAAGCCATATGGCTCTGGCAGGCAAGATTCTTGAAAATGCACCACACTGGGCTGGTTGTAGGCTATGTGGCACCAGCTTGTCATGGCAGTAGGAGGATGGTGTGGAAGAGCAGGATCTTGATCACTCACCATTTTGGTTGGGCACCCAGACTCCTCGGCTGGCCTTAGGAGTGTAGGGAGGATGTAGGAGGACAGGCCCTGAATCTACCACCTATGTAGGTGCTTGGCAATCTGTTTATCCAGAAATGAGCCCATGAGTCTGAGGATGTGCAGGAGGGAGAGCCTGTATCACTCGGTTTTCTGGGTCTTTGCTCAGACTGTATGAACCCAAGCTAATTCTGGGATAGTTAAGATAGCCCAGTCTTAATCGCTCAGTAATATATGATAGGGAAAAGGTAACCTGAACCCTGCTAGCTCTGTAACCCTGGGGTGACAAGGGATGGCAAAGTTTTGGGTCACAAATGGACTAGGCTTATGTGTAGGTTTTGTGACCTCTCCCTGTTAGTGTAGTAATGGCATAAAAGGGTGGGTTTTTTGGTCATTCACCAGGCTGACCAGAATGCTTGGGATTGTGAGATCATGTTCTAGTCTGATTTGGGGGATGAGGAGGAGCAGGTTGGGTCATTAATCAGGCTTGAAAGGTTTGCAAGGTAGTTGACCTGGGCAAAGCCTAGGTGTGTACAGATGGTGCATGAGGTTACTAGGATGAGCTTCTACCAAGGCTGCTTCAGCCATTCTAGGCCTGAGAAGAACAGGATGCTTAAGAAATCCACAATTCCAGGTAACTCATCAGCCTGTGCTATGTTGAAGGTGGTGGGACCCAAGGTATGTCTGGGGATATTAATATGGTACTGACAGGGTAGGATCTTGAGCTCTAACATGCTAGGATTATACACAGGTTTTTTGTTGTTGTTTATTTGTTTTTTTTTCAAGACAGGGTTTCCCTGTGTAGCTTGGCTGTCCTGGACTTGTTTTGTAGACCAGGTTGGCCTCAAACTCACAGAGGTCCACTTGCCTCTGCCTCCTTGAGTGCTAGGATTACAGGTATGTGCCACCGCACTCAGCTGGTGCACAGTTTTGTTGATCCCATCTAGACCCTGAAGTATGAGAATGACTGAGGTAGGTGACCTCATGGGAACTAAAAAGGCTCTGAGACAGCAACTGCCTGAACTGAGTCCTGAAATGAATTGAGGATGGCCTTGGAGAGTAAGTGTCTGGGTTACTCAACAGACTGTGCTGGTCAGCAATGTGCCTGACCCAAAGTCTGTTTTAGGAGGAGTATTGATCACTCACTGGGCTGAGCTGTTGCCCAGTTTGTATGAAACAAGGCAGTGCCTCTGCCCTAAGTGAGAGAGAATGCACTTAGTCCTGCTGTGACTTGATGCACCAAGGTGGCTTGGTTTCCATGGGCAGCTTCTCCTTCCCTGAAGAGAAGGGAAAGGGATACTAAGGAAGGTTGATGTGCTGGTGGGACTGGGAGAGGAGGTGGGAGGGAGCTTTGATTAGGTTATAAGTTGATTTAATTAATGAATGAATGAAAAAGAAGCAAGGCAGGCCTGTGATTGTGAAGATGTTAAATCACTAGGATACTCACTTTTCTTTCCTGTCAGCCCCATAAAGTGTTGGGATAGTTAGAATTATGGGTCAGAGCTTCATTACTTACTGATGGGGACTCATGAGAAAGCAACTTGACCTGAGACTGTGGGGACAGCACAGGAGTACAAGGTCAGGCTCGTTCATAGGCTGAGCTTATGTCTAGGTTGTTTCACTCAAGCTGGGTTTGGGAATGTGGTAAGGGGTAGGAAAGGGTGGCATTCCCGGTCACTCACTTAGTTGTGATGCACAATTTGTCTGCGATTGTGAGATCGCTCCTAATCAGAGCAGGGATCTTGGTCACAAAGGAGGCTTAGCTAGGAGTGTGAGAATGATGCAGGAAGGTAAGGTCTTGATCCCTCACTAATAGGGACCTAGGACTGTGGGGATGTCCTGGGAGTGCAAAGATCCTAGTCATTTACCAGGGTGGGCTGGAGTGGGGACTGTGTATCCCAGGCTACAGCTGAATTTATTAGTATGCATCTTCAGAACAGAAGTTAAGCTTTCACCAGGATGGGATGGTGCAAAACCTAAATCATCCCAGCTAGGCCAGAGATTAGAACAAGAGCTATGGAAGGCAATGTTCATGGGAATGTGCTATACTGGGCAGGTGTGCTAGCTTGGTGACACCAGCTAGGCTTGGCAGATGTTAAGATGGTTTGGATGATAGTGTCTTGAACATCATCAGTCTTGACCAATTCTCTTTTTTTCTACTGTTCTTTTTTAATATAATTTTTATTTATTACAATTTATTCACTTTGTATCACAGCTGTAGCCCCACCCTCATACCCTCACAATCCTCCCACCCTCATCTTCTCCCATGCTCCTCCCAAGTCCACTGATAAGGGAGGTCCTCTTCTCCATCCCTCTGACCCTAGCCTATCAGGTCTCATTAGGACTGGGTACATTGTCTTCCTCTGTGGCCTGGTAAGGCTGCTTCCACCTCAGGGGGAAGTGATTAAAGGGCCAGCCACTGAGTTCATGTCTTGACCAATTTCAACTGCTTCATCTGGGAGTGTGGTTACATTGTACGTAAGCAAGGTTCCTGGTATCTGTCTTTGGATATAAGAGTGGGCAAACTTTGTGAGCTAAGCTAGGCAGTGGGAGTGTGAGGGTGGTGTGTAAGGGAAGGGTCTTGATCAGTTATCAGTTGGTTTTGGAAAGCAGGTAGCCTGACCCCAACTGGGTCTGTGACTTCATGGATGGCGGGGGAGGCCTGGGTTTTGATTCCCTCTCCAAGGTAGCTTCAGAATCTTAAGATGATCCAGGAGAGGAGTCTCTATTTCTCACCAGCCTAGCCTTTTGCTCAGGCTATCTGACTCAAATTAGTCCTGGGAACTTGAAAGCAGATGGGGATATTTAGCTCTCAGTAGCCTATCCTGCTGGTCAAGGTGCTTGATCACAGCAAGGGCTGTGAGGAGTAGTGGAACACAAGCAGGCTAGTCTCTTGAGTTTTCAACTGGGTGGTGCCTAGTCTGACTGATTAGGTAGGCACTTGCTATGCTGAGCAAGTGTGTTTTCTTTTCAACACCAGCTAGTCCTGGCAGTGTAAGGATGCTTGGGAAAACAAATATTAATCACTCATCAGTCTAATTCTTTTTTCTTTCTGCTGTTCTTTTGTTTGTTTGTTTTGCTTCACCCTACTAGCTAGATCTTTGATTGTGGACATGGCATAGGAAAGCTTGCATCTCAGTACCTCACCAGGCCTTGCTGTTTGGAACTTGTCTTGATCTATGTCTCCGGGTCTGATGATATGGCTTGCAGGGGAGTCTTGATCTCTCACCAGGTTTGGCCGTTGCTCAGACTATATGACACAAGCTAGGCCTTTGAGGATGATGAAGGCAGGTGGTTAGGTTGTGTGACCTGAGACTGGCCTGTGAGCCTGGAGAATATGGAGGCAGATAAAAATTTCAGCTATACTGATGGACAATGTGCTTGGCTACAGCTAGGCCTGTTGAGTGTGAAGATGGTGATGGAGAAGAATATATCACTCAACTCTGATAGCCCAGGTTGCTTGACCCCTGCAATTTCTGTGATTGTTAAGAGAGTGGACTAGCTCCTGGTTTTGATCACTATCCAGGCTAGACTGATGAGCAGGCAACCTGACCCTATGTCTGTAGGACCCTGTAGGGATGACAGTGGATGGCCAAGCTCTGCTGGTCACTCATGGGCATGGCTTGTATGCATGCGTTGTGACCTGACAGGTCTTCTGGATGTGTTAATGGTGGGGGAAAGGCAGAGTTCTGGGTTATTCACCAGGTGGGATGATAAGTCTTAATGGGATTGCTAGTTTGAATTGGTGTAGGAGAGCAGGGTTCTGGGTCACTAACCAGGCTTGTAGGTATACAGGGTGCTTACCTGGATCTAGGCCTGGAAATGTGAAGGCAATATAAGAGTGCAGGGTCTTGATCTTCCATTAAGGTACAGGCTGCTTCACAAAGCAAGGCCTTAGGCTGTGTAGATGCATTGTGAGTGCAAGCATCTGTGTCACTCACCAGGCTGGGGGAGTGCAAGGCGTGGGAAAGAGCAAAGCCTGGGAGAATTAGTATAGCCTTTGTATGATAAGATCTTGAGCTACCACCAGGCTAGAATATATACAGTCTCACTGAATTCAGCTAAGCCTAGCATAGGCTCCCACAGGAAGGGTTCCTGGGAATTTTCCATCCTGAGCAGGTGTGTATGCTTGTGTCACCATATCAGCCTGTCAATGTGTGGAGTCTGGGGAAGATAGGGTCTTGATCACTCACCAGAGTCTGTTTGGGAGCCCAGGCTGCTTGACTTCAGCTTGATCTTGAATTGTGGTAATGACACAGAAAGGCAGGGGTCTGGGTCCCTCATCAGGCTTGTCCTGAAGTAGGCCTGGGAGTCTGAGGATGTTGCCGAAGGAGTCTTGATCACTCACAGGCTTGGCTTTTGTTCAGGCTATATAACACAAGTTAAGCCTGTGGGGATGATGAAGGTGGGTGGGGATTTGGGGCTCTCATTAGATTGGCCTGGCCTTCAGGCCATTTATCTGATTATGGCCTGTGGAGGTGGTGAAGGTGGAGGTTGATGGGAATCTTAGGCATTCACTAGGCTGTGCTGGTAGCCAAGCTGCCTTACTAGAGCTAGGCCTGTGAGTATGGTGATAGTACAGGTGGAGAGAGTCTTGATCAATGACTTGGCTCTGCTAGTGCCTAGACTTATTAACTCTAGCAATTCCTGGAAATGATAGAATGGAGGGGAGGGCCTCAGTCTTGATAACTCACTAGGGTGGTCAGTGAGCAGGCAGCTTGTCCGTAGCTTGTTAGGAGACAAGGGATGTCAGTGGACAGCCAAGGTCTTGGTCACTCACAGGTGATCAGGCATTATGAACCAAGCAAAGCCTCCAAAATGAGATAATGATGAAGAAAGCCGTAGTTCTGAGTCTCTCACATGGCTGAGTTAGTGCCCACCATGAGTATAATTGTGACAGCACTAGCTAGTCTTACCTGATTTGGGGGGATTCTGAGTCACTAATCTTATGCAAGCTGCTAGACCATAATTATGCCTGAGAGTATGAGCATAGTGAAGACTGTGTGTCTTTTGTCTCTTTCCAAGATAAATGTAGCCAAGTTCAGGCTGCCTCATCCTGAGGAGACAAGATGAACTGGGATCGGATGGAAGGGGAGGAGGTCCTCCCCTGTCGGTGGACTTGGAGGGGGCGGGGAGGAGATGAGGGAGAGATGGGGAGAGTGGAAGGGAATGAGAGAGGGGGCTACGCCTGGGATGCAAAGTACCTAACCTGTGATTGATATAAAGATAAATAAATTACATAAAAATAGGCCTGAGGAGGAGAATGACCTCAAAGTGAAAGTTCTAGGACACTCACAGGGTTGGCATGCAGTGCAAACTGTGTGACCCAAGCTAAGCCTGGGAGAATCCATATGATGCAAGCAGGATGTGATATTTAACTTCCATCATGACACAATGGCACACAGCCTATCTGACCCCAGGTAGGCCAGAAAATGCAAGAATTGTGTTGGAGGACAGGATCATGATTACTCGCCTGACTGGGCTGGAAGCAACCTATGCGATCCAAGGTAGGTCTGGGAGAATGAAAATGGTGTAGGAATACAGGATATTTAACACTCATAGATCTGGACTGGTTACCAGGTATCTTGAGTCTAGCTAGACATATGATCATGGTGATAAAAATAGTGGACAGGCTGTGATTTTCTCACCAGGCTGGATCATAGCACAACTATGTGATGGGAAGTAGTCCTAAGGTCTCAGGGAAATGATGGAATCTTGATCACTCACCATGCTGGGATGTTGCTCATTTTATATGACCCAAGCTAAGCCTGTGAGAGTGAGAATGGTAAGACACATTGGAATGATGGGCACTCTCTATTTGTGTGTCCTAATGAACACTTACTAGGTCAGTGGTTCTCAACCATCCTAATGCTGTGACCCTTTAATACAGTTAATGTTGTGGTGATCCCCAACCATATTTTCATTGCTACTTTGTAAGTGTAATTTTGCTACTGTTATAAACTAGGAGTATTACTTGCTGGTGCTATTTTTAAACTTTATTTTATTTGGGGTTCCTAAAGCTTCCTTCCTTCCCTACCTTCCTTCCAACTCCATGACCCTAGATAGGAGAGAAAGAAAGTTAGAAGGTATAGGGGATGTAGACCTCTTTAGACATAGTTCCTTGGGAACAGTTGCAGTATTCATAGTCAGGATATCCAGCAGTTCAACTAATCAGCAAACCAGCAAATACAGCAGCAGGATGAACTGTCAGCAGCTTTTTTCCTTCTCTGGCCCTTCCCCCCAAGCCTCCTCCCTCTGTCTTGGCTCTGGTATTTATATCCTCTCAGAGTCTTCACAGTTAAACTATCTCCAGCTGGCAAAGACCAAGCTCCTCTCAAATCAGAGGCTGTTATCAGCTATGGACAAAGGAAAAGCATCTCCATAACCCACACTTGGGAGTAAAATGAAAACATGTGTACATAACATAACTGAGTTTTTAAAAAAACCAAAAAGACCACTACAATTAATAATTCACAAGAAGGTTAAGCTCTCACAGTGTTGGTACAGTTCACAGTCTGATTGAACCTAGTTAGGTCAGGGAATTTAGGGACAACTGTAGAAGGTGAAGTTGTGGGGACTTCCCAATTTTGGACTGCTGTGAAGACTGTGTGATACTAGCTTGTTCTGGCAGTTTGAGGATGGAATGGGGTGTCGGGGTCTTGATAACTTACTAGTTTTGTCTCCTACCCAGTCTGTTTGACTCAGCTGGTCTGGGATTATGGGGATAACACAGGAGAATAAGGATATTGTTCACTGACCAGGCTTCATGGGCTGGGGGTCTGCCTGACTGAACTAGGCCTGGGAGAGTGATGAGGGTGCTGAGCAAAAGGCCTAATCACTCACATGGCTGGGCAGTTACTCAGCTTATATGATTAAGGCTAGGCCTGTGATTGTGAGGATGACAAAGGCAGGTATGTTGAACACTCACTAGGCTGTCCTAGTACTAAGGCCAGGAGACCCCCATCTTGGCCTATGAGTGTCAAGAATGTGAAGGCAGGTTGGGCACTCACTATTTTTGGCTGATGGTTATACTCTTTGACCACAGTTATGTTGGGAGTGTGAGGATACTATAGGAGGGGAAAATCTTAATCACCAAGTAGGCTGAATTGGTGTTCAGATTGTTTTACCCATGCTAGTCCTGGGATAGTCAGATCATAGAAGAGGGCCGAGTCTTCATCACTGAGCAAGATAACCTTGTAAGAAAACAACTTGATCTCAGGAACAACTTGTTCCTGAGATTATATGGATGACACAGGGTGACAAAACGCTGCATGATAGCAGATTGGCCAGTGAGTGTGAAAATTGTGTATTACAGTTATTTTTACAAAACTGTGTTTGTTTCTCAGTTTCTCTCTTACTCAGCTATCACCCAAATAATTGAGACTCATTATTTTTACGTGCTTCACAGCATAAGAACTGAGCAGTTATTACTCTATTCTTAACCTTCTAAGCTAATTTGGCTCCCTCCCAATGTACGTCCCATAGATACTTGCACTTTGTAGCTTTCTGTGCTTATCACTCTCTCCTGATGTCTGCTGGACCTCAACATGTGGCAAATGCCCTCCTTCATCTTCCAACTCCTCCTCCCATGGCTGGCAGGAAGTCCAGCCCTATTTTCTCCCCTGCTTGTGAGTATAAGCTGTTTTATATTGGCTTATCAGCGGACAATTGGGGATCAGTGTTTACACAACACTGAAACAGGAGATTCTCAGAACAGGAATTGCAACTGGATTTGGAAGCACAGAAATCAGCATTTGAATTACACAATAACCTTATGCTTACAATGGTGGGTAAATGTGTGGTTCTAGGTCACTCACTAGTCTGCCTAGGATTGTGAAATTACTTGGTAATCTTAGCTGGTGTGGAAGGTCTGAGTCATGAACAGAGTTGGCTGATGAGTAAGTTTCTTAACTAAAACTAGGTTTATGAGTCCAAAGACTGCAGGAGGTTGAATTGTCCACCAGGATGAACTCAATCCCAGGCAGAGTTCTAGTACTGAGTTTTTAGTACTAGGACAATCTCACGAAAGTTAAGTTGATACTACAAGGGTGTCCTGGGAGTGCAGAGGTCCTGTTAACACACCAGGGCTGGGCTGAAATGTAGGGTCTCCTATCTAAGCATGCTTGAAAGTACTAGCAATACAAAGGAGTGCAAAATTTTGAGTTCTCCCTGGGCTGGAATGGTTGCATAGTCTAATTGACTTCAGCTAGGCCTGAAAGTGTGAGGATAGCTCAGACAGGCAAGGCTCATATTAACTCACTGTGTTTCACTCATGTGCAAGCTGTACAAGACAGGCCAAGTGTGGCAGCATCGGGAAAGTGTGAGAGAACAGGGTCTTAATTAATCACTTTGTTGTGCTTTTCAGAGATGCGATTGACTCAAACTAAGCCTGAGATTCTGAGAAATGTGCTGGACTGGGTTTGAGGGTGACTTTGATCACTAAGCAGGGTAGCCTGGTGAGCAGACAGCTTGACCCTAAGCTGTGCCTGGGAGTATGAAGATGTCACCTGATGGCAAATATCTGGATGAATTCCATGCAGATTTATATATACAGTAAGTTATATATTATCATATATAAATTAATATATTATATATTTTAATACAATAGATTTTGAACATTTCTTTTCCTCTTCCAACTCCTCCCAGAACCTCTTCATCTCCTTATAGACTCAGCTATATGGTCTTTCTATCTCTCAAAAAAGAAAAAAAAAAACTAATAAAACAAATAATCAAAAACCTCCAAAAGATAAAAATACCAAACCAAAACAACAATCAAAACAAAAGCACAGAAAATACATGGAGTTTAATCTGTGTTGACTAATAATTGCTGGATATTGGGCTTTGCCCTGGATTATGGTTGCTATACCCAGTGTCCCTCTATTAGAGAAAATGGGTTTTCCCTTTCCTCAGGTATCAATTCTAAATAACTTCTTGGTTAGTGCTGGGACTTCATGCTGCCTTTCCCTTCTTTATGCTCTGATAAAACTTTGCAGGTCTTCCGCATGCTGTCAGCAACTGTTTCAGTTCATATGTGTGTCAGCCCTGTTGCATCTGGAAGACACTGTTTTCTTGGAATCTTCTACTACCTCTTGATCTTACAATCTTACACCTCTTCTATCATAGAGCCTGAGCCTAAGTAGGTCTTGTGACCTAATTTTGCTCTGTGAGTGTGAAGCATATAGGGACTCTTGGGCACCTCTTTAGGTTGGCAACATGATGGGCAACCAGTTGGACCATCACTAGGCCTAGGTGTGTGAAGATGTGCAGGGTAGGAAAGTCTAGATCAATTGTTCTCAGCCTTCCTAATGCTATGACTCTTCAGTACAGTTCCTCACGTTGTGGTAACTCCCTAGCCACAAAATCTTTTTTTTTCTATTTCATAACTGTAATTTTGCTACTGTTATTAACTGTAATGTAAATTTCTGTTTGCATCTTAGGCAACCCCTGTGAAAGGGTCATTTGACACCCCTCAAAGGAGTCACAGAGTCACAGGTGAGAATCGCTGCTCTAGATCACTGACTGACTATACTGGTGGGGAGGCAACATAACCCTAGCTTAGACTGAGACTGTCTGGATGGAATAGGAAGGTCAAGGTTTGGGCTACTCACAGGTTGGCCTGGAATGCTGGCTGCAAGTATTAGGATGGACTATAGAGTGGGGAGTAAGGTCTTGATTTCTCACAAGGCTGGAATTTTATGTGAGCTGCATGGCAGATGCTAGGCATTGTGGTAAGCGGATGGTATAGAAGGGCAGAATCTTGTTCACCTACCAGTCTGGGCTTGTGCCTAGCCTGATTGACCCCAACTGGCATAGGAGGTCAGGGGCCTGTATCACTCATTAGGCTGTGCTGATCAGCAATAGGCTTCACATGAATCAGGCCTGAGAGTGCTAGGAAGGCTCTGGGGGTAGTGATAGGGAGTCTTCAACATTATACAGAGTGCTCAATCTGTGTGAACAAATATTGGCTTCTGACTATGTGGAAGGTAAGGCAGGAGGAGAACTCCAGTAATCACTATGCTTGTAATGGGCAAACTGCTTGACCTGAGTAAACCCCGAGTGGGAGGATTTTCAGGGAGGATTTTGATCATTATAGTCTAGGCTACACTGGTAACCAGGTTACTTGAACCCAAGTTTTGGCATGGGAAAGAGGCCCTGACCCAGATCAGTCACATGTTTAGCTGGTGAATAGAGAACTCTTCCTGGGTTTATGGGGATGGCAGTGGAGGGCCTGTATGGAGCTAGGCTTGAGAGTGCACTAATGGTACAGATGGGTAGACTTATATGGGACACTCACTAGCCTAGTCTGATGGGCAAGAATCTTTGGCTCAAACTAGGCATGGCAGTTGGAGGACAGTGTGTAAGGGCAGGACCTTGATAACTTAACAGTCTGGCCTGGTGTCTAGAAGGCTTGACCAAAGCCTGAGACTATAGGGATAACACAGGTACAACAGTCTGGATCATTTACTGGGATTCACTATGAAGTGTTCTACTTGACCAAACTAGTGTTGGGAATCTACAGAAGGTGCTAGAGTAAGAGTCTTGATTACTCAAGGGCTGGGGTGTTGCTCAGGCTGTGTGAACCAAACCAGGCCCATCTGTGTGAGGAGGATACTGAACAGAGAGTCTGACTCACGGGGGCATTTAGGATATTCACTTCTCTCTTCTGGTATCCACACTGCCTGACCTCATCCAGTCTTGGAACTGTTACTACAGTGAGGAAGTGTGGAATTCAGCATCACTCATCTCTACTGGCTGGCAGAGAGTCTGCCTGTGACTGGGAGAGCAATCCTAGACTGAGCAGGAGCAGGAAGGCAGGGGTCTGCCTCACAATGGAGGATTGGCTGGTCTAAGAAATATTTGAATGGAATGAGGGCTAGGGGTAGAAGGATGGTGCCAGATGATGGGGTCTTTATTCCTAACCAAGTAAGGCTTAGATATGTGGTGATGTCTTAGAAGTGTAAGGGTTGGTCTATGTCACCAATTGTACAGGAATGCCATCTGTGCAACCTGTATTAGTAGGATATCTGTAGGACCTTGAGTTCTCTTCAGGCTGACAGTAAGAAATCTGAATAAGCAAGCTCTATCAGGGAGTGTGAAGATAGCTAAGATATGTGACTCTTGGGAACTCATATGCTGAGCTGTTTTCAACCCTGCAACACCCAAGCTATCCTTGTGCTTTGAGGTTAAACCTTCAGTCCTGTTTTTGTTGTTATTGTTTTGGATCATGGAGGAAGGTCTAATGTAGATCACTTGCTAGCGTAAGCTTGTGGTGAGCAGGCAACTTAACCAATTGTAACTGTGAATGTAAAGATGACAAAGGATAAAAGTCTGGGTCCCTCACAGGCTGAGCATTTGGGCTGGTTGTTGTTGTTTTAAACCTAGCTAGGCCTGGAAGGGCCTGGTGGGGAAGAGCATGTTTTGTGGTCATTTACCTGGTGTTCTGGTTGACAGTCTGCCTGTAATAATGAGATCAGTTCCTAGTTTGGGCAGGTTGCAGGAGGCCAGAGGTCTGGTTCACAAAGGTGGTTTGACAGCTCTGATAGCTGCTTGAGTAGAACCATGCCTGGGTACATGAGAATTGTGTAGGGGAGTGGGGTTTTGATACTTACAAAGAGGGGCGTGGGACTATGGGGGATATTGTGGGAGTGTAAGGCTCTGCATCACTTACTGGGCAGCGCTGAATGAAGGCTATACAACCCAAGCAAGGCCTGAACATATTAGGAAGACACCAACAGGATAGGCTTTTGAACTCTCTCCAGGCTGGGACAATGCAGTCTAATTGATCTTAGCTAGGTCAGGGAGTGTGAGAATGGCTTACATGGGTGAAATTCCCAGGAACTCAGGGTTGTTGTGCAGGCTGTGTGACACCATCTAGGGCTGCTGGTAAGTATGGTGTAGAAGACAAGCTCTCAATCACTCACCAGTCGTGACTGGTAGCTGTACTGTTTGATGACTTTGGGAATGGTGCTGTGGCATTCTTCTGACTGGGTAGAATTTCACCTCACTCATGGAACTGGGGTGGTGGGAAAACTGCTGAACCTAAGGTAGGCCGGAGATGTGAGGATAATGTGAGATGTCAAGGTCTTGCTAGTTCTTCTGTCTGAGCTAGTATACAGAAACTGACCTCAGCTCATCCTGGGACTTCAGAAATGACACAGGAGGGCAGGAGTTATGTACCAGGCTTCCTTATTGGCCTTATGGTTGACCTGAACTAGGCCTGGAAGTCTGGGGATGCTACTTGAGTGAAAGTCTGGTAACTCACAGAGCTGGAATATTGCTCAGGCTAGGCCTGTGAGTGTGAATATAGGGAAAGTAGCTGAAGAACAATAGACAGTCTCTATTCTGGCCTGATACTCATGCTATATAATCCAAATATGGCCTATGAGTGTGGGGAAAGTGAAGATAGATGGTGATCTTGGGTACTCATAGGGTGGGGTGATGAATAATCAGAGGGACTCTATGTATGCCTCAAGTGTGAGGATGATGGAAGAGGGAACACTAGTGATCACTATGGTTAGTTGCTGAGCAGTCAATTTTAGCTGAGTCTGAGACTATGGGTGACATGGGCTGGCAAAAGGTCTCAGTCACTCAAAGATATGACTTTTGTGCAGTGTTTGAGACTGGATCTAGGGCTGATACTGTAAGTAATGGTGGAGAAGGGTGAGGTCACACACTAAGATGGACTGGTGTGTTGTATACCTGGGAATTTCACACCACTCACTAATCTTAGCTGGTAGAGGAGAACTGGATCTAATTCACTACCAAGCTTGACTAAGCAGCAATCTGCTTGTTCCATTCATCCTGGAAGTTTCAGTTTGGTACAGAAGACTGCAGTCTTGATTTCTCACCAGGACAGACTGATGCCCAGGGTGTTTCAACAGTTCTAGTCCTGGGATGGTGAATATAGCCTCAGAATTCAGGGTCTGGTTGAGTCACTGGACTGGACTATGGTGTGCAGACAATGGCACACAAGCAAGGCCACAGGTCATTATGTGATACTGGAAGGATGAGATACTGGGTTGTCCTCAGGTTGGGATGGTACACAGTCTGTTAGGCCAGGAAGTGTGATGGCTGCTTGGGTGGGTGAGGTTCTTGGGAACTCAGCACACTATTCTAGTGTGCAGCCTTTCTGACAACATGATAGGATTGAGGATGGTATAGGAGGACATGGTTTCCATCACCTACCATCATGGGCTTGTGCCCCAGGCTGCTTCATCCTGGGTGGACATATGACTTCAGAGATGGCAATGGTGAACAGGGGTTGTGTCCCTCATTGGGGTGGGCAAGTCAGGAATCTACTGGACCCAAACCAGGCCAGAGAGTCTGAGGAAGACACTGGAAAGTGAGACTTGGCTGCTCTCCAGGCTGGGCTGTTCCTCAGACTATGAGCACAGGATGGTAAATGCAGGTGAGGAATTTGGGCACTTAATACGGTGGACTGTCTGCTCAGGATCATGAGGTTTCTTGCTAGTCTAAGCTGGTGCAGGATGGCACGTGTCTGGTTCATGACCAGGCTTCACAGTGAGATGCTTGACCCAAACAAGGCCTGGGAGTTTCAGGATGATGGAGGAAGCTAGAGCCTTAATGCCTCACTAGGCTGGGCTGTCTTGGTAGGACCCTGGCTAAGCCTGGGGCTATAAGCAGAACAGCAGCAGGATATGATTGTGAGCTCTCCCTGGGCTGGGATGGTGTGTAGTTTGACTGACTCCAGCTAGGCCAGGGAGAGTGTATCTGGCTCTTAAATATGAGATTCTTGAAATTTTACTTATACTGAGATGGTGGTCAGCCTGTGTGACACCATCTAGGCCTGCCAAATACATTATGCTGGCCTGGCATCATGGAATAGTATAAAGCTTAAATCTGTGTGTCGTGGGTTGTAAAAGTTGATTACATGTGAAAGGTTTCTCATGTAAAATACACAGTTTTGCTGTAGTCAATATATATGAATTGTGCAAATTTATACAAGTTCAAATTTATCAAATGGTGGCTAACAAAGTTCACAGAGAGAATATGTAAAATACTTTTATTTATATTTTTAATAATTACTGCTTTATTTATTCACTTTGTATCCTCGCTGTAGCCCCCTCCCTCATCCACTACCAATCCCACCCTTCCTCCCTCACCCTCTTCCATGCCCTTCCCCAAGTCCATTGATAAGGGAGGTCCTCCTCCCCTTCCCTCTGACCCTAGCCTATCAGATATCATCAGGACTGGCTGCATTGTTTTTCTCTGTGGAGAAAACAGGCAACAGGACAGGAGCCTACCACAGAGGGCCCTTGAAAGACTACCCAGCAAGGTATCGGAAGGAGATGCTGGGCCTCATAGGCAAATTCTGGTCAGAGTGCAGGGAATCTTACAAGAAACACTTTTACCCAATTACATATGAAATTACAAACTAGACCTCCACTTTCTACAAGACATTTATTCAGTCTTAGAAAACTATAAGCTATAAAATGTATGGACTTTTGGCACCCAATTCTGACAGTGAATTTTCAAGTGTCTTTTAAAAGCTTGTTGCCAAGGTACATTTTGGTGACTTGCTGCTTTCAAAAAAAAAAAAGAAAAGAAAGTACAAACCCTGACCCTTGCCTTTCCTCTGTCATGTGACCTAGGTTGTCCTTATGTATATTTAAAGTCTCCTAGTACTGATGTAGTTTCCTCTAATTTCATGCTTAAATGATTGGGCTATCCTACTAAATGGTCAAAAAAGTTACTAAAGTGTAATAGTGCAAATACTCTTGAAAGATCAAATGTGAAAGATAGTTTGTTGAAATACAGGTTTCTAGGACTAGCGAGATAGCTCATGATTGAGAGTCCTTTCTGTTCTAACAAAAGACCCAGTTTTGATTCCCAGCCTCCTCAAGGGAATACACCTCCCTGTTCTGACTTCTCCCAGCATACTATACAATAAGCACACAGACATGCATTCAGAAAATCACTCATACACATACAATCTAAAATTAAAGGGACAGATGTAACAATTTAGATAAAAGGTGTGTGAGGACCCTAAACCACCCTGTAATGTCACTCCCTTGCTAATGCAGTGATTTTTTCCTTGAACTCACAGGCTACTTTTACACCATTACTGAAAGGTACTGTCCAACCATGGCAATGTCACTAAAAAATTGTCACCACTCCAACTTGTACCAGGTTTCCACAGCTGGGACATGATTTAAATTCAATAATCCAGCCCCAAGAGGAGCCCACCCAACGCAAAAATCAAATTTATCCGTCCGTTATAAGATGATCCATCCACAGGCTGCATCTTAACCTGATACTGTCATTATATTGTAGTTTTTAGAAGGGCTTGTTCTGCTCAAGAGAGGTTCCTCTTTGCAACTGCTTATGCTGTCTACCATTTGCACGTTGGTGCTGTTTTGAGAGCTACTACCTGCTGGTGAGGCTTCATACAGAACACAGATAGAGCCATCCTCTCCAATCCTGTAGGACACTTCGTAGGGGTCAACCCAGAGTGTGAGTTCACTTGGGAGAAGCCTGAACAACTCTTGGCTGCTCAGTCCAATTTGCTGGGCTGCCTGTCCAATCAGAGGATCCATCTGATGGTTAATGCGAAGGCACCTGTAACCTGAGCCCTTGCAGGGCTTCTCTGGGAACCAGTGGTGTTTGTAATGTTCTGCTAGCACCTCCTGCAGGCTCTGGCTGAAGGTCTGTAGCTGTTGTTCACTCCTGAGCCCCTTGGTGCTGAGGAATTTGGAGATGAAGGTCGCTGCAGCACAGATCTCCCCTATCATGGTGGCTGCAAAAGGTATAGAAGGGTGGCAGGTAGATCAGCAGTGTGGCCCCGAAGGCACAATGGCCACCCCAGGCTTCTGCCAAGACCTGGTAGTCTAGAGAAAGCAGGAGCCTGAGGCCGCTTCTACCTCTAGAGGCATTATTCCAACTTTTCTCTTAGAGGAAAAAGTTATTGTGGAGGGATGAGACAGATAGCCTTGTCGCATAGCTTTCACCTCCCCAGCCACCCCTACCACCAGCTAGGAAGCCTCTGGGGATCCCAGCAGTTGTGGATCCAGTTCCAAGGGGAAATTTTACTTGCATTCTTAAGGGTCTATTAAGCTCAAGCAGGCTGAGCACAGAGGACAACACACTGAGTACATTCCTTGGCCTGTGAGTGTGGGAAACTGGAATGCATTCACTAGATCGGGCTGATGGGAAATCTGCCTGACCAGAGCTGGGACAGGGAGTATGGGGGTGGTGTGGGAGTGGGTCTCCTTGAATACTTGAGTACGAGGATGGTCTCAACTCCAGTGTAATAGGTCCTACGCAGTAATGCCATGGTTAGGGTGGCAGGGTGGTTGGGTGGGTGAGTGGGGGCTAGCCTCAACCATGTACCAGTATGGGCTAGTAAGCAGGCAGCTTGACCCCAGCTTCTGCTGATACTGTGTGGTTGGCTCAGAAGGGCATAGCCCAAGCTAGGCCTGGGAGTGTGCTAATGTTGCAGATGGGCAAGGTTATGGGTGACTCAGCGCACCATGATTG
>CM053742.1:95983584-96009846 GCA_028658305.1 Pachyuromys duprasi
AGGGTGGCAGGGTGGTTGGGTGGGTGAGTGGGGGCTAGCCTCAACCATGTACCAGTATGGGCTAGTAAGCAGGCAGCTTGACCCCAGCTTCTGCTGATACTGTGTGGTTGGCTCAGAAGGGCATAGCCCAAGCTAGGCCTGGGAGTGTGCTAATGTTGCAGATGGGCAAGGTTATGGGTGACTCAGCGCACCATGATTGAAGGATAAGCGTTATAATACAACCTATGGTATTTGGTATATAAGGGTCTTGATTACATACCTGTCTGGGCTGATGAGTTGTTCTACTAACCGTACCTGGGCCTTGATACTCTGAAGTTTTCACAAGAGGGTGGGGATTAATATTCTGGCAGCAGGATAGGATCTTGAGCTCTCACGAGGCTGGAATGGTACAGAGTCTGAATGTCCTGAGCCTGACATCAGAGTATCATAGGTTCTCAAAAGGAATAGTGGCCAGGCTATTTGTTCCTACCTGGACATGGGTACATGATAATGGTGCAGTAGAACAAGATTCTAGATCTCACATGAGACTATGCCAGTAAACAAACCGACTCACCCAGGTTAGGTCTTGAATGTGAGAATGGTGTGGTATGGCAATGTCTTGATAACTTACCACTGTGGGTTAATGTCTAGGTTGCTTGAGCCCTCATGGGTCAGGGAGTGTGGAGATGGCACTGAAGAGGCAGGTTCTTAATTACTCAATAGACAGTGCTTGCCTGTCTATTGAACCAAACTAGCTGTGGAAGTATAACTAAGGTATTGGAGGGGATGTCTTGGTCACTGATTCTGCTGTTGGACTGGCTATGTGACCAAAGCCAGGGCTGTGGAAATGATAAAGACAGGTAAGTATGTTAAGCTTTTATTAATCTTTGCTTAAGGGGTAAGATGTTCAACTTAACTTGGCCTAGCCACATAAGGATCATGTGGGGAGAGAAACTTTTTAATCCCCAAATATGCTCCGCTTAAGCCCGGGTGCTAGATTGTTAGGATCATGGAGTATAACCCAATTTTGATCATATACCATGGTAAACTTGTAAGCAGGTAGCTTGACCCCCATCTTTCTGAGTTACTGTTGGATATGACGAAGGAGGACAAAGTTCTGGGTCAAAAAAGAGGTGGCTGCTGTGGGCAGGCTATGTGACCTGAGCTACACCTGGTAGTGTAATAATGTTGTGGGAGAGCAAGAGTCTGGGTCACTCACCACTCTGGTCTGGCACACAGTATGCCTGCATTTGGAGAGCACACTGTAGTCTGGAGTGAGGCAGGAGGACAACATTCTGGGTCACTAGCCAGGCTTGGCAAGCCTACAAGCTACTTGACTTGAACTAGGTTGAACTAGGCCAAGCAGTATGAAGATAGGGATAAGAGCAAGGTCTTTCTTCTCACCAGTATGTGGGAGTTCCCAGGCTGCTGCAGCCATTATAAACCTGGGAATGCGAGGATGTTCTTGGAAGTGCAGAGCTCTGTGTCATTCAGTGGCCTGGGTTAGAGTGCAGTCATTGCTATTCGAGCCTTTAGGGAGTCTTAGCACCACACCAGGAGGACAGGATCTTCAGCTCTCACCAGGCTGGGATGATGTTCAATCTGATTGACTCTGGCTGAGTCATGAGGATGGGGGATAGGGCAGGGAGGATTTGTAGAAACCCACCTGGCTTTATGACAACAGCTAGGCATAGTAGTGTGGAGATGTGGGGGCTTGATCTTTCTGTAGTTAGTGCTGGTATTTGGGCTGCTTAGACCCTGCTAGGCTTGAACTGTGGCACTGACATGGAGAAAAATGTTGTGGAACACTCACCAGGTAGCTCTCGCGGTGGACTTAACCAGTAGTCTTGAGAAGCTGCTTGAAGGAGAACCTGATTACTCAATGGTCTGGTCTCTTGCTCAGGCTGTGTGACCCACGGTAGGCCTATGAGTGTGAGGCGGATACACGAGAGAAAGTCTTGATCTTAGAGCACTCATTTGTCTCCTCTGGCTGCTACATTGCTTGATCACAGCAAGTCATGGAATCATTAGGGCTGTGGGAGAGGTAGAGGTATTGGTTACTTACCAAACTAAGCTGGAGGGAAGGCAACTTGACCCTAGGTGAATCGGGGGCTGTAGGGATGGCACAGGAGAGCAATGTGGATCCCTCAGGCTGAGTTTTCATACAGGTTCTTTTACCCAAGGTCGTCCTGGAAGTGTGCCAATGGTGGGAAAGAGCAGGGTCAGGGTCAGGGTCAGGGTCACTCACCTGGTACAGCTGCTCTTCAATCTGCCTGTAATTGTGAGATCACTCCCCAGTCTGAGTAGGTGCAGCAGGGGAGCAGTCTGGGCCATATAGGAGCCTTGGCTGGCCCAGGAGCTGTTTGAGTGCGTCTATGCCTGAAAATGTGAGCAGAGTGGTGAAAGCCAGGCTCTTTAATCACAAAACAACGAGGGCCCTGGGACTGCGGGGATACACTGCAATGGCAAGGGTCTGGGTGTTGGTCACTCACCAGTCTGGGCTGGTCAGTGAGCTGGCTCAGCAAAAATATGCCTGGGAGTGTCAGGTAGGGTAGGGGTCTTGATCCCAACCTGACTGGATTGGGGTACAGGTTAAGCAACCCAAACTAGGCCTAGAAATATTAGTAAGAACACCAGTAGGGTATGATCATGAGTTCTCAACAAGCTGGAACTGGGGAACTTTCTGACTGATAATATCAAGGCCAGGAACTATAAAGGTGGCTCAGGCAGATGAGGTTCATAAGATGAACTCAGGCTAGGATGGCGTTCAGACTCGGTGACCCCAGCTGGACATGGTATTATAAGAATAGTATAGAGGACAAGTTCTTCATCATTCACCAGCCTTCATTGCTAGACACATTCATGAACCCAGCTGGGTCTAGGAGCATGGTAATGGATTAGATCATCAAGGTTATGGGGAATTCAACAAGGTTGGCATTGTGGGTAACTGTGAAGCAAACTAGGTCCCAAATTACGGATGCAATGGGAAGGCCAACATGGTTTTGATCACTCACCAGTCTGGTCAGGTACCCAGGATGCTTGACACCAGCTGGGCCAAAGACTCTGAGGATGGCAGAGAAGTTCACAGTTGTAAGTCACACAACAGTTTAGTGCATCTGGTTGACGTGAACTAAGCCTGGGAATCTGAGGAAAGTACTAGGGGGAGTATTGATCTTCCCCAGGCTGGGATGTTGGTCAGGCTTTATGAGTGTATGTTATAAGGGGGTGAGGATGTTGGATACTCACTAGACTGGCCTACTACATAGTCTTCCTGGGATCATATGATCACTCACTTGACTGAACTGTTATAAGAGATCAGGGATAGCTAACCAGACTTGGCTGTTCAGTGAACTGCTAGACCCAGATTTAGGCTAAACACATCAGGAAGGTTCAGTAACATGGGGTCTTGATTCCATACTAGTCTACGTTGGAGTGCAGGCTGTTCAATCCAAGCTATGTCTGGGAGTATTAGTGGGACACCCTAGGATAAGATCTTGATCTGTCACTAGACTGAGATGGTGGTGTGCAGTCTGACTGATCCCTATAGACTAGGCACTGTGAGGCTAGCTCTGGCAGGCAAGGATCTTGGGAATTCACCATTTTGGACTGGTGTACAGATAGTGTAACACCAACTAGGCCTGACGCTATGAGAACAGGTTCTTGGTTACTCACCAGTCTGGGCTGGTACCAGCCTGTTAGGGCCTGAGTGTGGTAATGGTTCGGGAGGGGTGGGGTCTGGGTTATACTCCAGGCTATACTGGTACACAGACCACTCCCTATTGTGAGATCATGCCTCCCCTCAACTAGTGAGGGAGGGAGGGTCTATCTAACTAACCAGACTGGGGAATGTGATAATGATGATGAGGGGTGCTTATGCTGCTTCACCCAAGCTAGGCATGTAACTGTGGGGGAATATTCTGGAATTGCCATGGGTCACTCACTATGTCAATTTTGCATTGAAGAATGAAAAAATATCCCTGTGTATGATGTCTCTAAAGAAGGCTTTTTTTTTTCATGGAAAGAAATCAATAAATCAGGACAGTTTTAGAAGGGAAATTTTATTTTACTGACCCAGAATTGCTCACAGATGTTATCAACCTATATGTGTTCTTAGGGTATAAAAGCTGATTGCATGAGTTAGCTGAGTGGTAGATTAAGTACAGAGTTTTAGTGATCTCAAGGTATGTTGATGTTGTTGCTGCTGCTGTTGTTTTCTTTTGTTTTTTGAGGCGGGGTTTCTCTCTGTAGCCTTGGCTGTCCTCAAACTCTGTAGACCAGGCTGGCCTCAAACTCAAAGATCTGCACAATGCATATTCTTAACTTTGTTTCAAGGTCAACAGGGAGCTTTTTCAGAAATAGGTAGTATCATAGTTCCCAAGAGGCATGTCTATGTAGGTGTTCAATAGTGAAGTACTAGTCTAAGCATGATAGAGCAGCTTCAATCAGCATCACATCATTTTTAAAGGTGACAGAGGACCACAAGGAAGACACAGACAAACTGAATGGCTATGCTGTAAAAAAATAAGATTTAATCCTGAAGCCAAATTAGAGTTTAGCTAGATGCATCTGTGTTGCTCACTGAGTGTTTGAAGTTGGGGAGAAGGCTTTAGAAACATCTCCATTATAAAGCCCCTCCACAACCACCTTCACACCCCCAGACCAGGCATGTCAGTGCACCCCTGAGGATATGAAAGGGCTGACACACATGGCAGTGAACAGTGATGAGGAAGCCTTCTTGATTTTTCCCCAAACCACATGACAGCAGTTTCAAGGAGCATCTTAAGCATGTCTTGGCCAATATGAATGTATTCTTATAATTTCATAGTGACCTTTTGAATATAATAAAACCTGGATTCCTGTTTAAACCCATGATGTTCTGTCAAGTTAGGCAAAGTGCAAGCCATGCAAAACCCAGGAGATTGAGTCACAGTGTAATGAGAGAAAGTTTGATTAGTGAAGTGAAAATTAGAAGTGCCATGTGGTCCTCATGCATTTGGAATTGACAAGAGTTAAAACAGACAATGGCCCTGCATATCTATCTAAAACTCTTGTTTGGAGATCCTCATTACAGGTATATAAACAGCATAAATAAACCTAAAAAGGTATTAACACACAGATGACCAGGTTAAATTTTTTGAGCCTGTAGCTATAATAACTGAACTGTCCATACCTTTAGGATATGTGCTAGTAGCTCATGAGAACTCTTGAAATAATAGAGATCACTGTTAAATGTCAACATCATATACATCATCGCTAATTATCATCTACATACCTTCAAGAACTCACTCAGACCCACACATCTTCTCATTCTCCTTTCCATCCCAAGCATCTTCATCTTCTTATGTAAATCTTTCCTTACTAAAAGTCTTCTCGTACATCTCTTTTTCCCTTTATTCTACTTAAAGTAGGCACTCAAAAAACAAATCTTTATCATCAGGGTATTAAATCAACATTAAGTTTATTTTGTGAATTTATTTGACTCAGGAAGCCAGTTAGCTTCCTTCCTAGGGAAAGGGGTAGATTTTTACTTACATTTGAAAAGGAGGAGAGGAAGGAGGTGAAACTACATTTGGGATATAATATATGATAAGAGAATAAATTTTAAAAGGGAAAAAAGAAAAGGATATTGTAATGAACACCCTTATTTTGGCATTCTATGGAAAGGAATTTTAACCAGGGAATGAAGAAGTGTTTTATATTCAAGGTAGAAATAAAGTTGTAACAACTTCTTCATCTATGGAAATCTCTTATTTTATCTGATTAATAAATCCTATAAAGGACTGCAGGTTTTTGTCCTTGTAGTAAAGAGCAGTGTGGTGCTTTAGAAGCAGAGCTGTAGAGAGACTAGTGACAAATAGGGCCAGGTAGGGGAATAAGAGGTGCCTGAAATAGAAGCTCCTGACAATGAGGTATTAGTTGTATTGTATACCTGTTGTATTGTATACATGTTACATGATAAAATAGTAAGCATAGCTACTAGTTGTTCTGGCTATAGATGATTTTAAAATGGATTAGTAATTTGATACATTTAGAAAATATTAACAATATTTGAATATCAGAAGAGATCTTGGAATCATGCCCATATTTTTCCTTCAAATGTTCTGTGATTTAAGCATTTTAGTAATAAAAATTTGGTGGTGGATTGGTGTTCCTCTTAGTCTATTAGGCATGCTATCTAGCCAGGAGGTGGCCACTTCAGTTTCTATGACCTCTGCTACTAGTAATCTTAGCTAGAGTCGTCTCCATATCCTTCCATGAGCCTACCATTTTGTAGGTCTCCAGCTTGTCTCAGATGCCACAGCTCCTGATTTCTCTTCTTTCCCCAAGCCCTATGTTCTCCTGTCCCTGTTCTCCCCACATCTGATCCCCATCCTTGTTTCCCTAAACACTCCCTCACCTATGCTGTTCCCTCTCTTTATCTACTTCTGCTGTATATTCTATGTCCCCTTATAAGTGAGAACTAAGTGTTCTCCCTCGAGCCCTTCTTGTTACTCTTCTTCTTTATGTCCGTAGATTGCAATATGGTTCTCCTGTAGCATACGGTTAACATCTGCTTATAAGTGAGTATATACCCTGCGGATCTTCCTGGGTTTGGGTTACCTCACTTGGGATGAATTTACCCTGCCTACAAGAGGTACAGAAATAATAATAGAGCAGAAATTAGTGGAATGTCCAGCCAATGAGTTGCCCACCCTGAGACCCACCCTATAGGAGAGAGCTAACCTCTGTTACTATTGATGATACTCTGCTGTGCTTGAAGACAGGAGCGTAGCATAGCCACCCTCTGAGAGACTCCACACAGCAGTGGGTCAAAATAGATGCTGAAACTAATAGCCAAACACTGGGCTGAGCACAGGAAGCCTTGTGGAACAGGGTTGGGGAAAGGATAGAAAGACTTAGAGGGGACAGGAGGTCCACAAGAAGACCAACAGAGTCAAATAACCTGGGCCCAGGGGAACTTACAGAGACTGAAATACCAATCCAGGACCATGCATGTAGGGGACCTAGGCCCCCTACACAGATGGAGCTGATGGGCAGGTCTTTATGTGGGCCCTTCCTAGTAAGGAGGGTAGAGGCTGTCTCTAACATAGACTCTGTTGCCTGCTTTTTTATCACTTCCCCCTGGATATGCTTGCCTTGCCAAACTACAGGGGAAGAAGTGCTCAGCCCTGATGCAACTTGATGTGCTTGGGTGAGTTTGGAGGCCCCCCTCTTCTGAGGAATGGAGGAGGGAGGAAAGGGGTAAAAGAGGGAAGGAAAATAGGACCAGTAGGAGAGGAGGAGGTGGGTTGGGATGTAAAGTAAATAAGTAAAATGTAAAAAGTGTTGGGAAAATCTTTTTTGTAGACGAATTTGAAATTTAGGAGATAAAAAGTTGTAGATAAAGTAAAGCATGTGTGCTTTAGAGAAAATCATGCTCACTTCTTCAAAGCAAACTGGCCTTGATAAGGACTGAAAAGAAACAAAAGAAATCCAGAGTAAGCTCTCAGCAGGCATGTGCAGGGAAAGAGAACCTGATCCCCCCTCCTTTTTCTTGGGGCCTGAGAATATGTCCTCAAGATTGAGGGGAGGCAGAAGCTTTCAGTGGCTGAGAGATCCAAAAGTCTCTCTTTCCAAAGTAGTTCAACTATTAAAGAATCATCCAGTGGAGGACAACCTAATGTGTTGATGCCACATAAAAAAAATGAAAAAAAAAAAAAGCTTCTGCCTATGATATTTAGACAGAGAGCAAGTCCCAATCTAAATTCTCCATTTCTCTACCTGTGTCTTTCATCTGTAGTTTGTGGTCTATCTGGTGTGTGTGTGTGTGTGTGAGTGTGTGTGTGTGTGGTTGAGAGAGAGAGAGAGGGAGAGAGAGAGATCTGTCTTTATTGCCTGTCTGTGTTACCCATCCCTCTGTGTTTATTGAACAGCACAGAAAACATGGCATATGGCGTGGGATGCTTTGAGTTTCACAAGAGAAGAACTTGCTTTACTGACTTCAATTTTCTCACAGTAGCACTCAAAACTTCACAGAGATGCTACCACCATATATATACATGTTAGTTATAATGTACATGGGATAATATTAAGGTTGCTTTCAAGAAATGATTACCACAGCACACATAAACACATAAAATATTGTGGGTCAGAGACACGGGAGAGCACATAGTTTGAGATTATAGTATGCATTTAGCTTACGTCAGAAGAGCATGGTTGCATGCTTTCTTAAAGACTCCACAAGGAGAGCAACAGAACCAAAAAATCTGATAAAGGGCCTTTTCTGAGACCAAGGACCATATGTGGAGATAACCTAGAACCCCTGCACAGAAGTAGCCCATGGCAGCTCAGTGTTCAAGTGGGTTCCATAGTAAGGGGAACTGGGACTGTCTCTGATATGAACTCAGTGGCTGACTCTTCGATCACCTCACCCTGATGGGGAAGCAGCCTTACCAGGCCACAGAGGAAGACAATGCAGCCAGTCCTGATGAAACCTCATAAGCTAGGGTCAGATGGAAAGGGAGGAGGACCGCCCCTATCAGTGGACTTGAAGAAGGACATGGGAGGAGATGAAGAAGGGTGGGATTGGGAGGAGATGATGGAGGGGTCTACAGCTGGGATACAAAGTGAATAAACTGTAATAAATAAATAAATACATTTTTAAAAGTCAGATTATACTTAAACAGGTTGGATACATAGTTGAATAATAAATTAAGTACATAGTTTCAAATGATCTCAAGGCATAGTAATAACTTGTTTGCAAGGACTTAGAAGGTCATTTCTTCAAAGGCTTTCTTTTGAGAAAAAAATATCACCACAACTCACAAGACTTTGTGAAACAAGCTAGGATGCTGTGGGACACTGGTGTCTTAGAAATGTACATATCTGGGTTACTCAATTGGCTGGGGTAGAGTAAAGGTTATGTGACCAGAGCAAGGCATGGGATTATTAATAGTCCCACCCCCAGGATAAGATCTTGCATGTTCTCACCAGGCTAGTGTGGTATGCAGTCTGATTAGCCACTGCTAGGACAATGATGGGAAGGGTGTGAAGGCAAGGGGAGATGTTGGAAAATCACCATGTTGGGCTTACTGTACAGGCTCTTGGTTCACAACTGGGCCTGGCCATGTGAGGATGATGTAGGAAGGTAGTGTCTTGATTACGTACTAGTCTGTGTTGGTGCATAAGCTGTTTGTCTCCAACTGGGACTGGGACAGTTGGTGTTGTCACTCACAAACCTATGCTAAGGTAGAGCTACTTGATTGAACCTAGGCCTAGGAGTCTGAAGAAGGTGCTAGTGGGGGAGTCTTCATCACTCACTAGACTGGTCTACTTGTTGCTCAGACTATGTGAACCTAGCAAAGCTTATGAGTGTGTGGATGATGAAGGTAGCTGTGTATGTTTAAGCACTCACTACACTGGCTTGGTCGTCTTGTCATCCAGTCTTCACCCATTAGTGTGGGGAATATGAAGGGGAGGGGACCTTGGGGTATTCATTAGACTGTGCTAAAGGGCAACCTTCTTAACCAAAACTACACATTGAGAGTATGAGGATGTTGCAGGAGGTGAGAGTCTTGATCACTTACTAGGCTGTGCTGGCAACCAAGCTGCTTGATACCACCAATTCCTATGATTATTAAAATAGCCAGAGAGGGCCCTATGTTGATCATTCAGTAGGGTAGACTGGTAAGCATGCAGCATGGCCATCAAGGCCTTGTAATGTGGGCATATTCTAAGGGCGAAATTGTCCAGGTCACTCTCCAAACTTGTCTCTAGTACAGGCTATGCAACCCAAGCTAGGTCTAGGAGTATCCATGTTCTACCAGAAGGACAGACTTTCTAGCTCTCACCATGCTCAGTCTTATTGACTCCAACTGCAACAGGGAGTGAGGATAGTTCAGTGATCAGAGGTTCTTGGAAACTTACTGTGGGGATTGAGTCAAGTTCTGAGTGAATGTGTGTTGTTGACATGGGCATGTTAAGAACCCAACACCTTAACATGACAGCACCATGGCAGTGGTAAAGCCTTCTACACATGAGACTCAGACAGATGACAAAACCTTCCTTGGGTCTGAATGTGAGTATTGACAATGTGTATTGAAAATGCCAGCCTATGCTTTCTTTCCCCTAGATGTTTGTGTCCTGTTCACCTACAGAGTGTGCTACGGGGACAAGCTAAACCTGCCTCGTGTTTAACTACATGCAAACATTTCTGCCTTCCTGTTCAACTATATAGAACAAACACAATTAACTTCAGAGGTACAATGACTTCCTCATCTGAGAGCCTAGACCACCCAAACACAGCTGTTCTGTGTTTGTTTCTGTTGTTTCTTTGGTGTCTGTCCTTTCTTCATTTTCACTTCACCTCTCCATAGTTCTAGGACTCAAGGAACCCAAGGACATAGCAACTCACAAAGCTTAGATTATGTGGTTGCTGCTTCACCCCAACTACACTGGGACTATGACGATGTTCTGGGAGCACAATAGTCTGGGTGACTGATATGGCTGAGAAAGAGTGCAGGCTGTGGACCTAAGCTAAGCCTGCTTGTAGAAAGCTCTTCAGCTCTCACCAGGCTGGCATTGGTACATGGTCTGATTGGCTTCAGCTAGGCCAGGGAGAGTGAGAATTGTAAAAACTGGTGGGACTGTTGGGAACTCATGTGGCTGGCCTAATGTTTAGGCTGTGGGACCCCAGTTTTGACCTATGTGTTTAGAAAAGGTGAAGGCAGGTGGGATTCTTGGGTACCCACTGACCTGGCCTGATTGGGAAGCTGCTTGACCACATGTCTGGGAGTTTGGGGATGGTGTGGGAATGAGAGTCTTGATCACTCAGTAGACTGGGTTGTTGCTCAGGCTGTGTGGCCCAAGCTAGGCCTCACGTTTGAGGAGCATACATGAGAAGAGAGCCTTGATCACTGGAGCACTAAGACAGTAGGACACTCAGTTATATCTCCTTTGGTGACCAGATTGCCTAACTGCTACAAGTCCTGGAATTGTTAGAATGGTAGGGGAGTGATGGTCTTGTTCACTTACTAAGGTAGGTTAGTGAGCAGGCAGCTTGACTAGGGACCATGAGGAAGGCACGGGCAGACAAAGGTCTGGAAACCCCAAAGTCTGAGCTTGTATTCAGGTTTTTGACCTGCATCTGAGAGTATGGTAATGCTGTGGAAGGGGGGTTCAGGATCATTCATGGTGTACAATTTACCTGTGTTTGTGGGATTATTATTTTTATAGGTTCAGAAAGATAGGTCTGGGTAACAACAACATCAAAAATTCTTGGCTGTTTTTCAAGCTCTTTGAATAGAACTATGCGTGGGAATGTGGTGCAGGAGGGTGGGGCCTTTATAACCCATCAGAAGGAGCTGATGACCAGACTTTTTTCACCCCATCAAGGCCTGACGTTATAGACATGCTGTATTGAGTGCAACGGTTCTGGACACTCACCAGGCTAGACTGATTGTAGGCTGCATGACCCAGGCTTTTCATGAAAGAATTAGCATGACCATGTCAGGACAGGATCTTAAACCCTCATCAGGCTGGAATGGTGCACAGTCTGATTTACCTAAGGCGGGCAATGTGTTTATGAGCATAGTTCTGGTGAGATACTTGGGAAGTCACTTGTCCATATTGGTGTATAAGTTGTATTGTTTGGCTGTATGACCCAATCTTATACTGTAAACGTCAAGAAGGTGGAAGCAGATAGGCATTTTGGTTGCTCTTTATGCTGCACTGACCAGTAAGTATTTGGGGGGGGGGGGTCGTGTTCTCCTGGCCTTAAGTTCCCAGAATAGACTCTCACGACTCAAAATATATTTACAAATACCTTGACTATGTACATAGGCTCTTCTCTGACTAGCTTATAACTTAAAATTACCCATTTTTTATAATCTATATTCTGCCACATGGCTGGTTATCTATGCTCAGGTACTATATACCTGACCTCCTCACAGCTTCCCTGGCAACTCTCTCATGCCTGATTCTTTCCTAGAATTCCTATCTCTGCAGGAAGTCCTACCTAGTCTCTCCTGCTTTTGCTATAGGCCATTCAGGTCTTTATTCAACCAATCATAAGGTGATGGAGAACAATGTCTACAAAATACTGGGGTAGGTGATACTTCATAAAAAACGACAACACCAAAGTCTAACCTGTACTGAACTCTCTGCATACCGAAATCAGCATTTGAATAATACAAAGACAATCTTTACACAGTGCATGAAAGGATCACCCCAACAGATGGGTTAGCCGTTTAACCACAAATAGGCCTGTCAGTGTGAGAATAGTGTGGAACGACAGACTCTTGGTCACTTACTAGTATGAGCAGTTTCTCAGGGTCCTTGATTCTAGTTGAGATGGTATAAGGGGACAGGGTTTGCATCACTCTTCAGGTTGTGCTAATCGGTGATTTGCTTGACCACACCTAGGCCTGAGAGTCTGAGAGAGATGTTGGAAGGGAAGTCTTGGTCACTCACAGGCTGAGGCTGTATGTCTCAAGTTAGGACTGTATGATGATGGCAAAGGCAAATGGGCCTATTGGGCACTTTCCAGGGCATGCTGTTTAGCAAACTACTTGGCCACAGCTAGGCCCATGAGTGTGAGGATGGTGTGAAAGTGAACATCTTGACCATTGTCTTGGTATTTATAACACCCAGGCTGTTTGATACAATTCCTATGCTTTTTGGGATAGTGGGGGACACCTAGTCTTGATCACTTACCAGTGTAGACACGTAAGAAGACAGCTTTACCTGAGCTCAGCTTAGGAGTCAGGATATGGTATGGGAGGGCAAAACTCTTGGTAACTCATGTGTTGTTTGTACGCAGGCTTTGTGAACTAAGGCTTAGGAATCTAGTGATTGTGTGGAAGGACAGGCCTCTGGTTCATATGCCAGTCTTGTCTGATCAGTGAAGTACTTAACTATAATTAGTCCTAGAAATGGTAGGGTAGTAAAGGAAAGTGGGGTCTGGATTCCGCAGGAGGATAGGCTGGTACCCAGGCTATGAACCCAAGCTAGGCATGGATAGTGTGAGGCTAAGGAAAGTGAGATTTTGGGAACTTATCATGTCAGGCTGCTGTACAGCTTCTTTCACTCAAGTTAGGCTGCTACTGAGGGTGACCCTTGGAATGACAATGCTTGGTATCATTCATTAGTCTGAGGCAGAGTGCAGGCTGTGCAAGCCCATCTAGGCAGGGAGTGTTAGTAGCTTCAGTTCTTACCGGGCTAGGATGGGACATGGTCTCTTGATTCCTAAAAAGAAAGAGCTGCTTCTCAAGCTGCTTCACCCAAGCTTAGGCCTGAGACTGTGGAGATGTCCTTGGAATACAGGGTTACTCACCAGGCTTGGTTGGTGTAGGCTGTGCAACACAAGCTAGGACTGGCAGTATCAGTATGACATTGACAGAACAGGATCTTTAGCTTTCACCAAGCTGGGATGGTACACAATCTGGTTGACCTCAGCTAGACCAGGAAGAATAAGGATGGCATGGACAGGGGAAGTTCTTAGGAACTCACTATGCTGGGGTGGTGCACATACTTTGTGACACCAACTAATACTGATCATGTGGGGATGGTGTAAACAGGGCTTGTTCTGATGCTTTGGCCATCCATCCTTTGTGATCCACGTAGGCTCAAAGCTTGGTTATGTTGCAGAGTGGCAAGGTGCTTCTTCTTCTTCTTCTTCTTCTTCTTCTTCTTCTTCTTCTTCTTCTTCTTCTTCTTCTTCTTCTTCTTCTTCTCAGTCACCAATCTGGGCTTCTGGCTAAGCTTTCTGACCTGAAGTAGGCCTGGGACTTTGAGAATGGTTGGGTAAGACTGTTATGCCTGATTCACGAGACCCCCAAAAGACCACCAGGAGTTGGATTCATTGCAAAATACATAAAAATCTTTATTGGCATCTCAAGCTGGAATCTCACACACACCAAGGCATTGGTATCCAGCTGAGAGCCCAGAGCTCAGGACTGAGGGTGATTTATAGGTTCCTGTCCTTCCCAGTGTATCCAAAGCAGAGGATTCTAGCTTAGCAAGCCTTTACTGATTAAAATATAAAAAGGGGAAGCTACATTTCATAAACTGTTTGCAATGGGAAAGTGCCAGGACCATGGTTCTGCCTTTCTTTGTTCTCTTTTACGGGGGGGGGGGGGGAGGGGAAATAGCTGGCCTAGGGCTTCAGTTCTGTCCTATGCTGGCCTTGGGTTTCAGTCCTGTCCTGGACTGATAGACTGCTGCTAGTGGAAGAGGGAGCAATTAGCTCAGTCTGTGCTATCTCCAGAAGCAAGGCTGGTTTCCTGGCAACAGAACCTCTAATGAGCAGCAAAGTCAGCTCTTCCCTGCATCTGGCCTGATGTCTAGAAGCAGCAAGGTCAGCTTAACTCATTATGTCTTAAACTCTTTATCTCAGTACCCCAAACACTTAATTTTTATATTTTTTTGTCTCTCACTCCCCCTTCTGACAGGTTCCTTGAAGGCTGAATCATGGGGTTTCCTGAAACATAGACCCTCTTACCTCAGTGATCGGATAGAGGGCCTGCTATTGAGTCCTCATGACCATAAGCTGGATTGCTCCCAATCTTTGTCTAATGAAGGCAAACAATCTATTTAATATGCAGGGGCTGAAGGTAAGCATAAGTAACAGTATCAGCAAGGGTCCTATTGTAGATAACAATAGGCAGATAACAAAGTAGTAAACCAAGGGGGAAGCACTAAACCAAGATTCAAACCAGCTTTGTTTTGCTTTGTACTCGCTTTCACATTTAGCCAGGTTTTCTCTAACCTTAGCGAAAGACTCTGACTATTCTGGAGTGACCAGTGCCAAAACAGCATTCTTTGAGGGTTGCGCAGAGTCCTCTTTGCTGGAAGAATAGACTTCTCCTATTTTGTAACATGACTTCTACCAGTGAAGTCAGTGACTCCTGCAAGTGAGAAATGGATTTTTCCAGATGCAGAATAGCATCTATAGCTATTCCGAGGTTGTTATGCAGAGATTCCATTCCCTGCACCTGCTAGTCCCAGCCCCAGTAACATTGTTAGGGTGACAGTAATAACTGGTTCTCTCTTTTGTCTTCTGACTCCCGTTGTTGCTGTCCCAAGCAGAGTCTTGCTTACCTCCTCATTTGTATGATAAATAATTGTAGGGATGAGCTGTACCAATATGCAGTGCCCTGTAGTATGGTTTAATACTTTAGAAAGTATGCAGGGTGTCAGTCCCATAGAACATGTCAACCATCCTTGCTCAGGAGGAATTAGGTGTGAATCATGTGATGGGATGGGGAAGGTACTATTACATAAGACTTTATAGAAGAAGCTGGTATTTTGCCTTTGCAAGTACGAGCACCTGAGACCTCCTGCAAAGTTAAACCTGCCTGGCCTGCTTGCAGCCATCTGCAGTCTTAAAGGCTCCATTAATAAGAAATCTGCCCATTGAATGCAATGCCCTTATAGTATGGGGGCCTAGGGAAATAACAGAGCCAACATGACTCAGTTAGATCTGGCCTGGAATCACTCATCATCAGATAGGTTGGCAGCAGAAGAGTCCAGATTGGTTTATTGTCAAGGGGAGGGCCTGTCGGCACTGAGGGTGCTGTAGTCTTTCCATTATAGCCCTGGAGTTGCCAAACTTGTTCACTGAGTTGGTGGAGGCCCTGAGGCTTAGGGTAGGAGTATGAGGGCTTTGGTGTTTAGGCCTCAGGACTGGATTGGGGCCTATTGTTCATCTGACCCAGGAGCTACTCAGTAGTTGTACCTGGAAGAGAAACCCAGGATCATATTCCACCTCAGAGATGTATAGACATAGACCCCAAGTCTGACCTTTTTCCCAATTAGAAAATCCTTTGCCCTCATCTGTAAACCTCAGTCTTAGAGAATTGCAGGTGTAATAATCATATGGACCAGAGCCGTAAAATTGATGGCCTGCAATACTATACATATATGTGGTTGGTAATCATATTCCCCATGTCATTTGGATCAAGTCAGACTTGACTCTGGGTTTCTAGCTCATCCATACTGTCGAATTGCACCCCCAGGTTGCACAGAAAAAGTTTCTGTTCCCCCACATTTATGGCTCTGTGCCCAGTTTCTTTAGTCCCTAGGGCAAACATGAAACTAGATCCCTGTTAGTTTGTCCCTGGCTCCTACCTGAAAACAGCCAATATCCTGTCTCAACTTAGGCCCAGGAGAAGGCCTTGATGGACATTTAGGCATACCAGGGGAGCCAGCCTTTCAGTCTGGCACATCCCAGTTTTTATCTCCGGTGGCCAAGTCACAGAAATCAAAATGGAGTTCAGGCCACCATGCACCTCTGGGACCTATATGGGAAATGGTTGAGATGATCTCCCTGGTGGCCATGCTGATTATCTGCCATGTTAAGTTCATAAGTTGGTGTGGGTCTTGGTATCGTGTCTTTCAGCCAGGCTCAAAGTTAGAACCCTAGAGATGTGTACTGACTCTAGGTGTCATGAGCAATAGAGTACATACAGTTAGTAGTCCCCACACTGGGAAAAGTTGAGTTTTAGTGGGTTTTCTTGGTACTTTGGTGCCTTCCATGTTGCCTGGCAGTTGGTGGAGTCTTTTCTGGTCTCGAAGGGGCTGGCTGGCCTGGCGTGGGTATGGATCTAGGTGGCGACACAGTCAACCATCAAGGCAGTCAGTTTTCTTAGCACCACCATGTACGGTCCCTTCCAGCGCAGTTGCAGTTACTCCCGGCGGTGTCTCTTGATGTCGACCCAATCTCCCAGTCTATAGCAATGAGGCTCTGGGAGAGGACCTGATTCATAAAGAGCTCTTAATTTAGGCCAGATATGTTTTGGGACCATTGTATTCCCTTGAGATCATTCAGAAAGTCTCCATCCTCAAAGTCAGCAATGACCTCGGCTTCGGTTAGGGATAATAGGGGAAGGGACTCAAACATAACCTCAAAAGGAGTGAGTCCCATCTGATAAAGGAGAATTGCGCACCCAGTAGAGCACAAACGGAAGGAGAGCCACCAAGTCCCCGCTGGTCTCTAAGATCAATTTAGTTAATGTCTCTTTTACAGTTCTATTCATCTATTCTACCTGCTCTGAACTCTGGAGTCTATAAGCACAATGTAACTTCCAATCAATCCCCAGGACCGTGGCCATACTCCAACTTACCTTGGACACAAAGCCAGCCCATTATCTGACCCTATCATCTGAGGAAAGCTGTACCTTAGAAGGATGTCTTCTATAACTGCTTGGCTACAAGTTGTACCATTTCGTGCTTTGTCGGGAAGGCTTCAGTCCTTCCTGAGAAGGTGTCTAGAAACTTCTCAGTAGGCTCCTGGTTTCTTATCTCTCTGCCCAGTACCTGTATTTTTACCATTAGTTACAGCATTTATCAATTTGCATGTCTTGCAGTTGGAAACAATGTCCCAAATCTTAGAGTTAGCATCTCTGATAGTAATCCTCAACTGTCAGATCAAATCTTGCATCCTCCGGATACCCATATGGGAGGAATGATGGATTTTTCTTTCTTTTTACATTTATTTATTACAATTTATTCACTCTGTATCCCAGGTGTAGCACCCTCATTTACCCCTCCCAATCCTGCTTTCCCTCCTTCCTTCCCTCCCTCTTCTCTTCCCCTGCCCCTCCCCCCCAGCCCGCTGATAGAGGAGGCCCTCCTCCCCTTCGTGATGGATTTTTCTTAATATCTTTTTCCCCATCTTTTCTAGGAGTATCAGGTTTCCTTCAATTCATTTCCACCATCCATCTAGGTATTGGGACATGGGCAATCCTCTGGCTCATTCAGTGTCCTCTGGCCAATAGTCTAGCTTCTGAGGGAGGACCAAATCTCCAGGAGATTGGAGTGTCCCCCCTCTGATTTCCTGGACAGTGTATGATAGCCAGTCTTTGGGGAGCCTGGGCGCCCAGACTGAGAGCTTTTAATAATACCAGTATTGTTTGATTTTTGTTTTCCCTTCAGCTGTCAATAGGCCTTGCTCCCAGGAGATGGCGCCATGCACATGTGCAGTAGCAAAACCGTATGGATTGTCAGTATACATGTTAAGGCTTAGATCTTTTCCCATAGTCAATACCTTAGTCAGATCTATTAGTTCTACTCTCTGAGCCAGAGTTTCAGGAGGAAGGGGCTCTGCCCAAAAAGTCTCATTCAATGACATCACTGCTCAGGCCCCCACATACCTTTTTCCATCTCTGATGAAACTGCTCCTATCGGTGAGCCAAGTCTTGTCTGTGTTGGTCAGACATCCAGGATATCGGCTGATTCTGTGCACATGGGTTAAAATCTCAGCACAGTCATGTTGGGGGGGGGGGTATGGCAGCAGAGTGGCAGGATTCAAGGAAGTCAGCACCTGTAAAGTGACTCTAGGAGGATTCAGCAGCAGTGCTTGATAATGGGTCAGGTGAGCATTGCACAGTCACCAATCTGGGGGTTGTTTTAGCACTCCCCCAATGGCATGAGGGGTGACTATAATCAAGTCCTGCCCTAGAGTCAATTTGTTAGCGTCATTGACCAGCAATGATACGGAAGCATGAGGGCCATCTGGCTGCCACCGAGTCTAGCTTTTTGGATAGGTAAGCTATTGGTCTCCTCCATGGTCCTAGCTGAGTGAGAACCCCTTTTCCTATTCCTTCTTTTCTCATCTATAAACAGTTGCAATAGTTAGGTGATATTAGGCAACCTGAGAGCTGGGGCTGACAGCAATGCCCCCTTTTATGGCTTCAAAGGGCTGCTGATGTTTAGCTGTCCATGAGAAGTCACCCGACTGTTCTTTGGTGGCATCATAAAGTGGCTTAGCAAGTTCTCAGAAATTTGTATCCAGAGCCCACAGAATCCAGCAGACCCCAAGAATTCCTGTACCAGTTTCTGGCTCATGGTGGTCGGGATCTTGAGAATTGTTTCCTTACAGGCATCTAATAATCATCTTTTACCCTCCTTTAGGATGTATCCTAGGTATGGTATTGCTCTTCTACCCTGCATACTTGCGCCTACTTAGCCAAGGCTTGATAGCCAAGTTCTCCTAGAGTGTTGACTAAGTACTTTGTTCCTTGTAAGCAAGTCTCCTTGTCAGCAGTGGCTATCAGCAGATCATCCACATACTGCAAGAGAGTAACTTAGGGATACTATTCTCAGTACTTACCCAAGTCCTCATGCAAAGCCTCATCAAAGATCATTGGAGAGTTCTTGAATCCTTGAAGGAGTCTGTTCCATGTCAGTTTTCTGTTTATTCCAATGTCTGGATAGTTCCATTCAAAGACAAAATATTCCTGTTTCTTTGTGGCTAGAGGCAGACTGAAAAAGGCACCTTTTAAATCTAGAATTGTGTATCATTGGTGCCCTGGGGTCAATGCACATAGGAGGATATAAAGGTTAGGCACAGTAGAATGTCTGTCCATCACCTGTTTATTCATCTCTCTAAGGCCCTGAACTGACTGATAGTCATTGGAATGCAGCTTCTTAACTGGCAGCAAGGGTATGTTCCAGGCTGATTGACATTTCCTGAGAACTCCAAGCTCTAGTAACTGACAGATATGAGGGGTGATGCCTTTCTTAGCTTCTAGAGGCAATGGGTACTTCTGAACTTCAGCTGGATATGCACCAGGCTTCAGTTCAATGAAAACAGGTGCTCTGTGCTTAGCCAATCCCATACTTCCTGTTTCCGCCCAAGCCTGAGGGAAGTTTTTAGCTGGACCTCTATGTCAGTGTCTGGCTTTAACATTGTATTAAAGAGCCTATATTCATCTGCCAGTGTGATGGTGAGAACATGCACTGGGACCCCCTGGTGGGCAAGGACTTTCTTTTTGTTTTTTGTTTTGTTTTGTTTTAAAGACTTTCACACCATCTGGTGAGAAATGTATTTGTGCTCCCAGCTTAGTCAAAATATCTCTCCCCAGCAGAGGATAGGGGCAATCTGGTACCACCCTGAATGAATGGGTTGCCTGGCTCATTCCTAAGTCCACCATTCTTCAGCTAGTCCATGGATATTGTTTCATTCCAGTGGTTCCTCATACCCAAGATTTTTTATTGGACAAGGGACCCTTTTGTTGCAACAAAACTGAATGTTAGGCTCTGGTATCAACCAAGAAATCCATTGGCTTACCCTCCACTTTTTGAGTTACCTTGGTTCGGGGAGAGGGTCCAAACCCCATTCCCATCAGTCTTCGCTATTGCTCCCAGGGGTAGTGTCGTTTTAGCTCCTCCTTTCTTGGGACATTCCTTTGCCCAATGCCCTTCTTCATTGCAGTAAGCACATTGGTTATGTGCCCACTTTGGCCTGCCTTTGTTTCACCTCTTACCTTCAGTGTCTTGCACCATCTCCTGCATTGTGTGCCTGCCTTGACCCATAGACCCGGAGGCTGCTAGCAAGATATTAGCCATCGAGTTTGCCATATCTTTGTTACTCTGTTGACTGATCCTGATTTGTTTTTCCTCTGTACTTTCCCTATTGTTATATACCTCACCTGCCATAGTTATTAATTCTCTGAGTCTCTTTTCCTGCAAATTTTCTAGGCCTTGGAGCTTTCTCCTAATATCTGGCTCTGCTTGGGCCACAAAGGACATCACTATTATGGCCTTGTGTTCGGCATCTCTGGATCATTATGACTTGTACCTCTGGAAAGATTTTATGATCCTTTCTAGGAAAGCCACGGGGCTCTCATCTGCTCCCTGCTTAACATCATAAACATCAGTCTAATTAGTGGGCCTCTTGGCCACTGCTTTGAAACCTGCCAAAAAAGCCCAACGGTAGACTAGGAGCCTCTGCTTGTCTGGTGCTGTATTGTAGTCCCAGGTAGGTCTCTGCAAGGGGAAGCTGGTATCTACATCAGCCTGGTTGGTGGTTGGCTCACCATTTGTGTCAGGAATAAATTTCCTGGTCTCAATCTGGATATGTTCCTTTTCTTCCTTGGTGAACAGGATCTTTAATAGCTGCTGACAATCATCCCAAGTGGGCTGATGGGTAAAAAGAACAGTATCAAGTAATTCTATGAGATCCTTTGGATCTTCTGAGAATTCAGCATACCTTTCCTTCCAGCTGTAGAGTACTAGTAGTGAGAGGCCAATAGTGATGAGGCTGATTGCTGTGGTCATCAGCCAGCCAAGCTGCTCATAGAGGCAGGGCCATTGTGCAATCCACCTCAGGCATGGCTGCCCGCCTGCTTCTGGTTCTCTGAGCAGGTCCTTCCGCTTGGGCCTGAGCTGGGGGTCCTTGGTCCCCACCCCCACTGGTGCTGTGGGAACAGCATCTGCTATTCTGCAGCTTCAGCTCCTGCCTGAGCCTCAATGTTTCTAGGCAGCATAGCCTGTAAGGGGCTGGGGTAAAGAGGAGGAGAAAAGAGTATATCCTCCTCTGTTTCCCCCTGTAATATTAGCTCCTGGGAAGGTGCAGTGGCAGTTGGACATGGCAGTTGACTCTTCCTGACATGTTTGTTCTTCCAAATTGTCCTGCTTTGGCTGCTTCACTCTGCCATAGTTAGCACTGTATTGGCTTCTGGACCTAAATAAATTGGGTTAGCATGGAGGAAAGGTTTGAAAGACTTGAGCTATATGGGGGTGTTAAGCACCAAGTCCTCCTACACCATGAAATTAGTTAGAAAATTAGTAAATTAGTCTGGGTGGCCTGTGTCAGGTTTGAGGATCACTGATTTGACTGCTAGGATCACTTTCAAGTCAAAAGATACCTACTGTGGCCATCCAACATGGAAGGTGGGCCATTCAGATCTGCAAAAGGTGGTGAATTTGTCTTTGTTAAGAGAAAGAGAAAGGTTCTGTCCCCTGGCCCTAACATCTCTGAAGTGGGCCAGGAGCAAGTCCAGGAAAGTGGAAGGAGTCTGTCCAATATTGTATGTTGTTCAAGTCTCGTCCAAATAAATGAGAACAGTTATTAGAGACAACAAAGACAGACAAAAACAAAACCAAACAACAGATTCCCCCTGTTGAGTGGATAAGAACCCCAAACCAGTATGTTGGCAACAATTTCTGTCTCTGTGGGAGTGACCCACTTTCTTCTAGGCCTAACAAACAGACTTGGGACCTAGTGTCCCACTCGTGAGGCTCTAGATCCTTACCTGTCAGAGAGTGATCCCTCCAGGACCTGGGAAAACTTCCAGATCTCCATGACCACAGCCTTCCAGCTCGTCAGCCAGAGTCCTACCAACACAACCACTCTGTGACCTCCATTACCAATGCCTTGAGATCTCAAACCCAGAATAACAGAACAGAGACACAGGATAGCAAAAAAGAGCCATAAAACTTGGCCAATCCAAAAGCACTTACCTGAGGTTTTGATCCACCAGCTTAGGGTCCCCGGGGGTCTTGAGACCCCCAAAAGACCACCAGGAGTCAAGTCCATTGAAAAACACATAAGGATTTTCGTTTTCAGATCAAGCTGGAGTCCCACAGACACCAAGGCATGCGTATCCAGCTGAGAGCCCAGAGCTCAAGATTGAGGGTGCTTTATTGGTCCCCATCCCTCCCATCCAAAGCAGGGGATTCTATCCTGGCAAGATTCAAGTGGTTAATAGAGAAAAAAGGGGGCTTACATTTCTTTTTTCATTTTTTAATTTATTTTTATTAAGTACAGTTTATTCATTTTGTATACCCCTATAGCTCTCTCCCTCCTCCCCTCCTAATCCCACCCTCGCTCCCTCTTCCCCACCTGTGCCCTTCCCCAGTCCACTGATAAGGGAGGTCCTTCTCCTCTTCCCTCTGATCCTAGTCTATTAGGTCTCATCGGGAGTGGCTGCATTCTTTTCCTCTGTGGCCTGGCAAGGCTACTCCCCCCTCAGGGGGAGGTGATCAAAGAGCAGGCCAATCAGTTCATGTCAGAGACAGTCCCCATTCCCATTACTATGGAACCCACTTGGACACTTAGCTGCCATGGGCTACCTCTGTGCATGGTTTCCAGGCCATCTCCATGAGTGGTCCTTGGCTGGAGGACCACTTGAATCTGTTGCTTTCCTTGTGGAGTTCCTGTCCTCTCTAAGTCTTACTATCTCCCCCTTCTTTCATAAGATTCCTTGCACTCTGCCCAAAGTTTGGTTATGAGTCTCATCATTTGCTTTGACACACTGCTGGGTAGAGCCATTCAGAGGTCCTCTGTGGTCCTGTTCCCTGTTTCTCCGTCCTCCTATGTCCATCCTCTTTGCTTTTCTGAATGGGAACTGGGCATATCACCCAGGGTCCTCCTTCTTGATTAGCTTCGTTAGCTGTACAGATTTTATTATGTTTATCCTATATTGTATGTGTAGTATCCACTTATGAGTGAGTATATACCTTGTGTGTCTTTCTGCTTCTGGGATACCTTATTCAGGATGATCTTTTCCAGTTCCCACCATTTACCTGCAAATTTTATGATTTCCTTGTTTTTAATTGCTGAGTAATATTCAGTTGTGTAAATGTACCACAATTTCTGTATCCATTCCTCAACTGAGGGGCATCTGGGCTGTTTCCAGCTTCTGGCTATTATGAATAAAGCTGCTACAAACATGGCTGAGCAAATGTCCTTGTTGTATACTTGAGTGTCTTTTGGAGGCTACATTTCATAAAGTGTTTGCTATGGGAAAGTGCTAGGACCATGAACGGTTCTGGCTTTTCTTTGTTCTCTTTTACCGGGGTAGGGGTGGAGGGGGGTGAGGGGAAATAGCTGGCCCAGGGCTTCAGTCCTGTCCTGGACTGATAGACTGCTGCTAGTGGAAGAGGGGTCAGTTAGCTCAGTCTGTGCTATCTCCAGAAGCAAGGCTGGTTTCCTGGCAACAGTACCTCTAATGAGCAGCAAGGTCAGCTCTTCCCTGCATCTGGCCTGATGTCTAGAAGCAGCAAGGTCAGCTTAGCCAGTTATGTTTTAAACTCTTTAGCTCAGTACCCCCCAAAACTTAATTTTAATTTTTCTCTTAGACATGGTTTGATCACTCACTAGCCTGGGCTGGTGACCATAGCTAGTCCTGAGAGTCTGAGAAAGGTGTGTGAGGGAAATGGTCTTGATCAGTTACCTGACTGGGCTCCTCAGCAGGCTGCTAGAGTCCAACTAGGTGTGGGAGTGTGCAAAAGGTGGGGGAGGACAAGGGTCTTGATCATTTTGGTAGTTTGAAGGATAATGTCCCCCATAGACACATATAGTTGAATACAGGGTCACCAGATTGCTGGAACTATTTAGGAAGAATTCTCTGCCATATGATTTGGTAATTACAACGTGTTAGCTCTTAGCTACTGCCCCAGTGCCATGCCTGCCTGCCTGTTGCCATATTCCCTGCCATGATAGTCATGTACTGTAATCTTCTGAAACTGTAAGCCCCCAAGAAACTCTTTCTTCTATAATTTGCCTTGGTGTTTGCCTTGGTGTTTTGTTATGGAGATAGAAAAATACTAAGACATCACTAACAAGACTAGTCTGATCAGCAGGTTGCTTGGCCCAAGCTACGTAGAGGAGCGTGAGGATGTTGGAGGATCTTATCACTCAACAGTATGGACTAATGCATGGTTTACCTGAATGAAGGTAGGCCTGGTAGTGTGAGCACACTGCAGGAGGGCAGGATCTTGATTCCTTACCAAGCTGGGCATCTAAGTGACTCACTAGACTGTGTTGATCTGTGAGTTGCATGACATGAACTCAACATGAAGCTACAGGGCAGGGAGTTTTTGAACACTCACTAGGCCTGGCTAGTGTTTATGTTGCGAGATGAGAGGATTACATGGAGACAAGAGATATGGATCCCTTGCAAGACTGGATCTATGCCCAAGATGTGTGACCCAAGGTAGGCCCAAGAGCATCAGAGAGTACATGAGGGAAGAGTCCCAATTACTAGGGCACTAGGACACTCACCTGTTCCTGCATAACACAAGCTGGGACTGGAAGTATGGTGAGAGCATGGATGAGCGAGGTTCTTCATCACTTAGAAGGACTGAATGGTGAAAATGATGTGTGACCCAAGTTAGGCCTCAGAGTGCGAGGATGGTTTGGGAAGATAGGGTCTCAGTAACTTATCACTCTGAGGTGGTACATAGGCAGTTTAACTTCAGCTATGCCTAAGACTGTGGGAATGGCATAAGAGTACAGGGTCTTGATTTGCATTTCCCTCATAAGTAAGGATGTTGAGCATTTCTTTTAAGTGTTTCTCTGCCATTCAACAATCCTCTATTGAGAATTCTCTGTTTAGCTCTGTACCCCATTTTTAATTGGACTACTTGATTTGTTGCTGTTTAATTTTTTGAGTTCTTTATAGATACTAGATATTAATCCTCTGTCAGATATAGGGTTGGTGAAGATCCTTTCCCAATCTGTAGGCTGTAGTTTTGTTCTGACGACAGTGTCTTTTACTTTACAGAAGCTTTTCAGCTTCATGAGGTCCCATTTATTGATTGTTGCTCTTAGAGCATGTGCTGTTGGTGTTCTGTTCAGGAAGTTGTCTCCTGTGCTAATGGGTTCAAGACTTTTCCCCACTTTTTCTTCTAAGCGGTTTTGTGTGTCTGGTTTTATATTGAGGTCTTTGACCCACTTGTACTTTAGTTTTGTGCAGGGTGATAAGTATGGATCTATTTGCATTTTTCTACCTGTAGACATCCAGTTAGACCAGTATCATTTGTTGAAGATGCTGTCTTTTTTCCATTGTATGGTTTTGGCCTCTTTCTCAAAAATCAGGAGTCCATAAGTGTGTGGATTTATTTCAGGGTCTTATATTCGATTCCATTGATCCAAAAGTCTGTTTCTATGCCAGGACAATGCAGTTTTTGTATTTTTGCTCTGTAGTACAGCTTGAAATCAGGAATGGAGATATCTCCAGATCTTTTACTATAGAGGATTGTTATAGCAATTCTGGGTTTCTTGTTGTTCCATATGAAGTTGAGAATTTTTCTTTCAAGGTCTGTAAGAATTGTGTTGGTAATTTGATGGGAATTGCATTGAATATGTAGATTGCTTTGGTAAGATGACCGTTTTTACTATATTAATCCTGCCAAGCCATGAGCATTGGAGATATTTCCATCTTCTGATATATTCTTCTAATTCTTTCTTTAGAGACTAGAAATTTTTTTCATACAAGTCTTTGACTTGCTTGGTTAGGTTCATAACACCTTACACCCATCACAATGGCCAAGATCAAAAACTCAAGTGACACATGCTGGAGAGGATGTGGAGAAAGGGGAACCCTCTTCCACTGCTGGTGGCAACATAAACTTGGACAACTACTCTGGAAATTAATCTGGTGCTTCCTCAGACAACTAGGAATAGCGCTTTCTCAAGATCCAGCTATACCACTCCTAGGCATATATCCAAAAGAGACTCAAGTACACAACAAGGACATTTGCTCAACCATGTTTGTAGCAGCTTTATTTGTTTTT
>CM053742.1:96010346-96059244 GCA_028658305.1 Pachyuromys duprasi
AGGGTGGCAGGGTGGTTGGGTGGGTGAGTGGGGGCTAGCCTCAACCATGTACCAGTATGGGCTAGTAAGCAGGCAGCTTGACCCCAGCTTCTGCTGATACTGTGTGGTTGGCTCAGAAGGGCATAGCCCAAGCTAGGCCTGGGAGTGTGCTAATGTTGCAGATGGGCAAGGTTATGGGTGACTCAGCGCACCATGATTGGTGGACAAGTGCTATGATCCAAGCTCTCCCTGGGAGTTTGAGATGTGAGAGGGCAGGGTCTTGTTACTTACCAACTTGGGCTGGTGAGCAGGCCGATTAACCTCAGCTGGGCCAGCGACTGGTCAGATGGTACAAGAGTGCAAGATCTGGGTCACTCTGAGTCACTCAGAAGGATGGCTTGAGTACAGGCTGTGTGACTGAAGCTAGGCTTGGGAGTATTAGTACACCAGCAGCAGAAAAAACCTTGAACACTCGCCAGGCTGGGATGTGCACAGCCAGCAGCAGAAAGGACCTTGAACTCTCAACAGGCTGGGATGGTGCAAATTATGATTGGCTCCAGCTAGACAATGGGCTGGCCCAGGCAGTGAAGGTCTTAGGATCTTAGCAGTCAGGGAGAGAGCCCAGAATGCTTGACACTGTACGGGCTTGGGAATGTGGTAATGGTGCAGATGGGCAGAGTTCCAGATCGGTCATGAAACTGAGACACACTGCCTGACCAAGCCAGGACTGGGACATCTCTCCGGTCTGGCTAGTACCTGAGCTGCTTGACCCTAATGTGGTCTGAGATGCAAAAGATGCCACCGAGTACCAGAGTCTGAGTCATTCACAAGACAGTGGTGGCCTGCGATCAGCTGGACCTGAACGCAGCCTGGTAGTGTAAAGATGACACTAGAAAGGGTATCTTGATAAATGACCAGGTTCAATGCTGTTGCTTACATTAAAAGGCCAATTCTAGGCCTGTGAGAATGATGAGGGCAGTGTCTTTATTGGGTGTTTATTAGGCTGTACTGATGGAAAAGCTGCTTGAAATTAGCTAGGCTTGGGTGTGTGAGGTTTGTGTGGGACAAGAGGCTCTTAATCACTTAGTCTTCTGGAGCTCAAGCTGTTTGTTCTATACAAGTCTTGGATTATTAGGCCCATGAGGAAGGGAGATCCTGGTATTGATCACTCACCAGAGTACACTGGTGGGTAGATGGCGTGGTCCCATATAGTTCTGTATATATGGGGAAAACAAGGGAGGACAAAGTTCTGGGTCAAAAAAGAGGTGGCTGCTGTGGGCAGGCTATGTGACCTGAGCTACACCTGGTAGTGTAATAATGTTGTGGGAGAGCAAGAGTCTGGGTCACTCACCACTCTGGTCTGGCACACAGTATGCCTGCATTTGGAGAGCACACTGTAGTCTGGAGTGAGGCAGGAGGACAACATTCTGGGTCACTAGCCAGGCTTGGCAAGCCTACAAGCTACTTGACTTGAACTAGGTTGAACTAGGCCAAGCAGTATGAAGATAGGGATAAGAGCAAGGTCTTTCTTCTCACCAGAATGTGGGAGTTCCCAGGCTGCTGCAGCCATTATAAACCTGGGAATGTGAGGATGTTCTTGGAAGTGCAGAGCTCTGGGTTATTCAGTGGCCTGGGTTAGAGTGCAGTCGTTGCTATTGAACCTTTAGGGAGTCTTAGCACCACACCAGGAGGACAGGATCTTGAGCTATCACCAGGCTGGGATGATGTTCAATCTGGATGGGGGCTATGGCAGGGAGGATTTGTAGGAACACACCAGACTTTGGGACAGTTACAAGCGTTTGGAATTGGAGACTGTGGTGGCAGAGCTGGGTCTTGACCACCTAACAGTCTGGGCTGGGAATATGGGACTTACATGGTCTGGGACACTCACCAGGATGTGCCAGTCAGTGATCTACAGAGCTCTGAGATGGCTGGTTGATAGGGAATCTTGGTCACTCACTCGGATGATCTCTTTTTTAAGCTGTGTGGTCCAGGCTAGGCATGAGTGTGAAGAGGGTACATGAAGAGAGAAAGAGAGTCTTCATTACTAAGGCAATAAGGCACTCGTTTCTCCAGTGTCTACATTTCTTGACCCCCCCCTCCGCCAAGAAATCATGAAATAATTAGGACTTTTGTGGGGGTGGGGGAAGTAGGGCACAGGGTGGAAAGAAGTACAGCAGGAGAGAGACAATGGGGCAGGAAGATTAGGGGGGGGGCGCATGGGGAAGTGGCACCCAAGACTTGACCACTTACCAAGGTACACTTAGGAATAGGCAGCCTGACTGAAAATCAAATTACTGATCGTGGGAATGGCACAGCAGGACAAAAATATGATTCCCTCACAGGATGAGCTTACTTGTGGGCTTACTGACTTAAGCTAAACCTGAAAGGATGGTAATGGTGGGGAAGAGTGGGATCCAGATCACTTACCTGGCTGGGCCTGTCCACAGTCTGCCAGTAATTGTGATATCACTCCTTAGTCTGAGCACATAGAAGACTGGTGGTCCGTGTCACAAAGGAGTCTTGGCTTGCTTGGAAGCCGCTGGAGTGGGACCATGCCTAGGAGTGTGAGAACAATGTTACAGGGTTTTGAACCCTTGCCAAGAGGGGCCTGTGTCTCTGGAATTGTCCAGAGGGTACAGTTGTCCATATCATTCAAGAGGCTTGGGTACAGTGTAGGCTATGTCAGCAAATAGTAGTACCAAACCAGAAGGATAGAATGTTGATCTCTCATTAGTCTCCGATAGTATATAGTCTGATCTACCCCAACTAGGTCAGTAGTGTGAGGATGGTGTAGAGGACAAGGTCATGATCATTAATTAGTCTTAATTGCTAGCCATGCTTCATTATCACAACTGGGTCTGAGTATGCAGTAAAGGTGTAAATTGGCAACCTCTGAGGCACTCAAAAGGCTGGGATGGTAACAATGTGACCCAAACTAGGTCAGGGAGTGTGAGGCCTATATGGGAACACAGCAACTTGATCACTCATTGGTCTGGTCCAGTGCCCAGGCTGTTCAGTACCAACTGAGCCAAAGACTCTGAACATGCCAGAGGAATTCACAATTTGAGCTAACTCTCCAGTTTACTCAGAGAGCTCCTTGACCTCAACTAAGCCTGGGAGTCTGGGGCAGATGCTGTTTGTGAAGTCCTGACCACTCACCAGGTCGAGCCATTTCTCAGGCTCTATTCCCCAAGCTAGGCCTGTATGTTATACACAGGTGGGGATATTGGGTACTTACAACACTGGCCTGATAGACTGTCTTCCTAGAATCATGACATCACTGAATAACCTGAGCTAGTGCAGATGGATAGGGGTCTGGGTAGCTAACCAGACCTGGCTGTTGAGTGAACTGCTAGACCCAGATTTAGGCTAAACACATCAGGAAGGTTCAGTAACATGGGGTCTTGATTCTATGTTGGAGTGCAGGCATTCAATCCAAGCTATATCTGGGAGTATTAGTGGGACACCCTAGGATAAGATCTTGATCTGTCACCAGACCGAGATGGTGGTGTGCAATCTTACTGACCCCAATAGACTAAGGACTGTGAGGTTAGCTCTGGCAGGCAAGGTTCTTGGGAATTCACCATTTTGGACTGGTGTACAGATGGTGTAACACCAGCTAGGCCTGACGCTATGAGAACAGGTTCTTGGTTACTCACCAGTCTGGGCTGGTACCAGCCTGTTAGGGCCTGAGTGTGGTAATGGTTCAGGAGGGGTGGGGTCTGGGTTATACTCCAGGCTATACTGGTACACAGACCACCCTCTATTGTGAGATCAGGGCTCCCCTCAACTAGTGAGGGAGGGAGGGTCTATCTAACTAACCAGACTGGGGAATGTGATAATGATGATGAGGGGTGCTTATGCTGCTTCACCCAAGCTAGGCATATAACTGTGGGGGAATATTCTGGAATTGCCATGGATCACTCACTATGTCAATTTTGCACTGAAGAATGAAAAAAATATCCCTGTGTATGATGTTTCTAAAGAAGGCTTTTTTCATGGAAAGAAATCAATAAATCAGGACAGTTTTAGAACTTTACTGACCCAGAATTGCTCACAGATATTATCAACCTATATGTGTTCTTAGGGTATAAAAGGTGATTGCATGTGTTAGCTGAGTGGTAGATTAAGTACAGAGTTTTAGTGATCTCAAGGTATATTGATGTTGTTGCTGCTGCTGTTGTTTTCTTTTGTTTTTTGAGGCGGGGTTTCTCTCTGTAGCCTTGGCTGTCCTCAAACTCTGTAGACCAGGCTGGCCTCAAACTCAGAGATCTGCACAATGCATATTCTTAACTTTGTTTCAAGGTCAACAGGGAGCTTTTTCAGAAATAGGTAGTATCATAGTTCCAAAGAGGCATGTCTATGTAGGTGTTCAATAGTGAAGTACTAATCCAGGCATGATAGAGAAGCTTCAATCAGCATCACATCATTTTTAAAGGTGACAGAGGACCACAAGGAAGACACAGACAAACTGAATGGCTATGCTTTAAAAAAGTAAGATTTAATTAGAGTTTAGCTAGATGCATCTGTATTGTTCACTGAGTGTTTGAAGTTGGGGAGAAGGCTTTAGAAACATCTCCATTGTAAAGCCCCTCCACAACCACATTGACACCCCCAGACCAGGCATGTCAGTGCACCCCTGAGGATACAAAAGGGCTGACACACATGGCAGTGAACAGTGATGAGGAAGCCTTCCTGATTTTTTCCCAAAACACATGACAGCAATTTCAAGGAGCATCTTAAGCATGTCTTGGCCAATATGAATGTATTCTTATAATTTCATAGTGACCTTTTGAATATAATAAAACCCATGATGTTCTGTCAAGTTAGGCAAAGTGCAAGCCATGCAAAACCTAGGAGATTGAGTCACTGTGTAATGAGAGGAAGTTTGATTAGTGAGGTGAAAATTAGAAGTGCCATGTGGTCCTCATGCATTTGGAATTGACAAGAGTTAAAACAGACAATGGCCCTGCATATCTATCTAAAACTCTTGTTTGGAGATCCTCATTACAGGTATATAAACAGCATAAATAAACACACATGACCAGGTTAAATTTTTTGAGCCTGTAGCTATAATAACTGAACTGTTCATACCTTTAGGATATGTGCTAGTAGCTCATGAGAACTCTCGAAATAATAGAGATCACTGTTAAATGTCAACATCATATACATCATCACTAATTATCATCTATATACCTTCAAGAACTCACTCAGACCCACGCATCTTCTCATTCTCCTTTCCATCCCAAGCATCTTCATCTTCTTATGTAAATCTTTCCTTACTAAAAGTCTTCTCGTGCATCCCTTTATCCCTTTATTCTACTTAAAGTAGGCACTCAAAAAGCAAATCTTTATCATCAGGGTACTAAATCAACACTAAGTTTATTTTGTGAGTTTACTTGACTCGGGAAGCCAGTTAGCTTCCTAGGGAAAGGGGTGGATTTTTACTTACATTTAAAAAGGAAGAGAGGAAGGAGGTGAAACTACATTTGGGATATAGTATATGATAGGAGAATAAATTTTAAAAGGGAAAAAAGAAAAGGATGTTGTAATGAACGCCCTTATTTTGGCATTCTATGGAAAGGAATTGTAACCAGGGAATGAAGGAGTTTCCCTCCCTGAATTTGGTTGCTTTTTGTTGTTGTTGTATCTTTTTTATCCAAGATGGAAATATGTTGGTAGTAACTTCTTTATCATCTATAGAAATATCTTTTCTAATGCGGGTTTTAGGTTACATATATATACACATACGCACGCACGCACGCGCGCACACACACACACACATATAAAAAGGGAGAGGGGATGAGGAGGGAGGGGAGTGGGGAGGAGAGGTGAGAAGGAAGAGAAGATGAGAAGGGAGGGGTGTGAGGGAGAAGGAGTGAGAAGGGAGAGGAGGGGGAGGGCTTTTTTGAAGCAGCAGAAGGACATTACCAACAAAATAAGCAACAGGTTGATTCTATTGTACAAACACACCCAAGATAAAGTCTAAAATGTTAAACAAAGGGAAAATTATCAAAAGCCAAACAGAAGGAGGAGTTGGCTTCCAGTGGAAAGACATTCCCAATTAAATAAGCTCCAGGATGCTCTGTTTTGCAGAAAGATCAACCAGAAACGGTGGTATCCAGTTTGTATGTGAATCTTAATTTTGAATTGGAGGAAGACTGTGAAGAACTTATGGAAAGCAAATGACATCCAGTCTCTGACCCACCATACAATGAAATGCCTATATGATATTAAACCTTAAACTTCTTCTATCAGGAAGGTTTTCTTTTACATTCAGTATTTATATTTTAATTCATTAAGGGGAAATCCTCCTTCACTCTTGTCCTGCTGTCTCTTTCACAGCCAGATCTGAACTTTGGGTATTTGTGCTAGGTCTTTAGTATATGTTCCGTCAGTACTTGATTGATTGTGGACAGCAGGAGGCGCTGAAATGTGCTAGGCAAGCATACTGCTACTGAGCCCAACTCTTTGATTTTTATTTTTGACTTAACATTTTTTAGTTTTTTTGAGATTAGAATATCGTTACACCATTTCCAACTTTCCTTTCCTCCCTCCAAACTCTTCCATGTTACTCCCCCACTCTCCCACCCCCCAGTCCCACTCATTATTAAATTCTTTTTTCTTTAATTACTGTTACAAATTGCTACCTATATAAATACAAACTACCTGGTTCTGTAAATGCCACTATGTTTTCAGGGCTGACCGAGTATTAGATACTCAATTGATTTGCTCTTCCTAGACCAACAGTTTTCAACATGTGGGTGGCAACCCCTTTGAGGGTCAAACAACACTTTCACAAGGGTTACCTAAGACCAGAAAACAGATATTTACATTATGATTCATAACAGTAGCAAAATTACAATTATAAAGTAGCAATGAAGAACTAGATTAAAGGGTTAAAACATTGAGAACCATTGGTCTACAGGATATTATTTCTCCAGATCTCAATACTACTACCTATTTGCCTGTAGTTCTTTACCTAGGCTTGGGGCCTTGTGAGTTTCCCCCCTTCCAAAATAACATGCCTAGTGGTGGCATCCTTGAAATGTTTAAGTAGCCATGTTAGTGAGTGAGACTTCATGGGTGTATTTTTCTAGGAGATAGTCTAGGGTGTATTTCTAGGAGATACAATCTCAAAGCAAAATCCCAGTTTCTCTGGCTCTTAAAATATTCCTGTCCCCTCTTCCATTATGATCCCTGAGTCTTGAGTGCAGGAACTGTGTTGCAGATCTGTCAATTGGGCATAAGCACACACACACACACACACACACGTGTGTGTGTGTGTGTGTGCGCTTATGTGTATGCATATGTGTATACATGTGTGTGTGTTGGATCAATAATTAAAGAAGCCACGAATTTAAGAGAAAGTAAGCAGGGGTGTTGCATGGGAAGTTGGAGAGGAAAGGGAAGACAAAACTGATTTAATTATAATTTCAAAATAGTTATGATGAATTTTCTCCATCAAATTATTTCAAGTGGGTAGATGCACCCTAAATATTGGTGGCATTCCCTGGTGGCATGACAGATAAAAGTACATAGAGGGAGGAAGCTTTGCTGTTCACCTGTTTGTCCTCACTCTCCTTGGCGAGTTCTTCAATCTCCTTGCTTTGGCTTTCCTTCATCAACAGTAGAACCAACTTCTTTGGTATTTCAGCATTTACTAGAGACCAGCAAGCCCTTTAGGAACCGTCCAGGCCTCAGTACTAAATTGGAACAGTTAAGACATCCCACCTCATTAATGGACTGAATGAATACTGGATTCTTGGCCTCTCCACTGTGAGACATCACTGTCTGGTCACCCATATGGCATTGCCAAACTAACAATCATATATAATAATATATATAACAATCATATATAACATATGATTATATATGTTATATAACATATTACATGAGAATGTATATGTGTGTTAATATACACATATTTTTTCTAATAGTTCTATTCCTTTAGAGAACACTAATACATGACTGATGAAGGTTTGATGTTTCTTGAATTTTACTGTCCAATAGCATTCAGTTTGTAATGTTTACGGCTGTTCTCAATGCCTAATTTTTTCTGTTGCTTTTTGTTTTTTTACTTTATTATTATTTATTACTATTTATTCACTTTGTATCCAGGCTGTGGCCCCCTCCTAGTCTCCTCCCAAACCCACTGTCCCTCCCTCTTCTCTCTCTATGCCCCTCTCCTAGTCCACTGATAGGGGAGGACCTCCTCCCCTTGTATCTGATAGTAACCTATCGGGCATCATCAGGACTAGCTGCATTGCCTTCCTCTGTGGCCTGGCATAGCTGCACCTTCCAGGGGGGGAGGTGATCAGAGAACCTGCCACTGAGTTCATGCCAGAGAGAGCCCAAGCTCCTTTACTAAGGAACCTACTTGGAGACTGAGTCTATGGGCTACATTTGATCAGGGATTTGTGTTCCTCTCCCTGCATGGTCCTTGGTTGGGGTATCAGTCTCTGCAGGGTGCCCAGGGCTCAGTTTTTATTTTGGCTCTGTTGGTCTACCTGTGGAGCTCCTGTCCCCTCCACTTCTATCTTCCCCTTCTTTCATAAGATTCCCTGCATTTTGCCCAAAGTTTGGCTATGAGTATCAGAGTCTCCTTTGACACCTCAATCAATAGAGTCTTTCAGAGGCCACCTGTGGTAGGCTCCTGTCCTGTCTTTGTCTTCTCCTGCTTCTGAGGTCTATCATATTTGCCCTTCTGAATGAAGATTGAGCATTTCACTTAGTGTCTACTTTGTTGTTTAGCTTAATTTTAATTTTTTATTTATTAGAATTTTTTCACTTTATATCCCAGTTGTAGCTCCTCTCTCATCCCCTCCCAATCCTGCCTTCATTCCCTCTTCTCCTCCCATGCCCCTTTGCCAGTCCACTGATAGGAGAGATCCTCCTCCCTTTCCTACTAACCTTAGCCTATGAAGTCTCATCAGGACTGTCTGCATTGTCTTCCTCTGTGGACTATTAAGGCTGCTCTCCACTCAGGGAGAAGTAATCAAAGACTCAGATATTGAATTCATGTCAGAGACAGTCCTTGTTCCCATTACTAGGTTGTCTCCATGCATGGTCCTTGGTTAGAGTATCAGTCTCAGAAAAGACCCATGTGCACAGATTTTTGGTTCTGTTGCTCTCCTTTTGGAGCTCCTGTCCCCTCCAGGTCTTTCATCTCCCTCTTCTTTCATAAGATACCCTGCGCTCTGCCCAAAGTTTGACTCTGAGTTTCAGCATCTGCTTCAATACTCTGCTGGGTAGAGTCTTTCAGAGACCTTTTGTGGTAGGCTCCTGTCCTGTTCTTGTTTTCACCCTCTTCCAATGTCTATCCTGTTTGACTTTCTGAATGAGGACTGAGCATCTTACCCAGGGTCCTCCTTCTTGCATAGCTTCTTTAGGTGTACATGAATTAGTATGATTATCCTATCCTATATAATATGACCACTTATAAGTGAGTATATACCAGGTGTCTTTCTGCTTCTGGGATGATCTTTGCTAGTTCCCACCATTTGCCTGCAAATTTCAAGATTTCCTGGTTTTTAATTGCTGATAGTAATCCATCGTGTAAATGAACCACAATTTCTGTATCCATTCCTCAATTGAGGGATATCTGGTTTGTTTCCAGATTCTGGCTATTGTGAATAAAGCTGCTACCAACATGGTCGAGCAAATGTACATGTTGTATTCTTGAGCACCTTTTGGATATATGCCTAGAAGTGGAATAGCTGGATCTTGAGTGAGCACTGATCTTGCTGAGAAAATGCCAGATTGATTTCCAAAGTGGTTATGCAAGTTAACATTCCCACCAGCAATGGAGGAGGGTTCCCCTTTCTTCACATCCTATCCATCATGTGTTGTCACTTGAGTTTTTGATATAGACATTCTAAAATCTCAGGTTTTTTTGATTTGCATTTCCCTGATGACCAAGGATATTAAGCATTTCTTTAAGTGTTTCTCTGCAACTTGATATTCTTCTACTGAGAATTCTGTTTAGCTCTATACCCCATTTTTAATTGGATTACTTGGTTTTTCACTGTTTAAATTCTTGAGTTCTTTGTATATTCTGGATATTAGCCCTCTGTCAGATATAGTGTTGGTGAAGAGCTTTTCCCAATCTGTAGGCTGTCTTTCTGTTCTGAGGACAGTGCCCTTTGCTTTACGAAAGCTTTATAGTTTCATGAGGTCCCATGTATTGATTGTTGATCTTAGGGCCTCTGCTGTTGGTGTTCTGTTCAGGAAGTTGTCTCATGTGCCAAAGAATTCAAGGCTTTTCCCCACTTTTTCTTCTAACACTAATAGGTTTAGCGTGTTTGGTTTTATGTTGAGGTCTTTGATCCATTTGGACTTTAGTTTTATGCAGGGTGATAAATATGATCTATTTGCATTTAGAGGAAAAAGTGGGGACGAGCCTTGAAGGCATTGGCACAGGGGCAACTTCCTTAACAGAACACCATCAACACAGGCTATAAGATCAACAATCAATAAATGGGACCTCATGAAACAGAAAAGCTTCTGTAAAGCAAAGGACATGGTTATCAAAGCAAAACAACAGCTGACAGGTTGGGAAAGGATCTTCAACCCTATATCTGACAGAGGGCTAATATCCATAATATATAAAGAACTCAAGAAGTTAAACAGTGACAAATCAAGTAATCCAAATAAAAATGAGGTACAAAGCTGAACAGAGATTCTCTATAGAGGAATATCAAATCACAGAGAAATACTTAAAAATGCTCAACTTCAAGATGCATCTACTCTTGGCATATATCCAAAATATGCTCAAGTATACAACATGGACATTTGCTCGACCATGTTGATAACTTTATTCACAATAAAGTTCACAGAATCTAGACACAACTCAAATGTCCCTCAACTGAGGAATGGATACAGAAATTGTAGCACATTTACACAATGGAATACTACTCAGCAATTAAAAACCAGGAAATCATGAAATTTGCAAGCAAATGGTGGGATCATCCTGAGTGAAGTATCCCAGAAGCAGAAAGACACATGGTATATACTCACTTATAAGTGGCTATAAGACATATAATAAAGGATACACATAATAAAACCTCTATGCCTAAAGAAGCTATGCAAGAAGGAGAACCCTGGGTAAGATGCTCAATTCTTATTTAGAAAGGAAAAATGGGATAGACATTGGAAGAGGGAGAAAACAGGGAATGGGACAGGAGCCTACCACAAAGGGTCTCTGAAAGACTCTACCCAGCAGAGTATTGAAGCAGATGCTGAGACTCAGAGTCAAACTTTGGGCAGAGCGCAGGGTATCTTATGAAAGAAGGGGGAGATGAAAGACCTGGAGGGGACAGGAGCTCCAAAAGGAGAGCAACAGACAAAAAAAATCTGGGCCCAGGGTCTTTTCTGAGACTGATACTCCAACCAAGGACCATGCATGGAGATAACTCAGAACCCCTGCACAGATATAGTCCATGGCAGCTCAGTCTCCAATGGAGCTCCCTAGTAATGGGAACTGGGACTGTCTCTGACATGAATTCAGTGTCTGGCTCTTTGATCACTTCTACCTGAGTGGAGAGCAGCCTTAATAGTCCACAGAGGAAGACAATGCAGCCAGTCCTGATGAGACCTGATAGGCTAGGATCAGATGGAAGGGGAGGAGGACTTTCCCCCATCAGTGCCCTATGGGAGGGTCATAGATTGAGAAGAGGGAGAGAGGGTGGGATTGGGAAGAGTTGAGGGAGGGGGCCACAGCCGGGATTCAAAGTGAATAAATTGTAAATAATAATAAAGGAAGTAAAATAATGCTTACCTTTTTTACCAATATAAAGAAATAAAAATGAAAGTGAATTGACATATTTTATAATAACAAAAAAGAAAATCAAACCATTTGAATATTCTGATGGGAAACCAAGAAATAAAATTAGGTTTTTTTAATGTCTTTTTTTACTTTTTTAATTTATTTTTCCACAGCTAAGGGCTGAACCCAAGGACTGGCACTTGCTTAGCAAGCACTCTGCCACAGAGTTAAATCCTCAACTCCCAAAATTAGATTTATGTAGATTCTAGGAGTACTTCCTTCCCTTACTAAGAGAAAAGTCTTCCCATATGGTTCGCCTCTTAACACCAAGGAAATATTATCATATAATCTTTCTGAGAAATTATATATATTATATGTACAAATCACATATATACATATATGTAAATACTGCATATATTAACTTTCCTGAGAAATGTGAAATATATAAATATATATATAACACATTTATTAGGAAATGTTATATATATGTATATATTTTATATACTTCAATATATAACTAAATATATATTATATATCACATTTCTCAGGAAAATTAATGTTATCATCAAGTAAATTTTCATTTTTATCTACAGGTTCTAATAAAAGAATAAATTATTTCTAAGTAGGAATATCTCACCAAACCCTTTGGCGCAGCCAAGATTATCAGTACAAAGAAAATTTAAGTCAGTTAAAATATACAAATTATTTATGATACTATATTAACTCTTTTTTACACTATCTTTACAGTTATCTGAAAGACATTTAATAGTTTATATGGCATCTATGATTTCCTCAATTAATATCTTTCTTGAATAAACATGAATTACTTTTAAAACAATAAAATTCCATTTTTATTTTGATGGAAGAAAATGTAAACTTCACTGACTTCCAAGAAATATTTTTCAGTATTTGATGGCCTGGTACCAGTTGCTTATAAAAAATCAAATGAAACATTTCCACCAGAGATTCCAATATACAAATGATAATATTTTCCAAAGTAATTTGCACTAGTATATACTCAGAAATGATATAAACATGGCTCTAAAAACACCACCAAACTTACATTTGCTTTTGTTTGTTTTCCCACACTTGTTTCATTTTGGAGCTACTTCCTTTGGAAATAGTTTCAGAGTACATTTGTATTCTTCTCTTCTGGAGAAGAGAATTATTAATGTCATCTATATTGAAAATAAAGGTCAATATGCAAAAAAACCTTCAATTGTTTCTAAATATTCAGTATTCATAAATGTGGCTAAAAGATTATTAAACAGCATCAATGATCTTAAAAATTAAATTTGAATATGACGTAAACATGGTGCATAAAAACTTTCATGTTTACTCAGTGGTAGTGACACATGCCTTTAATCCCAGCACTTAACAGTCAGAGACAGGTGGATCTCTCTGAGTTTGAGGCCAGCCTGGTCTATATAGTGAGTTCCAGGGTTGCAGTGATTTTTCTTCCTGGCCTTAAGCTCCTGGAAAAATGACTCATGAGACTCAAATATACATTTAAATATATATTTAATAGACTTAAATATACATTTAAAAATACTTAGGCCACATAGTTAGACTCTTCTCTGAATATCTCATAATTTAAAATAACCCATTTTACTAATCTACATTTTGCCACGTGTCTGGTTACCTGTTCTCAGGTACCATGCATCCATCCTCCTCAAACCTTGCTTGAAAAATCTCCCACACCTGCCTCTATCCCCGAATCCTTTCTGCCTGCCAGATGTCTCACCTTCTATTCTACCTATCTTATAGGCCATAGGTTTTTTTTTTTTTTAATTGACGCATCCATGCAATACACAAGATAGTCTCTAAACATTCCACTGCAGCTAGGGCTACACATAGAAACCCTGTCTTGAAAAAGCAAGCAAACAAACAAAAAACCAAAGTTTCATATTTTACAGTAGTTAGAGTTTTTCATTTTCAGACTAGAGATGTACAACCAGTGAAGTCAATGCAAATAAAACAGACAAAACTGATATCTGAAATATTTTTGGACCATTTTGGATGAGAAATTTCCAACCTCAGTTCTGATTTTCCTAATTGACAATAATTTTAAAATTGAGACATGATAATAAAGAACCGAGAAGAAAACCAAAGAGTCAAAGATATGCTCTAAGTGGCTCACAAACACTTTACTAAAAGAGAAATATTTCTAAATTCAAAACATACTGTCCAACTGAAATAATGTAGTGAACTTAGAAACTATGCTTAGAAGTCAAAGTTTAACCATATAAATGATCCTGAAAGTACATTTTGAGGACTCATACAATCTTAGAACTCAAGCTTTAAAATACACAAAAATACTCTTAAAAATTACAATTCAAGAGCCAGGCAGTGGTGGTACACACCTTTAATTCCAGCATTTGGGAGGCAGAGGTAGGTGAATTTCTCTAATTTCAAGGCTAGGCTGGTCTACAATGAGAGTCCAGGACAGCTAGAGCTGCACACACACAGAAACCCTTTCTTAACACTCCCCCCACAAACAAACCCAAGCCATTTTACATCAAATATATGTAAAACAGTATTAACAATAATTTTAAATATATTTAAGTGCATATATATATATATATATACACACACATACATAGCAAAAGACCAAAGATGAAAAACTAGCTTTGGTCTGGTGAGATGGCTGGGTGGTTAAAATGACTTGTTCCTGGCATGAGGCCCTGAGTTTGTTTGTTTTGGCTTTGTTTTAATTATTTCATGTAGCCTGTGCTGTCCTGGACTTACTTTGTAGACCAGCCTGGCCTGGAACTCACATAGATCCACCTGCCTCTGCCTCTTGGAGTGCTATGATTACAGGCAGGTGCCATAGTGCCCGTCTGAGGTCCTGAGTTTGAATTCCCACCCACATAAAAGCCAGGTGTGATGTGTGTCTTTAACCACAGGACTTGAGGTTTGAGAGAGGTAGATCTCTGGGGCTCCTTGCCATTTAGTCTCCCTGAAATGATGATCTCCAGATGCAGAGAGCTTCTGTTTCAAAAAAAATAAGTAAATAAATTGGAAGGGCTGGAGAGATTTCTCAGTGGTTAAGAACATTGGTAGCTCTTACAGCGGACCCGGATTCAATTCTCAACACCCACAAGGCTCCTCACAACCATCTATACCTCCATTCCCAAAGGATCCAATGCTCTCTTTAGGCTTTCAAGGGTACAAGGTAAGCATGTGGTGCATACATACATGCATACAGGACAGGTAAAATACAAACACACACACACAGAAGCACTGATACATGTGCGCACACACACGCACACACATATAAAATGTTTGAAGAAGACATTCTAGTTTCAATCTCTGCCTGTCATATGCACCCACACACTTGCTCAAACAGGTGTACAATTACATAATAGACACACAAATAAAAATGAAAAAATAACTAATGTAAATATGGGGATAATTTAGACCAGGACACAGAGGAAGACAATGAAGTCAGTCCTGATGAGACCTGATAGGCTAGGGTCAGATGGAAGAGGAGGTCCTCCCTTATCAGGGGACTAGGGGAGGGTCATAAGAGGAGATGAGGGAGGTAGGGAGGGTGGGATTAGGAGTGAACAAAGGTGGGGATACAGATCAGATACAAAGTAAATAAATTGTAATAAATAAAAAATTATATTAAAAGTACAAAAAATAATAAATATGAAAATAGAGCCACCGTATGGTACAAAAAAAATTTTTTTAAATTATAGGGGATTTTTAGTACTAAGTAAGTGCATTAAAAATTCAATACTTCAAATCATGTTTGGTAAATATTTTTCTACTATAAATAGCAACCCTTCAGTAAGTAAAATGAATCTGTGCTATTTATACTTCCAGTATCAATTAACCATAAATTTATGAACAAATTAGAAAACAAATTATTTGTCACTACCAAATAGAGAAAAATCTCTCTGGGAAAACTTCATGATATCAATAAATCCTGTAAAAGAACCAGTTATTATTAAGTCTTTTAAAAAGAACACAGTTTCCCAAACTGGGTGTGGTGGCTCATGCCTGAAATTCTAGCACCCAGGAAGCTAAGACAGGAGATCTATAGTTTAAGCCTCAACTAGATTTCATACCAAATTCTAGTTAGAATTGCACAATAAGAACCTGTCTCAAAAACAAGCAAGCAATACACAAAATTAACAAAGAAATCAATAAAAGACACTCTTATGAAGAGTTTATACAACTGATAAACACTGTATTTAAACTTCAGGTGTTTTCCTACCACCATTTAGTTTAGTTTAGTTTTGTTTTTCCAATGGTGAAAAACACTTCATTGAAGTAACACAGGAGGGACATGGACAGCTGCCTAATTGGAAATTGTTGAGGTTACAAGTTCCTGCAGTTTTTTTTTTTTATATAGTGCTTTAAGACAAAAGAAAGAACATAGGGTTTACTGTCATTTCTTTGCACACTGGAGAAGGAAGTAGGCTTTAAAGGACCTCAAAACATGGAGCAGAATCTCCCTATGTTCCATACCACTATTCTGGGATCTGACACTCTCATATTTTTAAAAATATTTTTATTACAATTTATTGACTTTGTATCCCAGCTGTAGCCCCCACCTTCATCCCCTCCTAATCCCACCCTCGCACTCTCCCTCATCTTTTCCTATGCCCTGTCCCCAGTCCACTGATAGGGGAGAATCTTCTCCCTTCCACCTGACCCTAGCCTATCAGATATCATCAGGACAAGTTGCATTGTCTTCCTCTATGGCCTGGTATGGCTGACCCCCTCAGGGGGAGGTGATCAAAGATCCAGACACTGAGTTCATGTCAGAGACAGTTCCTGTTCCCCTTACTATGAAGCCCATTTGGAGACTGAGCTGCCATGGGCTACATATGTGCAGGAGTTCTAAGTTATCTCCTTGAATGGACCTTGGTTGGAGTATCAGTCTCAGAAAAGATGCCTGGGCCTAGATTTTTTGGTTCTGTTGTTCTCCTTGTGGAGCTCCAGACCCTTCCTGGTCTTTCTGTCTCCCCCTTCTGTCATAAGATCCTCTGCATTCTGCTCAGAGTTTGGCTATGAGTCTCAGCATCCACTTTAATATCCTGCTGGGTAGAGTTATACAGAGGTCCTTCTTTGGCTCCTGTCTTGTTCCTTGTTTTTACCTTCTTCAGAGGTCTATCCCATTTGCCTTTCTGAATAAGGATTGAACATCTTAACCAGGCTCCTCCTTCTTGCTTAGCTTCTTTAGTTATACAGATTTTAGTATGATTATCCTATATCATATGTCTAATATCCTCTTATAAGTGAATGTATATCATATGTGTCTTTCTGCTTCTGGGATACCTCACTCAGGGTGTTCTTTTATAGTTCCCACCATTTGCCTGAAAATTTCATGATTTCCTTGTTTTTAATTGCTGAGTAGTATTCCAATGGATACCCTTTCTGTATCCATTCCTAAGTTGAGGGACATCTGATTCTGGCTATTACAAATAAAGCTGCTACAAACATGGCTGAGCAAATATCCTTGTTGTAACTTGAACATATTTTAGATATACGGCTAGGAGTGGTATAGCTGGATCCTAAGGTAACACTATTTCTAATTGTCTGAGAAAGCATCAGATTGATTTTCCAAAGTGCTTTTACAAGTTTACATTCTCCCCAGCAATGGAGGAGGGTTTCCCTTTCTCCACATCCTCTCCAGAATATGTTGTCACTTGAGTTTTTGATCTAGCCATTCTGATGGGTGCGAAGTGAAATCTCAGGGTTGTTTTGATTTGCAATTCCCTGATGACTAAGGATGTTGAGCATTACTTTAAGAGTTCTCTTCCATTCGATATTCCTCTATCGAGACTTCTCTGTTTAGCTCTGTTTCCCATATTTTAATTGGATTACTTGATTTGTTGCTGTTTAATTTCTGAGGCTCATGGATCAGTGGAATCGAATAGAAAACCCAGAAATAAAACCACACATTTATGGACACCTAATTTTTTTACAAAGATGCCAAAACCTTACAATGGAAAAAAGATAGCATCATCAACAGATGATGCTGCTCTAACTGGGTGTCTATGTGCAGAAAATGCAAATACATCCATATTTATCACCTTGCACAAAACTAAAATCCAAGTGGATTAAAGACCTCAATATAAAACCAAGCACACTAAACCTGTTAGAAGAAAATGTGGGAAGAGCCTTGAACTGATTGGCACAGGAGACAGTTTCCTGAACAGAACATCAACAGCGCAGGCTCTAAGATCAACAGTCAATAAATGGAACCTCGTGAAACTGAAACGCTTCTGTAAAGCAAAGGACACTGTCATCAGAACAAAACGACTGCCCACAGATTGGGAAAGGATCTTCACCAACCCTATTTCTGACAGAGGACTAATATCCAGAATATATAAAGAACTCAAAAAATTAAACAGCAACAAATAATCTATTTAAAAAACGGGGTACATAGCTAAACAGAGAATTCTCAGTAAAGGAATATCGAATGGCAGAGAAACACTTAAAGAAATGCTCAACATCCTTACTCATCAGGGAAATGCAAATCAAAACAACCCGGAGATTTAGCCTTACACCCATCAGAATGGCCAAGATCAAACCTCAAGTGACAACACATGCTGGACACGATTTGGAGAAAGGGGATCCCTCTTCCACTGCTGGTGGCAATGTAAACTTTTACAACCACTCTGGAAATGAATCTGGCGCTTCTTTAGAAAACTAGGAATAGTGTTTCCTCAAGATCCAGCTATATCACTCCTAGGCATATATCCAAAAGAGGCTCAAGTACACAATAAGGACATTTGCTCAACCATGTTTGTAGCAGCTTTATTTGTAATAGCCAGAAGCTGGAAACAACCCAGATGCCCCTCAACTGAGGAATGGATACAGAAATTGTGGTACATCTACACAATGGAATATTACTCAGCAATAAAAACAAGGATATCATGAAACTTGCAGGTACATGGTGGGAACTGGAAAGGATCATCCTGAGTGAGGTATCCCAGAAGGAGAAAGACAAACATGGTATATACTCACTCATATAGACATATACTTTAGGATGAACCTACTAAAATCTGTACACCTAAAGAAACTAATCAAGAGGGAGGACTCTTGCTAAAATGCCCAATCCCTACCCAGAAGGGCAAAGTGGCTAGGCATCGGAAGAAGGAGAGGGCAGGGAATGGGTCCAGAGCCTGCCACGGAGGGCCTTGGAAGGGCTATGCCTTGCAGACTATCAAAACAGATGCTGAGACTTATGGCCAACACTTGGGCAGAGTGCAGGGAATCTTATGAGGGGAGTGGGAAATAGTGGGATCTGGAGAGGACAGGAACTCCACAAGGAGAGCAACAGAACCAAGTGGTCTGAGCACAGGGTCATTCCTGAGCCTGATGATCCAACCAGGTACCATGCATGGAGGTAGCCTAGGACTCCTGCACAGGTGTGGCTCATGGCAGTTCAGTGTCCAAGTGGATTCCATAGTAATGGGAACAGGGACTGTCTCTGACAGGAACTGATTGGCCTGCTTTTTGATCACCTCCCCTTGACGGGGGAACAGCCTTGCTGGGCCACAGAGGAAGACAATGCAGCCACTCCTGATGAGACCTGATAGACTGGGATCAGAGGGAAGGAAAGGAGGACCACCCCTAGTGGTGGTCTTGGGGAGGGACAAGGGTGCAGAGTGGGGAAGAAAGAAGGAATTGGGACAGGAGGAGGGAGGGAACTACAGGAGTATATAAAGTGTATAAAGCGTTATTAATAAAGAATTTAATAAAAAATTTAAAACATTTGAAATTAATTATGCTATATTAGTATCATATTACTAATATTTATTAGGTAATTATATTTATTAGTTAATAAAGTAATATCTTGATTTGCATTTCTCTGGAAGTTTTGCCATTGTAAATTTTTGAAGCAGCCATAGAAATGAAATAATTTCTTTGCAGGTTTTGTGAAATCAATTCAGTTTGCCAACATTTTATAGGAACAATGTTCATGTCTTACTGGGGTAAAATTACAGTAAGTTATTAGCTGTTTCTCAGCATACTGGGACTACAGTGCCAAGAAAAACTATATGCATTGCTAAAACTCTGGTATAGGAATATACAGACAGATTTAGAAATGAAGTATATGGGAACTTTGACAAATTTTTATTCTGTCTCAGGTGCACCCAGGCCTGAAGATACCTGATAAAATAGGGCCAGATGAAAGGGGAGGAGGTCCTCCCCTTCATAGGCCTTGGAAAGGGGCAGGGAGTAGATGAGGGAGAGAGGGTGGAATTGGGAGGGAATGAGGTATTCAGATACAGCTAGGATACAGAGTTAATAAAATGTAAGTAATAATAAAAATTAAAAAAAAGAAAAAAATAAAATTAGGTACAGGCTACAATCAATGCCCAGCATTGGATATGCTGTACCTTCAGAAAGAGCCTTCTCTGAAACAGTCATATTATCTTCATCATTACAGTAAAAAAGTGCTAAGTACTCCTACTTTGGTACCATCATCTATCCTAACATTCTTTCTTCTATTAGTAAGCACTCAGGTGTTTCCTTAGTTGAAAGAAAGAAAGAAATGTTTAAAGTCATCTGAATCCAAAGGTATCATTTAAATAGTTAAATTTAAAATGTAATAAAAGCAAATAATTAGTTTAGTCCAATGAAAGATTAATATTTTTCACTTTTTATATTTATTTTTAATAATTTTTCTTTATCATTGAGAACTTCATATATATATAAAAAATGAAATGTGACATACATAGCCACTTTCTCTCTCCATCTCCTCTATGTATCCCAATTAACATGTCCCTCTCCCAACTTTGTTTTCTTTTTTAAAAAATTTATGATTTTGAACCAATGTTAACAATGCCATCAAAACTAAAGTCCAAGTGGATCAAAGACCTCAACATAAAACCAGACACACTAAATCAGTTAGAAGAAAACGTGGAAAAAAGCTTAGAACTCATTGGTACAGGAGACTACTTCCTGAACAGAACAACAAGAGCACAGGCTCTAAGATCAACAATCAATACATGGGACCTCATGAAACTGAAAATCTTCTGTAAAGCAAAAGACACTGTCATCAGAACAAAAGGACAGCCTACAGACTGGAAAAAGGATCTTCACCAACCCTATATCTGACAGAGGACTAATATCCAGAATATATAAAGAACTCAAGAAGTTAAACAGCAACAAATCAAGTAAATGGGGTACAGAGCTAAACAGAGAACTCTCTGTAGAGGAATATAGAATAGCAGAGAAACGCTTAAAGAAATGCTCAATGTCCTTAGCCATCAGGGAGATGCAAATCAAAAGGACCCTGAGATTTCACCTTAAACCCATCAGAATGGCTAAGATGGAAAACTCAAGTGACAATGCATGCTAAAGAGGATGTGGAGAAAGGAGAACCCTCCTCCATTGCTGGTGGGAATGTAAACTTCTACAACCACTTTGGAAATCAATCTGGCACTTTCTCAGACAATTAGGAATAGTGTTTCCTCAAGATCTAGCTATAACACTCTTAGGCATATATCCAAAATATGCTCAAGTATACAACAAAGACATTTGCTCAACCATGTTTGCAGCAGCTTTATTCATAATAGCCAGAACCTTGAAACAACCCAAATGTCCCTCAACAGAGGAATAGATTCAGAAATTGTAGTACATTTACACAATGCAGTACCTACTGAGCAACTGAAAACAAGGTAATCATAAAATTTTCAGGCAAATGGTGGAATCTATAAAAGATCATCCTGAGTAAAATATCCCAGAACCAGAAAGACTCATGATATATACTCACGTATAAGAGAATACTAGATATATAAAATAGGATAAACATACTAAAATCTGTACACCTAAAGAAGCTAAACAAGAAGGATGACCCTGGGTAATATGAACAATCATCATTCAGAAAGGCAAACAGGATGGAAATCGGAAGAGTGAGAAAACAGGGAACAGGTCAGGAGGCTACCACACAGGGCCTCTGAAAGACTCTACCCAGCAGTGTATCAAAGCAGATGCTGAGATTCATAACCAAACTTTGGGCAGAGTGCAGGGAATTATATGAAAGGAGGAGGAGTTAGTAAGAGCTGGAGAGGACAGGCACTCCACAAGGAGAGCAACAGAACCAGAAAATCTGGGCACATGGGTCTTTTCTGAGACTGATACTCTAACCAAGGACCATGCATGAATATGACCTAGAACTCCTGCTCAGATGTAGCCCATGGCAGCTCAGTGTCTAAGTGGCTTCCTTAGTAAGAGGAACAGGGACCGTCTCTGACAGGAACTCAGGCTGGCTCTTCTACCACCCTCCCTGAGTGAGAAGCAGCCTTGCTAGGCCACAGAGGACATTGCAGCCTGTCCTGATGTGACCTGATAAGCTAGGGTCAGATGGAAGGGGAGGAGCACCTCCAGTGGACCTGGAGAGAGACATGGGAGGAGATGAGGAAGGGAGGGTTGGCTTGGGAAGGGATGAGGGAGGGCTACAGCTGGGATACAAAGTGAATAATGTAATAAATGTAAAAAAAATTAATTTAAAAATGCCATTTCTCAATTTAAAAAAACAAAACAGGCCAGTCTACACTATGTGAATTCCCCCATCCCCCAAAAGATGAGCAGGCCTGGTACAGTGGTGCACAGCCTGTAATCCCAGCCAGAGGCAGGTGGATCTCTGTGAGTTCCAGGTCAGCCTGGTTTATCAAGTCAGTCCAAGACTGCCAAGGCTACACAGAGAGAAACTCTGTCTCGCAAAACAAAAACAAAACAAAGAAAATACAAGAAAGAAAGAACAAAACCAAAGTTCTGCAAGTCTGTACGGCTTTATCCCAGTCTTAATGTAAAATCACGGTGTTAACCAGAAAAATAACCAGCATGGCAAGTATCCTGGCAAGACCTCATGCTCCATCCACAACAAACACCCACCATCACCATCGACATACAAAGGCCTGATATTTGAGAAGCTGGGAATTTTGAGAAGCTGAGAATTTTAAGCATCTGAAGATCGCAAATTCACGGCCAGCCCAGGTTAGACCGGGATGGTGTTACAAAGGAAGATCCCATCCTACAAAAACAGAACTGGCAGAAAAGTCTGAACATAGTGGTGTAGGTCTATAATCCCAGTACATGGGCAATGGAGCCTGGAGGATCAGTGGTTAGAATGCAACCTGGCTTACACATTAACCTCCTACAATCTCTCTCTCTTTTTTTTTCACTCCTCCTTCGCCACTCCCCTCTCCAATGTCCATACTGGCCACACCAAACTAACACACCACAGAGAGGAAAATGAAGAGGGAGCAGTCTTCGGTTTGTTTCAAAAGGATTCGAGGCACCATACAAAATTCAAAGGCCCCAGTGGCTCCTCACGGACGGTTAGCTGCTCCACGCTGCCTCCCCCACCTCCACTCTGGTCCTGCCACCGCTCTCCGATTCTATTCCCAGGGCCCAAGATCCTGTCCTCCAAGAGCTCCCAATCCTCTAAGACCTCCTCCTGTCCAGTCCTCTGCCCTTAGTGAGGTACTCCACCTCCATTTTCCTCAGAGGCCCCAGCAGCAAAAGCCACTAGCTGACTTTCCTCACATAGCAGCCTCCTGTGCGCCAGATGACCCGCTCCCTCACGCCTCAATTAACCACCAACAACCCTCACCAGAGTCGACCATGGCTTACTGTTCATCTCATAGGTGAACACCTTCACAACAGCACCTTCCTGCTCTCAGCTTCTCAAAGGTGAAAGCGGCTTCGCCATGCCCGACCCCGTAGACTCCGAGGACTACTTGGGTTTTAAGCCTGAAAAAACCCAGTCTCACACAGGGGTTTCTCTGATTGGCTGAACACGGTCTGCACATGCGCACATAGAGTACTAGGCTCCATCCCATTGGAGGGCCAACCTGGTAGTCTTGAGGGAGTTTTCAGGCACTGGGAATGAGTTTGTGACTTTAGGACAAATATTTTCTAGTCTCTAAATTTATAATCCCTTACAGACTTAAACATTTAAAAATAAAATGTATAAAATATGAAGCAGTACCAACAGCACTACTTTATTTCAACTGTAGACACTCTTGTATGCATTTTCGGTTTTTATTTATTTAAGCGTATATATTTACTGTGTGGGGGCTTTTTTTCTGCATGCATATATACACACCACATGAGTATGTTTTACCCTCAGAGATCAGAACACGGCATTCAGATCCCCTACAACTTCTGGTCCTCTTAGTTTCACCTACCTAGTGCTGGGATTAATTGAAAGACTATGCTAGCTCTCTCTTCCTCCCTCCCTTCTTCCTCTTCCCGCGGCCTGCCCGACAATGTTGAGTGTTTTGCCTGTCTGTTGCCTCTAGAGAGCAGAAGAGAGCACTGGTCCTCTGACACTGTAGTTACCCATAAGTTATGAGCATCATAGGAGTGTTTCCTCTGCAAGAACAAGCTCGCTTAAAAGCTTGAGCCATTTTTCCTGACAGGATTTGTGTGAACGTTATGTGCACCAGGGAATTTCTCCCAAAAAGCAGCTGTTTGCTTTCAGTGTTTTCTTACTTGTACATTATTTAAAACAAACAAACAAAAAGCTGCAACTTTGAAGAAGAGCAAAGAAGGATCTATGGGAAGAGTTGGCGGGAGGAAAAGGAAGGGAGAAGTTATGTAATTACAATATATTCTCAAAAAACAAAAGAAATTTTTTTTTAATTTATGTACTTATGTACATATATGTTTTAATGTTTGAGTGCTCTCTCTGCATGTACAGCTGCATGCCAGAAGAGGGCATTAGACGCCTTTATAAACGGTCATAAGCCATATGTGGTTACTGGAAATTGAACTCAGGACCTCTAAAAGAGCATTTCTTTTAACCACTGAGCCAATCTACAAGCCCCAGATATAATTTTTTTAAATGACCCTTTTTGTAACCTTACCTGTCTCCAGAAAATAACTGACACTTTATAGGGATTGTTTTAATATTATAAACTGATTAAGGAAAAGGACATCCTGATGATTTTGAAATAGCCTCACAAGAAACAAGGGATTTTCCCCCACTACGTAAAAAATAAATTTGAAGCCAGGTGGTGGTGGCACACTCTTTTTATCCCAGCACTTGGGAGGCAGAGGCAGGCAGATCTCTGCGTTTGAGGCCAGCCTGATCTACAAAGTGAGTCCAGGGCAACTAGAGATACACAGAGAAACGCTATCTTAATAAAAACCAAAATAATAATAATATTTTTGAATGATACGTATGTGTGCCCACATGTTCCTGTGTATATATGTGAGTACACATATGTGTATGTGTGTTTGTGTAGGTGGATGACATGTATAGCCTCATCATTCTCCAACTTCTCACTGAACCTGCAGGTCACCAATTCCACTAGCCTGGCTCCCAGGATCTACCTGTCTCCACCTACCCAGAACTGAGCTGACAACCTGGATTTTTTCCATTAATTAATTTATTTGTTCACTTTACATTCTGATTGCAGATCCCCCTCTCCTCCCAGGTCCCCATTCCCCCCCCCCCATTCAGCCCTCCCCTTCTCAGAGAAGACGGAGTTCCCTCCATGGGTACCATCCTGCCCTGGCACATCAAGGTGCAGCTGGACTAAGCACATCCTCTACCAATGAGGCCAGAGGAGGCATCCCAGCTCGGGAAAGGGATCTAAAGGCAGTCATCAGAGGAAGAGAGGGGCCCCACTCCAGTTGTTGGGAAACCAACATGAAGAGTTGCACATCTGCTACATATGCCAGGGGTCCGAGGACCCAGCCCAAATTTTTAAAGTGAATGTTTGATGTTAGAATCCTGAAGACATTGAAAGAACGATCTGAATTTGAGCAGTATGCCAAGAAGAAAAAAAAAAGTTTATTCTGCAGAGATCCAGTGTGCAGGGATCATCATCCAAGCAGAATGTTGACCCCTAGAAGTGCACGAAGGCTCTACTTAAGGTTAACTAGGGTCATTTCAGGTCATCTTTATAGTGATTGGCACAGGTCAAAAGCAAGGGTACAAGTGCATCAATGATTGGTTAGGGCAAGACTGGGGCTTGATTAGGGACTGGGGCCCCTCTAACCTGCTTCAAACTTGTCCAAACTGGTGTGTGCCCATGAAGGCTACTTGACTCTGATCACGGCTTAGGGGCTTCTCAGACCCATAGCTAAATAACCTTATCTCCCTAGGGCAATGGTCCTAGGCAAGCCAGCTTCTGTGGGATGTTTGTTTGTTTGTTTTTTCCTGCAACTAATGTTTCATTTTCTGAGGAACAGAAAACTTGGGCCTGTTCTATACCAGAAAGAAAATAAAGCCTGTCATAAAGTTGTTTTGGTCAGGTTTATTTAGCCAGACCCTCTCATTGGGCTCCCACCTTAAGTCCATATGCTTGCAAGAAAAGTACTTTACCAAGAGTCATCTCTCTAGCCCCTCTCTGAGACTTTTTTTTAACTCTTAGCTTTGACACTACACTCTACCATTGAGCTACAACATCAGTCAATCTATAGTTCGATGTGCTGGGTGAGTATTCACTCTTTGTGTTTTAGAGAAAATTACAACTACTGTGAATCAAAAAATTATTACAGTATATAATAGGGCCTATAGAGATATGATGCCCTCTTCTGGCCTCTTCTGACACAAGACACATATGTGGTACACTTAAAAACATACATGCAAAATACCCATACACATAAAATATAATTAAAACTATAAAGGTTTACTTTATATTTGTCTTTATTCATCTTGACTTAATTTTTGTGTCTTTTACCAGATAAAGATCCAATCACTTTTAACTTTCATTTAGAAACTTATGTCCCATCATTCTTAATTGAATACTTTATTTTCTCCTCATAACAGCTGTGACAAATTCCAGTATTCCATATGTTTATTTTTGTTAAGGAATATTTGATATCTAATCATTGTATATGCTTATTATATACACTATAATAGTTAGACACAGGTGTGAAATACATAGGCATCAATCGTTATTTTCCGTATGATCTTGAGTTTTTGTAACATCGTTGTTCCAGTGACTAATTTTCCTGTATTTCTATGCCAAATCTATAACAGGAACTGACAGAATTGAAGATAGCATAAAGATATACTTGTGTCTTTCAATATGACTGTGAGAATATCGAAATAATGGACAGCATAAAAATGGGAATGTCCCCCAGGTATATTATTCTGGGAGAAGGAAAAGGCCTCAACCAGAGGGAGGAGGTTCAACTCTAACAATTAGTCTGACAATTGTACATGATGAAAATGAAATTCATGTCAATGATGGCTCAATGATAGCAGAACCACACCTTAGTTAAGACTGCTTAGAAGTACATATCCTTGGCATTTCTATTTAACTTTAATTTGCCTTCAGAACCCTGATGGGAATGAATTGTTGTCAAACTGTGCACAGAACTACCACATACTTCTAGGAAATGGAATTTCTGAGCTCTGTTCTAATTACAAGGGCATGAACAGAGCAACACCACCACTTCGTCACAAAGAACTGTTGGTGGAGTCTACTAGTGGCTCTGGAAGTTCTGGCAGAGTGCACCTGTCCAGGAGAACACAAATGTGGCTAGGTGGAAAGTCCAGTTGCCACCTTAATACCAACTGGGCAGAGTGCTTGTCACTTTCAGCACCCAAGATCTCCCCTCGGAGAAATGCTGGGAACCAAGAAAGGCTTCTTTTTAATAGATATAGATATCATTCCTTCATCCTTTGACATTTCCAGTCCATGCATAACCTATGCCTTTGAAGGAACTGTCAAATCCAGGCAACCAGAAGCCTAGCATTCACAGATTTCACTTTTAAGTCCTCTTCTTCAAATATTCAGGCTTAGGGAATGCATGCTTAGGGAATGGATGCATGCAAGGGTGATGAATAAAACAAAAGGGACCTCACCAGAATCTACACCTCACCTTAGTTAAGAAAAGAAAAATGTGTCAAAACAGCATGCAAAGCAGAAATGCTAAAGATGGGAACAAAAATCCATATTAAATTTTTTAAATGGTCTTTAAAAGATCTAATGAATGTGGATAGTCCTTATCGAAAATAGCAAAATTAAACAAACAAAAAACCAAATATTGACTGCAGAGTATACCAGTGTTATCTTTCAGTTAACCCACAGCCCTGCCATATATTTATTGTGGAATTGCTTGATAATATTTCTACCATTTAAACTTACATCATTATTTTAGAACATTACTGATTCATACATATTGCACTATAATATTTATTAACTTGTTTGGTAAGTATTTGAAGGAAAGTCTGTAGACTACATACCATCCCTTTCACTCTCATTTGCTATTCCAGAAGACCTGGGTTCAAGAGCATCAAGAATGTGGTTTTCCGCAGAGCTTGTGGTGCTTTGTCCCAGGAGGGGTGGGTGAAGCCACTGTAACAGTGCTCAGATACATCATGTGGATGTATGGCCCTTGAACTTGCTGAGGCCCTGGGGTGGGCCCAGCTACATGGACATCTGTGGTCTTTTCGTGTTGCAGATGGCTACCATCTTAACACATGGTGCCTGCCTGGCACAGTGCCTGTCTTCATAGCTTCCTGCGCTTGGGGCCCAGCAAGGCTCCTGGGGGCAGCACAGGGAAGGCTCCAGGCCATCTTGAGTCAACTCAGAATCTGGGCAGAGGTACAAGAGGTACAGAGGTACAAGAGGTGGGGTAAAAGGGCCGAGATTGGAGAGCAAGAGGAGGAGGAACGGGACTCTGAATTGTGGTCATTGTGGTCGAGGAGATGAAGAGGCTGAGTCTCTGGTGTCTAGTGCTAATGCCTTAGTGGGTGCCCAGCAGGAGCGAGGCACAAAAGGAGGGGCCGTGAAGGACCTGAAGAGGGATGGGGAAAGAGGGACACACCATAGCCCTTACCTTCCTGTACCTGCGGGATCGCCTGCCGATCCTGCCCTCTACCCAAGATACCAAGCAAGGCTGGAGACCTTGAGCTGCCATCTCAAGGTCTGCAATCTGTGCCTCTCCCTTCTTGCTCATGGTGTCAATCAGTTAACCTGTACTGATCTCTGATGCCTGTTCATACAGAGTGAGAAAGAGAGGGCCCAGGCTCTTTCTGAGCAATGGGTCACCACACACACATGCGCCTGCCTCTGACAACCTGAGTGCTAGGATTATAGGTGTGTGCCACTGCCTCCGGCTAACACAAACAACAAACACATTTTATCCCTGATTCAAACTGCCGCTATGTAGATAGTGATTATGTCCATCACCAAGCATGATTTTTGGTGGGCAGATCAGGGACATGGGTTTCTGACACACATCCTATGAAAAACTCCTGACCCTGTGAGGGAAATGTAGGGTTAGTGCCTTACATCCAAACTGAGTACCCAAGGGCACACCTACAAGCAGCTTTTCCTAAGACCTTACTACCGGTGCACTCACAATGGGTGGGCGGGGCCAAAGGGCCTAGTTCAGTGTCTTTCATTGGTTAATAACTGTGACCCAGGCAAGACCGTTGACTCTCATTGGTTGGCCAGCGGATAAAGACGAGCTCTCCCTCGAGCTTAAAGCTGCCAGCTGCTAGGGAGGTACCCTGTCCCTGGCTCTCCTGAGGGCATTCCTTTAGCCATTCGCTAACTTCTCATAGAAGCTGGGGAATTGGGTCCAGAGCCTGAGAGGCACACAAAGGAGGCCTGATGATTCATCTGTAAGCCTCAAGCATTGACCCTAAGTGCTGGAATTACAGGCCTCGAAATCTATGTCCTATTTCTTTCAGAAATCTATACACATCATGGAAAGAGTTAGCCTGAATTTGACATAAGGGTGCTGAGAGAAGGATGCACCATGAGTTGAACCATCCACTTTACTCCATTTGGTTGCGGGGACAAACCGTATCTTGGGGTCCTTCTCAGTCTTAGAATCTACCTGAAATCTTTGCTATGATTGTTAGTGGGATTTCTGTGGTAAGAAAAATGACAACTGGGAGAACGTAAATTTGCCAGGAAAACTGGGAAAAGATTTAGGGTACAGTATGCCTGTGGGTTAGTGTAGAATCAGGATGCAGAAGGGTCAGAGTTTGTGATGCTCCTTCTCCCGCATGCTGACGTAAGTGGTGGTGAACAGGAGCTCGGCTCCTGTCTCCTCAGTGCAAGCGTTCCAGAGAGGGGCCATCCCATCTGTACTGATAACTAACCGGTCATACACAGAGTGAAAGGTGGCAACAGCAACTATTTAAGTTTTGAAAAGACATACAACAGCCTTTGACATCAGTGATTCCAGCTTCCATCAGGGATCATAGAACAATAACTATCATCACCCTTCTCTCTCTCTGCACATAATGAGTTTGTCCAAAGTAAGTGTCATATGATGAGGATTGCAGCTCACAAATTGTAATGCATGTCCCAGTGGTAAATTCAGATGGCTCTTTCTGCCGCCCTTTTGTGTGTCTTCATGTGATATTTCAATAGCATGGACATTGTTCATTTTGCTTTTCAAACAGGCAGCCAGTCACTGTTTCTGGATAATGGAATTACGCAATATGGTTTGTAGGAAATGGTTTTCTGCTTTGTGCTCATGTGGCTATTCTATTTCCATATAAAGAATGTGCATTGATTGTTTAATGAAGGAAAGCTACCTCCAATAAGGGTCATTTTCTTTGATAAGGCAGGAACATAGTATCCTTCCAGACTGTAGGTAAATGGAGGCAGCCTTGCATGACTTGTCTTTGTGATCTCTTCTGGGTTTCTTCTTCCAGTGCATTGCCAGCTCCTGCACCCAGTCCACATAGAGCTTAGCATGCTTTCCTCCCGTCTCCAAAATTGGGCTGCTCATTCTGGTCTCTGTCGACTTATTTCTGCTCCACTCCCGTCTGCCAGGTAACCTATTTCTCTTCCTTCACATGTATCTCAGAGCCCATTTCCTCAAATAACCCCACCCAACCCCAAGTCTAACAATTTCTTTCTACATAAATGTGCAAAATGGTTCTCTAATTTGAGTTACAGCTATGATTACAATTTGTTCAGAAGTATTTTTTAAATGTTTTACACTGTTGAATTTTGAGTTCCCAGAAAACAATAGCACTGTATTCACAAGGTCAGAAGGCAAGTTTGTGTGTGTGGTAAACATAGGTGTGAAATTATAATTTGCAAGGCAATTAGTAGTCCATGGATCAAGCACAGGCAATTTATGCCATCATCTCAGGCCCATAGTATATCTTTAAAAGAAAATGCATGTTCTAGGTTTGAGAAGAGTTGTTTAAAAGATTTCCACAGCGGGAGGGCTGTTTGGTATGAATAATAAAGTGCATTGTCTCTGACACAGGACTATGTCCTGCAAGTATCCTTGTAATTGCATTAGGTCAACCCACTAAAATGCGTTGTTTTGATGTCAACTCCTTAATAAGTGTACAAACTCCTGCCTATAATTGTTGTTTTACCAGAAGCCACTGTCTCCTTCTCTTATAGGTGGATATTATGAACCATCCAGTTGACTGTAAGGAACCATCAGAACTCAGCAAGAGACTTTGTATTAGATGTGTCACACATATAAACCAAGAAAACATCTGTATTAGCAAGGTTATTTCTTTTCCTATAGACCGGTTTTCTGGAGATAGGATTTATAGCTTTAAGAACATTGGGCAAGGCATATAGGTATTGGGCTGGGGTTATAAGCTTTTGAGAGTGTGGGGAGTGTCGTTGAAATTGAAAGTAAAGCACTTAAGGATAATACTTTAAATATCGCCTAAAGGTTCTGTCCCTTGTGAATGTCATCATTATGTGTCCATGAGGTTTTCACTACTCAATTGATTTCTTTGGCTGTTTTGTTTTTTAATTTTGCTTTGTTATATAACGTCCCTTAAAGTTACCTGAAACTGACTACATATGTGAGAATTCTTCATGAGATTAGGAAATCCTTCCCTTGTGCTTCTGAGTGCTGAGATCATAGTCTTTGTGCCAGTGCATCAGAATGCATTCAAAATCAAATCAATGATAGCATCACACATGTATAAGAGATTTATCTTGAAAATACTTCCATCCCTTCAAAGCAAAGGTACAGATAGGTCTCTTTCTCTTAGTTTCCTCTTTCCTGAATACTCAACAGATAGGTTCTAATATTTTGTCCCTAGATTAGGCACCAAGTTTCAAACATGTGATCTTACTGTATACCTAGCTGCCATCTTCAAAAGAGATATCAGTGTGACCACTTGAGGGGGAAATCCAGTGCTTCTAACCATAACTTCCATTCTGAGGCCCACTCTAGTCATTATCGATTCTTGACAAATCTTTGTAGAAAATCTAGCATTTAAATGGCCTATGCTTTCCCTCCATTTGGAAGCTATGTGAGGAGTCTAAGTATTTGGAAAAGTTATTCTACATGGAAGAAATGTTGGTCAGCATATTGCAGTGACAAAGGGCTTTAGGAAATGGGATGTGACCCTAGTGCAATTCTTATACTTCTAACTTTGTTGACTGTTTCACCATTCAGACCTTTCAAAGGAGACTTGCTGCTGGTGGCATATTCCATGAAACCAGGCACTTCAAATGTCAACATCCACTCTGTGAGTTCCCCTTAGCTCTCAGAATATGCAAGAGGTAAATTACTTCTTAGGTAGGTAGCTGCCTATCATTCCTTACTGATCCTTGTCTTGCCCAGGGTTTTGTTTGGTATGTGTGGCAGCATATCTCCTGCCAAAGTGCATGAACTGATATACTTGTTTGGTCACTGAATGAAAAGGAAATAAGCAGAAAATGGTGCAGAACATACACATACTTAATTCCTAAACTGTGAGCTCTACTTGATATTAGGCTGTTCTGTGGATAAGAGTTAGAAGAGTATCTTGGTTGTTAGGCAATAGTGGAGGAACTCTGAGTGCAGTGGATTTGAAGTGGTCAGCTTGCTAATGAAGGCAGATAAGATCTTGGTTGGTACAGCCTGAGATGAGTTGCAAAATCACAGGGGTAGAGTGTGAGCACACATTGGGCAGAATGAAGGGCAGGCACATCTTCTCATCAGACACCCAGGACTCATCCTATTTTCCTGGTTTAATTAGAGAGGGCTGGGGGGGGGGTAGAGAGATGGCTCAGAGGTTAAGAGCACTGGTTGCTCTTTCAGAGGTCCTATGTTCAATTCCCAGCAACCACATGTTGGTTCACAACCATCTATAATGAGATCTGGTGCCGTCTTGTGGTGTACAGGTGTATATGTAGGCAGGACCCTGTATACATAATAAATAAATATTTTTAAAGGGCGGGGGAGGGAAATGGTGACTGATATGCCTTGATTAAGTACCCAGACATTTCCTGTGTGTCAAGGATGAGAGCCATGATGTAGTGAGGGACCTGCTGTTTGGAGCTGAGTAACTGTGGAGGGCCATCTTTGATAGGTTATCCTTCTCCATGCTCATTGTCATCATTTCCCATTATAGGCCTGTGTTACCAGCCTTGACTGAAGAATTGGCTGCCCTGAATCCAGTATCTTTTTATCTTGGATTCCCTCGATCTACTTCCCTATTATGCTCCTGGGCTAATGACATTGTTAATGTGACTGTTGTGGACACCCTCCAACCTCACTGTTCTTACAGAGCTGTGTCGATGGCCCCTGCAGCAATTTGTGTTAACCAGGTCTTCTAATTCATTTTCCCTTTTACTTCTGGGGTTCTGGTTTAATTAAACAATATGAACATGTAATCGAAACATCTGTGAACCATGCCTCTTCTTACAAACACCTTGGTAATTTCATTGGCAAAATGAACTCACTTTAGAAATGCACCTTGTCTATTCTAAAACATGACCTATTGGAAGGGCGTTTAGCAAAGAAACAGCTCTGACCTCAGGGTAAATGTATCATTTTCCATACGCAGTAGTAGATTCTCTGCTGCAGTGGCCTTGTGGGCCACTAAGCATCACCTAGAAGTATATTATATGAGATCCCAGGAGTTAACAGGTAAATATGACCAGGCATGATTTAATATTACAGCTTACCTTTTAATTTAAGTCTCTTTGAGCCTTTCCAAAGTGTATTTCTCTACAGTATCTTTCATTTCCTATGACCTAGTCCATGTGTTAAATATAGTGTTTATCTATTGATCCCCTTCTTCTGAGTGTGAGCAAAATAAGCCAGTTCAGAGAAATGAAGGACCAGACTCAGATATACTCCAAACAGAAAGATGAGTGCAGACTTTTATTAGTCTAAGAACCTACTTCAGATTTAGGTATTTCTCTGAAGTTGACTGGCCCTCCTTTGACTTTGTCCACCTTTAGAAGGAATCCTGGACCTGGCCACCATCTGCAGAGTGGGGGACACCTGCACTGGAGATCCAGGCTACATGACCAGTGTCCTTGCATCAATACCTGGTATGGTCTGGTCCTTTACCCTCGAGACAGGGTTCAATTCCATTCCCCTAGGGAATTCACTGCTGTCCTAATCTCTTAGAAAGTCTCAACCCCAGAAAGCCACCTATCTCCTAGGCAGAAAATCAAGATTTGGAACTTCCACCATATACCCCTTCCTCTTGGGTGTAGCCAACCCCACACTCAGAGTCTAGAACCCCAAACTCTAATGTTCTTTATATCCTGCCTTGCTACCCAAGATCTTGCCTATATCATAGCTGCTATTGGCTCCTTGGCCCACAGACCACTGGAGGAGTTCTCTGTCCTCAGGTAGCTTAAGGTCCAGGTCCCTTGAATGCTTCCAGTGCCCAGCTATCCAGCGCCTGTTTGCCCATTGCATCAAACTTCAATGCCAGCCAATCTGCAGGAGGAAGGGATTGTCAGACCACACCGAGTACAATATGTTTATCAACCATTTATCACTGTTGATCTCCCTAAGTAGTGACATCATGCCCCACCATACTCAGACCATCCATAAGTTATGATCAACCTTCTGACCACCGTTATGCACAGCCAATAACCTACTTGGGACAACTGCCAATATAACTCCTGACTGCCCCTTTTTTTTCTGCAGATGAAGAGTGTAGTATCTACCAGACAGCACCTGCTTAGTTGATCATTCAGGCACCCCACACACTAATATTCTGGAGTGATTTGATGACAACTTCCTTCCGGCTGAGTGTCCCAAATGTAACCCCAAACACACCAGAGGGCCTCCAGACACTCTAAAAATGAGGAAAGTCATCCTGGAGGAGCTCTGAGTGGAGTTTGTAGAGTCACAAACCTGGGCAAAATTTGAGATGTCACCCAGTGCCTCATGAGATCTCCTGAAACAATTCTATGACCAGTTTTGTGACACTTAAAGACAGTAACACCCCTTTTGACCCAGAGGCCCAAGTGAATTGGTCAAAGGTCAACACAGCTTTTACCCAACAATTGGCACCGGATGTTCACTGAAAGCACTGAAAGCTAAAGTGACTTGCAGGGATGCCCACTGAGTAACTCAGAGACATCGCCATCAAAGTGTTTGCTAACTAGGAAGAGGCTGCACAGAAAGAAAAGGAATAGTACTTAGAGAAAAAAGAAAACAGTGATGGTGCTCACATTGGAGACTGGAGAAAATCCAGATACCCAAAAGAAAGGAAAATCACCAGAGGCCATTAGACAAGGACCAATGTACTTATTGCAAGAAAAGAGTACACTGGAAGAATGAATATCCCAGAAAGATGGCACCAAGAGCCAAAGAAATCCACCAAAGGAAAAATATAAGGCCCTTACAGTAGTCACAGTTAAACAAATGTCCCTGCAGGGGCCTGAGGCTACCACTTGGGAGAAAGACTCACGCTGAAAGCTCCCAGGTTTAGTCAAGATCGACCCCCAGGAGCCTATAGTGAAAATGAATGTCAGGGGCTAAACACTGGACTTCATCTCAGACCCAGGAGCAGACATCTCCATGGTAACTTCTCCCAATGGGAAGCTCACCAAAGACACCATTGCTGGAGCCGTTGGGACCATTAAGAAACACTGATTCTGCAAGCTGTGTGATTGCTTCATGGGAGGCCACTGTGTTAAGCACCAATTTTTATATGTGCTAGGAGCCCCTGCCTGCCCCCTTGGAAGAGATTTATTGTCAAAACTGGGAACCACTATGATGATCATCCTGAACCCTGATGCCACCTACCGACATTTGGTGGCTTCACTCGAAAGCTATGGATTGAAGTACCAATACAGCAGCTCTCCCCACCCCCTTAAATACATCTGTCCCAAATACAATCTGTCCCAATTGACAGTTGACTTTATCCACAGGCCTCTGAGGAGATAAATGGAGACCAACATTTCGGAGGGCAGGTGTTTGAACAGAGCAGTGCCTAGCAGAAAGCAGGAAGGCCTAGAAGACTAGAGACCCTGAGAGTCTCCTTAGGGGCAGGGGATGTGAGGTGTAGGTGGAGTGGAAGTGCTATTGTCTGTCCGTAATCCCATTAGAAACTAACTGAAGACCTCTCTTCATTTTCCTTTACCCATTGTTGTAAGGGCAGATTGCTGAAATTTGTATATGTAAGCCCCCAACTTGCCTCAACATCCCAAGGCCCCTCCCTCAGCCTCAGAAGTGCTGTGATTACAGACATGATTCAGTCCAGGTTGTTTTTTCACTTATGTGTTGTTTCGGTTTAGGGAAATATGGTCTTAGTCTGAACTTCATGTTTGACTGAAACTGCATGTGCAGCTTGAACTGACCTTAGAATTGAGAAATCACACTTGGGTTTTGTTTTGTTTTGTTTTGTTTTGCTTTGTTGAGAATCAAACACAGTGATCTCTTGGCTTCATCATGTTGGAGCCTCTTGCACTGAAATATATCCCCAGCTGTGCAGAATTTAAACTTTGTAGTTTAGATTTACTTTAGATTTGTATTGCTGTGAAAAAAAATTGGGGAGCATGCTTGTGATAACCGCAACTATGATTTTACTTTGAGATTGAGATGGAGACACATTTGTTCAAATTATCAAAACCCTAGCAGTGGGACCAAAATGCAGATCCTCCTATGATTAGGTGTAAACCCACTTGGAGTCAAAGTTGAAGCCATCATTATGTGTGTGTGGTTTTCTTTTTAAATGACAAACTGTTAACTCTTACTCCTATAATATAAGGAAGCCCAGAACATTTTATTCAACTAAAATCATTCTTTAAACAAGTGTACATATAGTTAAGATTATTACTGGCTATTTTTGAAGACAACTATTCTGTTCAATATTTAAATAATAAGCTATTTAGTAGTAGAGCAATAGGTAATAGAAATATGTCTTTTTTCCTTTAAACCCTTTGTGCAATTATTAAATGCTATTTTATTACATTATTCTTTAATGTTATCTCATGTTTTCAATTGTTATCAGGTTAAGTAATTTTTTGATTCAAATGGCTTAAGAAACTTTTCTTTTGTGTTTTAAATCACAAAACATAAGTTTCTTTGTGAAAAGGAAACATTCTGAGAATTCTCTGAAGCTACCAGTGCAAAATCTGTGCTTAACAAGATATGACTTTGATGAAGAACAAGATGGAAATGTTTCACAAAGGACATTTTTGAACGTACTAGATTTCTAATGTTGGGTGTTGATGCTACACTTAGTCTGTTTTGAAATTACTGTATTTTAAACTGAGTCAAATTTTGTGATGCTTTGTTTCTAAGTTGCTCATCAGAGATTGAAAATCTCATATAGTATCTGCTGTCTGTAATTACAACATATGGCTAAATAACATATAACTTAGTATGACCATGTTCAAAAAGGCTAAAAACCTGTGTTTAGAAGATAACCATAAACCACTTGATATCATCTTACTTTCAGAAAAATTATACATCTGCTTTAAAACATAACATTGATAATATGCCTGAAATATCATGAAGTATGTCATTAAAATTTATGAAATAACATACTTAGTTTAATATCTTGTTTTTATTATCAACACAGAGAATCCAGTAATTGATAACCATAAGAAGGCAAATCCTGAAGAAACAGTTGGAGATAAAGGGTAATATATTCAAAATTATTATTTCCTGTTTAAGTACTTCCAGAAAAGTTTGTTTGCTTGTCTAACAAGTAATCTATATAAACACTTGGCACATGATATATATTCCAAAGCAAAAATTACACAAGATGAATCCTTAATTTGAATGGTTTTCTGGGAGGGGGTAGTGTGTGGAAACAACAACAACAAAAAAACATCATCTATATGCTTGTAAGGCAAAAGCTATTCTACCTAACTATATCTCCAACAGCTTTAATTTTTAAAAACTTAATTTGTTCACAGATCCCAAGTGAAGAATATTCTGGGAAAATTTGGAAGAGTGTTTTTGGATATATAATTTATTTACAACTATATAGTATTAATATAATTTATAAAATAAAAATATTATAAATGTATAAAATAGGAAATAAAATGTTGTATGACTGCTCTTATTATTTTATTTTTTGGAGTTATAGTAAGTTTTATTTTATTTTATTTTTAAATTAATTACAGTTTATTCATTTTGTATCCCAGCTGAAGCCCCCTCCTTCATTCCCTGGAAATTCCACCTTCCCTCCCTCATCTCCTCCCATGCCCCTCCCCAAGTCCACTGATAGGGGAAGTCCTCTTACCCTTCCATCTGATCCTAGCCTGTCAGGTCTCATCAGGACTGGTTACATTGTCTTCCTCTGTGGCCTGGTAAGGCTGCTTCCCCCTCAGAGGGAAGTGATCAAAGAATCAGCCATTGAGTTCATGTCAGAGAAAGAACCCACTTGGACACTGAGTTGCCATGGACTACATCTGTGCAGGGGTTCTAGGTTATTTCCATGCATGGTCCTTGGTTGGAGTATCAGTCTCAGAAAAGACACCTTGGCACATATTTCTTGGTTCTGTTGCTCTTCTTGTGGACCTCTTGCCCCCTCAAGGTCTTTCTATCTCCCCCTTCTTTTATAAGAGTCCCTGCACTCTGCCCAAAGTTTAGCTGTGAGTCTCAGCATCTGCTCTGATAACCTGCTGGGTAGTCTTTCAGAGACCCTCTGTGGTAGGCTCTTGCCCTGTTCCCTGTTACTAAATATTTTTAAAGCATTAAATTTTTTTATGAACTATAGTACTTACTGATGCAAAAGTCCACAAAAACATCAAAGAAAATAATTTTATATTTTACAGTCATCTTCAATTAATAGCGTTGATATTTGTGTAAACTACCTCTTTTCTATTTTTGATTTTACAAAAAATATATTTTAAAGTATAATTGACTATACTTTTAAAAAATAATTTTCATATTAGATTTAAGTATACTTTGGGGATTCTTATTTTTAATAGGGTATTTTAAAAAGTTATCTATTTTTATGTGTGATGGGTGTTTTGCCTATAGGTATGTCTGTGAGCCATAGACATGATGCTTGCAGAGTTTAGAACAGGGCATCAGATCTCTTGGAACTGGAGTTGGAGATGTTTTGAACATCATGTAGGTACTGGGAATCAAACCTGTGAAAGAACAGCTACTCTTAACTATTGATAATTTCCTACAGTTGTCCTCTTAGGTTTTATTTTGGTGTGTGTGTGGGGCGGGGGTAGATTTTTGTGTTTTTTTATTTTTTTAATTTTTATCTTTGAGACAGGGTCTCAATGTCTCAAAAGTGTCTCAAGACAGCCCTGGCTTTCTTGGAACTCACTCTGTAGGCCAGGCTGTCCTGGAACTCACAGAGATGTGCTTCCTGTGTCTCCTGAGTGCTGGGATTAAAAGTGTGAGCCAACATCTCTGACTGTCCTCTTGTTCTTAATAAAATATTTTAACTAATGAGTTCTAATAATTACACTGTGTGTCTTTTCAGTTATATTGCCTTTTCCATATTTAGAAAAATTTAGCCTTTATTAAAGTGTTTCCTCATGAAGAAATTCAAATCCATTCTTGATCCTTTGTTTTGTGTATTTGTTCTTTTGAAAACTTCCTGAATTTTAAACTTATCTTCATTTAGGGAAATCAAAATTGGGATAAGGTTGGATATTTCTTATCCAAAATACATGGGAGTATTTTCTTTATTTTGGAACAATTGCATACACTTTACTGGTTGAACACCCTTCATCTGAAAATATGAAACCCTAAGTATTCTAAAGTATGAAATGTTTGGTATAGCATGGTGATGATAAGTTTCAGTTTAATTTTAAGTATCCTTGGTATTACGGAATGAACATTATATTTATATTACTTGCATTCACAGAAATAACTTGAAATTTCTTCAATGTAACACTTTATTTTCAATATAGGTGACATTACCAAGGCTTTTCATATAAAGAGAAAATGTGATGGAGATCCAAGATGGCGGCGACCAGCATGCACCATATCTGAGGGACACAGGACCCGAAACTACAAAATTGGTGAGTGGAGGGGCAGCTGAAGCCAGAACATCCATATTGAAGCTTCCTGGGTGAGAGGGGACAACCTGTGAACTGGGAGAGTTTGGATCCAGGTCACCTGTATCTGTGGCATCTCTGGAGCCTGAGTGGTGAATATTCAATTGCCCTGCACTTCCTCTTACCCCAAACACAGGCCTCCTTGCTCAGCGGAGGCTGCACTGGTTGACCCAAGCACATCCCCTTGACACAAGTTTTCCTCAGCTCCAAGAGGCAGCTGGCAGCTCTACTAGCCTCCCCGAAGGCCTCTGTACCAGCTTCCAAGGTCTTTGGGCAGCTGTTCAGGCCTCCCAGGGCCTCCCAGCAAGGGGCTGTACCAGCCTTCCAGGTCTGCTGAAGCAGCAGCAGGGTGGCAACTGTCCCTAACAGGAGTCTCCATGCTCCCTGAGACAACAGAAGTGACTACCACAAATAAGGGTCTCTCTGCCCAGCAAACAAACAGTGGACACCACTGAGCTTATGGATCTCCACACTCACATTTGCCCCTGCAGGTCTATATCTGAGAGTAGAGAACAGGGCATCCCCTGTGCTTTCTGATTAAGCCTGCTAACGAGTGAGTGCACCTTCAAGTGAGTACATGCAGAACCTCAGATCCAGGGTCCCTCTACTTTAGCAGCCAGACATCAGATCCCTCCTATCCACACACCCACTTTGGGCAACATAGGGATTCTTGGGACAGCATTCTCAACATTGAAGCCCCTGTTCTGTGGACTACCAGTGGAGTCCAGGAAAACAACTCCTGGAGTCCAGGTAGATCTGAATACCAGGAAGACAGTACAACAGGCCTGTAGGCCACTGATGTATTCAGGGCACCTGCGCATGTATATTGCACATGCAAACAGCTCCAGCACTCCTACCTTCCTCCTGTGCTTAAGCCCCACATTCCAGGCATCTACACACTCTAGCACACTGTCCTTCAATGCACACTTCCACACACATGCCCATGATTGCTCACCTGCACCTGCACTTGTGCACCTGTGCCTGGGACCTTAGCCATCAGAGAAATGCAAATCAAAATGACCCTGAGATTTCACCTTACACCCATCAGAATGGCTAAGATCAATAACTCAAGTGACAACACATGCTGGAGAGGATGTGGAGAAAGAGGAACCCTCCTCCATTGCTGGTTGGGATGTAAACTTCTACAACCATTTTCTCAGAAAATTAGGTATAGTGCCACCTCAAGATCCAGCTATAGCACTCCTAGGCAAGGACATTTGCTCTACCATGTTAGTAGCAGCTTTATCCATACTAAAATCTATACACCTAAAGAAACTAAGCAAGAAGGAAGACCCAGAGTAAGATGATCAATCCTCACTCAGAAAGGCAAATGGAACAGTCATCAGAAGAGAGAGAAAGCAGGTAACAGGACAGGAGCCTCCCACAGAGGGCCTCTGAAAGGTTCTATCCAACAGTGTATCAAAGCAGATGCTGAGACTCATAGCTAAACTTTGGGCTGAGTGCAGGGAACGTTATGAAAAAAGGGGAGATAGAAAGACCTGAAGGAAACAGGAGCTCCACAATAAGAGCAACAGAACCAAAAATTCTGGGCCCAGGGGTCTTTTTTGAGACTGATACTCCAACCAAGGACCATTCATGGAGATAACTTAGAACCCCTGTCTCTGACATGAACTCATGGGCTGACTCTTTACTCACCTCCCCTTGAGAGAGGAGCAGCCTTACCAGGCCACAGAAGAAGACAATGCAGCCACTCCCGATGAGACCTGATAGACTAGGGTCAGATGGAAGGGGAGGAGGACCTCCTCTCTCAGTGGACTTGGAGAGTGGCATGGGAAGAAATGAGGGAGGTAGGTTGGGATTGGGACGGATTGAGGGAGGGGACTACAGCTAGGATACAATGTGAATAAACTGCAATTAACTGTAAAAAATCAAAATTAAAAGAAAAATTTTAAAAATGCATGGAAACTTATGTCAAAGATTGCCTCAAAGACTGTAACCAGTAACTTGGACAAGTTTTGAAAATGAAAGAACAAGAAAGGTAGGATTGTTACTTTTATAGGGTCACACTTGTATCATTTAAAAATTATATGTGGCTGAAAATTAATTATAAAAGATGCAATCAGACTGACAGGAAAAGAGGAGGAAGAGGATGCCAAGACAGGTTAGTATGGAGATGGAACCACATGGCCTGGGAAGAAGGACTCCAAGAATAGCATGGTTAGAGAAAACACCAAGATGAAAACTATAAGCAAGTATTTATAAAATATGGATGAAAGGTAGCCCAAATAAGGATGGTTAAGGCAGATGGCATTGGATGGGGGCTGAGAGGTGGATGGTGAGGTTATTGAGACACTGTAAGTGAAATGTCTGTGCAGCCCCAGGTAAATAAGGGAATTATAAAATCTAAAAGAATGCAACTATTTTTTGAGCCTTTAATAAAAATGTTTGGCTTTAATTTTGTCTAAACAGGTATCCCTATAACTTCATGCCTTCAAGGAAACTAGATGTAATTCTTAGAATTCTATGGAAGTTTTATTTTCTCCTTTTAAATAACTGTTGATGGAGATTTTTAAAAATTGATTTATGTTCATTTGAAAATACAGAATCTTGTAAATGGTCTTAGAAACTTAATTTATGGTTAATTATGTTTAACAATATAGAAATGATCAATTATACATGTGGACAAAATTTGTGTATTTTAACAAGACTTTAGTCTTGCACTATGTCCTAACTGTGTCAAGATCAGAAAGATAAATTAGACCTTATATTTGGTAAAAAATAATGAAAAAATTTAAACTACTTGGAAATAGTTAATTTTCTGAAAAATTAACATATATGTTAAAGCTTCCTTAATTTCAAAGAGATAATACATAAAAGAAGACTTACCTAATAATCTGTCAGGAAAAGCAATCTATAGTGGTTTCCCATTACATAAGTTTTATACTTTCTGTTTTTTTTTTTTATTAAATGGTCAATTTAGTTTGTGTTGCACATTTTTTTCTTACTGTTATGGGCTATGAAATATGACTGCCTTCATTATGTTGTTTTACAGGAAGAAGATTAACAAATTTTGACTATACTTCAGTAGGTTAGTGTGCATATACAGAAATTCAGTGAAGCAAGAGAAAAATTATTATAACTAATTTTAGAATTAATCTAGTATAACTAAGTATCAAGTAGAAATGAAGAAACTAGCCTTGTGTTAGGTACAGGAAACTAAGCTGGGTTTCATTATCCTTCCTTGGCTCTATTCTAGTCCTACTGAGTTGTAAACCAGAGAAATATGGTCACATCCTGTATTAATGAAAGTTATTGGGCTTTTTACATTAGTTGGGATCTTACATTTTCAAGAGGCAGACATTTGATGAAAGATGAAAAGAGGATTATCAGTTTCTGCAAAAGGGATCACACTAGATCAGCCTCAGGTACAGTTGAAAATGTCACCTGGACTCTGTTAGTCTTAAAGAACTCACTCAAGCTAGTAAATCAGTTCTTATAATCCTAAAGTTTGTATAAATTTAGTAATAACCATGTATGGAAACAGTCTTTCTCAACAGCCCTGCCAGAATATTCCTATGGAGGAATATCACCCAACTAGTTTAGATCATTTCTCCATTACTGAAGCAATCACTGTAGTAAGCACATGGTTTCCAAGATTTGAGATAATGACCATATTAAATAAATTTTTAGTTGATTGGTTAGTAGAGCTTGGGAAGTGTTCAATTTGAGATGCACAGGAGAGCCATTCCTGCCTGGATGGTGTTGAGGAAGCCATTGGTATATGAGTCAGTTCAGGACAGAGATGGGGCTAAAGTTGCAAAATAAATACTCATATTGAAGGCAGTTTTTATACCGTGAAAGCCAGAAGTCATAAGCAAGAGTGATCATGGATGCAAATGAGGGGTCTAAGACCACATCCCTGGAGTACTTCAATATTTGTAATTCTGTGGAGTGGGGGTTGAGCAGGAACCAGCAAAGGAAGAGAACAACTGGTAGAAAGTAAATTACCACAAGCAAAGGAAGACTTTTTAAATTAAGTTTTATTTTTATATTAATTACAGTTTATTAACTTTGTATCCCAGCTGTAGCCCCTTCCCTCATTCCCTCCCAATCCCACTCTCCCTCCCTCATCTCCTCCCATTCCCCTCTCTAAGTCCACTGATAGGGGAAGTCCTCCTCCCCTTCCATCTGACCCTAGCTTATCAGGTCTCATCAGGACTGTCTGCATTGTCCTCCTCTCTGGCCTGGTAAGGCTGCTCCCCCCTCAGGGAAAGGTGATAAAAAAGAGCCAGTCACTGAGTTCATGTCAGAGACAATCACTGTTCCCCTTACTAGAAGATCCACTTGGACACTGAGCTACCATGGGCTTTTAAAGAAGAAAAGACCACTAATTGTGTCGTGTGCTAATGGGACAAATAAGGTAATTTGCAAGGCTTCAGGTGGGTTAGTTGGTAAACTTTCTCCTGTACAAGCAGGAATACCTGAGGCTATATTCCCTGCATCCACATTAAAAAAAAAAACTTGCTGTGACTGTGAGTATTTTGTAACCCCCAAACTGATATTTGGGTCAGAGATAAGATGTGCAGAGCTTTCTAGGCAGCCAGGTGTAGCCTAATTGATGAGCTGGAGAGGTTGTGGAGAAAGGGGAACCCTTCTCCATTGCTGGTGGGAATGCAAACTTGTGCAACCACTCTGGAAATCAATTTGGCGCTTTCTTAAACAATTAGGAATAGTGATTCCTCAAGACCCAGCTATACCACTCTTAGGCATATATCCAAAAGATGCTCAAGTACACAACAAGGACATTTGCTCAACTATGATTGTAGCAGCTTTATTCATAATAACCAGAACCTGGAAACAATCCACATGTCCCTCAGTTGAGGAATGAATACAGAAATTGTGGTACTTTTACACAATGGAATGCTATTCAGCAATTAAAAACAAGGAAATCATGAAATTTGTAGGCAAATGATGGGACCTGGAAATGATCATCCTGAGTGAGGTGTCCCAAAAGCAGAAAGAAACACATGGTATATACTCATGTATATAGACCTATAAGATAGGATAAACATACTGAAATCTATACACCTAAACAAGATAAGAAAGAAAGAGGACCAGGGGTAAGATGATCAATCCTCGCTTAGATAGACAAATGGGATGGACACGGCCTGTGGGCAAAAAGAAGCAACAGGACAGGAGCCTACCACAGAGGGCCTCTGAAAGACTCTAACTAGCAATGTATCAAAGCAGATATTAAGACTCACAACCAAACCTTCGGCAGAATGCAGAAAATCATATGAAAGAAGGGGGAGTTAGTAAGACTTGGCAAGGACAAGAGCTCCACAAAGACCAAATAGATCAGGGCAAAGGGGTCTTTTATGAGACTGTTTCTCCAACCAAGGACTGTGTATGGATATAACCTAGAACCCCTGCTCAGATATAGCCCATGCTAGCTCAGTATCCAACTGGGTACCCTAGTAAGGGGAACAGGGACTACTTCTGTCATGAGCTCAATGGCTGGCTCTTTGACCCTCCCTGCACCCCGAGGGAGGAACAGCCTTGCTAGACCCCAGAAGAGGACACTGCAGCCAGCCCTGAAGAGACCTTATAAGCTAGGGTCAGATGGAAGGGGAAGAGGTCCTCCCCTATCAGTGGACTTGGAAAGGGGCAGGGAGGAGATGAGGGAGGGATAGGGAGAGTGGGAGGGAACAAGGGAGGGGGCTACGGCTGGGATACAAAGTGCATAACCTGTGATTAATATAAAAATAAATAAATTATAAAAAAAAGACACAGGCTGAGAATGGATTTGAAAACAGGATCCATTATTCTGCTGCATCCAAGAAATACACCTCAGCAACAAAGATAGATATTACATCAGAGTAAAGGGCTGGAAAAAGGTTTTACAATCAAATGGTCCCAAGAAGCAAGTGGAAGTAGCCATTCTAATATCCAATAAAATAGATATTTAAACACAATCAATCATAAAAGATAGGGAAGGACACTTCATACTCATCAAAGGAAAAATACACCAAGATGACATCTCAGTTCTGAACATCTATGCCCCAAATACCCACACCTGTTAAAAAAATTACTACAGCTTAAATAACACACTGAACACACATGTTAATAACAGGAGACTTCAACACCTCACTCTCACCAATGGATAAGTCATCCAAACATAAACTAAACAGAGAAATAATGAAATATAGCCCATTATAAATCAAATGGACTAAACAGATATTTATAGAACTTTTCACTCAAACACAAAAGAATATACCTTCTTTTCAATACCTCATTGAACCTTTCTCCAAAACAGATCATATACTTGGACACAAAGCAAGTCTCAACAGACACAAGAAAACTGAAATAAACCCCTTGTATTTTATTAGACCACCATGGATTAAAACTGAAATTCAACAACAGAAAGCCTACAAACTCAGGGAAACTAAAACAACTCCACTCAACAACAAATGGGTCAAAGTGGGAATAAAGAAAGAAATCTAAAGACTTTCTAGAATTCAATATAAATGAAGGCACAACATACCTGAACTTATGGGACACAGTGAAAGGAGTGTTAAGAGGAAAGAATGTAGCACTAATTGTCTTCATAAAGAAATTGGAGAGATCTCATACTAGCAATTTAAAAGCACTCTTGAAAGCTCTAGAACAAAGAAGAAGGAAACACACCCAAAAGGAGTAGACAGCAGGGAAGTAATCAGACTCGGGGTTGAAATCAATGAATTAGAAACAAAGAGAATAACACAAAAATGAACAAAACAAAGAGCTGATTCTTTGAAAAAAATCAACAAGATAGACAAACCCTTAGCAAAACTAAGTAAGAGTCAGAGAGAAACTATCCAATTTAACACAATCAGTAATGAAAGGGGGACATAACAACAGACACTGAGAAAATCCAAAGACTCATTAGGTCTTTCTTCAAAAGCCTACACTCTACAAAACTGGAAAGTCTAAATGAAATGAACAATTTTCTTGATAGATTCCACTTACCAAAATTAAATCCTACAACCACCGAAGGAGAAAAAACACATGATCATCTCCTTAGATGCTGAAAAAACCTTCAACAAAATCCAACACCCTTCATGTTAAAAGTCTTAGGGAGATCAGGAATACAAGGCACATACCTAAACACAATAAAGGCAATATACAGCAAGTGTATAGTCAACATCAAAATCAAATGGAGAGAAACCTAAAGCAATTCCACTGATTTCAGGGACAAGGCAAGGCTGCCCACTCTCACATCTCCTCAATATATTACTTGAAGTCCTAGCCAGAGCAATAAGGCAACTAAAGTAGATCAAGGGGATACAAATTGGAAGGGAAGAAGTCAAAGTACAGCTATTTTTCGATAATATGATAGTATACATAAGTGACCTCAAAAATTCTACAAGTGAATTCCTACATTTGATAAACACCTTCAGCAAAATGACTGGATACAAAATTAACTCAATAAATCAGTAGCCATAATGCATACAAATGATAAGCAAGCTAAGAAGAAAATTATAAAAAAAACACTCTTTACAATAGCCACAAATAATATAAAATATCTTAGTGTAACTCTAACCAAATAAGTAAAAAGACCTGTATGACAAGAACTTCAAGTCTCTAAAGAAAGAAACTGAAGAAGATATCACATGATGGAAAGATCTGCCATGCTCATGGATCAGTAAAATTAAAATAGTAAAAATGGCCACCTACAGATTCAATGCAATTCCCATCAAAATATCAACCTAATTCTTTACAGAATTTGGGAAAAAACTCTAAACTTCCTATGCAAAAACAAACAAACAAACAACAACAAAAACAGAAGAGGTAAAAGAATCCTGTACAATAGAAGAGCTTCAGGAGGCATCACCATCCCTGATTTCAAGCTATACTACAAATGCAATAATAAAAACTGCATGGTGCTGGCATAGAAACAGAATGGTGGATCAAGGGAATCAATAGAAGACCCAGAAATAAACCCACACACCTACAGATACTTGATTTTTGGCAAAGAAGCCAAAATCATATAAGGGAAAAAAGTCAACATCTTCAACAAATGGTGCTGGTCTAACTGGATGTCTACATGTAGAAAAATGCAAATAGATCTATATTTATCACCCTGCACAAAACTAAAGTCCAAGTGGATCAAAGACATCAACATAAAACCAGACAAACTAAAGTGGGGAAGAGTCTTGAACTCACTGACACAGGAGATAACTTTCTGAACAGAACACCAACAGCATAGGCTCTAAGATCAATAATCAATACATGGGACCTCATGAAACTGGAAAGCTTCTGTAAAGCAAAAGGCACTGTCATCAGAACAAAGACTGGGAAAGGATCTTCACCAACCCTATATCTGACAAAAAGCTAATATCCAGAATATACAAAGAACTCAAGAAGTTAAAAAGCAACAAATCAGGTAATCCAATTAAAAATAGGGTACAGAGCTAAACAGAATTCTCTGTAGAGGAATATAGAATGGCAGAGAAACACTTAAAGAAATGCTCAACTTCCTTAGTCATCAGGGAATTGCAAATCCAAAGGACCCTGAGATTTCACCTCACACCTATCAGAATGGCTAGATTAAAAACTCAAGTGACAATACATACTGGAGAGGATGTGGAAAAAGGAGAACTCTCCTCCATTGCTGGTGGGAATGTAAACTTGAACAAGCACTTTGGAAATCAATCTGGCGCTTTCTCAGACAATTAGGAATAGCACTTCCTCAAGATCCAGCAATACCACTCCTAGGCATATATCCAAAATATGCTCAAGTAATACAACAACGACATTTGTTCAACCATGTTTATAGCAGCTTTGTTTGTAATAGCCAGAAGCTGGAAACAACCCAGATGTCCCTCGACTGAGGAATTGTTAGGAACTGGCCCTGAGAAACTTGTGACTTTTCCCCACCCTGCTGCACCTGGCTCCCACCCTGCTGCACCTGACTGATCAACATCCTACTTGGCAGTTGCAAAGATGTGAAAACTGTACCATGACTTTTTAGGAGTAACCATTG
>CM053742.1:96059744-96073637 GCA_028658305.1 Pachyuromys duprasi
ATCTGGGGGAGGTTGTTGAGACTTGGGGAGAACAAGAGCTCCACAAAGACCAAACTGAGCTGGGCACAGGGGTCTTGTATGAGACGGTTTCTACAATCAAGGACCATGTGTGGATGTGGCCTGGAACCCCCACACAGATGGGGCCCATGATAGTTCGGTGTAGGACTGAAGACCCTACTGAGGGAAACAGGGACTGTTTCAGTCATGATCTTGATGGCTGACTCTTTGACCCTCCCCCATACAAGTTGGGGAGTGACAGACTGGCTTGATTCCAGGGGAGGACATTGCAGCCAGCCCTGAGGAGACAGGATGAGCTGGGGTTGGATGGAAGGGGAGGAGGTCTTCCCCTGTTGGTGGACTTGGAGGGGGCGGGGAAGAGGGAGATGAGGTAGGGAGTGGGAGGGTAGGAGGGAATGAGGGAGGGGGCTATGCCTGGGATTCAAAGTTCCTTAAAAAAACAAAGTTTTTTTCTTTTTTAATAACTTTTTTATTAATTATACTTTATTCACTTTGTATCCGCCCCATAAACACCTCCCTCCTCCCCTCCTAATCCCTCCTTCCCTCCCTGTTCTCCACGCATGCCCCTCCCCAAGTCTACTGATAGGGAAGTTCTTCCTCTCCTTCCTTCTGATCCTAGTGTATCAGCTCTCCTCAGGAGTGGCTGCATTGTCTTCCTCTGTGGCCTGGTAAGACTGGTCTCCCATCCGGGGGAGGTGACCAAAGAGCAGGCCAATTGGTTCATGTCAGAGGCAGTTCCTCTTCCCAATACCATGGAACCCACTTGGACACCGAACTGCCATGGGCTACATCTGTGTAGGGGTCCTAGGATTTCTCCTTGCATGGTACTTGGTTGAAGTATCAGTCTCAGGAAAAACCCCGTGCTCAGATGTTTTGGTTTTGTTGCTCTCCTTTTGGAGCTCCTGTCCTCTCCGTATCTTGCTATTTCCCACATCTTCCTTAAGATTCCACGCACTCTGCCCAACAGTTGGCCATAAGTCTCAGCAACTGCTTTGAAACTGCAGAGCCTTTCAGAGGCCCTCTGTGACAGGCTCCTAGCTTGTTTCCTGTTTTCTTCTTCTTTTGATGCCCATCTGCTTTGCCTTTCTGATTGGGGATTGAGCGTTTTAGCCAGAGTCCTCCTTCTTGATTAGTTTCTTTAGGTGTACAGATTTTAGTAGGTTTATCCTGTATTATATGTCTATATGAGTGAATATATACCATGCGTGTCTTTCTGCTTCTGGGATAGTTCACTCAGGATGATCCTTTCCAGTTCCCACCATTTACCTGCAAATTTCATGCTATCCTTTATTGCTGAGTAATATTCCATTGTGTAGATGTACCACAATTTCTGTATCCATTCCTCAGTTGAGGGGCATCTGGGTTGTTTCCAGCTTCTGGCCATTACAAATAAAGCTGCTACAAACATGGTTGAGTAAATGTCCTTATTGTGTACTTGAGCCTCTTTTGGATATATGCCTAGGAGTGGTAAAGCTGGATCTTGAGGAAGTGCTGTTCCTAGTTGTCTGAGAAAGCACCAGGTTGACTTCCAGAGTGGTTGTACAAGTTTACAATTCCACCAACAGTGGAGGAGGGTTCCCCTTTCTCCACAACCTCTCCAGCATGTGTTTTCACTTGAGTTTTTGATCTTAGCCATTCTAATGGGTGTGAGGTGAAATCTCAGGTTCATTTTGGTTTGCATTTTCCTGATGGGTAAGAACGTTGAGCATTTCTTTAAGTGTTTCTCTGCCATTCTATATTCCTCTATCGACAGTTCTCTGTTTACCTTTGTTCCCCATTTTTAAATTGGATTAGTTGATTTATTATTTTTCAACTTCTGTAGTTCTTTATATATACTGGATATTAGCCCTCTGTCAGATATAGGGTTGGTGAAGATTCTTTCCCAATCTGTAGGCAATTGTTTTGTTGTGATGACAGTGTCCTTCGCTTTACAGAAGCTTTTCAGTTTCATGAGGTCCCATTTATTGATTGTTGCTCTTAGAGCCTATGCTGTTGGTGTTCTGTTCAGGAAGTTGTCTCCTGTACCAACGAGTTCAAGGCTCTTCCCCACTTTTTTTCCTAACCCATTTAATGTGTCTGGTTTTATGTTGAGGTCTTTGATCCACTTGGACTTTAGTTTTGTGCAAGGTGATAAATATGGATCTATTTGCATTTTTCTACGTGTAGACATCCAATTAGATCAGCACCATTTGTTGAAGATGCTATCTTTTTTCCATTGTATGGTTTTGGCATCTTTGTCAAATATCAGGTGTCCATAAGTGTGTGGGTTTATTTCTGGGTCTTCTATTTGGTTCCATTAATCTACCATTCTGTTTCTATGCCAGTACCACGCAGTTTTTATTACTGTTGCTCTATAGTACAACTTGAGATGAGGGATGGAGATACCTCCAGAAGATCTGTTATTGTAGAGAATTGTTTTAGCAATTCTGGGTTTCTTGTTGTTCCATATGAAGTTGAGAATTTTTCTTTCAAGGTCTGTAAAGAATTATGTTGGTAATTTGATGGGAATTGCATTGAATCTGTAGATTGCTTTTGGTAAGATGGCCATTTTTACTATGTTAATCCTGGCAATCCATGAGCATGGGAGATCTTTCCAGCTTCTGATATCTCCTTCTAATTCTTTCTTCAGAGACTTAAAATTTTTTTCATACAAGTATTTGACTTCCTTGGTTAGGGTCACACCAAAACACTTTGTGTCTTTTGTGGCAATCGTGAAGGGTGTTGTTTCCGTAATTTCTTTCTCAGCCCTTTTGTCTTTTGTATACAGGAGGGCTAATGATTTTTTTGAGTTAATTTTGTATCTGGCCTCTTTACTGAAGGTGTTTGTCAGCTGTAGGAGTTCCCAGGTAGAATTTTTGGGGTCACTCAGGTATACTATCATATTGTCTGCAAATAGTGATACTTTGACTTCTTCTTTTCCCATTTCTATCCCCCTGATCTCCTTCAATTGTCTTATTGCTCTTGCAAGGACTTCCAGAACTATGTTGAAGAGATACAGAGAGAGCAGGCAGCCTTGCCTTGTCCCTGATTTCAGTGGGATTGATTTAAGTTTCTCTCTGTTTAGTTTGATGTTGGCTATAGACTTACTGTATATTTCCTTTATTATGTTTAGGTATGTGCCTTGTATCCCTGATCTCTCCAAGACTTTAAACATGAATGGATGTTGGATTTTGTCAAATGCTTTTTTGTCATCTAAGGAGATGATCATATGGGTTTTTTTTTTTCTTTCAGGTTGTTAATATGGTGGATCACCTTGATGGATTTCTGTATATTGAACCACACCTGCATACCTGGGATGAAGCCTACTTGGTCATAGTGGATGATATTTTTGATGTGTTCTTGTATTCAGTTTGTAAGTATTTTGTTGAGTATTTTTGCATCAATGTTCATAAGGGAGATTGGCCTGAAATTCTCTTTCTTTGTTGGGTTTTTGTGAGGTTTAGGAACCAAGGTGACTATGGCTTCATAGAATGAGTTTGGTAGTGTTCCTTCTGTTTTAATTTGTAGAATAGTTTGAAGAGAACTGGAGTTAGCTCTTCTTTGAAGGTCTGGTAGAATTCTGCGCTGAAACCATCTGGTCCTTGGCTTTTTTTTTTTTGATGGGCTACTTTTGATGACTGCTTCTATTTCCTTAGGGGATGTAAGACTATTTAATTGATTTACCTGGTCTTGATTCAACTTTGGTAAGTGGAATCGATCAAGAAAATTGTCCATTTCATTTAGATTTTCAAATTTTGTGGCATATAGGCTTTTGAAATAAGTCATAATGATTGTTTGGATTTCCTCAGAGTCTGTTGTTATGTCCCCTTTTTCATTTTTGATTTTGTTGATTGGGTGTTGTCTCTCTGCCTTACCTTTTAGTTAGTTTGGCCAAGGAATTGTCTATCTTGTTGATTTTCTCAAAGAACCAGCTCTTGGTTCATTGATTCTTTGAATTGTTTTAATGTTTCTAATTTCTTGATTTCAGCCCTGAGTTTGATTATTTCCAGCCGTCTACTTCTTTTTGGTGAGTCTGCTTCTTTTTTTCCTAGGGCTTTTAGGTGAGCCATTAAGGTCCTTGAATGAGAAGTCTCGAATTTCTTCTTGAAAGCACTTAGTGCTATGAAATTTCCTCTTAGCACTGCTTTCATTGTGCCCCGTAAGTTTGGGGATGTTGTGTCTTCATTTTCATTGAATTCTAGGAAGACTTTATTTTTTTTTCTTTATTTCTTCCCTGACCCAGCTGTCATTTAGTAGCAAGTCATTCAGTTTCCATGTGTTTGTAGGATCTTTGCTATTTCTGTTGTTGTTGAGGTCCCGCTTTATTCCATGGTGATCAGAGAGGATACTAGGGATTATTTCAATCTCCTTGTATCTGTTGAGGCTCACTTTGTGACCAACCATATGGTCTATTTTGGAGAAGGTTCCATGAGGTGCTGAGAAGAAGGTAAATTCTTTTGTATTTGGGTATAAGGTTCTGTAAATGTCTGTTAGGTCCATTTGATTCATGACCTCTGTTAGAGACATTGTTTCTTTGTTTAATTTCTGTTTTGTTGACCTGTCCTTTGTTGAGTGCGGGGTGTTGAAGTCTCCCACTATTTATGTGTGGGGATCTACGTGTGGTTTAAGCTTTATTAATGTTTCTTTTACAAATATTGGTGACCTTGTATTTGGGGCATAGATGTTCAAGATTGTGATGTCTTCCTGGTGGAATTTTCCCTTGATGAGTATGATGTGTTCTTCCTCATCTCTTTTTATTAATTTTGATTGAAAGTCTATTTTATCAGGTATTAGGATGACTACTCTTGCTTGCTTCTTGGGTCCATTTGCTTGGAAAACTGTCCTCCAGCCCTTTACCCTCAGGTAGTGTCTATCTTTGTGACTTGGGTGTGTTTCTTGTATGCAACAGATTGCTGGGTCTTTTTTACGCATCCATTCTGTGAGTCTGTGTCTTTTTATTGGAGAATTGAGTCTGTTGATATTGAGAGAGATTAATGACCAGTGACTGTTAGTTCCTTTGATTTTGATGTTGGCTGTGGGAGTAAGTTTGTGTGCTTGGCTACTTTTTGTTTTACTGTAGTGAGATTAGTTATTTCCTGTGTTTTCTTGAAAGTGGTTAGTTGTCTTGGGTTGTATTTTTTCCTTCTAGTATCCTCTGTAACCCTGGATTTGTGTGTAGGTATTGTTAAAATTTGTTTTTGTCATTGAGTATCTTGTTTTCTCCGTCTAGGAGGACTGAGAGTTTTACTGGGTATAGTAGCCTGGACTGACATCTGTGCTCTTTTAGGGTCTGCATGATATCTGTCCAGGCCCTTCTGTCTTGTATAGTCTCTGTTGAGAAATCAGGTGTGATTCTGATGGGTTTGCCATTATATGTTACTTGGCCTTTTTCTCTTGCGACTTTTAGTATTTTTTTTTCTTTGTTCTGTATACTTACTGTTTTGATTATTATGTGGCAGGAGGATTTTCTTTTCTGGTCTAATTTATTGGGCATTCTGTAGGCCTCTAGTATTCTTATTTGCCTTTCCTTTAAGTTGGGGAAATTTTCTTCAATGATTTTGTTGAAAATATTTTCTGGGCCTTGGAGGAGGAATCTTCTTTTTCCTCTATTCCTTTTATTCTAAGGTTTTGTCTTTTTATGTTGTCTTGAATTTCTTGGATGGTCTATGTCAGGAATTTTTTAGATTTAACATTTTCTTTGATGGATACATCGATTTCTTCCATTGTATCTTCCACACCTGAGATTCTTTCTTCCATCTCTTGTAGTCTGTTGGTTATGCTTACCTCTGTAGTTCCTGTTTTCTTCCCTAAGTTCTTTCTCTCCATAATTTCTTCCATTTGTGTTTTCTTTAATTTTTCCAATTCTATCTTCAGATCTTGAGTTGTTTTGTTTATTTCCTTCACCTGTCTGACTGTGTTTTCCTGTTTTTCCTTCAATTCCTTCAGCTGTTTGATTGAACAATCTGTTTCTTTTATTTCTTTCAGTGATTTAAGTATTTCCTCTCTAAAGGGCACATATTTTTGGGTGCAAATTCCTGTATTTCTCTACGGATGGCTATAATCTGTTTGTCTTTATCTTCCTCTATTTCTTTACGGATGGCCATATTTAACTCTATCTTCCTCTAGTTCTTTGCACATTTTATTTGTTTCCTCTATCATCCTCTTCATAAGCATAGATGTTAGGTCATCTTCTTGAATTTCAATTATGTTGGGTTGTCCAAGACTGTTTGCCCCTGGATAACTAGGTTCTGGAGATGCCATATTGCTCTGTCTTTTGTTGGTTGAGCTTTTACCCTGGCTTCTACCCATTGAGCTATCTTAGATGTTGGGTGTTAGTTTCTGGTGGTTCCTGGGATCCTGTGGTGGACAGAATCCCCTTGGCAGGAAGATCGTTTTTCCTGAAGGAAGCCTCTACAGCTTTTTGGGTTTGGTCACTGCATGTCCGGTGTTTTTCAGGAATTGTCACAGCTCATCTCAGGTATACAGACCTGAGTAGTAACTGTGGTCCTTGTTAGTCAAGGGAGCTTTCCTCTCACCCAGAGAGGACCTGGGGACAGCTGCCCTGCTTCTGGGTTTCTTGCTATAAATTTAGTGAGCTGCAGCTATTGCCTGGGTGCCCCGTGGTTTGGTCAGTTTTGTTAGGGATAACTGATTGCCCCTTGGAGCAGTATTTTGGGGTTGATCTCAGGGATCCCAGGCTTCTGTAGGTCTGAGGTTGGAGCTCTGTGCCCTATTACCAAAGCAGTAATGAGTGGCAGGTGAGCACTGCTCTCATGTGAGCAGCAAGAGGCTAGTTAGTGCACAGCAGGTCTCTGGGCTGGCAGCGCACACACCCGCCATCCTCAGGGACCTTTTCCAGGGAAATACTGGGTAACCTAATTCGGTCCCCGTTTGCTTCCTTCCCTGTGGGGTTTTCTCCCGACAGGGTCTCCCAGTCTCTGATGCCCTGGGGTGCACAGTTCTTTTGTGGTGGAGGGTTGGGTGTGCAGCAAGTCTCTGTGCTCGTTGGTAGAGCCTAGTTCAGAGATCGTGGGGCACCATTCTGCGGGACCTTTTCCAGGGGAAGGCTGGGTGACCTAGGTCAGTCCTGTTTCCTTCCTTTCCTGTGGGTTTTTCTCGTGACTGGGACTCCCAGTCTCTGATGTTTTGATGCCCACCGTTCAGCCTGGGAAGGTGATCAGGACATGCAGTCGTGTGGCTCTGGTCTGGCAACCGAGTGCCTGCTCGACCAGGGATCTCTTCCGTGTTCTGGCTGGGTGTCCTGAGAATGGACCCGAGTGGTTCCCGTACCTTGGGGCTTCCTCTCATAGGACCCAGAGTTCAGGCTCTTGGTTGCTGTACAGAAAATGTTGTTCTGCAGTTCAGAAGCAGCATCCTCTTGGTGCCGCCATCTTGTCCTGCCCCCCAGTTTGGTTTTTTTTTATAATTGAAGTTTGTTAGCCTGATATGCGCCCATATTTCCTGAACCTCCCTTTGGCCCTTTGCAGCGTTTACCCAATCCTCTTAAATTCTAAACTTAATTTCCCACAACCTAGTCCGAAATAAAAGACAGAATCCATCTTGGCCGAGCATTCTCACTGGCCTCTATTGGATTCTAGTACACACTTTCGTTTTGAGACAGGGTTTCTCTGTATAGCCTTGGATGTTCTGCAACTTAGTCTGTAGACCAGGCTGGACTTGAACTCACAGAGATCTGCCTGAGATGAAAAGCATGCAGCTGCTAGCACATACTTTTACAAAAAGAAATTTTCTTGTTGATTTACTTTTGTTTGGTTCATGTGCTCCTTTGTTCCACACAAAGACTATTTTTCACAACAACTAGCACACAAAAGGGTCTTGTCTGTGGGGTTAAATCATTTGTTTGTTTTCAGTGCTAGGCCTGGAACAAAGCTCCTCTCTCACCCTAGGCTAGAAGTTTACCCCTGAGCGCCACTAAAGACCCAAGTGATAACTCTGAGATTAACTGATTAGAAAATTGCTTTGTGTATGTATTTCTTTAACCCACTGTGCAAAGTATTCTGGTTTAAAGAGCTGTTCTAATGTTCTCTCAACATAAAGAGGGCAGGACCCTAATGATGTATCAGCATTTTTGTCTGTGATCCTCCCTAGGCAGGGTATTACATGAGAGTTTGCACAAATATTCTGTTTTTAAATATCTGGCGTATTTTGATTTTTTTCACAGTGATCATTAGGGTTTCCTTGATACTGGATCTTACCAAGAAAATGGTTTACATTCTGCTCCTGTGCCTAGATGGACCAACACAACTCTACATTCAATGTCTCCAAAGAAATACGGAGCAGTAGCTCCTAACATGTAATGTCAACTTAATTCCCAACACGAAGAACATCGGCCCGTGAGATCGGAAGGTGGAGCCATGAGACGTTCCCCAAGTTTGACAGTGTTCTTTTTAATTCTTTTCCTCTACCCTATTCTCTGCCTCCAAATAACATTAAAATTCATCATTAGTCTTCCTCAGGGGCCTTTCTTGGTATCCAGGGGGGTGCTTGAATCTACGTGCAAATTAGGGGCCATTTCTTGAATATAATCCTAAACGCATTTTGCTTCAAACAGCTTTTTTCTCAGCCCTCCTAATGGCAACTATATTGCCTTGTGGGGTGGGAATCTCCTCTTTACGCCCACACATACCCACTCCCACTTCCGCACCTGAACTAGCCACACCCAGGAACACGTATGTGGCTCCTGTGGAACGCGCGCAGCCTGATATAAAGATTTTTTTCAGAAACAGGGAGGTTTTCTCTGGTAGGCTCCACCTGCAAAGCTCTAGCAATGGCAAGCAAGTACTTTTACTTTGACCTCGACTGTTATGGCGTGGGATTTTATGAGGAAGAAATACTGACCGAATCTCAGCAGAGGGCGGCTGCAGCAGCACCCCGTAGCCGCTTTGAAAGAGGTGTACGAGCACTGCATGAGCTAGGCCATGGTGACCACATGAGCTATCAATACAGCTACTACTACAACTACAACCATGAAAAAAAGAAAATGCGTACCAGCTCCTGTGAGCGTAAACGGGGAAAGCTAGAGGCGCCTGGGAAAGCAGCTGGAGCAGTTTCTCAACGCCCCAACAAGAGGCCACAAAAACACAAATTCACCAAAGGGCAACTGCATGAACTGGACAGGGTTTTCCAAGAAACCCAGTATCCTAGTGCACATCAAAGGTATGTATATTTTTTTTCAGAATCTACTGTTTTTTAGGACTTTGGGTCTTTTTAATCTTTCCCGACCTCTGCTTCTTTATTAAAAAAATAATATATCCTAAGTATTGAGCTCAGAAGCCATAGAAATGGTAGGTTAATTCTCTTTACCAAGGTACATTCTAAGTCCATTTTACATTAAACTTAAAACAGAGAGTGAATTACCGAAGGTGGCTTTGCCCTCAGTCTAGACTAACCAGTGCTTGAATTTTCTAACTTTAAGCCCTGCCTCAGCCTCCTCAGTAAGTGAGATGAGTTTGGCCTCCATCCTCTCTTGGCAGGGAAACCACAAAATCTTCAGCTGAATTTCTGGTGGAGGTGAGGAGGATGGTCTCTGAGACTAAAACTCAAACTCTTTATGCACTTTGAAAAAACAAAACAAAACAAAAAAACAAACAAACAAAATTACAAGCCATCATAGTGTTCACGGTGAGGTGTGTTTCTTTCACTTTACAGTTGTCTTAAAAAGAAATGTAAAAGCCAGTATTTAACCCAGGCTAGACAGTGTGTTCAAAACGGTTTTCCAGAGTGAAAACAGAGCTTTGCCATTATTAGACCTTTGTTCCTGACCCTCCCTCTAGTCTCCGTTGTCTTTTGGTCCTGAGACTGACTGCTTCAGCTACCACACACAGGAAATCATGCAGAGCTTGCCCTTTTCAGACTACCCTGTTGCTCTTACCATAGTACCTTCCGTGCTCATCAGTACGCTCCTGCGTGTGGCAGTTTTGTTTCTGGAAGCTGAATGTTTCAAAGGCACATTTGTCTATCGATTCCACTTACTTTTGTCACCACAGGTAAAGGGATATCTGAATGGGCTTGGTCTGTGGCCCACGTGAATTGTGCTTTGCTTCTGTGGACAAATAGCTCTTTAGCTACAAGTTCTGAGTCTTTTGTGGTATATACCAAGAAGCTGAATTGCCGGGTTTGTTAATTCTGTGTTACTCCTTTGAATAGTCACTGACTCTGTTTCCTTATTGGTAAACAAATGCAAAGTGCCATCCACAGGAGGTGAGGCTAGGCCAGAACTCTGGTGCCTGTGAACAGTGAATGTGGGACAAGTGACAGATACTTTATCAAAAAAGTAAAATGAAATAAAATAAAATGGAAGCTGAAGAATGGCTCATGGGGTAAAAGTGCTTAAATTACAAGCCTGAATATCTGTTCTTGTAACCCGGAAGCAATGACGAACATATAAATCCCATCAGTAATACAATATATTATTATATAAAATAAATGATATATATACAATATATATAATGAATGAAATAATTTTAGAGCAAGGTGACTGTCATTCAAGTGTGTCTTCCTGTATTTATACCCATATCCAACAGAACATGCATAGCTACAGAAAAAAATGAACACAGCTACAAACAAAGTATATGATATACTCAACTATATTACCCAACTAGAGTCTCTGATTAGATGTTTAATTGCTTTAGTCATGTATGTGAGCGTGACACAACAACTGAACATGTGGAGGTCAGAAGAAAGTTTGGGAGACTCCATTCTGTCTTTCCATCATGTGTGGCCCAGGGATTGACAGGTCTTCAGGAATGTCATCGTGTCCCTTTATCCCCTGAGCAATCTCACTGGCTACACTGTGGAGTTCTTAAAACAACCTTCAAAGTTTTGACAAGATGAAGCCACTTTTTTTTTCTAGACTGGATTTCTCTGTGTAGCCTTGCCTGTCCTGGACTCACTTTGTAGACCAGGCTGGCCTCAAACTCACCGAGATTCTCCTGCCTCTGTCTCCCCAAGTACTGCATTACAGGTGTGCACAACTGTGTCTGGCTGATGAAGTCACTTCTAAGGAGTCCTACCTGTGGAAAAAAATGATGAGATGAGTGTTTGCTGAGTTGGGGTCAGGACCAGCAAAATAAGGATGTAGAAGAATTATCCGTGTACACTCTCCTTAGCCATCCCAAGTGGCAATGGCTAACCTCTGTCCCTTTCTCTCCGCAGAAAAGCACTCGCAGAGCTCATTCAGGTGGAGGAAAGCAAGGTGAAGGTCAGTAGACTTCCAGCAGGGGCATGCCATATCATATCTGCTTCAGGACAGGCATGGCCTTGTCTTACACACCTGGAGCTCCTGTGACTACCAAGAGTTAGACTAATTTGTTCTTGAAAGTAGAAAACGTTTGTCTGTCTGTTTGTTTGTTTGTTTTTAAGGTAAACTCAAGCTAGTGTTTCTTCCCGATTTGGGGGAAGTAAAGGAACATGTTTTCCTAAAGGAAAGAAAAGTGAAGAAACTGGGTCTTCCATTCTCTGTGGGAAAGGAACTGTGTTTGTGTATGTCTAGATATAGCATATATAAGTATAATTGGGCTTCTATGCATGTCATAGACACCTGCATGTCCCCCTAATGAATACTGAAGTTTGTATGACAAAAGGATCCTCTGCAGAGTATTTTTGTCAAGAGTCATGTCCGGGTCACCATGAAAATACTTATGTGAGGGCAGGAAGAAGCATTAGCAGACTTTTCCAGTGTGTCAAATTACAGAATACTAAATTCATGAACATAGCTAGCAGAATGAATAAATAAATATGGAGCAGGGATGACTTGCCTTTATACATAGTGAGGAAAATTGTTGAATTAAGGTGAAAGGATGTAGGATTAGAGCCGAAAAGCCTTTGTGCCGGCCTTTTCTGCTTTTCTTTTGTAAGGTTTTAGTAAGATGACACGGATAAAAGCAGCTCTGAATTTAAATTTCCCAGCTTGCTATCATGTGTCAATTCTGAGATATTGCCCCAAATCTGTTTTAATTATGAAATAAGGCAAGGTTTGACAGCTCTGAAAGTCTATCTAAAGAAAATGACCCTGATAGTTCAGAGTTCGGCATTCAACTTATAAGTCTTGTGCTATGTGTGCTAAGTAAATTTGTCTGATGGTTTTTAGTGATGGTGGGTCAGAAACCAGGATCCCCCATGCTGGGAGCACAGCCTCCACATTGAGTAGTATTTACAGCCCTGAAAAGTTTGTGAGCAATTGTAAACTCTGTTCTGCTGTTAAAGGGGACAATATGCCATATGAAGTCATATCATGTGTCTTTCCATTATAATATTAACTGTTCAGTATGTTAAACCAGCCTCTATCTTGGTCTGATTTCAGGATTGGTTTAAAAATAACAGAGTTAAATACAGGAAAAAACAGATGGAGTTACTACAGAGCAGTAACACATCTGGTATGCTGAACAACTTTTCCCCTGAGATGAATGAAGATCGGAAGAGTGCCTGTGTACCTGAGGAGCCGATAGGGTTCATCTTGTGCCAGCAACATCTTGGCCAATCCTGCTGGTCATGAAAACATTGTCTTGTCACATACAATAGCAATAAAAAAGAGATTTCTTGAAATACTAGTTAATTTGTCATCTCTTTTCCACAGACTGGGAAAGACACTTTTTTGTTGTTGTTCAGCTTTGTGCTAAATGGAGGCCTGAAGGGAAGCCCAAAACTTGAACCAAAAAAATGGCACTCTTGTCCATCAGAATTAGAGTGTGGTGGCCATATACCTTTTATATTCAGAATGGGCTTCCAACTCTACATTCTCCTGCAGCATCCTAGGTAAATGTCAGCATCCTACCTTTTACTTCAGGGATCAGTGATGTTGCTGACTTGAACATAGCATCCCTTCCCCATGAAGAACTGCTTGAAGAATAGGAGTATACATAGAACTAGGAAGCCGCGAGAATGAACTTGGCACTGGTAGGAGTAATGAATTGTCTTTTATTGATGAAACTTTGAAAAAAAACCTATACAACTATCCAGAGTCAGCTAGTGAAGAGGTGAAAGGATACACTTAGAACCTGGAAGGAAATGGGAGAAGAAAGTGGGGTACAGGGAAACTTCCTGGTTACTAATTCCCAGGGAAGAGAAGAATCCCAGAGTCAAACTGGGAAGGAAGCCACCTGCTTTATTTCCTATAGCTTGTCAATAACTACATGTTCTATAATGGAAAACAGATTTCTGTTTATAATATTTAAAGAAGAAAAACAATATCATAAAATGCATTCAAAACGTAAATAAAACATGTAGGTAGGTTTACAGAGTTCAAGGCTACCCAGGAATGACCACCAGACAAAAGTTCTTTCAATTACAAAGTTTTTTTTAAAGCAAGATTATTTACAGTAACATTGCAAAAGGGGACAACAGGGGCTCTTGAGTTTTGAAAATATTTTCTTGTATGTAGGGCATAATCATGGATTGTTGTTGTTCTTGTTGGCTTGTTCTGTTTTTCTTTTCCTTTTTATTGAGCAAGGAGCTGTTAAGGGAGATGACAGAAGCAGAATGAATGCCTGGTTAATATTTTAAGGTAACAATTATAATTATTATTTTGTTATATAAGGGAGAGATTTGGGGAAAATGGATGAGGTGGCTCTGAAATCAGGCTCCTCTTTAGATTGCTGTCAAAACTTAACTTCTGACAGGGCTGGCCTTAGGGTCATGATCCAGATATCCTGTAGTTAACAGCCTTTTGGAGAGCTGTGTGGTAGTACACACCTGTAATCCCAGCACTCAGAGAGACTGAGACAGGCAGATCTCTGAGTTTGAAGCCAGCCTGGTCTACAGAGTGAGTTCTAGGACACCCAAGGTTACACAGAGAAACATGTTTCTAAAAAGGAAAGAAAGAAAAGAAAAGAAAAGAGAAAAGAAAAGCAAAGAAAGATCATTAGTTTAAGAATAAGG
>CM053742.1:96073737-96088196 GCA_028658305.1 Pachyuromys duprasi
GAAGGCTTTCTGGGGTAGGAGGGGTCATACTTGCTTGTTAGTATTACCCACTAATTATACATAACTTTAGCTCTCCAAGTGTTAAACCAATCCTCAAATTGGAGGGAATGAGTTGCTAGACCAGTGGTAATAGTTTCTTAAATATTAAGTTCAAATCTCTTTCTCTGATAGGGTCTTCCTTTATCCTAAAGACATGTATTTTGGGCATATATTTTAATGTTTCAGAATGTCAGGCAAATCAGAATTATGTCTACTAATATTCACATATACGTTTCTATGTTCTATATGAACATCAATATTTAGAGAAATGAAAGCTTTGTCTCCTACCCAGTTGTTGACTTTCAGAATCTTTAATATGCAAAACCCTTACTTTGAGTTAGTATGCATACATAGGTCTTCAAATATTTAAGGCTAAAAACTAGCCAGTAGAACCTTATAGAATTTTAAAATTTTTGTGTAGCAAAGGAAACAGTCCATTGAGTGACAAGGAAATCCACAAAATTGGAAAGGATACTTGACAGTTAATATCTGATAGAAGACTACAATCTGTAATATACGAAAAACTTTAAAAAATAAAGAATTGAGAAAATAAACCGAATTTAAATGAGCGGTGGCTCTAAGCAGATTTAGCTAAAGAAGAAATAAAATGCCAAAGAAATATTCCAAGTGTAGTCAAGATCCCTAGCAATTAGGGAAATGTAATACAATATTACTTTCAGATTTCCTTAGCATCTTTTAAAAGTTATGTAAGTACAATGACCACCATGGCTACATTTCCCTAAAGGTATAATTGTACAGGTATTCTATCTTGGAGGGAGGCAAAAATTTTCTAATTGTACCTAAGGCCTGTTTAACAGGAGATAAATTATGCTTAGAATCGTAAATCCAGTCAACTCTGTGTGACTAGTGAGGTCATAGCTCTTAGAGTTGAACCTACCATCGCCACTTCCTTAAAGTAGTATAATTTATAACTTCCCTCTAATGTTGTACCCACAGATAAGGGTAGATCTCACCCACAATCAAAGAAGCATCCATTTGCATCTGGAGACCATTATATAAAGCCACAATTGTCCAAGATGCAGAGAACAACTTATCATGTGGTTCCCAGCCCCCAGCTTATCATTTACAACACAACTTATATTCCTAAGGCTCAGGGAACATGGAGAAATAGGAGGCAGGCAGAATGATCCAGAAGATAAGGAAGTCCGTTGTGAGATTGTGTCTTCTCAATATAAAAGGGGAGCTATACCCGTGAAATGTCAACAACATTGCTCTCTAAACAAAAATCTTACAATTCTAACACCAGTTGACATCCCAACATAAATGGGTAAAATCTCACTAGGTTCCAAATGAAGAGCTTAAGCAGTTATCAGTTGCTGATAAAGGGAGAATTGGTCTTCCCAGGAATGAGGCCTTTAATTGGTTATTCAATGCAAAGTAATCATCCCTAGATACTTACACATACAAGCTACATTAAACAGACTCAGCCTGTTGAATTTGTATACTTACTCACATGTATGTAACAACAATAAATAAAGAAAAGAGGTCATGAATTTGAGAGAGAGTGGAAGCATGGGAACAAGGAGGGGAGAAACTGTAATTATATTCTAATTAAATTTAATTTCAAGACTGTAAAGGACAACATTAAGCTCTGAATCTCTGTTCAAGGCACCATAGACATGTACACAGCTTGATGTAGTTTTATGTTTCTTCCCAAATCATCCCAACATCAAAAGTTCTTTTATATATTCCATGAATGAGAAAATCCAAGAATTTTGTTAGAACTGTTTCTCATCTGTATTAGTCTCCTGAGATATCAATACATTTACACATCTGAAAGCAAAGATGAGTGGGAAAAGTGCATCTTGAGGGCCATCAGACTTGTATTGTTGAACAACTCCTTCAGGGAAGGTCAGTGTCATTTTCATTGACTGTTCAAGATTAATTCCCCTCAGCCAACGATGGAGAGAATAATACTGCAGGATTATGGGTGAGGATGAAGCTACCAGGAAAAGTAGGTAAACTCTTTCCACACATGAACTAAACTGTTTAGAAATCAAAGAGTTCAATGTCCTAGATCTCATCAGGGTCACCAAGGGACGCTGTCCAGTTTATAGATAGAGAGGCAGGAACAGCCAGGTTTCTTTAACAAGATTTATCTGAAGCCACACAGCAGCTTGGGGTAAGGTCACCAGGAGTAGAAGTGTGGTAGGCAGGGTAATGACTCCTCGTGGACCCTGTGAGTCTCCTGGCTTGGGGCTCTTGTACACGGATCCAGAAATTTCTAGACACCCAGTAACTCCTGAATGTAATAAGTCTGATCCATAACAAAACAAACAAACAAACCAAAAAAAAAAAAAAAAGGAACCTTCACTTCTGGAAGGCTACATGGTATACTAAACGAGACCTCCTTAAACTTTTAAAACTTGTGACCCTTTTGGACCTGAACTTTTGTGTTATCAAAGGTAGACAGCTACAAAACAACTGTACACCAATCAAATGCTTACTAATCATAAACCATGAATAGTTTTACTTTAAAATTATTGACTATATATTGTAACAGGGTCCCCATACCTTAATAGGTCTGTAGACTTTTACCTAACTGACTCCACAGTGGAAGTGCCATGCAGGCTGTAAAACTGAGCATGTAAAACTCACCACCTGTCAGAATAAAAACAAAGACCTAAACCATCAAAGTCCGTACTTTTGGGAAAGTCTCCAAACATACTAAGCTTGTTTGTGTTTGTTGTTTTGGATTCTGTCGTTCTGCCTCTGGCCAACTATTCTTTTTAATTGACATATATTGATACAGGATATGGTTTTAATGCTTAAAAGCACATCCTGAGAAAGGCTTGGAACTACACTGACATCCAAAGTGCTTGAATTCCTGTCCAAGCAGTCTGCTCTAGCGGGTACAACATATACATACATGTTAATGATTATACTATTTGTTAAAATTGAAAAAATCTTCATGATTACACATGTGTGCTCTCATTCTTTTTACCCAGAATTAAATTGTGGCCTAACTTGGTTTTCCAAGATGTAAAAAATAAGCCAGTATTTTTCAGAGTTGATAGTTATCATTATTTTGACTTGGTAATTTGTAATAGTGAGAATGATGCTTCAAGTAATTGTTAGTACAAAATGATGAAGGTTCATTTAGGGCCAAAAATGGAAATTATGTCCTAATAAAAAGTTTATTTAATTATCTTACTTTTATTAATATCCTGTCTCCACTCTAAATCACTTTAAAATACATTCTAAGCCATAGTCAAGATCCCCCCTTAGACCCAGGGAAACTCTTTAACTCAGGTCCAAATATGGGTCCATTTCTCAGATGAGTCAGAAAACTAGCATTCTGCTTCAAGTGGCCCTTTTTGCCACACTATCTATGACAAGTGTCTTATTCCATGGGATGAATCCACACACAACTTCATGTCCACACTCATCCCAGGGTTGTCAGTGGAAAACCAGTAGCAGCGGTAGAGAAGTGCACGTGTGCGTGTCAGAGAGGGACGAGTGCCACCAAGGGCAAGAATTTTAGCCTGTAGAACCCAGACAGTTCCTCGGTGGGCTTCAAGGAACACAGTCTGTGGAAGCCAAAGGGGGGCGCCTTCTTCCGAGCTCAGTAATGGCCCGCAAGCACTTCTACTTCGACTACGATTATTATGGGGTGAGCTTCTATGAGGAAGAAATCGTGACTGAACCTGAAGAAAAAGTGACGTACACAGCGAACAGTGGCGGCTTTGGAGTGGCAGACACTCTAAACGAGCTGTCCTGTGCGAGCTACCAGAGCTTCTTAAGTGACCACAACTACCAATGCTGTGACAGGACTCGCACCTGGAACACTGAGGGAGAAAAACCAGAGGTGGCCAGGAACGTGGTCTGTACCAGAGAGCAGCCATCATTCAGGGTTCCTCAGAAACCGTACAAATTCACGCCTGGCCAGCTGTGGGAACTTCAGGCAGTGTTCGCAGAAACTCAGTATCCGGATACTCTCAGACGGTGTGTACGGGGTCTGCCTTTCAGGACTTTGGGCCTTTTTTCCTTTCCCTGGGCCTCTCCTCCTTCTTGTTAAGTTTTTAATGTCTTTGCGATTCAGTATATGGATTCACTCGGGTTAAGTTTAGTAGCTTTTCCTCTGAGGTAAAAGCTCCTCAGGGAGCTTCAAGACCTAACAGTCTCAGTGGACGCCACAGGAGTGCGCCCTCTGCCGGGCTCAGGCTGTATCCACACTCTGAGAAAGAAATAATGACTGAACCTGATCAAAGGGTAACCTACACAGTAGGTGGTGGAGGCTTTTTGCAAAGTATTCCCTGCAGGTACTTTGCACAGGCTGCCTTGTAAGGACTACCAGAACCCCGTAGGTGACCGCAACCTCCTTTTAGTTTTGTTAGAATCGTGTCCTGAGTTCTGCAGCCTGGCCTTGAACCAACTCTGTACACCGGTCAGCCCTTGAACTTGTGATCCTCCTGTCTCAGCCTCTTCAGTGCTGAAATTACTGGTTCGTGCCAGCAGGGTTCACTTCCTTCCCCTCCTTTGCCTTGAAATCACTAAGTTTTCAGCTGACTCTATGGTGATGGTTGGAGAGAGTTATTAGAGAGTTATCTAGAGGTTCTGGGTAGAGTTTGTTTTCTCTGTCCATTAAAGAATTTAAAGGCAGGAAAGATCCCAGAAAATGAGTAACAACCTATTAAAATTGATGTAAGACTCACACACAGCAAGGCACGCACAGAGACATTCCACACGAAGTAGGGAGGGGAGTCATGGCTGGGGGCGGGGCTTGGGATTTTTCAGCAGACAGAGCTGCTCATTTTGCACTGCTCATCTTAGACCAAGAGAGGGAAGCTGACAGGTTCACACGTCCTTGTAAACTGAAACATGTTTAGGACAGGCCTTGAACATACTTGACCAGGCTGAAGTTAGTCAGCCAAAGACGGGGAAGAAAAGCCCACTAAGCCTTTGTCTCAGGTAAGGAGTGTGAAGAAAAAGCAGAAAGTTTGTTATCTTATTAGACTGAGGCCTCCTTCTTTATCTGTCTTCAGGTTAGAGATCTGTAGAGTTTTTAGTCCCTCAAGAGAATGCCTCTCTTGGTAACCAAGGTTAAAATTTTCATGCGTCATTGGGGTAAACCGGGTCTCCAAAATGCTCACTGACCACTCCTTTGGTTCCTTTCATTTAGAAAGTGCCCTCAAACATGGAAACATAAAAACCATTGCCTAAACCAAATAGGTAAGTCAAAACTCAATTGGTTTGGGGATCTCTGGGAGTCTTTCTATGACACCAAAGGGAAACCTGAATGTATTAAACAACTACCCTTTCCGTGCAGGCGGTCCCCAGCCACCACTTTCCTGCTTTATTAATCCCCTTTATGTGACATGTCTAGGCATAAGGAAAATCAGGCAGGATTTGTCCGTTTTGAACTAACCTGTTTCAATTGGCATGTCTTCAAGCCTTGTCAGTGTGCTAACATCTGGCTGAATTTCTGCCTTTTAGAGGGTGAATTATATCCCAAAGACCCCTTTTTCGTATAAATAACATACAACCTGGTGGTAGACTCCTTTGCCTAGCATATCTGAGACTGTAGTTTCAATTCCCAAAGCCACAAAAATATGTATAATTCGTATGTGGCAGATTTAGGCATTTATTCCTTCCATAGTACATTAATATTAACAGCTAGACCACAGAGCACTAAAAAGTCTTTAAATTTCAAGCAGTGTAAAATCACTCCTAAACACAACTCCTTTTAAGAGTTACTGAAATACATACTTGCAGAGGTGTGAGAGGAGTTAACAAATTTTAAATTATTAAAATATATTATACAATGTATTTTAATTATATTCTTCCCCTCCCTCAACTCCTCCCAGGTCCTCCCTACTCCTCAAACATATTAATGGTTCTTTCTCAAAATGAAAGAAAACACAACAAAACAGAAAAAACAAGACCAAAACCCAAACCAAAGCAGAGAAACTTTAAAACAAAAAAGAAAATAAGGCAAAAAGTATCAAAATGTGTGAATGTGTTCTCATGCACACACACACACACACACACACAAACCTAAAAAACAACACCTGAAGTCACCTTTGTGTTGCTCAACTACTCCTGAACATGCTGCCTGCCCTGGAGTATTATGGGGGTGATGTTGTCTTTTGCTTTACAGAAGCTTTTCAATTTTCATTTATTAACTGTGAACCTTAGAGCCTGAGCTCTTGGTGTTCTGTTCATCAGGTTGTCTCCTACGCCAGTGTGTTCAAAACCATTCCCCACTTTCTCTTCTGTCAGGTTCAGTGTATCTGGTTTTATGTTGAGGTTTTTGACCCACTTGGACTTGAGTTTTGTGCAGGGTGATAGATACGGATCATTTGCAATCTTCTACATGGAGACATCCAGTTATACCAGCAATATTTGTTGAAGACACTTTATTTTCTTCAGTGTGCATTTCTGTCTTCTTTATCAAAAATCAGGTGTCCATTTGTGTGTGGATTTACATCTGGGTTTTCAATTCAATTCCTTTGATCAACATGTTTGTTTTTATGCCAATACCATGTTGTTTTTTGTTGTTGCTGTTGTTTTTACTATAGCTCTATAAAACTACTTAAGGTTAGGAATGTTGAAACATTCAGAATTCTTTCATTATTCAAGATTGTTATACTATACTGTTTTTTATATTTTCATATGAAATTCAAGACATTAAAATTTTCTTTAAAGAATTTTGATGGAGATTGTGGTGAATCTATAGATTGCTTTTGGTAGAATGGCCATTTTCATAATATTAATTTTACAAATCGATAAGCATGGGAGTTCTTCTTATCTTCTGGTGTCTTCAATTTCTTTCTTCAGTGTCTTAACATTTTTGTTATATAGGTATTTCACTTGTTTTGTTAGAGTTTCCTAACATGTTTTATATTTTTGAGGATTTGTGAAATGTGCTATTTCCCCGGTTTCTTTCATATAATGTGTGCTATTTTTACATAGGAAGGCTACTGATTTTTGTGTGTTAATTTTGTTTCCTCTATTTTTCTGAGAGTGTTTATCAGCTGTAGAATTTTCCTGGTGGAGTTTTTACAGTCTTCTATGTATAAAATCGTATAACCTGCAAATAAAGATACTTTGACTTCTTTCTTTCCAATTTGTATCCCCAGCCAGGTGTGTTGGTGCTTACCTGTAATGCCAGCACTCAGAGAGGCAAAGTCAGGTGGATCTCTGTGAGTTCGAGGCCAACCTGGTCTACAAAGTGAGTCCAGGACAGCCAAGGCTACACAGAGAAACCTTGTCTGGACACCCCCAATTGTATCCCCCCATCTCCCTCAGTTGTCCTATTGTTTTAGCTAAGACACCAAATACTATGTTGATGTATGGAGAGAGTGGACAACCTTGTCTTGTTCCTGATTTGATGGGAAACTGAGTTTTTCTCTACGTGGCTTATTGTTGGTGGTAGGAGTACTACTATAAACAGCCTTTATTATGTTGAGGTATGTCTCTTGTACCTTTATTTTCTTCAGGACTTTTATTATGAAGAGGTGTTGGGTTTTATCACAGACCTTTTCTGCATCTAATGAAATCATCAGGTTCTTTTTGTCTTTTAATCTGTTTGTGTGGTGGATTATGTTTATTGATTCAAGAATGTTGAATCATCCCTGCATCTCTGCGATGAAGTCAACTTGATCATGATAGATGGTCTTTTTTGATGTGTTCTTGAATTTAGTTTGCAAATATTTTATTAAGAATTTTTGCATGTGTATTCATAAAGGATATTGGTAAGTGATTTTCTATTTTTTTCTGGGTCTTTGTGTTGTTTTGTTATTAAGGTAATAGTGGCTTCGTAAAAAAGAATTATACAATGTTCTTTTAAGTTTTATTTTGCAGGGTAATTTGAGGAGTATTGGTGTTAGTTCTTCTTTGAAGGTCTGCTAGAATTCTGTACTGAATCCATCTGACCCTGGGATTTTTTTGTGCTAGGGAGATTTTTTAAATACTACTTCTATTTCTCCAGGAATTTAAACTGTTGTTTCATATTGATTTAATTTTGGTAGGTTGTATATATCAAGAAATTCATTCACATTTTTACGATTTTCCAGTTTGATGGAATGAATAATTGTAGAAGTTTTGTGATTCTAAGAATTTCCTTAGTGTCTGTTGTAGCTTCTCCCTTTTCATCTCTAATTTTATTAATTTTGGATCCTCTTCTTCTGTTGTTTGTTTAGTTTAGCCAAAGATTTATTCATTTTATTGATTTTTTTTCAATAAACCAACTCTTTGTTTCATTGGTTCTTTGTAAGGTTTTTGTTATTATTATTATTTCTAACACATTAATTTCAGTCCTGAGTTTAATTATTTCTTTCTCTCTATTCTTTTTATTTCCTTGAGCACATTCATTATATTCAGCCAAATTTGGGCAGATTTGTTTCCTGACAATAATTGTGGAACAAATGGACAAGTCATAAGCAAACATACTTCAATATTATATTTATGGTGAATTTAACAAGAACAAATTCATGGCTGCAATGAACCTAATCAGCATTACATAATCTGGAAAGTAGGATTGAAAACCACATCCTTAGAGACTTTACTTTGCCAGTTCATATGGGTGATTTTCTTGCTTAATAAAAGTTGCCCCCCCTCAATCCCCTTGCTTCTTTTTTTTCCTTAATTTAATTTTTTCACAATTTATTCATTATATATCCCAATTGAAACCCCCTCCCTCAACTCTCCCCCAGTCCCATCCTTCCTCCCTCTTCCCCCTTTATCCCCTTCCCCTAGTCCACTGAAAAGGGGAGTTCTCCACCATTTGCCATCTGTTCATAGCTTATCAAGTCTCCTCAGGACTGCCTGGATCCCCTTCCTCCCTGGCCTGGCAAGGCCTTGTCACCAGCGGCAAGTGATCAAAGAGTAGGCAACTGAGTTCATGACAGATGCAGCCCATAATCCCCTTTATTGGAGATCCATATGGAGACTGAGCTGCCAATCAGCCACATCTGAGCAGGTGGTCTAGGTCTTCTCCATGCATGGTCTTTGATTGGTACATCAGTCTCAGTAGGAACCCACTTGGATCCTTGTTTGTCTCCTTGTAGGGCTCCTGTCCTCTCCATCACCCTTTATCTCCACCTCCCTCCTCTTCCATGAGATTCCCTACACTCTGTCCAAAGTTTGGCCCTGAATCTCAGCATCTGCTTCTATCCCCTGTTGGGTAAAGCCTTTCAGAGGACATCTATGGTAGGTTCGCATCCTGTTTCCTCTCTTCCACTGCTTCTGGTGTCTGTCCTGTTTGCCATTCTGACTGAGATTTAAGCATCTTCCCATGGGTTCTCTTTAGTATATAGTTTCTTTAGGTCTGTAGATGGCTAACTTATATTATATGGCTGATATCTGCTTATAAGTGAGTATATACCATGCCTGTCTTTCTGTTTCTGGGTTACCTCACTCAGAATGATCTTTTCTAGTTACAACCATTTGCCTGCAAATGTCATGATTTCCTTGTTTTTTAATAGCTGAGTATTGCCACAGCTCTCCTCGGGTGTATGTACCTGTGGGATAGCTACACTCCTTGGGAGTCCAGAGGCTCTCCTCTCACTAGGAGAAGTCCTGGAGGCAGCTGCCCTTGCCACTGGGTTTCTTGCTCTGAATTTAGTGAGATGCTGCTGCTCTTATACTGTGTTTGCTGGGCACAACCCTCTTGAAGAACCAGGGAGCCTCGAGGTTTGTTCAGTTTGGCTAAGGAGACAAGGTGTACTTTGGAGCAGCATCTGAGGGCTGATGGGTGGGTCTGAGGCTTCTATAGGTCTGAGGTTGGAGCTCTGTGCCCCAGTACCCAAGCAGTAATCAGTGGCAGGTGAGCACAGCACTCAGGCATGTGACAGGCCTTCGGAACCCTGGGACTACGGGTGTCCTGAGGTTGGACCTGATGTTTCCCCCACCATTGGTTTCTTCCTGACAGGGAGACCCAATCTGTAGTGTTGGGGGTCCACAGTTCAGTCTGGGATGGCAAGTAGAGGAAGCAGGCACAGGCAAGTGGCTCAGCACTGGTGACTGAGTGTCTGCAAGAACCTGGGAACCCTTCTGGGAACTTTTTTTTAGGGGAGGGGTGTTTCCTGGGTGCCCTAAGGTCAAAACTGGTATTTCCTTCACCATGGGGTTACCTCCTGACAGGGAAACCCAGTCTTTGGGGTATTGGGTCCCACAGTTCTGTCTGGGATGGTGAGTAGCATGTGCAGGCCTGTGGTTCTGGGCTTGGTGACTGAGCACCTGCCTGAGCTTGGGACCTTTTCCTGGGGTTGTCTGGGTGACCTGAGGTATGTAGGCCCCAATTGCTTCCTTCACTGTGGTGTTTTCTCTTGAATGGAAAACCCAGTCTCTGGTGTTGTGGGGCCTACAGTTCAGTTCATGTGGCTTTGAGCTGGCTACCGAACGCCTACCAGGACCCACCTATGGGACCTGGAAACTCTTCTGGGGTTTAACTTGGTGACCTGAGATTGAACTGATTGCTTCCCACATTGTGTGGTCTCTTCTCACTTGGAAAACAAAATTGCTGGTGTTTTAGGGCCCACAGTTTGCTCATCAGAAACAGTGTGCTCTGGGTGCTGCCATCTTGGATCTCCTGTCTATTCTTTTGGGGTATTATTCCTTGTTTTTCTAAAGCTTTCAAGTATGTCTTTAAGTTATTAGTATGGGATTTCTCAATTTTTTATATAGGCACCTAGTACTATTAATTTGCCTCATTGTGTCCTAAAGATATGGGTAACATGTGGTTTTATTTTCATTTAATTCTAAAAGTTTTAAAATTCCTTCTTAACTTTTGCCTTGACCCAGTTTTCATTCAGTGGTGAGTTGTTAAGTTTCCATGACTTCATATGCTTTCTGCCATTTCTATTGTTGATATCCAGCTTTAATCTGCAGTGGTCATATGGGATGCAGGTTATCATTTCAAATTTCTTTTATCTATTGAGACTTACTTTGTGTCCTAGTGATCTGTTTTGGAGACTGTTCCATGAGATGCTGAGAATAAAGAAAGAAAGATTAATATTGTTTAGTATGTGGGTAGAGTGTTCTGTAGTTGTAAATTGGGTCCACTTGATTTATTACAGTTTTTCCTTTTTACAGATTATAATTTAATTACAACATTTCTCCCTCTGAATGCTCCCATATATCTCTTCCCACTCTCCTTCAAATCCACACACACGTGTGTGTGTGTGTGTGTGTGTGTGTGTATGTGTGTGTGTGTGCGTGTACATACTTATATATTCCTAAATAGAACCTTTTTCGGTCCGTATAATGTTACCTGTATGTATGTTTGGGGGGATGTTTGGCATTGAACATCCAGTTGATGTGCTTTCTCTTAGGGAAGGCCACCTCTCCCATTCCTAGACTTCCTCGGTGGCCCATATTTCTTTGTGTAGGGCTGAGGCCTCATGGGCTTCTTCCCATTCAGTTTGGCATGCTCACCAGTGTTATTCTTTCTCAGCTTGCCTAAAGTGTTGGAGTCTTTTATAGATGCATTGGTTGAGAATGAACTCCACAACTCTGCAGTTTGATTGGTTGTGGTTTTCTGTAATGGTTTCCATCTGTTGCAAAGAGAAGCATCCTTGATGAAGGGTAAGAGGAATACACTTACTTGTGTGTATAAGGACAAATGTTTATAGACTGTTGTTAGGGACTTTGCTGGTTTAGTAAATTAGTGATAAAATGTTAATTAAGAGCTTCTGTTCAGTTTTTGTTTAGATGATCTGTCTGTTGGTGAGAATTGATGGTGAAATCGTTCACCATCACTGTGTAAATATGTGATTGCAGTTGTTCCTTCATGAACTTGGATGTCCTTGTAATTTTTTTCTTGGCAGATTTTTTTTTTCCTTTAGTGGCTGTGTAGTGACTTTTCCTCTCTCTTCTGATTAGGTTTGAAGTCTGTTTTTTATACCTGTCTGCTTCTTGATTCCATTTGCTTGGAATACCATTTTCCATCTATCTTGTGGGTGAGATGTGTTTCTTGAATGCAGCAGAAAAAAATGAATCCCATTTTCTTATCAGACCTATTAGCCTGTGTCTTTTTGGCGAAGTAGTATAGAGTTATTAATGATCATTATTGATTACTGTTATTTTGTTTTGGTGGTATGGATTTTTCTCTCTTTTGATGAACTGTTCTGGGATTATTTATTCCTTGTGTCCTCTTGGGTATAGTTAACTTTCTCTTTAGACTGAATTTTCCTTCTAGTGCCTTCTGTAAAGCTGGAATGGGTGGCAGAAATTGTTTGTTTTTATCTTGAAATGTTTTTTTTTCTTTCTCTCTCAACTGTGATCAATAGATTTGCTGGGTCTAGTAGTCTGAGCTGGCAGTGGTCTCTTAGAACTTCTAGAACATTGATTCACTCCATTCTGGCTTTCAGGCTCTCCATATAAAAGTAATTTCTTATTTGAATTGGTCCACCTTTATATGTGACATTTCCCTTGCAGCTTTAAATATTCTATCTTTGTTATGTATATTCAGTGTTTGATCGTTATATGTTGTGGGGAGTTTGTTTTCTAGTCCAGTCTACTTGGTGTTTTGTATACTTCTTGTCCCTCGATAAGAATCTCTCCATTTTGAGTGAGTAAATTTTCTTTAATTGTTTTGTTGAAAATATTTCCTGTGCCTTTGACCTGGGTCTTTTCTCCTTCTCTATACGTATTATTCATAGGTGTGGTGTTTTAATATTTTCCCACATTTCCTGAGCTATTTATAGCTTGATTTTCATTTTTAATATTTAACATTTTCTTTGACTGACTGAAATATCCATTTCTTCTATCTTGTCTTCAAGCTCTGAAATTCTATCTTCTATGTCTTTTAGTCTGTTGCTGAGGCTTACATACGAGGTTTTTGTTTGGCACCCTAAGGTTTTCATTTCCATTTTTATATCATTTTGGATTTTCTTCAGTTATTCTATTTCTCTGTTAAATTCTACTTTCAAGTCTTGACTTGTTTTCACTATTTCGTTCAACTGTTTCTGTTTCATGTTCTTTAAGACATTTATTTATATCCTCTTTAAGGTTTTTGAACATATTAATGATTGGTGATTTAAAGTCCTTGTCTCGGACTTAAGTTAAATTGTTTCACTAATAGCCTAACACAACAAAGTTAGGCATTGCTGTATTGATTCGGGTTTGTATTTTGGTGCTGTGATATAGGTAACTGAAGTTATGTTGTTTTAGGTGTTTCTTAGTGTAGACATTTGGTGCTATCTTTTTGGAGTGGGCTTTTTGGTCCTATACAAGTGTGGCTGCTCTGAATTAACTACATCTACCAAGTATGGTTGGTAGAATTGTTGTGCACCAGGAGGCTGAGTTCCCTAAGGGGATTTAGGGTGGGCTGGGAGGAGGGCCTCCTGCAGGCAGGCTGCAGCAGAGTTAACTATAAGTATGGAGAACAAGATGCTAAATTTTAATATATGCACGGAGTATACACACTGTATTCATTTTCAGCCTAGTATGGAATACTAAGTTTCTGTCTTTTTCTCTCCACAGGAAAGAACTGGCAGATCTCATGAATGTAGAGGAACAGAAAGTCCAGGTCAGTCATCTTGCCTATGTACTTTAGCAGGGTGCTAATCTCAGACCTGCCTCAGGACATGTATGGCCTTGTCCTAGGCCTGTGCAATTGCCATATTTTTCTTGTTTCTTTAATTGTTGTATTTTTCTTGGTGGTTTTATGCTGGAAAGCAAGATTTGGACTATGGGGCCTTGGCAAGTAGAAAATGGACAAAGGAAAATTTTAGCAGGATATGTCTACCCCATGACTGGCATTCATGACTGACCCATGGGCATTCCTAAAGTAAAAGCAAAACAACAACAACAACAAAACCCAGCATCTTCACTTCTCTCTCTCTCTCTCTCTCTCTCTCTCTCTCTCTCTCTCTCTATATATATATATATATATATATATATATATATATATATATATATATATATACACACACATATATATATATATAATATATATGTGTGTGGCATATACATTTTGGACATAAATGTGATATACACATATACAACCCATAATTAACATAATGACTCCCTTGGCACACAAGAGACCATCACAAGGGTATTCTATAATGCATCATTTTGAAACTCAGGGTGACTTGGAAATAATCATGTGATTGCATGGAGAATATGGTCACAATAGCTCACATATGCACTCACTAAGAGAATTAATGAATAGCCTGGAGCAGTGACACAATTCCTGTAATCCAAGCACTCAGGGAGGCAGAGGCAAGCATATGTCTGTGACTTCAAGGCCAGCTTGGTCTACAAAGTCAGTCCAGGATACCCAGAGCTATGCAAAGAAAACCTGCCTTAGAGGGAGAGAGGGAGAGAGGGAGAGAGGGAGAGAGGGAGAGAGGGAGAGAGAGAGAGAGAGAGAGAGAGAGAGAGAGAGAGAGAGAGAGAGAGAGAGAGAGAGAGAGAGAGAGAGAGAGGAAGAAAGAAAAGAAAAGAAAAGA
>CM053742.1:96088696-96130755 GCA_028658305.1 Pachyuromys duprasi
AAATTTTAAGGGTTGTTTTAAGAACTCCACAGTGTAGCCAGTGAGATTGCTCAGGGGATAAATGGACACGATGACATTCCTGAAGACCTGTTTCAAACCCTGGGCCACACATGATGGAAAGACAGAATGGAGTCTCCCAAACTTTCTTCTGACCTCCACACGTTCAGTTGTGTGTCACGCTCACATACATGACTAAAGCAATTAAACATCTAATCAGAGACTCTAGTTGAGAGATATAAGCAGGATGTGGTGGTGCATTCCTGTAATCCCAGCATTTAGGGAGACAGACAGAGGCAAGTGGATCTCTGTTGAGTTTGAGACCAGCCTGTTCTACAAAGGAAGTCCAGGACACCCAAGGCTACATAGAGAAACTCTGTCTCAAAAAAAAAAAAAAAAAAAAAAAAAACACCAAAAACTAAAAAGAAAGAAAGAAAAAGAAACAGAGAGAAATATAATTGACCAAAGCACATGTGCTTGCTTCCAGGTTTATTCATTAATAGCTGTCAATTTTTGTGTGGTGTGTGCATGTTCGTGGTTTGGGGTGAAAGAATGAAGGAAGATACACTCAGCTGTCATTCCTCCCTCCTCACCTTGTGTTTCATTCATATGTGTACGTAACTGTGAGTGTATGTGAGTGACTGGGTGTATGTGTGTTGGGCATGTGACAGAGAATGGGACCAGGGAGAGGGAGGGGTATAAAGATAAAGGGAGAGGAGGAGGGCAGGCACATGTGTGAATGGTAGATGTTAGGCAACAACTTTTAGGAGTCTCCTTTTGGCTTCTGTGATATTTTATGCAGTGTCTCTCGTGTTTCTGAACTGCATTTCCTTTTTTGTGGGATGAGGCCCAACAGCTTGCACTCAATTTTCCTGTCTCTGTGAGTTCTCTCCCTGTATGTATGTTGGGATTTCAGACGCCCACCTCTGGATCTGGCTTTAAGAGGGTATGAGAGAAAACTCAAATACTCAGGCTAGCTTGTTAAGCACTTTTACGCAATGAGCCAGCTCTTTAAAAAAATCCTTTTTCTTTGGATACAAAATTTCCCACTGGCCTAGAGATCACCAAGTAAGCTAGGCTGTCTTACCAACAGTCCTCAGAAGGGAAGAGATTCAGTAGCAAAGCAGTAATGTACTGCCTAGCAACTCAATTTCTGGGTATACCCTGCAAACACCCAAAACTTAGAGTTGAAGGGGTTTGCCCACCCTGATTCACAGCAACAAAGGACAATTCAAATGGTCTTCAAGACCACATGAACCCAGATAACCTTACATAGATGTTGATAAAAGAAAACACATGGCATCTTTGCAAAGGTCCCTTTGGGGGTATTATCCAGCCTTGAGAAAGGAGAAATCCAGGTGTGTGTAAGTAGATTAATGAGCCTTGAGGACATTCTATTAAGTAAAACACGGTAGCCTGAAAAAGCACAGGTTCTGCATGATTTTCGTCATGTAATATAACTAAAGGAGTCAGATTCAGGAGATGAAAAGCCATAGTTGTAGCTGTGAACTGTCCAGCAAGGGGAAATAGTATGTATTGAATGGTTATGCATTTCTGTTTGGCAACATAAAAAGACTTCTGTTGGGAGTTGCTATGGTGCTATCTATTCTAATGTTAATTGCTTTCTTCCCTGAGGTCAGCTTGCTCATTTTCACAAGCAGACACTCAAGTACCTCAAATGGCATGACATTGTAAGCCTTGCCTCTCTGTTTAACCAATAAAATGCCAACACACCTCAGCAAGGCGGATGGGGTAGGTATGGCAAGGTTTTTGGGCTTTGAGGGACAAGAGAAGATCACGAGAAGGCGGAGAAGGTGGAGGAGAAAGAAGAAAGCTGAGTTGCCTGGGGTTAGAAATAGAACCATGTCTTATATCTCCCCCTTCTTTCTTAAGATTCCCTGCATTCTGTCCAAAGTTTGGTTATGAGTTTCCATATTTGCTTTGATACACTGCTAGGTATAGTCTTTCAGATGCCCTCTGTGGTAGGCTCCTGTCCTGTGTCCTGTTTTCTCTTTCTTCCAATGTCCTGTTTGTCTTTCTGAGTGAGGATTGATCATCTTACCCAGGGTCCTCCTTCTTGCTCAGCTTATTTAGCTGTACAGATTTTTGTAGTTTTATCCTATATTATGTGTCTAGAATCCACTTATAAGTGAGTATATACCGTGTTTATCTTTCTGTTTCTGGGATACCTCACTCAGGATGATCTTTTCTAGTTCCCACCATTTGCCTGGAGAGGACAGGAACTCCGCAAGGAGAGCAAGAGAACCAAAATATCTAGAGACGGGGTCTTTTCTGAGACCGATACTCCAACCAAAGACCATTCATGGATATAACCTAGAACCCCTGTACAGATGTAGCCCATGGCCTCTCAGTGTCCAAATGGGTTCGATAGTAATGGGAACAGGGACTGTCTCTGAAATGAACTCAGTGGTTAGCTCTTTGACAGCCTACCCCTGAGGGGGGAGCAGCCTTGCTAGGCCACAAAGGAGAATAATGCAACCAGTCCTGAAGAGACCTGATAAGCTAGGGTCAGGTGGAAGGGGAGGAGGTCCTCCCCTATCAGTGGACTTGGAGAGGGGCATGGGAGGAATATGAGGGAGGGAGGGTGATACTGGGAGGGAATGAGGGAGAGGGCTACAGCTGGGATACAAAGTGAATAAACTAATTAATATGAAAATAAAATGTGATGAAAACAGAATAAATCAAAAAGAAAAGAAAAGGAACCATGTGGGCTGGGAAGAAGGACTGACAGTAGCATGAAAAATAATTGCCCAGATGAAAAATACAAGCAAATATTTTGAGATTAAGGATGAAAAGTAGCCTAGATAGAAATGGTTAAAGCAGATGGTGTAGGATGGGGGCTGGAAGATAATAAGATAATGTAGGTGGAATTATCAGCCCAGCCCAAGGTGAAATACAACAAATCTAAAATTTAACTGGTATCTGTGTCTTTATTGATTGTGATAGAGGGTTAGATAATACGCCTATAACAATTGTAGTGCAATAATATACATTATTAGCATGTATTTTTAAAATTACCACAACAGACTACCAGAAACCTGTCCAAAAACAACTTGAAAATACATACTGGTTTAGAATGGTTTAGTTAGACAAATTTGCTTCTGTGTTTTAAGATAATTCTAACATAAAAATAAGCAAAGCATGTGGCCAGCCAGTGCTTTCATTACTTATTTCACTGATTTGGGTACAGAGGTTAGAAGATATCTTCATACCCTCATCTTATACATGGGGAAAATAAAACAGAGTAGCCAAGTGACTTCTACAGAACCACAGCAAGCTGAGGAGGAAATACAGCAGGCCTGTAAGAAACTTTGTCTCAAAAACTGTGCCTGTCAGAGCAGATGGAGGACACCAGAACATGACCCACTGAATCAACTCAACAGGGGTCATATGGGCTCACAGAGACTGAAGCAGTAATCACAGGGCCTATATGGGTCTGCACCAGGTCCTCTGCATATATGTTAAGGCTATTAGCTTGACAGTTTTGTGTAACTCCCAACAGTGGGAGCAGTTGTGTTTTTTACTCTTTTTCCTGTTCTTGGGACTCCTTTCCTCTTATTGTGTTGCCTTGCTTAGCCTTGATATAGGGCCTTTGCCTTGTGTTAGTGTATCTTGTTTTGTCCTGTTTGACTGTCATCCCTTGGAGGCCTGCTCCTTCCTGAGGAGGAAACAAAGTGTGAGTGGAACTAGGAGAGGTGGGGGGGAGTGGAGGATCTGGGAGGAGTGAAGGAGTGGAAACTGTGGTCAGAATATATTGTTCAAGAGATGAATCTATTTTTAATAAAAATAAAAAGAATGTGGACTGCACCTGAAGAATGACACCAAAAGTTGTCCTTACTCTCCATGTCCACTAAGCAATACGAGTATGAACTCACATCAACAATATTCATCCAGGCACAAGAACACATACATACAAATAAAAATGACATTTCACATTCAATGGTGTATTTAGTTTTTCAAGTTCAGTTTGCCTTAGAAATACCTTCCAAGTTTCCATAATTTTATTTTGAGTACTTATGTTGGTATCAGCTTCACTAACATGTAGTTTGCCTAAGCTATTTCCTGGTTTCTTTTGAATGAATGAAAATTCTTGGACAGTTCAGGAATTGAAATAGAGGAAACAGAAGCTTCCTCCACAAAGACCTCCCAAGAATTTTCTGGTTTCCTTTCTTCCACACTTCCCCAGTCTCCATTGTGGACATTCTCCTACCAAGAGTTTTGCTTCTGGGCTCCCTCTTCTTGCCTTGTGGCTTCACTGGACACTTGGGAGATCAGCTTTATTTCTATTAATCAACAGAAAAGAAGCCGTGATGTGCAGGTGACAAGGAAACTATGGAAACAGTAGTATGCAGGAGAGAAAGAGAACAAGAGTGCCTAATATTATATCCCAGGCCACCTCAAAGCATGCAGAAGTCACAGCGAGGGTCAGAGGACTTTGGAAATCCAGGTGAACTCAGGCCAGGTGATCTGTTTCCTAGTAATCTGAGTGCCACTGGATATAGGCACAAGGCAAAAGAAAGCTTAGCCATTTACTATGAACCCTAACTGGAACTGCAGGAGTAGGGACCCATATATCAGTATTTCTAGCCCCCTCTAACACCTCTGGGCAATTTTCTTTTATAAAATAGATTTCACAGTACTAGGGTACACCACTAGTCCACAATGCTCCTACTCCACCAAATATATGGGCCATCATATAGTTGCTGCAACTCTGACCAAATATACCCTCAGTCTTTGGCCCAGCTATCTCAACTCCACCATCTTAGCTTTTATATCTGTCTGAACTCCTGGAACTTGGGGACACCTTTTCTGAAAACAAGGTAAGAGAGAGTATAATCTCTTAAGACCCTTTCCACCTTCTCCCTGATCCCTACAGTGTTCCTAGTATTCTCCTCAAAGGGGATGGTTAAAGGACACTGAGAAAATAAGCACAGATGGGAAGGTATGACGACACATCCTTCCATACCCACACCCCCAGAAGGGTAGGAAAGCTAGGCATTGAAGTTCTGCAACTCTAGCAGCTTCTCTTTCTGCTCAGGATTCCCATCTATAGGAGCAGAGGGAACTACAAGGGCTCAGAGTCAAGAAGTGAGAAACAAAACAACACTGGACATTAAGAACCCAGCCCAGCCCAAGCACAGCATCTCCACTTAGCTCCACTTATCTGTAAGTATACTCTCACACTGGCAGGCTTCATTGGGGGCTGGGGAAGAAGTCATGTAGAGAGGCACCTGTTCTCTAATGGTATACTCCTATACTGAGGAGGTCGCTGTTTTCATTGTGGCTCAGGTAATGTGCCATATTTCTGGGGAGCCATAAGAAGGGTTGCTAAAACAGGTAAGGCTTGTGCTCCAGTCAGGGTCTTTTGTCTCTGGCTCTCTCTGGCCTTGTTGTATCCCATCTAGTACACCAGGGGAAGACATATGCTGCTGACTTAGTCTTCTAGGCCATGTAGGTTCCATGTAGTCCTCTGTCTAGCCTTAGACCTCTCTGCAGAATTTTTTCCAGGCTTTGGCCTTTTTTGGTGATCCCTGTTGGAAATCCTGCACAGGCTTAGCAGCATTCATGAGCCTGAAAGCAGCAATCAATGGAAAGCAGGTAGCAGTTTTAGGTTCCCTGTTGTTCAGCACTCATACTTGGGAGCAGTTGCTACAGGAGGTATCCTGTAACCTTAGGGTAGAGGAAAAAAAGTGGATCTTGGAGGTGGCCAGAGGAAAGTAATCTGGAGGAACTTCCATAGAGAGGAGAAAATCTGCTAGCTATCTGTTCCCTCCAACAGGGGCCCCTGAAGAGCCAGGTTTGCTCCAGTAGCAGGTGATAACTGAACCTGATGTTTCTAGATATTTCATTTGAATTAATTTTTCCAAGACCACATTGCATGGACTTATATACATAAATGTAAGAGATTAAATTTCTTATTTGTTTGTATTGTATGCTGCCTTGAGAGGCACTTTACAGTCTGGGTTAAGATGTGATGTTGAACTTCCAAAAACTCAGCTCCTTTCATAGTGTAGCTGTGAGAAAGGGGAGCATAATGACTCCTCCCTAACAGAGGACTGTCTGCTTTCCTATTGGAAGATTATTATTATTATTATTATTATTATTATTATTATTTTCACTTGCACAAAACTCATTTCCTCTCAGCATCACACACATAATCTGTTACCATGGGAACAGTAGAGAATGAAGTCAGTCAAGAGATATGTTAGTGGGAAGAACAAAGTCAGGCCCAAGTTACATTGTAAATACTTATAAAATGCTATGGAGTAAAAAGCATTCAAGAGAGAAATTAATTTTTAAATTATATAATCTGAACCCTTTCTTAAGCTGGCTGGTGCTTCAAAGTTCATTTGTACTCTTGCAGACCATTTCCAAAATAGTATGTTGTAGACTAAAAGGGACTTATAACATCCAGTACACATAGAGAACCAAAATACCATTCTGGTAATTGGGCAATTATGTGCAGGAACAATTTGCTGTACAGGCAATTAATTCACACAGGCTTCTAGATTTACAAGTTCAGTAAACATTTTTGCATTTATGTATCTGTAAAGGAAGTTACTGAGGTGTTCTTTGAGCAAATTGATACAGCCTAAAGGTTTGGAAAGGTCATTTCTGTGTGGTCCTTTGCCCCCAGACATCACTCCCTACCCTCCTCAGCCTCTCCACCCTTGAATGGACAATCATCAGAAGGATTCTATTTGCAACCTCTAGCTACAAAAAGAAAGAATTTTCCTATGATTTTAATTTGATGCGATGGACTGTTCTGGTTTCTGGGCCTAGTACAAGGCCTCTCTCAAGTATGCTAAGCCCAATAGAAGAGACTTTCCTGAGGTGAAAAAAAAAGGAAGGTCTGTCCAGACTGAGAAAGTATTTTTTCTGTTCAATCCAGGAGTTTCCATGTTAGCTGCCCAAAGCAGCAGAACCTATGAAAAGAAAAACACAGAAATCTAACATGCTTTTTCCAGGGATTGGGGCCTGGGGTCAGATTCTAAGTATGGGTAGAGTAAAGCTGTGGAAAACCTTTCTCAGAGATATGTCCATTACCCACATGTCTCCTGACATCTCTGCTGAATGATTGACTATGACATCTTCAGTGCAGAACCTGACTCTCTTGAAAGGGAAATGGACAAAGGGCAGAAAATGCTGTGTGGCAACAAAGTGTTTCTGCCTGTGTTTTGTATACTGTTGGGGGCTCATTTAAATCCAAAATAATCCAAACACCAGGTCAATGCAGAAGATAAATATTTTAATCAAGCTGTTACTGGTAGATCAGGGTCACAGTACAGACTCAGAAGCTGAACTGCAACTCTGAAAGGATTTTTCACAGCATATTTAAAGGGTGAAACCCAAAAGGGAGGGGATTGAGGTGGGCTGTAGCATTGTCCAATCCTATTTTGACATAAGTGGTTGAGCAAGGGAGTCTTCATCAACCAGGATAGAAGTAGGTTCCTGTGCCTGGGAACATGAACTTAGTTGACCCTGACAGTATAAGGAGGTGCCCACCAGAGCTCAGCCTTCTCTAAAGCAATTCTCATTTTGCTCCCCCATTTTGTTAGCAGGGACAAACTAGGCTCACATTCCCAAGCTTGCTGAGCCAGCTCCTTGAAACATTTTCCTAATTGTCTGTTAAGTGGTTTAAAAAATGTAAAACTTGCTTTTATTTATACCAAGGTGCCTAAGTTGTAAAAAATATATTGCCTGCTAAGACCGCTCTAAATACAGAGAGATGACCCACTTCTTTGTCCCCTTTTCACCTTGAGCTCCAGATCAAATGTCCAGGAGGATGAATTAAGGACCTTGGATTCCAGGCCAAATGTCTAGGGAAATACATGCCTTGAGGCCAGGTGTCCTATATCAGGACCAGTCTCCAACAGATTCTCCCTTGCTCACTCCTAATGTTAAAATTTGATTGGATGACCCCGAAACTCGTCAAAACCCCCTTAACTTCTGGTTTTCACCATTTAGCTGCAATATAGCTTCCCCTCGGGGGACTCAGGTCAGATCCCAAACTGATTGTCTCCCTGTATATGCTTTAGAAAATAAAGCTTGCATTTTAAGCTTCTGTCTCTGAAGTGAGTTTTCTTGGATTCTACTGAAACCCAACGCCAACAAAATGGAGAAGTTGTTCTTAAAATGGCTGGACTCAGCCAATTGTCTCCTTACAAGTTGTCCCTGAGATGTCTGGTGGACTCAAACAACTGTCTGTCTCCTTACAACAGAAGCTGTTCAGCTACTGGGGAGTCCCCAGCTCCCCTAGAGCTTAGGACTTTGAATTTAGTTTCTCCCTATGATTAAAGGGAGAATGAAATCAAAATGGTAATACGTAGAGTTAGTTTCTTTTGCTTGTTCCCAACAGGCACTAACTGGATTCATGCATATACATATAAGAAGCACCCAACATATACATATATATATTTCTTCCAGAACCCTCTTGAATCGCGAGTAAATATATAATGAACAATTTGAAAAGGGACAATTGTTCAAGCTCTTGTAAATCAAGTAATTACACATCTATTTCTACAATTGTAACTGCACTAGTGAACCATTAGGGTATATTTAAGATAGCTATAAACAATAAAAGCACGGTGTGGAGACGGAGCCTCAATATATAACCTAGGCCAACCTTGTACTCTAAACTGACTTGTCTCAGGATCCCAAATGCTGGTGCCACAGACATGAGCCACTATACACATGACAGGTTCCTGTTTGATATGCATTTTCCATACATTATTAAAGGTATATTTATGCTAAAAGAATTACTAAAGGGAATGTGGGTACGGTGGCACATCCCTGTAATCTCAGCACTCAGGGAAGCAGAGGCAGGCAGATCTCTGTGAGTTTGAGGCCAGCCTAGTCTACAGAGTGAGTCCATGACAGCCAAGGGCACACCAAGAAATCCTGTCTCTAACAAACAAACAAAAAAACCCAAAACAAACCAACAAGTCCTCCAAAAGGCTTTGTCGCCCCGGGTACCCGTGTATCGAAATAAACCTCTTGCGGCTTGCATCCGAAGACTGGTCTCGCTGTTCCTTGGGAAGCGGGGTCTCCCTGTCCAGAGAGGCTCAAGCGGGAGTCTTTCACTACCAATGTTAAAGGGGTTCACAAAAATCAAAAGAACACGTGCACAAACATCATGCTAGGGAGAAGTGGCAGTTGCCACAGCCATCTTAGTGAAATCTGCAGGCAGAAGGGAGACAAGATGCATGCATGCTGCGAGGGCACAGGATAAAACACAACCTTCCTACACGTCACTGAAACTTCTGGCTGAATTTCCACCTAAGAACAGGTGAAAATGAGATACAGAATGGAGGACGGGATTAAACAAGTATTTGATCACAGGAAACATTGTTGCCATGAGACACTGGTTGTTTCTCTGGGCTGCCCTGACTTCATCAGCCTATTATCATGGTTGTCTTGAGGTGCCCTCAAACTACCTGCATGTATGGTGTGACAAAAATCTTTCCTGGAAAGACAAAGCACTCTCGTCTATACTCCCTAGATAGGAAGCTCATGATGGGCCAAAATATGGATACCACCAAAGTCTAACTTGCTGAACCAATGAGGGTTTTGGTTTTTTGTTTTGTTTTTTTTTTTTTTGCTTGTTTTTTTTTTTTTAAGATTTCTTTATTTATATACAGTATTCTGCCTGCATTTGTGCCTGCATGCCAGAAGGGAGCACCAGATCTCATTATAGATGGTTGTGAGCCACCATGTGGTTGCTGGAAATTGAACTCAGGACCTTTAGGAAAAGCAGCCAATGCTCTTAACCTCTGAGCCAACTCTCCAGCCAACCAATGAGTTTTATTATAAGGGTTACTAACAGGAATCTGGGGGAGAAGGTTACTTACAGGAGCAGAGATATCTCAAAGACAGCTGTGTCACTACGGTCCACCCAGCCTGGGTGACAAACAGCTCCAGAAGCTGGGAAGCTGCAGCACACCACACAGCCTGCAGGCAGCACAAACTGGAGCATGTCCTTTCCAACTCACTTGATCTAAGCCTCTTGTGGCAGCTCAGCTGGTTTCTCCTTCTAGAGAAAAACAATCTGTCTTGTTTGCTGCAGCTCAGCTTTTACTGTTTACTATAGCCTGGAGGGGCCTATTGGATTTGGTCAGTTTCAGGGACCTCTTGAACTCATTTTGAGCTGTTTACTTTCCTGATTTGAAGCCTGAGTAGTGAAATGTTTCAATCTCAGGGAAACTGTTACCCAACAGCATCCCATTCGGGTGGGAGAGAAAGAAGGTTCAGGCCAGTATTGCACTGAAGCCTCAATTTGTGGCCTTCTGTCTTGGATCCTTTTGCTAGTTGTACTCAGTGGTCAGGATTCTGAGATCACAGCTTGGTGAACTGAAGAAAGGAGATTTTTGTCTCACCTAATCTATGAGAGTTCCAGCATGCAGAGGAAGATAATGAGGTTGTTAGGAAAAGTATCGGCACAAGACAACTCAAGACAAGTTCTCACCACAAAGGAGATGTATTTGCCACAAAGGGACAAAGTACACAGAATAAGAGACAAAAATAGGGGATAGAGGATGAGGGAGAAAGTGAAGAAAACAAAGGAGAGGGGGAAGGGGTATTTGCCTCAGAGAGACAAAGAACTGCCTGAGGAGACAGACATGGCCCATAGGCAAATGGCAGTTTATAAAAGTAAAATGAGAAAGCCCATGTTAACATTCATTGGTTTGTTTTGATTGGACATGTTAATTAGGTAAGCCAAAGGGAGCATCTGATTGCTGGACTTCAGTACTTTGACAGCTGAACCTTGGTAGTCAGCCTCAGGAGGAGGAAGTGGCCAAATAAGGAAACAGACCGTGGTAGCTAGCTTTGGGAATACAATCCAACAGTCTTTAGCAAGCCAGAGGGAAATGGGGGAGGGGAATGCTTTGGCCTGGGAATGGCAGTTGCTGGATTAGGAACACATGCCTCAATGAGGGCACCATCTCATAACTGGATGTGGTTGTTAGCAATGGGCCCTTTCCTTGTTGGTCTTCGATATCTGTGATGAGAAGCTTTCTCTGCATTTGTTGGGCCCTGAGCCACCACTTTTTGTTGTCAAACACTCTCCACTTCTTAGAACGTACTAGGAATCTGCCTGTGTTCTGTAATCGTAGACCCCAGGGAGTCTTTCTCACTCTCTTCACCTCATACACCCTTCCTCTGCCCTTATAGACATCTGTCTACAGTTCTCCTTCCTTCTAGGTCCTTCTCATATCCCTAAATCCAGCATCCACCCTGGTGCTTATAACTCCAGCACCAGTGTCCCCGGGTCCTGTTTCGAGTAGAAGGATGTTATCTGGCCTCTAGACACTCGGCTGTGTGGTTATACTTCCTCCAGCTTTCCCCAGTGTCTCTACCATCCACAAGCTTTCCTACCAGGCTGTACCAAAACCACTCTACCATCCCCTCCTCTGCCATGCTAGACTTCTAGATGCATGGCCACTTATTACATTGCCCTGTTTACTCATCTTCTCTATTATATACTCCAGATTCTCACTTATCTGTACTCAGTTCTCAAGGAGACCTTCAGCATATGCTGCTGCACCCCAAATTTTAGAGTCTGCTATAGCGCAAAAGTGGTCACAGCATCAAAACCAGCCTTGGCCAGAATCTTATAGTACCCCAAACTCTACCTCATATGTCATACACCACCATGCTAAGTCTCCTTTTATGTGTCCTCCCTGCTGAAACTCAGGCATAAGGCTTTCTGTATACTTTCCATACTACCTCTCCTCCAATTACTCTTGCACTAACACAGCCCATTGCTCCCTACATGCCCTGAACCCTGTAGTCTACATCTACACCTAACCTGACCTGGTGCATGTACTGAGAATCCTTTGCCTCTCTGGCCTGACCTGAGAGGAATGGGTCAGTTTGCCTCTTGTGCATCTTGTGCTTAAGGTTAGAAGATAAGAGGAAGGCTCTTTTTAATCAGCGTGAGATGGGCTCTTGTGCTTCCTTTGAAGCAGTAGGACCTGTGACAGAGTGACTCCTAGTACCAGGACCATACCATTGAAAGGAAAGACAGTGAACAGACGTAGGGGAATGAAACATATTGAAGGCATGCCTCTTTATTGCTGAAGAGAGAAGGTTTCATGGCCAGTGTAAGTGCCTAATGTCACTACTGTCAGTGACTCCAGAATATCCTGTCTTCATCTGGTGCCTGGATAGGATGATGCTTCAGGACTCCTCCAAAAGCTTTACTGCACGGTGTTCTATCAGCAGATGCACACATGAGATTTGAGACTGCTGGTTTTTCTTATGTTTGGCTCTTCTTGTCTTAAACCAACTCTGTAATAATATGATGAAAGAAGTGGCTTTAGTATATTCAACAGTCAATGTCACACTGAAAAAGAAAAAAGAAAAACACTGTGTAACTGTATATACCAGTGAGACCTTACATGAAACAGAACCACCTATCTTTTTTTCTTTTTATATTTTTGGGTTTTTTTTCTTTAAAATTATCTTATACTGCCGGGCATGATGGTGCCCACCTATAATCCCAGCACTCAGGGAGGCAGGGGCAAGACAATCTCTGTAAATTTGAGGCCAGTCTGGTCTGCAAAGCCTTGCCTGGGACAGCCAAGGCTACACAGAGAAACCTTATCTCAAAAAACCAACCAACCAACCAGCAAGCAAACAAACAAACCCTGTGTTCTGAACACTCAGGGCCACACCTTGCTGCCTGAATACCTGGTTGTGGTCCCTGGACTGCTGGAATAAATACTTCCAATTAGTTATAAATTGTGTCTGAGTGGTCATCTCTTGAAACAACATTGAAATGCTCAGTCCTAAATGGGATGTCTTCATCAAACCCCTCCCCTCAAGGCTCAGAGAGCTATGCAAAAACAGGAGGTAGGTAGATTGTAAGAGTCAGAGGTGGTGGATGACTCTAAGGAAACAAATCTATTTTTGTACAAAAAGATAAAAATGAAACTGACACACTTCAATAGTACCCTGACTATTCACAATCTGACCCAAGGACTTGTGATATCTTACATAAGCAGTAAAACCCTAAATCCCAATATGTCTCCTCACAGGTAGCCAATCTCGGGAAAGATAAAGGGTGCTGTGAAATTTATCACTTAAGACAATGTGATGTCCACTTCCTACCTTCCCTTAACTGTTAGAAAGAAAATTACTTCATTAGCAGATTCTCCCCTCCCTCTCCTGCTACTCCTCTTCTCCCTCCTCTTTCTTATCCTTTTTATTCCAGTCTCTCAGAAGTAGTGTTCTGTGCTTCTGGATCTCTTCAGTTTTTTTTTTTTAAATCAAATCACATAATTTTTCCCTGGCAAACTCTTTTACTGCCATGCTTTTAACGCACCATTCATGGCCGATGTTTTGTTTTGTTTGTTCTAAACTTTTAAAAGGTTAGGTGATTTCAAGGAATCACCCTTGCCTAAAGAATGTTCAGAGCCACATCTCATTCTCAGATCAAACAAACAAGCAAAAGTCACTCTCAAACTGTCTCAGGATAGCTAACAACACTCCCTGCCCCTCCCTTTGCCCTAATGGGGACAGTTGTCTCTGCCCTCTCCATTTCTGTAATCTGATGTCTTTTCCCATGATTGGATGGCAACAGGTCTTGTTTGTGAGGCTATCTCAATGGTTTATAACAAAATAGGAAGCAGTCTGCAGCCTTCTGTCTGACCATGAACAGAGAAGTCGTCTCTTTCCTTCCTCACTATTAATATTTTCCACTTATTTGTAGTGAGGGGATGCAAGTTACAGATTGTGAGTGTAATTTAAAGTCATATCAGGGAAACATATCTGTAATGTGAAGCCAAAGAACACCAGGAAGGTACATGTAGGGTTTTTACAGAAGCCTGCCTTCAAGGGTGTCTAACGTATCACTAGTCTTTAAATTGTCTAGAATTCAGCCTGGCACAGAGTTGTGATAATGTCACCTGTAGGATTAAGGAAAGGAGACAAATTCAAATATATCATTCAGATATCTTGACACTCCCCTGCTTCCAGAGAGTTTAAGAGAGAGGGAGAAGCCCTGTCACCTATGAACTTCAGGCCTTTACCATGCCCTCTGAAGTTTTCTGGGGTCAGGGCAAAGACAATGCTTTCAGCAAGAGCTGCAGCTTAAAGATACTGATGCCCTACTTCCTGCCCAGCATGATAGGGCATCCTGGGCCCTGTTATTCTATCAGGACATCCAAAGCCATAAGGTTGAACCTCCATTTGGGAACTGCCACAGTGTACAGACTAGTAAACAAAACTATCTCCTTCTTAATGCATTGGCTAACTATGGACATGTATTCACAGTCTCCTGTTAGATGTCACCATTCTCTCAATTATATAAATTTCAACTTATATAAACTTCAAAAGTGGTAAATTCACACTGCAGGCTATGCAAGCAGGAGAACACAAGTGTTTTATTTCCCCTCTCTTGTGTTCTGTGGCAGTGCTCCATTTAGAGCTGCAATATATCAGGCTCTCTAGGGCTGCAGTGGACTGACCCATGAGCTCCGAAAGGGAAAAAAAAATTCCCCATACCTTGAGTTTTTCTTTTCTTCTCACTTTGTCTCTCCATCTTGGGGGAAACCCCTCTTTGTCCTCCCAACTTCTTCCACCTCAGACTGGTCCTGCTCTAGATCCTACATCGTGTTAGGATGCCAGCCAGCACTCAGGGGCCTATTATGTGGGACTGCAGTTCTGCACTACCTACTCGTAGTGTAGCCTGCATATATCATGGCTGCCCTGATGCATCCTGAACAAACTTAGCACTAGTAGCACTTTGTGTTGCCTTTGCCTTTTCTGTTTTGGCATGGAGTATTAAGTTGTGGGGAAACTGTGAGGGGTTGGTCTGATGCTTGCATTTTGATACTAATTACTGACCCTTAAGATATGATTACTGCCTGGATACAGCTATCCTTGTTGTGTAAACCTGCCTAAGACATTATACCTGATCGGTTGATTATACCTGATTAAAACCTGGGCAAGGCAGAATGGAGTAGACATGGCTAAGGTTCTAGGACTTTGGGAACATACATGGGAAACAGACAAACAGGAAGAGAGAAAGGAGGATGCCACAATGGGTTAGTGAGGAGAAGAAACCTCATGGGCCTGGAGGAAGGATTCCAATAATGTTGTGGATAGGTCCAGATGAAGAATAAAAAAAAGTATTTATAAGATTGTGGATGGAAGGTAGCTCAGAAAAAATGGTTAAGGCAGATGGCATTGGATGGGGGCTGGGGGCTGGATAACGAGGTTATTGAGATAGCATAGATAGAAATATCTGTCCAGGCCAAGGTAAATAAGCAATTATAAAATCTGACAGGTGTCTGTGTCTTATTATACATTACAGCTGCTTAAATAATACCACCATGATAATCATAGGGCTAATGATAAAGCAATATATAGCCCAACATCAATTTTTATTTACTACAACAAGGGGCTCATGGCCTCAGCTATTGATCTCATGACCTAAACATTAGTCTTTACTGAAGGAAAGAAATCCATTTGAAAATAAGGTTGATACACCTCTACCTTCAAGTGAGGTCTGTCTTTCCCCAAATTCCATAAAACCCACATCTTCAACATAATCTCCTTTAAAGGAAAAGGAACCGTTTCAGTTTTCAAGTCATTCAACAGAAGACTCACTTGGCAGTGGCTTTACAGCCTTTACTTCTTATGTGAATAGTGTGTGGTGTGCATGTATACCCATGTACAAATGCATGCTCATGCTTGCAGAGAACTGAGATCAAAGCCAGGCCCCTTCTTAGGTTGCACCACTCCCCCCCCAAATGTACTGCATCAGGGTCTGTCCCTGAGCCCAAGCTCAGCAATTAAGCTAGTCTAACCTTGAGGATCTCCAGTCTCTGCCTCCTGAACCTGGGATTATGATGGAAGATGAGCTGCCACAGCTGCTGAGCTTTTATTCTGGTGCTGAGGATCACAACTCAGGTTCTCAGACTCATGTGGCAAATGCTTTATCCACTGACTGCTCTCCTTGGCCCCAACCTGCATTTTGACTTCACATAATTTCCTGTGATCAGGTCTCCCTTATTAATTAACTGCGATTATTCCAGTGTCATTCTTTTTGTTTCATTTTAACACAGATTTCCAAAGCCATCAGCCCTAGACCTCTCCAAACACTAACGTGACTATTTTGGCAAAGTGGGAACAGGAAAACTCCCTACATCAACTTTCCACAGACTTAAAAAGGTGGAGGGCCAACCATGTGAACTTTAAAAGTGAGAGACCTGATAAGCTAGGGTCAGGTAGAAGGGGAGGAGGTCCTCCCCTATCAAAAAAAAAAGTCCAAAGACTTTTCATATTTACAGACTTGCACTCTGAACTGTCCCAGGTACAAGTGCTTTGCAAGGTACCTCCTGTGAAAAGAAGATGGGATAATGGAGCTGTTTAGAGGGATATAGCATTTCAGCTTGACAAGTTGGAGAGACTTCTGGATACAGGTCACACATCAATGCAGGAATAGACAAATATAGTGAGTTTTAAAGTATAAAAGTGGCTTTTCATTCCTTTCTATTTCATTACAATAACTAAAACAGTAATTAAATAACACAATAGCATATGGATATGGCATGGTAGTAGAGAGAATGCCTAGAAACCACCAGGTTGAGTTCAGTTCCAAAAGACAAAAGACAGGGGGAGGAAAAGAGGGGAAAACATGAAGAGGAAAAGGAGAAGAAGGAGAACAAGAAGGAAAAGAAAGAAACAAAAAGAAAACTGAAGGAAAAAATTGAGAGGCACCAGCCAGTTTCTAGGCATCGACACTGCATGGATATATATTGCCTTTGACCTCACAAAACATCCTTCCCATATCCAGCAACACAAAGCTCTCCATGCCTTTGGGGCTCAAAGCAGATGAGGGGTCACAGTAGGGAGAAGGCTCCTCTAAATGAGATCCTAAAGGGTGGAAGCTGTGATGGTTCCTGAAACAAGCCACATACCTTGTGAACTCACCAGGGTACTTAGCTTTTTCTAAAACATCTTCCAGTCCACTCCACTGCCTGGGTGTGAAACCCAACTGAATCCATGGCCTTGTGTGCCAGAGCTGTGGAACTCTGGTAACAGCCAGGTTCTCCTGCTCCTCCAGCTGCAGGTGCTCAGACCCCTAGTAGATCCCATGGTTCTCTTCTTTGATGTCATTACCAGTGCAGTTCAAGTCTCCAGCATAGATCACACCATCCTTATGGTCTGGGATGTCTTGGTACTTCAGCTTCTCTGAGCCATTTAGAGAACCTTCTCCAAAGCTACCACCGTCTGCTGTTTCAGTGGCCTCTTGTTCCACATCAAGGCTCAACTCCATCTCATTTTCCTCCAGCTTGTAGAAATTGGAGTCCACATGACAGCATTGGAGAGCCATGGTGGGACATGCAAAGGGGAGTGGCATCACTTCCACAAATGTTTTTTGGATTGAAATGAAATTGTAGCCTTTGGGCTTTTAGCAAGTTTCCCAAGTGTCCTCTTTTCATCCCATGACCCCTACAGGAGATACATGCCCTATGGAAGTGATTCTAGGGAGCATGTGAAGAATGTGCCCAACTTGGAACTCAACCAAGCTCATCAAAACCTTCAAAGGAAGGACTGGAGAAGCAAGCAAGCTGTTGTGGGTGTATCCATCTGGGTGAGGACAAGAATTCACAATGAGTATGCTGTCTCCTGGGGGGGAACCTCTGGAGAATTTCTAGCCTCTATAGCTCACTGGGTGCACATTGCAAAGATTGGGAATTCAGTGAACAGGGTTAGTTCAGTTTGTGTTTGTTCTAAATTTCTGTGGGGACACAGAAAACACAGCCAGCCAGTCCTCCACCAGCAACAGTGGCATGTGGAAGCCAGGTTTGTGAAGCATTCTGATAGATGAGACACTGCAAAAAACTTGATGCCACCATTGAAAAAATTAAAATACTCCAGATTGTTGATAAAAAAAAATCTCCATCAGAGTCTTTGTATGATATCCTGTCCATTGATCCTCATGTCTGCAAGTGCTAACACCGTGTGGGGAACTTTATAGTGTCAATAAACCACTTAAGGCTGAGAGTACGTTATAACAATACTTGGGCTGAATAAATACCATCTACACATTAAGGAAGCAAAAGTGAAACAACCAGTTCTTTTCAAAGAATTAATAGTCTCAAAGAAGAGTTTTCAGTATGCTGGGGTGTTGGAAAATATCAAGAGGATCTCATTAAGAAAACCTAACCCTTTAAAAAGAGATCATTATTTGTGTGTGTATGTGTGTGTCCTTGTGGGCACCTGCAGGGAGCAAGGGATCCCCTGAAGCTCAACTTATATATAGGTTGTTGTGACATCTACATGTATGCTGTAAAATAAATGCTGGTCCTCTGACAAAACAACAAATGCTCTCAACCACTAAGCCATCTCTTCAGTCCGCCTCTCTAAATGCAAACTTTTTCTTTCTTCCTTTCAGTTGTAGAATTCTAGAGCTTGTGATATCAGGGCAGCTAGTAAGACTCCTAAGAAAGTTGTAGTACAAATATTTTTGTCTTGCAAATGTGAAACACAATATCCATAAATATAAAACCCTTATCAGATACCCATAGGTTTAGTAGCTGAGTAGACTAGGGTTCCTTTTAGTTATTAAATTTATTTAAGTATGTATAAACTTGTACCATACTGTGTATACCACAGTACATGCTTGTATCAGAAGACAACTTGAGAATTAGTTCTCTCCTTCTAACCATCTGTGTCCCAGGGATCAACCATCCGGTCATCAGGCGTGCCATCAATAGCCTTCACTCACTGTAACATTACAGAAGAAATCCTTTCTCTGAGTTGATTTTTATGTGCAAGGGGTGTGACACAGACAGAGTTCCATAAGAGTATGCCTGCTGAAAAATTTCAAACAACATTTAGAATACCTTTAAATATTCATGTTACTGGACACTGAACCTGTGTACATTATAGGGACTTACATGTCACAGCCACATTACTACCACCCCAGAACTTTTGACCTAAGTATGTCCTTTCAAATTCTTCCTAAGCATCCTATCAGAAGGAAGGGTACAATATCCTTTCTGAAAAGAATACATAAGCATTATTTATCTTTCTGAAGTTGTATTACACTTTTAAAGTACTTTGTCTTTATAAAAATTAGTTATTTGGTTATTTGTAAGTTTAGGTAGTATAAAGAAGCAAAACCCCTGGCTTTGCTTTCTGCTAATGCAAGAAGGTGAGGTCTTCCTGATGATGTTGAACACAGAAAAGCCGCTAATAGTAGCATCAAGTGAGCCTCAGAAAAGCAGGACACAGTTACTTTCCTCTTTCACTTATTGCCAGGAAATCCTTGGATTCTAATCTACAAGAAGAAAGAAAGGAGAAAAAGTAAGAACAAGCATAAGAGGAAGGGCTGAAAGGGCAGGCTGCTGTGAGGCCAGGAGATCAGTGAGATAAGATTCTCAGTCGTGTGAGATGGCAAGTGGGTGCCCAGTGCCAAAGCCTGTGCTCTATATCCTAGGGTGTAGTTGCCTGTGACTACCAATAGTAACCACCTGCACAAGGGGCTGGGAATTAAAAGAGACAGAGAACACGAAGAAGTGACGCCAAGACAGTATTCTGATCAAGGCGCCATTTTTATTACAGAGTAAACCACTTATATAGGTTTCCAAGTAAACATATCCAAGCAAAACAGGAACATTAACCAAGCAAAACAGGAGGTTTAACTGAGCAAAACAGGAGGTGTAACTATGCAAACAGGAGGTGTCTGCTGAAAACAAGAATAGCGAGCCAGCATGACTTGCACACAGGTGACCATCTCAGGTCTTATGGAATGGCTACCTCACTAGGGCCCTCGATGACTGAGTCTGAGTCTCAGTTATATTAGCCCCTGTATTACTATTGCTTCACCTATTCCTTTTGCCACCTAGGAACATTTTGAACTCAGCTGCTGACATAAAACAGACTTTTTCTAGGAAAACCACACGTGTGTCCATGCACCACAGAAAAGTAACAATTATACCAGTGTCTAACTTAGTGAACAAATAGGTTCTGCCAGAATTACTTACAGGAATATGGGCGAGGAGTTACTTACAGGATCAGAAACGACTCAAGAAAGCTTCATCACCAAATGAAGTGACATGAGTGACACCTCACAAAATCTGGAAACCTGAAGCACACTATATAGCCTGCAGGCAGTTCAACAGGTTAGAGTCTTTCCGGGTGTCTCTGTTACTCTGAACCCCTTCCAGGCAGATCAACAGGTCTTTGTTCCTTCTGAGCAGTTCTGCTGGTCTCTTCCAGGCTGCTCCTCTGGCCTTAGAGTGACTCCTAGAAATCTCTATGATTTATATAGTCTTGGGGAAGACAGGACCTAGCGAATCTGGCCAGTTTCAGGGATTTCCTTATTTTGCATTCTTTACTCCTTCTCCATGATCTGTTCTACGGATGAATGGTTTCAGTCCAGGGAGAAACTGTTATACAACAGCAAGTAAAAGAACATCAGTGGTAGAAATGTGCACTTGAGCCTATCATGCTCCTTACTTCACCTCCCAGAGAAGGCATATAATACTTGGAAATTAATATGGCATTATAACTTTCAGATACCAAGTAATATAGTTAATAATAGTAGGCCACAAAAGAAACCCTATTACACTTGTTAAATACATCTTTCTGACACCTTTTGGATTTAACACAGCTTGTTATTCCTAGGCAACAGATCAGGTTATTTTTTTAAAGCAGTTGAGAATCAGAAAAAAAAATTATTCTTGGGTCGGGATCCACTCACCCAAGTTCACAGCAGCAGCCCAAGTTAGAGAACACCTGAGTCTGTGGAAAGTACATGGAACAAAAAGTATCAGGTCACACCATAGCTCAGAACACATGTGCCACTTGATACTCTAGAGCCTACTTAGGGGATACTTTGTTGGATACAGTAAACACAGGCCAAGGATCCAGAACTGCCCAAAGGACTGTATTTTAGGAACTTACTGAGAGAATTGTGTATACGGTAACTGCAATGCCACTGAGTCCATATGCTTCACCTATTCTTTTTGCCATCTAGGAACATTTTGAACTCAGCTGATGACATTTGGCTCACAGGGGCAGCCTTCTGTAAGATTCTAAACCAGTGGTTCTCAACCTTCCTAATGATGCAACCCTTCAATACAGTTGTGGTGACCCTCAATCATAAAATTAGCTTTAACTTTGCTACTATTATGAACTGTTATGTAAATATCTGATGTGCAGGATATTTGATAAGCAACCCCCAAAGCGGTAGTGAACCACAGGTTGAGAACCTCTATTCTAACCAAAGGAGGTTTTCACTCAAGATGTGTGTACCTGGTGTACTCAATCTAACATGGGGGATGTTGGATGCATTCCTGGCACTGATGACACAGAAGTCTACCAGAAAGTTCTACATCCTTAATCAAATATACATTTGTTGCTGCCTATTTGTACTCAAAACAAGTTTTAGGGACCAGAAGCACAATTTTTGTTTTGGAAGGACATAGCAGCATTCCAGGTATTTCCAATGGTCTCCAATTCAAATGTTTACTGATATCCTTCTAGTTACTTACCATTCCAGGTCCTCATTTCAAGAAGCAATGCAAAGAGAAAAATATTTTCCCTTTCCTTGTTTCTGTGAGATGTGCTAATATTAAATTTATGTAAGTGCCCATTTATTTCTAAGCCAATATAAGTAGAAATCCTTTATGTACATGCAACTAGATATAGAAAATATCTAGTATGTATTATTTATGTATTCATATACAAACACACAATTGGAGGGAGAGATCATATAATTTACATTCTAAATTAAATCACTCATAAATAAGTAACACAAAAGCCAATAATACATTAGGACTTTTATGCACACACACACACACACACACATAATGAGTAGTTGTAAAGAATCCTATTCAATTTCCTTGGGTCCTAAAATGGAATTTTTTTGTAATCTATAAGACTATATTAGGTGAGGGATCAAGGAGCCCTATTTGAATGTCACCAAAGCCTATCTGAGGGTATCAAGTACTCACTATCTAGCAAATGGGCTTTTTTTTCCATTATAGGTCAATGCTGTCAACAACTCTGAATCCCTTCATGAAAGACAGAGCCTACAGGGCCAGTGACTATAAATGATACTTGGTCTGCTGTGAAGCTGAAGCACTGACATGGTAAGGCAGAAGAAGAAGAGAAGGGTTTACAAGGCACATATTAAGGGATTCAAAGCCAGGGGTGGGGAGGAATGATTGATGATGATTAGAGGAGGGAGGAGGCCAGAAACAGAGAACAGAACTCATTATATCCAATGAGGTGACTTGTGTATACTGCAATGAATGTTCAAGTTACCTTCATCAAAATTCTGCCAAAGAATAGGATGGAGTCAGTAGGCATTCAAGAATAGGGAGGATTCCATTCAGATGAGATCTGCCATAGGATCACATAGAACAGAAAGGCCTCTTTGTCACCAAGAAAAAAAAAAAAAACCTTTCAAGCCCAAGGAGTTGAGGAATAATGCCCACCCAAGGCAAAGTTTAAAAGTAAAGGTCTTTGAGCCTAAGAGTCTTTTCAAAGAAGTCTTTGAGCCTCCAAGTAGGCTCAGTCCTCAGGAGCTAAGTCCACCTTAACCAGCTTTGATCAGAGTTGCCTGAAGCAGTGCATCTGGAATGTGATTCATAAGTGCTTGTCAAGTATATAGGTTAGGAGTGAAGGCCCAACACTGAAGTATGCATAGCTGGGCAGTCCAGGAGCTCAAGGATGTCAAAGGTGTCACAACACCACAATTAGCAAAGGGAATTGTTTCCTGAACTCTTCAATGGTAGAAAGGGAGGCTTATTTCCAGGAGAGCTTCAAGAAAGTTATAGGGAAAGGAGCTGAGCTCAGGTTCAGTTGTGAGCCAAAGTCAAGATGTAGCTTGTTGCCAAGTCTCCCCTCTGGCCTAGACACTGGACTACCAGGTCCATGACCCTGACTGTGACTATGAAGAAGAAGATAGGTTTATACTTCTTCAATGAGATCATACATTGTGGGTCATAACTGAGGTCACTGTCACTAAAGTGAAGCCTAGTTGAGACTGACAAGATGGCTTAGTGTTTAAGAGCACTTGGTGCTCTTTCAGAGGACCTGAGTTCAGTTATCATTACCCCATACTGTGGTTCACAACTGACCATAGCCCCATTTCCAGGGTATCTAATTCTGTCTTCTGACCTCCACAGACACCAGGAAAGCACACACTGCACATACATACATACATGCAGGCAAAGCAGTCATACACATAAACTAAATAAATACATCTTAAAAATATAAATGGAAGTGTGGGCATGTGGAGATTCATAGTTTGAGAGCAGGAGGAGTGGTGATGGAAGGAAACCTACTCTCAAAAATCCTTTGTGGTAAGGAGAATTCTGGCTGAATAAAAATAATAAGACTTGAGCCCAGTCAGGAGAGCATTTCTAGACTTCTGTTGGGGTGTGGACAGGGTGAAAACGCAGAGCAGACATTGAGAGTGCTCTGCTATGCAGGACAGCTCAACCGACTGAGCATGAGCTTTGCTAAACCTGGACCAGGCAGACACAAAGTCAGAAGTTCAGAGTCCAGGCCCAGTCTCAATGAGCTCAGGGGAGACCTTGCAGAGCCTAGTCCATGAGATCTCTATCAGCACTGAGAATTGTGGGTGTCTAAAATCAGGTTCCTCCCCTTCGTGAACTCAGGACAGCAGAGGAATAACAGTACAACTTGCAGTAAAAATGGGGACAATTCTGGCAAGAAGCATAAAGGAGAGCAGGAGGACCAGGACATTTCCTGAAGGAAGAGGGGGAAGTTGAGAATGTAATGAGTAGGATGAAGAAATGGCTGCACCTTGGATGGAGTAAGAGAAGACATGGAAAAAAGCACAAGACATGTAGGGAGGGAAATGACTGGCATCATCATTGTAAAGGAGACTTAGCTCTCCTTTATGAAGTAGGGGCATGAGCAGTTGATCTACTAAGTGGATGAGGAGATGCTTAAGATCACAGCCATGGGTAACTGAAGTTAGACTGCTATGGGGATCTTGGGTTGAAGCCATATATATAACAGAAGGCTCATCCAAGTCCCCTGAATACAAGTGTCAGCCAGAGAGGTGTTCCTCTACAATTCTGCATATGGGGCTTTTACACAGTCGTCTCTGGACTCTTCAAACATTACTGGGTTGGATCAAAGGTGTCCCTTGTAATCTGACACCTTGGATTCTAGTGTCATAAACTAATTTAGAACCATAATTAATGTGTGATTCTTTATTATATATCTGAAAGAATCAAAGACATCATACTACATGGTACTACATGGTACATGTGCTACCATGTTTCTATGGTACTATAGAGTAGGCAAGATAATAAATGTCTACCAACAGATGTCTGGACAAAGAAAATGCAGTGTTTACACATTCTTATTGTCTTTCTCTTCATATTTTAAAAATGGCATTAAATTTGCAGGAAAATGAGTTGAACTAGGGGACATGTTGAACAAAATAAAGCAGACTCAGAGAAATGGCACATAGTTTTACCTGTATATGTAATAAAATAATGAAAATAAAGTGAGAAAATGGAAGACGTATCAGTTGGGAAGAGCAAGGGATCAAGGGGAAATGGTAACAGAGAGGGTAATTGAGAAACAAATATGATCAAAATATGCCACATCCAGATATGAAAACATCATTTTGTATAATCAATACTGGATAAACACAAATTAAAAAACAGAATAAAAAGAATTTTTAACTTCCTAAATTTTCCCTTCTAGTACAGCATGTAATGCAGTGGTCTAAAACCTTTCTGAGAGCAAGTTGCATTTATGTATTTATTCCAATATGTAACAATAATAATTAAAGAATAAAAGACCATGAATTTGATGGGGCTTAGAGAAGAATTAGAGGAGGGAGAGGAAGGGGATAAACAATGTAATTATATTTTAATTAAAAATAAAATAAAATAAAATAATTTTTTGAAATGTCCTAGAAAGAAGGATGCAGCCCGATGGTTTCATCCGCACAAGGCTGACAGCAAACATGCATTAGGAAAGAAGAAACTGCATTAGAGAAACTTGAGGCAGGGATGGACATAGAGCACAACACGCGTGGGTGTGGGAATTACAGTAAAGATGATCAGGAAGGAACAAAGTCATTTTAGTATCCTTGACATTTGAGGTATGGTCAGCTATTTTCTTTTGTCCCTGAGAATGAAGATGGCTTAAAATTGGTTCTCTGGCAGAGCTAGCATTTTGGGAGCTGCTGCCTGAGAAATTCTATACACCTCATTTACATGGTCAGCACACTTCTCTGCAAAACATGTTTGAGTAGGTTGTTGTCTTAGTGCTTTATCGCTGAGAAGAGACCCCATAATCATGACAACTCTTATAAAGGAAAGCATTTAATTGGGTCTGTTTGGGGCTGACTTACAGTTTCAGAGAATTAAGCCATTGTCATGGTGGTGGGGAACATGGTGGCATGCACGCAGACATGGTGCTGGAGAAGTAGCTGAGAGTTCTAGGTCCAAATCTGAAGGCAGCAGGAAGAAAGAGTGACCCCGGGCTTAACATCGGCCAAAGAAGTGACACACTTCCTCCAACAAGGTCATAACTACTAACATTTTCAAACAGTGCCACTTCCTGATGACCAAGTATTCAAATCTATGAACCTATGGAAGCCATTCCATTCTCACTCAAACCACCAAATTCCACTCCCTGATCTTCAGAGACTTGTAGTCATATATATATATGCAAATTTCATTTATTCTAACATCTAAAGTCCCCATTGTCTATGACATATCCATATTGTTTAAATGTCCAAAGTTCAAAATCTCTTTTGAGACTCAAAGCACACTGCTAACTGTAAGACACATAAAAATAGAAATGAAAAGCAGATCATATTCTTTCAACACTCAATGGCACCGTTGTCAAAATTTATACACCTCAAAGTTTCATACAAATATTTCTATTTGGACCATAAAAATGAAACCATCTGGCCTTGATGTCTCAGTGCTCAAATTCAGGAGCTGCCCATAGCTACAAGAGACATAATCTTTCCCAGTTTGCCACAGTCTCCCAGTCTCCACTCTGCTTGCTTCTCTTTCTTTGTTTTTATTTAGTTTGGTTTGGTTTTGGTTTTTCAAGACAGAGTTTCTCTGTGTAGCCTTGGCTGTCCTGGACTCACTTTATAAACCAGGCTGTCCAGAACTCAGAGAGATCTGTCTGCCTCTGCCTCCCCAAGTGGAATTATAGGCATGTGCTACTGCACTGGCTTTGGTTGTTTCTCTTAATTTGTTACCTGCCTGGCTGTGGTAGTGTTTGAACACTGCTCATTGTACTTCCTTTAGAAAGATTTTTAAATTTATTTATTTTATTTTATATATATGACAGTTTTTCTTGCATGTATCACACAGAGGCCAGAAAGAGGGTTCAGATTCCCTGGAACTGGAATTATGAATGGCTGTGATCCACAATGTGAATGATAGCAACTAAATCTGGGTCTTCTTCTGAAGAATAACCAGTATTATTACCTGCCAAGTCATTTTTCTAGCCCCATTCATAGAGAGTTATATTCTCTAATTATACAAAATGTCAGACATTTCAAAGCACAGAGAATCACAAAAAGAAACCTATATACTCCTAACCTAGATTCTATAATTATTCATGAACACCAATTACTTTGTAATTTCATAAACATGAAAAAATCAAAACCAAAATACATGACCTTCAAATTCTGAAAGACAAAGTCTGCACCAGATTTTAGAATGGTTGCCTTGCAAAATATATTTCTGCATGTGGCTTAAAACTGGTTTCAGTCATGTTCAGAGCACCTTTCTAGGGGGAAAACACACACACAGACACACACACATATACACACACATGCACACATGCGCCCTCACGCATGTACGCGCACACATACACATAAACACACACTCCACAATTTAAATTATGGATTAAACAAAGGAGACAGAATTCATTTTCATCTTATGTGACCCTCTCTACCTTTTGCCTGGTACATACTCTGTACTATTCAAGTGAAGCCTTCTTTTAGAGATGGTTTATACCCAGTGACAAATGTAAAGAGCATCAAGGGCTCACAACTTCAGATGAATACAATTATTTTGCAGTATTCTGGAAAACCAAAAATGATTAACATGATGAGTGCATTGTGAACCAAGTATAAAAACATCATGTGAATGGTCAGATACATGATTATGCCTTATACTCCTCACTCTGATCAGTCTCTGGAACCAATGAAACTGATTTACACAAATCTCTGATGATTCACTGAAATTTGAAAAATAATTACTTTGGTACTCAAAAGGTGTTGGATTCACTACTACAACCAGTGGTTGAAAGACCAGTGAAGCCTTGGATACGCTGACACAGAAAGGGTGCAAAATAAGCCAAGTAGTAGGGAATAAGGCCTGAGCACAACCCTTGCTCAAGTCATTGAGCAGGGAGCTTAACCCATAATCACTTGGAATACGTAGGAAAATAGTCTCTCAGCTCTGAAATCACAGGGTGAAAGCAGGGAAGTCTAGGGGCTGCTGGACTGACCCTCTGCTACACATCCTTCTGGCTGTTTCCACCTTCCATTATGTTCCATTGCTAAGGTGGAAGCAGCCAGAACATTTCCTGACAGTATTTTGCACTCACCCTCTGCCCAGTAATCCAACTCACACTTCACAGTATAGGTAGTCACATCAGGAAATGAACACACAAACACACACACACACAGAGAGAGAGAGAGAGACAGAGACAGAGACAGAGAGACAGAGAAGTTATTGGAGCCCCGTCTTTGGGGAGAGAGGGGGAACCTACAGACCCAGAACTGAGAGAAAATTTGGCTCTCCCAGAGAAATGTAATATCCTGGAATCCACATGGGGCAGCTGGATATGACCACGAAGTCTTTCCATGTCCTTTTGCATGGTCAGACTTACATAGTGTCAACTGTTATATCCATGCCCTGAGTGTGGTATTTGTACATGTGTCTGGGTGTCCTCAGAATCCAGAAGGGGATATTGGATGCACTGGAGCTGGAGTTGCAGGTGGTAGTGAGCTAGCTGATGTGGGTTCTATAAGCTGAACTCTGGTCTTCTGGTAGAGCAGCAAATGCTCTTGATCACTCAACCATCATCTATTCAGTCTCCCAATGTTTATTTTTTTTAACCAAAACTTTTGTGTAAGCTATTTAGAGATTTTTATCCTTGTACTTATTCAAAACAAAGTGCTTTGAAAAAATCAAATGATTCCCTATTCAGTAACTATAAACAGATTTCTCCATTCATTTTACATCTTTATGATGTGTATAATGTGAACTATGGCCCAAATATTGTCTTTTTAAATATCTGATGTGTTAGCACACGAGTTTAATTCCAGCACTCAGGAGACAGAGGCAGGGAAATCTTTGTGAGTTCGAGGCCAGCTTGGTCTACAAAATGAGTTACAGGAAAGGCAGGGCTATTACACAGAGAAACCCTGTCCCAAAAAACAAAACAAGTCTGATAATTTACATTATGTACCTTCACTCAGTGATGAGAATTAAGACAAAGATTTCATGTGGAATCTAAAAGAGACTAATTATGAAAAATCTGGGGTAGTTAGATATTTTATGCAAATTAATTTTTGAGGGAGTAATGTCATTTTCTTTTTTGTTTCTGCTTTTTTTCTTTTTGGTTTTGTTTGTTTGTTTTGATTTTCAAGGAGGGGTTTCACTGTATTACCCTGGCTGTCCTGGAAGTCACTAAGTACACTAGGCTGCCCTCGAACTCACAGAGTTCTGCCTGCCTCTGCCTCCTAAGTGCTGGGATTAAAGGCATGTGCTACCATCACTTGACTGTTTTTTGGCAGAGCCATTAACTAAATCAGACCCAGTCCCAAGATCTTGGTTGTGCTTGAAGAACAACTAAGCTAGTTAGCATTCAGTGTACTGATAGGGACGCTTGAACTAGCAGCCATTAAACTGATCTTATCCACTTAATTTTCAGTCCATGTTCTGAGCAGTCACAGGTAGGTGGAGGGTGAGGCCAAGGAAACTTTATAGATGTTCACAGAAGAATCCCGTGGTTAGTGTATATTCTCACTATTCCCAAATTGCCTTGCAACTCTGCACAATCCATCCATCAGGATCATCTCTACGACCTACAAGGAATAGGCAGTGGGCATGCACACATGTGGATGCAAGTTAAAGCTCATTCTGAACACCTTCCCTAGAAGCATGGCTTAGCTCCGTGCTGTCTTTTCACATCCCCATCCACAGCTTCTCCCTTGGTCCGTCATCTTTTACACCACAGTCTACTGCTTTATGACTAAACAATGTACTGCAATTAAGTGGGCAGAAAAGGCAAGGTGCGGTCAACCACTGCGGGAAAAGCCAACAGGCACCCGTCTAGAAAGGAGGGTGAAGCCATCGAAGGTAAAGAAGCGAGAACTCATGGAGCATGCGCAGTAGTTCTCATTGTCATCCCGGTTGCCCAGGCCCTCACTTGGCGCACGGTCAGTTAACAGTAACGGAACGCTAGGCTTCGAGGTCAGTCATTCCCGGGGCCCAAAATCTATCTGTGGCTTCATCCCAGTTCTAGGCATGGCCGACAGGGTCTATGTTGACCACAACTATTTTAATATGAGGGATCTTGAGGAAGATAACAATGGTGGTGGCGAGCAGGGGCCTGCGGCCTGCACCTCAGCCACGGTCGAAGTAGTGACAGGCGACGGCCATAGAGGTGAAGGAGCCACAGGCCCCGCTGCCACGTGTGACCTGAATGACGATGACAAGGAGGGTGACCAGAGCCAAGAGAGTAACAGCGACTCTGAGAAGACCGATGACAATGGCGACCTTGACTTAAGCACTAGCGACCATGACAGTTTGGAACCAGAACCGGAGCCTGAGCAGGAGCAGGAGGAGCAGGAGCAGGAGGAGCCAGTCTTGGCTGCTGTTCAGATTCCACGGGCCCGCCCTTCTCGCCGACACCGTCGCATTCCATTTCATTTTACAACATGGCAAGTTGAGGAAATGGAAAGCCTGTTTGAGGAAACCCAGTACCCTGATGTACTTACAAGGTATGTTCCCCAATCTCCATGGGCTTCGGCTTATGTTGAAGTGCCCTTTGGTTCTTTCAGGCCCTGTTTTCACTATGGTCCTTTCTCCCAGCAGCGGGTGTCATCTCCCTTGGTGGTGGGTATGGGAGGATGTCCTGTGTGGGGGCCAGGGGCAGTATTAGCAGGTAACGCTGACAGGAGTCAATTGTGCATTCTCACTAGCTTTGAGTCTTTTTTAATTTCTGTAAAATATAGAGAAATGGATAGCTTAAAGTTTACCAGTCAGTGTTAAGTATTTGTACTTTGTTGGGTGACCACTCATCAGTAGTCTCATCTTTTCAGGTTTTGTTTGTTAGTTTATCTTTTTTAAATAACTGTCTCAAGTCCTTTGTCTTTTTCATTTTAGTCTTTTATGGCTTCTGTTTAAAGGATTTGTCATACCTCTTTCTAGAAGCCTTTATCAGGCATTCAGTTTGTTTCTTACATTCAATGATTGTGTGTGTGTGTGTGTGTGTGTTTGTGTGCATATAGGCATTTTAAATACATAAATACAGCCTGTTCAATCTGTGTAACGTTAGTGATATATGTTTTCTTTTTATTTTTTTTCTCAATTTATTTTTTAAATTAGTATAATTTTCTTGGCATAGATTTCTGCATTTATTTTTATTAATAGTGTGTTAAAAGTATTCGTCTTGACTTGATTACAAACTTTTGTAATAAGGTGAAACCATTTCAAAAGTGAGACTGGTTCTGTGAATGAAATTTAAATGTTTAAGAAGATAATGATAGTTAAAAAAGACATAGAACTCATATCTGAGGTTGCATTTCATATAAAACACTGAATGCTAAACATTTGTGGTTTTCTTTCCACAGAGGAGAGCTGGCCCGAGCTTTAAATGTGCCTGAAGCCAAAGTAAAGGTTAGTAAATAAAAACAAAACAAAAACAAAAAGATAAAAACAACAACAACAACAAAATACTCAGTTGGGCTTTCAATCTAAAGCCTTCTTCAGGACTTGGATAGCTTTGTCCTAGACACTTTAAAATTAACAGGTTTCATTTTCATTTTTATGTTGGCAAACAAGGTATTTTATTTTATTTTTAATGTGTGTATGTGCACATAGGTACCTGTACATATGTGCATTCATGTATATGAGTGTTTAAGCACTCTGTCATGCATGGTATGCTTGTGGATGTCAGTGAACAACCTCGGATAGCTGTCATTATCTACGTTATTTAAGTGCAGGCTCTTTGTTGTTCACCACTGCACAAGCCACAATAGCTGGTCCATAAATTTCCAGGGATTTAGTTCCATCTGTCACTCATCATAGCAATGTTACCACTTCCAGCTTTACATAGGTTCTAGGAAATTTGGACTCAATCCCTGAGTTGGCATTCAAAGTACCTTACCCCCAAACAAGTTTAGAATTTTGCATTTGAGGATACAAAATAGAATGAGGGTCCTCTAGTTGATAGTTCTTTACCATTACTGCAGAAATCCTGATAAACAACCAGATTTTTTTAAAAAAGAAAAAAACCTGTTTTTCTACTTTGTATGGATGCATATATAACATGTAATATATTATGTCTGGGTATAAACGTGTACCTACATACAGATAATTAAATTTCATCTACTATCATTGCAATGATTTGGGGAAACTATCTATGTGAAGTAATTTTGGGTGAGGTATGACCTTGGAAATATTTAAATTAATGCAAGGGGTGCCAGTGGCCATGCAACTTGGAGCAGAGACTCATCAGCAGACTTAAGCATGACTCAGTGCTATTTTAACATTGGTTCTTTCTTGTTTCAAGATTATTTATGTGTTTTGAAGACAGGGTCTCAGGTATGTCAGGCTGACCTTAAATTCAGTATGTAGCTAAGGATGACCTTGAGCTAACGGTTCTTTTTCATCCACATCCTGAATGTTAAGTTTATAGATATAAAATACAGACCTTGAAACATCTCTACATAAAAGGGATATCATATCTAAGCAGGAAGCTTTCATAGCATATGTTGTTCATTATGACAATTCTTGATTTTCAGCTAGCCAGAGACAAACTAGACTACTATCTGAAATTTCCTCACCCTTCCTTTAATTCTTAAATTGTCCGCATTTTTCTGTTTTGTGTCCATAACATCAGAGTTAAAAGTGTTAAATTACAAGCAGAAAGCTGTTCCCATCCATAGGACTTTAAAATGAACTAACATTTTGTGATCTACAGTATCTGCCCAAACAATAGGAAAGTATCACTAGTGATGAGGTCAAATGTGAGAATGAAGACTTTCTTTTATCCAATTACCATATATGGAATTGGAATCAAGGGCCTAGAACAAGTGATAAATTAACCTTCCCATCCAATAGAGGAGAAACCTCTGAAGTATTTAGACAAAATCATGGCCTATTTCAGGGGTTGGACACAAAGCTAGTGCTTGCTTTTGTGAGCTGAATAGAAATTTCAGTGTTTATGAGCCTTCAAGTGATTTTTTTATCTCTTGGCTCTGGGAGTGGAAGCCAAAGCCAAATCCAATCCTGTTGTCCTCTGCTTTTAGGTATGGTTCATCAACCGCAGGGCCAAAGAGCGGAAGAATGAGAGACGTGCAATGTTAAGAAATATGCCACCATGTGTCGAGGATTTCATTTTTATGGAGGATGTGGAGGAGCCATTTTAGAGTGCCAACTTTTCTTCAGGAGCCAAAGGGCAACTTGGTGACCCATGTGCCCAATAGCAAGCATAACTGTTCAGCACTCACGTTAACAATAAAAACATGACATTTCAAATTATTTAATTTCGTGTGCTTTTTGGGGGGGGTTGTAGGACATCATGTACACTATTCAGGAAATGTCATTTAAACAGAATGACAAGTTCTTGTTTTGTGGGGTGACATTCTAAGTCATAAGTATTGCTTGCATAGATGAGTAACCTCCATGCATAATAGTTGTAAGAGAGTGGTCTACTTAAGCCTTGATTTAGGCTCACCTGAGCCTTTGAGCAAGGGATTCAGTAGTCATCCAGTGACCAGAGAATCAATCTAAAGAGAAATAGGCACAGAAAGTACTGGTGATGGTTATTTTCTATTGTGGGGGTTGCATCAATTCTTTTTTTTTACTTTTGAAAATATTTTTCCTCACATAATATATACTGATCATGGTTTCCCTTCCCTCTCTTCCACCCAGTTTCTTTCCACTTCCCCTCCCATCTGAATCCGTCCCCTTTCTGTCTCTCATTAGAAAACATACAGGTTGACAGGAGGTGGTGGTGTATGCCTTTGATCCCAACACTTGGGAGGCTGAGGCAGGCAAATCTTTGTGAGTTCAAGGCCAACCTGCTCTACAAAGTGAGTTCCAGGACAACCAGGTGTACACAGAGAAATCCTGTCTCAAAAACAAATGAGAGAAAGAAAGAGAAGAAAGAAAACATCCAAAATTCTAAGGGTGATAAAAAAAACATAAGTAAACCAAAAATTAACATGTTGTGGATCTAGGAGAGATTCTCCATGACTATTAATAAATTTTAGTAAGAAGCAACTTTCTTAAATAGTGACGCCAGATACTCATGGCACCAGGATTGTAACTGCTAAGAGTGTTCCCAAAATTCAGCATCTAATCATATCAGTCCAAGGTTTATAAAGTAAAAAAGACAAGGATATATGTCCTCTATTGACATGTAGACAGGGTCTAATTTTAACATACAGGTCTTGCAGTTAGTTGTCCTAATCATAGAGCAGAATAAGCAAGTTTGATTACAAACGTAGAAAAAAGTCTTAAGAACTTTTATCTTGCTAGAAGAGCAAACTTTACAAGAATCCGTCAATTTAAAAATAATCTTCAACATTCTGCATTGGGGGATGTAATTGAGTTGCTGGGATATAGCCTGTACGAAGTAGGGGCTTACATATTAAAGGCATTTTTTGGTTTTTGGTCTCTCAAGCTTAGTAAATCTAAACTTGAAACGTAGTATTAACCATCACGGTCCCTGCTTGAGTTGTGTCCTGAGTCGACTCTTTGTTGCCATATAATAACTTTATGGTAGAGAGTAATGAGTTTCCTTTGGACCTAATACCCCAGCCTTTTGTTAAGGATAAAGGGCTACATACTCTCTTCTGAGTAACTGCTTCTCAGATGAAATTAGAGCTTCATTGTCTGAGGTCATGAAGTCTGGAATGATAACTAAAGGCCAAGGGTTGAAGGTTCAGGCAGTGGGGGGAAATTCATCAGAAGTATCTGCTTCACTGACCCAACTGAAGACACAGCTGTTATGTCAGTTATATCAGCTGGACTGGTTCACATCAGACTTCAGCAAGTCATTCATGGCCATTTGGAGCAGTTTGGAGTCTGCAGCTGACTCCCAGATGGCGTCTGTCAGCCAAGTGAAAATCTGGTGGGACAGAGGTAGACTGGGTACAGAAGCTAAAATTTAGGAACTTAAAGAAAATTGTACATTTAGAACTTACCCCTCAGAAATAAGTAGTAGGTATGGATGTTTAAGCTGTTGATTGACACAAGTACTTATCTGGAGTCCATTTGACCTGTGACAGGTGGATCCAAGTTGTGGCTTTTTGTAGCTGATATGAATTTTTAAAATTTACACAAAGATAATTTTTAGATTTATTAGTATTATCACTGTAATCTGTACAGAAATCCATATTGTAAAATAGGCAGTAGAGTTACACCTTTGAGTAACAGTAAAAGCTTGAGGTCCCAAAAGATAATTCTACATAAAAAACATGAGCATCTCTTTCCTGGGGGCTGGATACATACATACATTGGACAGAAATGTTTTGGCATAATAAAAAGCATCTTTAAGTCTATATTTAGAAGGCATCCAAAGAAAATTTTTATATTTTAAGCTTGTAACTGTAATAACAATAGTGCTTTACCAGCGTAAGATTAATAGTTTATTAGATTTTATTAATATTTTAAAATTATGAATTTTGGAAATTGTAATGTTATATATTATCTTTTAGATCCTTATAAAATGTTTACATTTTTTTATTTTACATGCATTAGTGTGAAGGTGTCAGATCCCTTGGAATTTGTGTTACAGACAGTTGTGAGCTACTATGGGGGTGCTGGGAATTGAACCCAAGTCCTTTAGGAAGAGCAGACAGTACTCTTAACCACTGAGCCATCATCTCTCCAGCCCCAATCCTTATAAATTATATAAGATTCAAACCTTTTTTAGTCATTGCAAAGCAAATTTTTTAGACAAAGGAACTATAAAAAGTTACATTGAAATCTGTTTATCTTTTTAGCCTGTCAGCAAAGCAAACTTATCTGTGAGACTGTCTTTTTTTTTAATAAGGAGACCTAATAGCCCTAGAAAAATCAAGGCCTGAAATGCATTGACAAAGCAACTACTATTAAATTGATAACAGTGCTGTTAGCCATCAATACCATCAGAGATCTAAAAAGGATAAATTTGATAAACCAAATGGCCTCTGTATGAACTAAAGGGACAGAGACTTGCTTGCTAGCAGGATGGTTACCCTAGGCTTCTCCTCAGCAATCTTGGTAATCTCAATGGATGGAGTGGCTTCATTCTTCATCAGTTACATAAGATCACATTAACTCTTTGATTGCTACATAGTACAGCATTGGCCTTTGGCTGCCAAGTCCAGAAGATTGCTGTGGGTGAGGAACATGAATGACTGGCCTACCAGTTCTCTAGTATCCTGCTTGTCCACCGTATAAGTGGTGTCCTGGTGGTGGGCAAAGCATGAGGCAGTCTTAGCCTGTGATTAGCATTGCTATAATCCAGGAGAGTCATGTTCTTTGGAAGAAACATTGGGGCTCCCATTATGATCTGGTGTTTTAGTCTATCCTGGGAAGCTTTATTAAATATTTTAAATGACATATTCAATAGATCTCTGAAAAATTTTGGGACCATCTAATAAGTATACTTATTTTGAATAAATTTTAATTGTTTTTAGTTACTTGTTTTAAGTTTAACCTTGAAAACATATACAGAGGGCTAAGCAAAGCTTGTCCCTGAAATGAGTTATATTTGTACTTAGCATGACAACAAGTATATCTCTGAGCATACTTAATCATTTATAAGATGACTCTTAACTTTTATGTCATGATTATATTTTTATAACATGCTATAGTAGCTTTTGTAAGATTGGGATTTAAACGTAGGGGTTTTGTTGTTTTTTTTAAGACAGTGTTTCTCTGTGTCGCTTTGGCTGTGCTGGATTCTCTTTGTAAACCATGCTAGCTTTGAACTCACAGAGATCTGCCTGCCTCTGCCACCCTGAGGGCTGAGATTACAGGGGTGCACCACTGTGCCAGGTGTTAAATTTAGTTTTAAACTGATTAGCATTATATTTCAATATTCATTTTTAGAAACTCTGAACTTACAGTAGGGGTTTCAGATTATGTGTATTATAAGCCTAACAGAAGACTGTAACAGGAATCAAAATAATCATTTACATCCCATCTATATTCAATAGTAACAGTCAGTCCCTAGCATTTGCATAGTTTGCTACCAATAACTACCATCTGCATACCAAAGTTTCTGAGTTTTGATCCTATTACATAGTCCTGTAGAGCCAGCAACAGGCTTGTGTGTACATGAAAACTGGTGTCTTTGCTTCAAGGCAGGACTAACTTTAAAATGTGATTTTTGCTCTAGAGCAAATGCTCCCTGTGGGACCAGAATTTCTGAAATCTCTATTTCCTTCCAGGTTTGTGTGTGTGTGTGTGTGTGTGTGTGTGTGTGTGTGTGTGTGTGTGTGTTACTGTCTTGTATCCTTGGTCATTTATTTGTGGGGATTTTTTAGCCTTTATTTTTAAATCTAGAATAATATAGATCTCTGTTTTGTTTTCTTTTGTTTTTAATCTATCCAAAACCCTGGCCAGAGTTTAACTCATAATATTAAACTTCTATTGGTCTTCTTAAGTTATATTTTTAATCATAAGCTCCAACTAGTGACTGTCAGGTTGGCATTAAAGTCTGAACAGAGACAAATAAAGCTTATCCCTATAAATAAGTTGTATTTTACTTAGCATGACTGTAAGTAGAGCTCTGAGCGAATTTTAAATTTTTAATTATTTTTTTAAAGTTCCAAGCCAGGAGGTAACCTAGGGTAAACATTTTAAAACTATTTAAATGAAGTTTTCAGGAGTAGGCCTCTATTTGAAGTGAAAACTAGTATTGGCAAAGTTACTAAAAGGATTTCTGCATGTATCAAATGACAGTGTCTCTGATTTGACAAACGCATACTCAATGAACTTTAGGACATTTAAGGATAAACATTGTGGTTTAATCTATAACATTTGAAATACAGTTATTACCCAGGAGGCCTGTTATGTAATTTATTTTTGCAAAATAGAAAGGAGTTACTGATCATAGGAAACAAAATCTCACTTATATTATATTGAAGAATAAATAGTATTAAAAGCTTTTATTTATATCTTTGCTATATTATAGTCCTTTACTGATGGTTCCAAATTTTTGGCTGCTCAGGCATTTTATCAAAGAACATCATAAAGTAAAAGAGAATTGTCTATACTTTATTTATACAACCTTTTAATTTTGCATACAAATGTGTGTAGGTATAACTTTAATATCTTATTCATTAAACATATGTTTTAAATCTTAACTTTTACAAATCTTGCTTTTATGATTTTGTCCTTATATTTTATTTTTATTTGTAGAACAGGGGATTTAGCATATAAGAATTTGTTTTAACCCAAAATATTTTGAATACCTGTTGTTGTCTCCTTTGTTAGTTTATATTACATGGTTATGATAACCACGATGGTAGTGAACTCACATGGCTGTTATTTAAAAAGCATTCAATTTTTCTCAACAAGAGGTGAATCCAAATTATATCCATAATATATTGTAGTAAATTAAGATTACCCATGTACAGATTTTAGTTGTTAAACCTTTTGTTGTAAGTTGTTAGTTAACCTTTTTATAGATTTTACTGATATTTAACCATACATATCTTAATAAACATACATATCTTGAAATTCAGAAAATTTATTTAATAGTTTTACTAATATCAAGATAGTTTTTTTTTATTTTAGCAAAAGTCTTAGAGTGGTAAATAAAACCAATAGCCTTATTTTTTGTGCAATATAAGTTTATTTTAATTTTTTATTTTTTTAATTAATTTATTTTTAAAATATTAATCACAGGTCATTCACTTGTATCCCAGCCCTAGCCCCTCCCTCTTTCCCTTCCAATCCCACCCTTCCTCGCTCATCTCCTCCCTGCCTCCTTCCAAGTCCACTGATAGGGGAGGTCCTCCTCCCTTTCTATCTGACCCTAGCTTATCAGGTATCTTCAGGACTGGCTGTAGTGTCCTTATCTGTGGCTTAGCAAGGCTGCTCCTCACTAGCGGGGGAAGGGAAGCTCAATGAGCCAATCATTGAGTTCATGTCAGAAATAATCCTTGTCCCCCTTACTAGGGAAACCCACTTGGATACTGAGCTACCATGGGCTACATCTGAGCAAGGATTTTAGGTTATATCTATGCATGGTCCAATAGTCTAATTTTTTACCCGTTTTGTTTCACCTTCTTTTGTCTGTCATAAAATCAGTTGGTTCACCTGACATAACAGAGAGAAAACTTTTGGTGCACACCTTTAATCCCAGCACTGGGGAGGCAGAGGCAAGCTGCCAGCCTGATCTTCAGAGTTCCAGGTCAGCCAGAACCATCAAGAAAAACTATACAGAAAAAAAAAGTCAAACAACCAAAAGTTTAGAGAAAGGAGAGCCAAAAACCAACTCCAGAGCCAGCTTTTTAATAAAGCAGAACAGCATAAAATAATATTTCAATGCTATGCATACTTAAAAGGCATCTAAATCCCTGTAAAACTGAATCCAGTAACAGGGGTGGGGGGCTGGTTATCAAAGCAGCTGGGGCAGGCAAGGGGTGCAGCGGCCACAGTGGCTGCAGCTGCTGATCCTTCCATGCTGGGTCCACCCTTCAGCCTCCCTACCCCCGACTCCTCTCTCCCTCTTTTGATTTACTGTTCTGAGATTATTTATTCCCTGTGTTTTTGTGGTTATAATTAACCTTTTTAGGTTGGAGTTTTCCTTTTAACACCTTCTGTAGCACTGGATTTGTAGCTAGATATTGTTCAAACTTGACTTTACATGTAATATCTTATTTTCTCCATCTATGGTGATAAGAAGTTTTGCTGGATATAGTAGTCTGGGCTGTAATCTGTGATTTCTTTTTTTAATAATTTATTTAATTTTATTTTATGTGCATTAGTTGTGAAGGTGTCAGATCCCTTGGAATTAGCTGTACAGACACTTGTGGGTACTGGTAATTGAATCCAGGTCCTTTGGAAGAGAAGACAGTGTATTAACCACTGAGCCATCTCTCTAGCCCTGCATCTGTGATTTCTTAAAATCTACAGGACATTTCTCCAAGCCCTTCTGGCTTTTAGAGTCTCCACTGAGAAGTCAGTTGTAATTCTAATAGGTTTGCCTTTATATATTACTTGTTCTTCTTCCTTTGCAGCCTTTAATATTTTTCTTTGTTCTGAATGTTTAGTGTTATGATTATTATGTACCAAGGTTTTTTTTTTTTTACTTTTACGGTCCAGTCTGTTTGATGTTCTGTACGTTTCTTGTACCTTTTATAGGCATCTCCTTCTTCAGGTTAGGAAAATTCTATGATTTTGCTGAAAATATTTTCTGTGCTTTTGAGCTTTTGACTTTCTTTTTCTTCCTCTGTTCCTATTATTTTATTTTTAGATTTGTTCTTTTCATAGTATCCCAGATTTGTCGGATGCTTTGTGCCAGGATATTTTTAGATTTAATATTTTCTTTGACAAAGGTATCTATTTCTCTCTTCCATCTGTTGATGAGGCTTGCCTCTGAAGTTGCTGTTTGAGTTCCTAAATTTTTCACTTCCAGATGTCCCTCAATTTGGGGTTTCTTTATTGACTCCATTTTCACTTTCAGGTCTTGGACTGTTGTACATTTCCTTCTACTGCTTATTTGTGTTTTCATAGATTTATTTAATATATGTTTTCATTCCCTCTTTAAGGACCTTATGATATTCATAAGGTCTTTTTCTTGGGCATTTAGCTATGTTGCAATACTCAGAGCCTGCTCTGTTAAATTTTCTGGGCCCTAGTGGATATATATTGCTCTGGCAATTATTGATTGTGTTTTTACACTAGCATCTAGGGATCTGGTTTTCGAGAAGATTGTAATTCTAGGTACTAATATGTGGTCTTTTCTTTGCTGGGTGAGTGGTTTTTCCATTGGTTTCTGTTACTCTCTCTGGTTCTTAGAAATAAACAGTGGCTGTCTGCTGCCTGGTAGGAAATTATTCTGGGTTCCTTATAGGTGTGGTCACTGGGGGTTCCAGGTAAAATGTCTTTCTTTGTATTGGGAGCTGACACTAGAATAAGAACGAGCTAGGAATGGGGGACTGCCGGCATCCACTGGAGGAAGGAAAGTAAAATGTTCCACCAAGATCTGCTTAGTCCACTGGGAATGGGGACAAGAGTGAAAAGAGGCTGTGACAAGTGATCTGTACAAAACTAGGGATGAGACTGAAGGATTGGTCTTGAAGCAAGAGAACAGGTTAAGATCAGCAGTTATCCTACTTGCTTCTCTGGCTGGAGTGGCCTGTGGGTTCCCAGGGAATATTATGATTTTTTTAATTAAATTTTTATTTTTATATTAATTATTTACTTTGTATCCCAGCTGTAGCCCCCCTCCCTCATTCCCTCTCAATCCCATACTTCCTCCCTCATCTCCTTCCTGCCCTTCTCTAAGTCCTCCTCCCCTTCCGTCTGACCCTAGTTTATCAGGTCTCTTCAGGACTGGTTGCAATGTCCTCTTCTGTAGCCTAGCAAGGCTACTCCTCCCTTGGCTGGTGGGGAGGTCAGAGAGCCAGCCACTGAGTTCATGTCAGAAACAGTCCCTGTTCCCCTTACTAGGATGCCCACTTGAATACAGAGCTGCCATGGGCTACATCTGAGCAGGGGTTCTAGGTTATATCCATGCATGGTCCTTGGTTGGAGTATTAGTCTCAGAGAAGACCCCTGTGCTCAGATGTTCTTGGTCCTTGTGGAGCTCCTGTCCTCTCCAGGTCTTACTAACTCCCCCTTCTTTTGTATGATCCCCTGCACTCTACCCAGGATTTGGTTATAAGTCTCAGTATCTGCTTTGATACACTGCTAGGTAGAGTCTTTCAGAGGCCCTCTGTTGATTATTATTACCACATGCAATACAGTTATTTCTCTACAGCTTCGTAAACATTCCTTTCATAATTCTACATGAAAAATCAACTTTGTCAAGTGAGCTTTTAGAGGGACACATGAAGCCAGTCTTCTGTATGTTTTCAAGGTTTACAAGTCAGTATGAAGAAAATAGTGACCAGGATGGAAATGAACTTTTAGACTATATGATTTTGGGTCCTTTCATAAACACGGTATTGCTTAGAAATGGCCTTTTCCTTGTGGTCCACCTCTCAAACAATTGTCTATGTAAATAAAAAAGAACAACAACAACAACAAAAAACATCCAATGCACATAGAATACAAAACACCTCCTTAACAAGTGCTATTTTCTGCAGGATTAAGTTTCTGTGAAGCCAATTCATCTTGACTTTGGGAATTTAGCACTTTACCAAAGACTTTTGGTTGAGAGGTTACTGGAGTGTTCTGTGGACAAACTGGCATGGGCTAAATAAGGAGTGTGGGAAGTGGGTGTTGCTTTCTGTCCCGACCCGTGGGACCTAGTTATTCATGGGGGCAAGGAGGACTGAGACCTGAAAGAGATGGGCGAGAGAAGGAACGGGCTCAAGCAAATGTACACTTGTCAAGAACCTAATTTTATTGAGCAGAAGCAGGTTTTTTTAAAGCTGGTTTTAGGTATGGGTGGGGGTAGGCAGGTGAGTGAGGGTGGAAAGTTACAAAATCTTCTCGGCACAGGGCCTGGAACATTCTGTGGTCATGACAATGGTTACTCCTAAAAAGTCATGGTACAGTTCTCACATCTTTGCATCTGCCAAGCAGTTACTCCTAAAAAGTCATGATACAGTTCTCCAATGGTTACTCCTAAAAAGTCAT
>CM053742.1:96131255-96146937 GCA_028658305.1 Pachyuromys duprasi
ATTTCTCCAGGTAATAACTGGGTGTCCCTAGGGTTTTCCCACTTGATTTTCTCACCGTAGGAGTTCCGCTCACCTGGCACTCACAATGCTGGCGTTTTAGGTCCCAGAGTTCAGTCTCCTGGTCGCTGCGTTGTTTCTGCTCTCCTACTCCTCAGACACAGTGTTCTCTCGTGGCAGCCATCTTGGATCTCCGAGCTTTATCTTCTGAGCCATGTTCTTAAGCCCCAGTTTTTATTTTGTATTGTGTTTTGAAATGGGAACTTGGTAAATTGTTTAGGCTGCTCTTCAACTCAAATTGTAACCTAGGCAGGCCTTAAATTTCTGGTCTTCTTTGACCCTCCCCCATACAAGCCAGGGAGTGACAGACTGGCTAGATCCCAGGGGAGGACATTGCAACCAGCCCTGAGGAGACAGGATAAGCTGGGGTTGGATGGAAGGGAAGGAGGTCCTCCCCTGTTGGTGGACTTGGAGGGGGCGGGGAAGAAGGAGATGAGGAAGGGAGTGGGAGGGTGGGAGGGAATGGGGGAGGGGGCTACGCCTGGGATTCAAAGTACCTAACCTGTGATTGAGATAAAAATAAATAAATTAAAAAAAAATAAAGTAAAATCATGAAAGTTCCCCATTAAGCAATACAAAACCCCACTTTAATTTTCCTTGCTGTATAGAGTATCCCACTGTGATAAAAGAGGAAATTTTCTAGTTTCTGCTTTTGTGTGGAAATTGTAAGTTCTTCTCTGTATTTCAGATGTGATCAGTGAATTAAAATGGCATCTCCCAAGGGAAAAAAAAATTCTGGTCTTTTGGTAACAAGCTCCCACGGAAGTGATATGAAACACTTGTGCCAGAGATCCTGACTAATATATATGTAATATGTAAACATTATAAATATAAAACATATTAAAATCAGTGTAAGGGTATGTTTTTGTTTAGTCTCCTGTAACTATACTATAAAAAGGTTAGTGTATATTCTTTTGTTTATTCATTTTCCATGCTAGTTGTAATTTTTTTCTTCTCTATTTCTATGTCTATATTAGGTTGAATTCAGACAATGTTCTCATTAGGTAAATTTGTAATTTGTGACAGGAAAGTGAAATCTTAAAATCTAAAAATTTTTAAAAATAGGGTACAGATCTAAACAGAGAATTCTCAATAGAGGAATATCAAAAGACAGAGTAACACTTAAAGAAATTCTCACTATCCAAATTCATCATGGAAATGCAAATCAAAACGACCCTGAGATTTCACCTGACACCCATCAGAATACCTAACATCAAAAACTCAAGTGACAACACATGCTGAAGAAAATGTGGAGAAAAGGGAACCATCCTCCATTGCTGGTGGGAATGTAAACATATACAATGACTTCGGAAATCAATTTGGTACTTTCTCAGACAATTAGTAATAGTTCTTCCTCAATATCCAGCTATACCACTCCTAGGCATATATCCAAAATATGCTCAAGTATTCAACAAGTACATTTGCTCAACCATGTTCATAGCAGCTTTATTCATAATAGCCAGAATCTGGAAACAACCCAGATGTCCCTCAACTGAGGAATGGATACAGAAATTATGGTATATTATCACAATGGAATATTACTCAGTAATTAAAAACAAGGAAATCATGAAATTTGCAGGCAAATGGTGGGAACTAGAAAAGATCATCCTAAGTGAGGTATCTCAGAAGCAGGAAGACACACATGGTATATACTCACTGATAAGTGGATATTAGATATATAATATAGGATAAACATACTAAAATCTGTACATCTAAAGAATCTAATCAAGAAGGAGAACCCTAGGTAAGATGATCAGTCCTCATTCAGAAACACAAACAGGATAGACATTGGAAGAGGAAGAAAACAGGGAACAGGACACGAGCCTACCACTGAGGGTCTATAAAAGACTACCCAGCAGGGTATCAAAGCAGATCCTGAGACTCATATCCAAATTGTGGGCAGAGCATAGGGAATCTAATGAAAGAAGGGGGAGATTAAAGACTTGGAGGGGACAGGAGCTGCACAAGGAGAGCAATAGAATAAAAAAATCTGGGCTCAGGGATCTTTTCTGAGACTGATACTCCAACTAAGGACCATGCATGGAGATAACATAGAACCCCCGGGAAACCTGGATCATATCAAAGCCACCCTTTAAAAAAGTTTCATTTTTCTACCAAATCATAATTTTAATTTAAAATGTTTGAGGTGATGAGGTCTCCACCAGGTCCTTGTGCACTTTAGGTGGATGTCCTAACACTGAGCTACTTCTTTATCCCTTTGAATTTTATTAATCCCACTTATCTTTAAAGTCGTTAAAAGATACAACTATGATATGATCACTTTTAAATTATGGTTATGTGTTTCCTAATTTTATATCACTACGTGCAGAAAAGTGGCCTTTCTGTGTCTTGTCCTGGCTGATAATTTTGCCTCTGCCTCTGATATTATCCAGGTTGTGTGGCTCCTGTTGCTCCTTATGCATGGTTGGAGGACTGATCTCAATCTTATTGTAGGACGTGTGCATGTCAGTATCCTGCTGAACATCATCTCTGTGCTCCCCTCCTTTCAAGACAAACTTCAAACACAGCCTGATGAGTCTCTAGGCACATATGCCACACTCTCTCTCTTGCAACATCATTGGTAATTTCAGTGTGTCAGAGTGAGGGAACACAGACAGGACACACAGCCCTGCCTGTCTGTGCAGCACATGCTACACTGCTGCACTCAGCAGCCTGAAGCATTCCCCTTTGCTTTTACAAACCTGACTCAGGCCAAATGGGGGCTTTCATGCTGAAAATAATTCCAAGGCTAAACTGTACAATAAAAGGAAATTGGTAATTTTATTAAAGATATTTCAATATAGGCTTGAGCATGAGGGTTAAAAAGAAGAAAGACATTTAGAGGAAAGAAAGACCAAGTGGGGGTAGGTGCTTCCCAAGAGCAAGGAGGGGGAAATAAGATGTACTAGAGTATATCTAACAGCTTCTCCAAAAAAGAGTAAGAAACTAGTTGTCTTAGCATTATTCCTAGACATCCTTTGATAGCTCTTAAGTTTTAACTCAGGATGTTGCTAATAAACCTTTCCTATTCACCTCCTCCCCATTGGACAGGGGAGATGCAGGATTTGGCTCCAGAGATGTACTGTGTGGAACTGAAAGCTGCTCAGAAGCTGCTAGGGTTCCACAAAGAGTTTAGTACACGTTCTTCCTCTTTAAATGAGAGGGCTACTGAGATTACTAGAAAAATCCAGCTTTATGGCTGGGAAGGCAGGAGGTCTTAAGTTGTGAATTGTGTTGAAATTCTTGCTGGTGAGAGGTTTCATCCAGATTTCTCAACAAGGAGCTTCTCTCTTTCTCTCCCAATGTCCCTCAATTTATTAATTACAGTTTATTCACTTTGTATCCCAACTGTAGCCCCCTCATTCCCTCCCAATCCCATCCTCCCTCACTCTTCTCCTCCCATGCCCTTCCCCCCCACTACTACTGATAAAGGAGGTCCTTCTCCCCTTCCCTCTGACCCTAGCCTATCAGGTCTCATCAGGACTGGCTGCATTGATTTCCTCTGTGTCCTGGTAAGGCTGCAACCCCCTCAGGGGGAGATGATTAAAGAGCCAGCCACTGAGTTCATGTCAGAGACAGTCCCTCTTCCCATTACTAGGGAACCCACTTGGAAACTGAGATGCCATGGGCTACATCTGAGCAGAGGTTCTACGTTATATCCATGCATGGTCCTTGGTTGGAGTATCAGTCTCAGAAAAGACCCCTGGGTCCAGACTTTTTTTTTTCTTTCTCTCCTTATGGATCTCCTATCCCCTCCAGGTCTTTCTATCTCCCCCTTCTTTCGTAAGATTCCCTGCACTCTGCCCAAAGTTTGGCTAGGAGTCTCAGCCTCTGCGTTGATATCCTGCAGGGTAGAGTCTTTCAGAGGCCCTCTGTGGTAGGCTCCTGTCCTCTTCTCTGTTTTCTCCCTCTTCTGATGTCCATCCTGTTTGCCTTTCTGAATGAGGATTGAGCATTTTACCTAGGGTCCTCCTTCTTGATTAGCTTCTTTAGGTGTACAGATTTTAGTATGTTTATCCAATATTATGTTTTTAATATTCACTTATAAGTGAGTATATACCATGCATGTTTTTCTGCTTCTGGGATACCTCACTTAGGATGATCTTTTCTAGTTCCTACCATTTGGCTGCAAATTTCATGATTTCCTTGTTTTTAATTACTGAATAGTATTCCATTGTGTTAATATACCACAATTTCAGTTTCCGTTCCTCCACTGAGAGACATCTGGGTTTTTTCCAGCTTCTGGCTGTTATGAATAAAGCTGCTAAATATATGGTTGAGCAGATGTCCTTGTTGAATACTTGAGCATATTTTGGATATATACGTAGGAGGGGTGTAGCTGGTTCTTGAGGTAGCGCTATTACTAATTGTCTGAGAAAGCACCAGATTGATTTCCAAAGTGGTTGTACAAGATTACATTCCCACCAGCAGTGGAGGAGGGTTCCTCTTTCTCCACATCCTCTCCAGCATGTGTTTGAGTTTTTGATCTTAGCCATTCTCATGGGTGTAAGGTGGAATCTCAGGGTCATTTTTATTTGCATTTCCCTGATGACTAAGGATGTTGTGCATTTCTTTAAGTTTTCTCTGCCATTCAATATTTCTCTATTGAGAGTTCTTTGTTTAAATCTGTACCCCATTTTGTAATTGAATTACTCATTTTGTTGGTGTTTAGCTTTTTGAGTTTATACATATATATATATATATATATATATATATATTCTGGATATTTGCCCTCTGTCAGATACAGGGTTGGTGAAGATATTTTCCCTGTTTGGAGGTTCTCGTTTTGTTCTGATAACAGTATCCTTTGCTTTACAGAAGCTTTTTAGTTTCATGAGGTCCCATCTATTGATTGTTGCTCTTAGAGCCTGTGCTGTTGGTGTTCTGTTCAGGAAGTTGTCTACTGTGCCAATCAGTTCAAGGTTCTTTCCCACTCTTTCCTCTAACAGGTTTCGTGTGCCTGGTTTTATATTGAGGTGTTTGATCCACTTGGGCTTTAACTATGTGCAGGGTGATAAATATGGATCTATATGTATTTTTCTACATGTAGACATCCAGTTAGACCAGAACCATTTGTTGGAGATACTATGTTTTTTCCATTTTATGGTTTTGGCATCTTTGTAAAAAATCAGGTGTCCATAAGTGTGTGGGCTTTTTTTTTCTGGATCTTCTATTCGATTCCATTGAACCACCAGTCTATTTCTATGCAAAGGTATGCTTCTTGGACGCAGGAGAATGTTGGATCCTGTTTCCCCAACCATTCTGTTAGTCTGTTTCTTTTAATTGGAGAGTTGGGTCCATTGATGTTGATAGATAATAGTGACCAATGGATGTTAGTTGCTTTTATTGTGGAGTTGGTGATGTTACTGTGTTTCTATTCTTGTTTTCTTTTAATTTTTGTTGTGAAATTATCTGTATCCTGTGTTTTCTTGGGTGTAGTTACTTTTGTTGGATTGGAGTTTTCCTTTTAGTATCTTCTGTAGGGCTGGGTTGCTGTGTAGATACTGATTAAGTTTAGTCCTGTCATGAAATATTTTGTTTTCTCCATCTATTTTGTTTGAAAGCTTTGCTAGGCATAGTAGTCTCAGCTGGCATCTGCCCAGGCCCTCTGGCTTTCATAGTTTCTGAGCAAAAGTCAGGTGTGATTCTGGTAGGTCTAACTTTATATGTTACTTGGCCTTTTTCCCTTGATGCTTTTAATATTTTTTCTTTGTTCTGTAGTTTTAGTGTTCTGACTATGATGTGATGTGAGGATTTTCTTTTCTGGTCTAATCTATTTGGTGTTCTCTAGGCCTCTTGTATGTTAGTAGACATTGCTTTCTTTAAGTTGGGGAAATTTTCTCCTATGATTTTCTTGAAAATATTTTCTGGACCTTGGATCCTGGAATGTTCTTTTTCATCTATTCCTATTATTCTTAGGTTTCCTCTTTTCATGGTGTCCTTGATTTCTTGGATGTTTTGTGTTTGGAGCTTGTCAGATTTTACTTTTTCTTTGAGAGAAGTATCAATTTCTGCAATTGTATCTTCAGAGCCTGAGAGTCTCTCTTCCACCTCTTGTATTCTGTTGGTGATGCTTACCTTTATGGTTCCTGATATTTTCTCCAAGTTCTCCAGCTCCAGGGTTTTCTCTGTTTGTGTTTTCGCTATTGATTCTCATTCTGTTTTCATGTCTTGAACCATTTCCTTCACCTGTTTGAATGTGAATTCCTGTCTTTCCCTGATGGCCTTTATTTATTTATTTCCTTTCTATATGCCTCTAGTTGTACCTCTACTTGTATCTCTTTGAGAGCTTTGCTCCTTTCCTCTTTATATGCCTCTAATAATTGGATAAGTATAGATTTGAGATAATTTTCCTGTGTTTCTGATGAATTAGCATATCCACTGATTTGGGTGTTGCTGGTGAAGCCATGATGTCCTGATTTTTGTTGAATGTGTTCTTATGTCGACCTCTAGCCATCTCTTTATTTATAACCTTCACTGTTTGTTCCTGGGGTCTGTACTTCAGACTGCATCCTTCTGTCTCTAGTACCTGGAGTATTCTTCAGGAAGATGAGAGAGGTCCATTGTTTTGAGATTGATTGTTGGGTTTTCAGGTATAGCTAAGGAAGGAAGGTTGCAGGAGCATAAGCACAAGCGTGGGTGTGTGAGTGGCAGTGTGGCTTAAGGGAGAGGGTGCTAAAGCATGTAGATTCCTGGAACAGTAGAGCTTAAGCATAGGAGGGGGTGCTGGTGCTGGTGCTGTTCAAGGGTACAATGCGCATGCGCAGGTGCCCTAACTACCTCAGTGGTCTACAGGCCTATAGTACAGATTTATCTGGGCTCCAGGAATTGTTTGCCTGGACTCCACTGGTAGACCCAAAGAGCAGGGGCTTCAATGTTGAGAACACTGTCCCAAGTATCGCTATGTTGCCCACAGTGGGGGTGTGGGTCAGAGGGATCAGATGTCTGGCTACTAGCATAGAAGGACCCTGGATCTGGGGCTTTGCAAGCACTCACTTGAAGGTGCACTCACTGGCTTGCAGGCCTAATCAGAAAGCACTGGGGTTCTCCCTGTTCTCTATCTCAGATTTGGGCCCACAGGGGCAAATGGGAGTGTAGGAGATCTGCCAGCTCAGTGGTGTCCACTGTTTCGTCACCTGGAATGGAGGCCTATACTTGGGGTTGCTGCCTCTGCAGTCTCAGTCACAGAGCATGGAGGTTCATGCTTGGACTAGACACTACCATGCTGCAGCTGCTACCTTGGGAGACCTGTCTGTGGCATTTCAGTCACCGAGCATGGAGCTCGTACTTGGGGCAACCACTGAGGTCTCAGCTGAGCAGGGAGGCCTATGAGACAGCAGCCTCTGCCTGCCGCCTCCGCTGAGCAGGAAGACCCATTCTTGGGGCAAGGGGAAGTGCGGGGAGGGGTGTTGAATACTCTCCACTCTCAGTCCCCAGAGATGTCCACAGGTGACCAGGATCCTAACTGTCCCAGCTCAGGGGTATCTCCTGTGGCCCAGGAAGCATCAACGTGGATATTTTGGCTTCAGCTGCCCCTCCACTCACCAATTTTTGAGTTTTGGATCCTGTGCCCCTCAGATATGGTGTGCGCTGGCCGCCATCATCTTGGACCTCTTCAATTGCTGGTGTTTTAGAGACCAGCCCAGAGTTCGGTCTGTTGGTTGCTATACAGTCCCTGCTGTCCTCTTGTCAGACTCAGTGTCCTCTCAGTGCTTCTATCTTGGATCCTTAGAGTGTGTTTCCTACTTAACACTGCCCATGCCCAATAAGAAGGTTCAAAAGAAGTTAGTGTCCTCACAACTACCCATCATCTTTAGAGCTATTCTGTTCGCTCCTTCCCCATGGATCAGTGCCATCTGATCCATGGTCGAGTATTATTTCATCAAAACTGGATCTTGCGCTTAGTGAGACAGGTCAGTGGTTATGAGGAAGTGTCACTCTTGCAGAGGACCTGAGTTCAATTTTTAGCACCCATCTCAGTATCTCATAGCAACTTGTAACTCTAGTTTCAAGAGATCTGATGACATCTGGCTTCTGGTGGGTACCAGCACTCATGTGTATGACTCTTCTCTCTCACATACACATAATTAAAATAAATGTTAAAAAAAAACAAACTGGGGCCCTAGTTTATGACCATGCTTCCTGTCACAGCTCCTCACACCTTTGGAATTTCCTTAGAGGTGGAGTATCATTTTAAAATTAAACTTCTTTTGATCACACCTGGCTTTATGCTAGTGAATGAGGTGTCTAGATATCCAAAGATGGGGGCTGGTAAGCTGAAAGACCAAATGATTTAGAGGATTGAAAGTGCCAGAATTTTTAGCCTTACCCACCAGCTTATCCAAGCGAGCATGCTGAGCAAGCAAGGCTATACTTGATGAATTTCTGGACTGCTAACATGTAGGTACCTGGAGAGTGGTGTTCCTAGAGAAGATGTGGCCACTCCATGCTGCCTTTGCCCTATCTTGCCTTACTTTCCTCTTCTATTTTTCATTCCTTTGTATCTTTGAAACATAGTTATAGTGGATGGGTGAGTTTAAATCCCATGAATTGCTGTAGGCAATTAGTTGAACCTGAGGAAGAAAGTTGTGGGAATTTCCAAGTTACAGCCAGCCAATCAGAAGTATACTTGACAGAAGAGAACTGAGTGACTGGCATCCGAGGTGGGTAGCAGTCTCATGGAACTAAACCTTTGACACATGAGAGCTGATGCTATCTCCACATGCATATTGTCATGGTTGAATTAAATTACAGGATACCGAGCTGGTGTGCACTTGGGACCCTTGTGTCAAAAGAGTTCTATGTTCTATTAACTATGCAAGGATAGAGGAAACATAAACTAGACTTTTTCTCCCTTAAAAGCCTCTTATTTGGGGCTTGAAGATTTAGCACGGTATAATACTGCTTGTCTAAAAAGCACACCCTGTATTTGCTCCTTAGCTCTTGGGGTTGGGGGAAAAAACCTCTTATTTGAAATTCCTACCTTTGGCATGAGTTAGCTAACCAACATGATCACTTTGGATTTTGAGAAAGAATGTTTCCTTAAAGCATGATTAAGGAGTAATTTATTCCATGAGATACCCCCCTCTCTCTCTTTAGTTTCCTGAGACAAGGTTTCTCTGTGTAACCTTGTGTGTCCTTGACTAGCTTTATAGACTAGGCTAGCAGCCTTGAGCTCACTGAGATCTACCTTCCTCTGCCTTCCTGAGCACTGAGATTACAGGCATGTGCCACAGCGCCTGGCTTCCCCAAGAACTCTTGAGAGATAATATTACAATTTCTGTATCCATTCCTCAACTATGGGCATCTGGGCTGTTTACAGCTTCTGGTTATTACAAATAAAGCTGCTACAAACGTGGTTGAGCAGATGTCCTTGTTGAATACTTGAGCATCTTTTGGATATATGCTTAGGAGGATCTTGAGGAAGCACTAATCCTAATTATCTGACAAACCGCCAGATTGATTTCCAAAGTGGTTGTATAAGTTTACATTTCCACCAGCAGTGGAGAAGGGTTCCCCTTTTCTCCACATCCTCTCCAGCATGTGTTGTCACTTGAGTTATTCATCTTAGCCTTTCTGATGGGTGTAAAGTGAAATCTCAGGGTCATTTAGAATTGCATTTCTCTGATGACTAAGGACATTGAACATTTTAAAGTGTTTCTTTGCCATTCAATATTCCTCTGTTGAGAATTCTCTGTTTCTCTCTGTTCCCCATTTTTAATTGGATTACTTGATTTGTTGCTGTTTAACTTCTTGAGTTCTTTATATATACTGGATATTAGCCCTGTGTCAGATATAGGGTTGGTGAAGATCTTTTCCCAGTCTGTAGTCTTTTATTTTGTTCTGATAACAAAGTCCCTTGCTTTACAGAAGCTTTTCAGTCCCATTTATTGCTTGTTGATATTAGAGCCTGTGCTTTTGGTGTTCTGTTCAGGAAGTTGTCTCCTGTGCCAATGAGTTCAAGGCTCTTCCCTGCTTTTTCTTCTAACAGGTTTAGTGTGTCTGTTTTATATTGAGGTGTTTGATCCACTTGGACTTTAGCTTTGTGTGGGGTGATAAATATGGATCTATTTGTATTTTTCTACATGTTGACATCACTTAGACCAGTATCATTTGTTGAAGATGCTATGTTTTTTCCATTGTATGGTTTTGGCATCTTTGTGAAAAACCAGGTGTCCATGAGTGTGTGGGTTTATTTCTGGGTCTTCTATCCAATTCCATTGATCCACCACTCTGTTTCTATGCCAGTACCATGCAGTTTTTATTACTGTTGCTCTATAGTATAGCTTGAGATCAGAGATGAAGATACCTCCAGAAGAACTATTATTGTAGAGAACTGTTTTAGCAATTCTGGGTTTCTTTTATTCCATATGAAGTTGAGAATTTTCTTTCAAGGTCTGTAAAGATTTGTGTTGGTAACTTGATGGGAATTGCATTGAATCTGTGGATTGCTTTTGGTAAGATGGCCATTTTTACTATGTTAATCCTGACAAGCCATGAGCATGGGAGATCTTTCCATCTTCTGATATCCTCTTCTAATTCTTTCTTCAGAGACTTGAATTTTTTTTCATACAAGTCTTTGACTTGCTTGGTTAGAGTCACACAAAGGTACTTTATGTCCTTTGTGGCCATTGTGAAAGGTGTTCTTGCCCTAATTTCTTTCTCAGCCTTTTTGTCTGTTGTATACTGGAGGGCTACTGATTTTTTGAGTTAATTTTGTATCCAGCCAGTTTGCTGAAGGTGTTTATCAGCTGTAGAAGTTCCCTGGTAGAACTTTTGGGGTTACTCAGGTATACTATCATATCATCTGCAAATAGTGATATGTTGACTTCATCCTTTCCATTTGTATCCCCTTGATCTCCTTTAATTGTCTTATTGCTCATATTACTCAGTGATAAAAAGCAAGCAAATCACGAAATCTACAGGTAATTGATGGGAACTGGAAAAGATCATCCTGAGTGAGGTATCCCAGAAGCAGAAAGACACACATGGTATATACTCACTCATAAGTGTATATTAGACATATAATATAGGATAAACCTACTAAAATCTGTACACCTAAAGAAACTAATCAAGGAAGAGGACTCTGGCTAAGTTGAGTTCTGCCTCAGAAAGGCAAAGAGTATGGACATTGGAGGAGGGAGAAAACAGGGAACAGGACAGGAGCCTACCACAGAGGGCCTCTGAAAGGCTCCACCTTGTAGGGTATTGAGGCAGATACTGAGACTCATAGACAAACTTTGTGTAGAGTGCAGGGAAGCTTATGAAAGAAGTAGGAGATAGTAAGACCTGGAGAAGAGCTCCACAAGGACAGCAACAAGTTCAAAAAGTCTGGGCACAGTGTTTTTTTCTGAAACTGATACTCCAGCCGAGGACCACTCAAAGAGATGGCCTGAAACTCCTACACAGAGGTAGCCTATGGCAGTTCAGTGTCCAAGTGGGCTCCATAGTAATGGGGACAGGGGCTGTCTCTGACAGGAACTGATTGGCCTGCTCTTTGATCACCTTCCCCTGAGGGGGGAGCAGCCTTACCAGGCCACAGAAGAAGATAATGCAGTCACTCCTGATGAGACCTGATAGACTAGGATCAGAGGGAAAGGAAGGAAAACCTCCCTTGTCAGTGGACTGGGAGAGGGACATGGGTGGGGAAGATTTAGGGTGGGATTGGGAGGGGAGGAGAGAGGGAGGTACAGGGAGGACACAAAGTGAATAAAATGTAATTAATAAAATTTTTAAAAAATAAAATATGTGTAAATATACATAAAAAGAGATAATATTACATGGCAGGAAGATGCCTAATTATGGCACCAAGAAAGTGAACTTTTTTCTTGCTGGGACACAAGGCTTGCTGAAGCTGTGGAAGCTCCCTTGATATCTCACCCTTTAATACTATGGAAATTTTAGCTTGACTAGGTTTAAATTCACCGAAACTCAAAAGAGCAGACTACTCAGGTATTTGTAGAAGATGCAAATTGGCCATTGTCAATTCCACATCCTCTAAGCTGTCTATGCTCTTGAAATGTTCTGGGATCAGAATGTTGTTAGCTAAGCTTGTTACCAACAAATGCAGGATTCTGACTGAAGATAATGATTGTTGGATGACCTTGTCAGCCCCATTTATCAAGTAGGAGAACCCATTTTCATCACAAATTCCTGCAAGATGAAAGTAGGTCCTAGTATTTTAGTCCAACACTAATAACAGTGTGAAGATTATATCACAGAGCTTCCAAGATTGACAGAAATTTTAGCAAAACCCTTTTACAGGCCTTACTGTGGACTTAGCAAGCTAGTCCTCCCGTTCACACATGTCATCCTTTACCAAGTTTCCAAACTGGACAGTAAAATATTACAGGCGGCCTCTCTCTGCCTAATTTCCCACTTTCCCTCTCCGATTTTAGGGTTTAAGAACCTTTGGCATAAATATATCATCTAAAGAAAGTGTAATAAAGCCCATTTTGGATAGTGGGATTCAAATGTGCCAGTAGTCAAACCTGCACAGGTTGAGGCTCTGGTTCTTCAAGAATGTTGTACAGGTGTCATTTATATATATGATCCAGTCTGATAAACAGTAGCTACTCTGACCATAACTGCCCCTTTACCTGACTTGATAAGCACTCCAAACTGCATAACAAGCTAAACATTTATACTGGCTGTTGATCCTAGGCTGTTGCTTAACTGATACTTGTCTCATTAATAGTTAAAAATTCTTTTGACTGGGTTTCTCTACATAGCCCTGGCTTCCTCAGATTTGCTCTGTAGACCAGACTGGTCTTAAACTCACAGAAATCTACCTGCCTCTGGTTCCCAAGTGCTGGGATCAAATACATATGCCACTACACTCAGATAATTGTTTGTTTGTGTGTTTGTTTACTCATTTTTGAGATGGTCACATAAATCCTGGTTGCCTGCAGGCCATGTGCGTTTGGTTGAATTTATATACCCAGTCATCCTGCACTGAGGCATGAGAAACATCCTGTCTTGACTACTGCCAAACACTCATTTCTGTCTCTAAGTCCCCAGTTAATTGCATCCTGTACTATCGTGGGTTTTTGCACATCTTTATTCAATCTCTTTGCATATTCCATCTTTGGCAGCCAGTTCTCATAAAACACGTTTTTCTTCTTTTTTTTTTTCCCCTAAAAGATCTATTTATTTACTTTTACATGAATGCTCTATCTGCACATACACTTGCATGCCACAAGAGGGCATCAGATACCATTATGCCACCATGTGGTTGCTGAGACTTGAACTCTGGACCTCTGGAAGAGCAGACAGTGCTCTTAATCACTGAGCCATCTCTCTAGCCCCAGAAGAGATTTTCTTAAACCCCCATGACTATCTTTTGAATGTTGATGCTAAGGTTATTTTTTCTGTTGTTAATATATAATTTAGCAGAAAGAGATGTTTTACTGTTCTGAAATTAACTCAGCTCGGGATCCAAGATGGCTGCCCCAGGAGGACACTGTGACTGAGGAATAGGACAGCAGTGTCGGCACAGCGACCAGGAGACTGAACTCTGGGACCTAAAACACCAGCGTTTGCGATTGCCAGGTGAGCAGAATTCCTACGGTGAGGAAATAAAGTGGAAAAGTCCTAGGGACACCCAGCTATTCCCCGGAAAAATTCCCGGTGACCAGCTGCACACAGCCCTGATCTGAACACGTGGCTGCACTGGGCACCTACAGCTGCCATTCAGGACTGGGTCACACAGTCTCAGGGCCAGACTGAGATCCCCCCCTCCCATATAGCGTTGGCTGCATCAGGCGGGCCCACACCCCTTGGTGCCAACAGCTGCCACTCTGGACTGGGACACACAGTATCCAGGCCAGACTGAGAACCCCCCAGATACCGTGGGCTGCATCGGGTGGGCCTACACCCCTCAGTGCCACCAGCCACCACCCCGGACTGGGTCACACAGTCTCTGGGCCAGACTGAGAAACCCCCAGATACCATCTCAGACCATGGTGCACAGCCCCTGGCCCAGAAAAACGAGGTGCCAAATCTCCAAACCAGAGGGGAGCTCTTAGCTGCAAGCCCAGGCCAGAGCATGGAGCCTCCAGACCAGAACGGCACCCCCAGCTGCCATCTCAAACCAGGACACACAGCCTCTGACACAAAGTAAGGAGCCAAGCCTCCATACTAGAGTGGCGACCAGCCTGTGGTGTGCACAGCTTCTAGCACTGAGCACAGAGCTGGGCACACAGATCCCACAACAGAGCTAAAGTGAAACAATAACACACACTCTCAAACCACTGGAACACCCTGATATTCTTGAAGAATACTCCATACAGCAGAGAGTGACAGTTCCAGTCTAAAGTTCAGCCTCAAAGCAAAAACAGCTCCTTGACTATATATAAACAAATGGCCACCCAACAAAAATCAGGACACCATGACCCCACCAGAAACACCCAAAAGCAATGGAGATTTTAATTCAGCAGAGACACAGGAAAACTATATTAAAGCTGTGATTATGCAGATATTAGAGGAACAAAAAGAGGAAAGGAACAAGGCCCTCAAAGAAATTCAGAAAAGTTTAACTGCCCACAGAAAAGTCATATAGAGAGGAAACAAACAAACAAAAAATAGGAGCCACATTCAGTCAGATGATGGAAATGATACAAAGCATGAAAACAGAATTAGAATCTATAAAGAAAACACAAACAGAGAAAAACCTGGAACTGGAGAACTTAGAGAAAAGATCAGGAACCATAAGGGTAAGCATCACCAATAGAATACAAGAGATGGAAGAGAGTATCTCGGGAACTGAAGATACACGTGCTGAAATGGATTCCTCACTCAAGGAAAATAGAAAATCGGAAAAGTTTCAAACACCAAACATCCAAGAAATCAAGGATGCCATGAAAAGACAAACCTAAGAATAATTGGAATAGATGAAAAAGAAGACTTCAGGCTCCAAGGACCAGAAAATATTTTTAAGAAAATCATAGAAGAAAATTTTCCCAGCTTAAAGAAAGAGATGTCCAAAAATATACAAGAAGCCTACAGAACACCAAATAGACTAGATCAGAAAAGAAATACCTCACGTCACATCATAGTCAAAACACTTAACCTACAAAACAAGAAAAAAATATTAAAAGCAGCAAGGGGAAAGGGCCAAGTAACATATGAAGGTAGACCAATCAGAATCACACCAGATTTCTCATCAGAAACTATGAAAGCCAAAACGGCCTGGGCGGATGTCATGCAGTCGTTAAGGGAATACAGATGCTAACCAAGACTACTTATACCCAGCAAAGCTTTCAAACATAAATGGAGAAAACAAAATATTCCATGACAAAACAAAATTTAAGCAATATCTACACAGCAATCCAACCCTACAGAAGATACTAGAAGAAAAACTTCAATCCAATGAATACAACTACACCTAAGAAAATATAGGATACAGGTAACTTCTGAACTAAAAGGTGGGGCGAGGGGGAGCAATGAATCATAGTAAGACCACCAACTCCACAATAAAAGGATCTAACAGCCACTGGTCACTATTATCTATCAACATCAATGGACTCAACTCTCCTATTAAAAGACACAGACTAACAGAATGGTTATGGAAACAGGACCCAACATTCTTCTGCATCCAAGAAACACACCTATGCAACAAAGATAA
>CM053742.1:96157841-96245242 GCA_028658305.1 Pachyuromys duprasi
AAAAAAAAGAAGATAAAGCTCTTATAAACCTTGAATTCATATATCCTGAACCCAGGTAACAGACAAACCCAGGAGTGCAAGTGTACTGAAGCTTGGATCCACTAGTGGCCATAGCCATCATCTCCAATTTCAGCTTCAGAAAACAGACAGCACATTCATAGATAGTGATATTAGTCTTGTTGGAAGCTCTGGGTTTGATTGAGAGAAGCAGCTATAGAAAAAGATTCCCAGCATCAACTTCAGACCTCCACCTTCACATGCATATAAAAGGGCAGACAAACACACACACACACACACAGACACACACACACACACACATGAGAACACAAAAAATATTAGAAAAGCATATATTACATAAAAAGAAAAGTGAAAGATATACTTAAAGGTTACTTACCAAAATCTTTGGAAGAAGTCAAAGCATCCTTATTTGTACAAGAACATGATTCTTTACATACAGGTTCATAAAGACTCTATCAGAAAACTCAGAGAAGAACAGCAAAGTATCAGAATATAAAATTAACATACAAAATTCCTATATATCAATATCAAACTTGCTGAGAAATAAATCATAGAAATATCTCCTTTCACTATTGCCTTAAAAATACCTTATAATAACCAAGGAAATTAAATATCTCTACCATGAAAATTTTAAAGCATTAAAAATAGAAATTGAAGAATCTAAAAATGGAAAATGTCCCATGGTCATAGATTGGAAGAACTAATATGGTGACCTGTTTTAGTTAGGGTTTCTATTGTCGTGACAAAAACACCATGACCAAAAAGCAAGCTGGGAAGGAATGGGCTTATTTGGCTTACACTTCCAGATCATAATCTATCATTGTAGGAAGTCGGGACAGGAGCTCAAGCAGGAGTATTGGTATTAGCTCTTCTTTGAAGGTCTGGTAGAATTCTATGCTAAAAACAAACAGTTTTACCACTGAGTTATAGATCTAGCCACAATAACTATTTTCTAATGAGACAGCCATTCTTCTTCCTTCCACTTCCTTAAACATTTCTAAGAGTTGTTCCTTAGGGTCTTAGGCTTTTCAATTGCTGTCTGAGAAAGTACATTTGGACAACCTCTAGCATCATTTTCAACTTGGCAGGTTTTTCTCTTGTTGAACCTAAAACCACAAGACACCAAGCAAGGCCATGGGAAAATGATCAAGTGAGACTAAATAAAATGATTTTGTCTAAGCACAGGCAAAACAAGGTCAGTGTGCCACTCAGGAAACAACGAGTTTCCCATATTGTGGAACTTAGGGACTGCTATTTTCTCAGTTATAGTGTTAATCTCACTTAAATGTGAACCCACTATCAGTAACGATTATTGAGTTAGTTAACATTATCATTGCTCCTGATTTTTTATGGCATCTGAGTTTCAGTGAATACCTGTGTCCTATAAATTGGCCAACTCTTCAAATTGCTCAATTCCTCTTATTTTTATAGTATTTTATTTCTATTTCTATTAATTACATTTTATTTGCTTTGTACCCCAGCTGTAGCCCCCTCCCTCATGCCTTCCCAACCTCACCCTCCCTCCCTCATCTCCCCCTATGCCCCTCCCCCAGTCCACGGATAATGGAGGTCCTCTTCCCCTTCCATCTGATCCTAGTCTATAAGGTCTCATCAGGAGTGGCTGCATTGTCTTTCTTATGTCATTTATTTTTTTATATTGGTACTGAAGATGAAACCAGAGTTCACATGTTAGGCAGGTGCTCTATTGCTGAATTACCTCCCAAGGTCTTTTCTAATTTTCATTTTGAGAGGAAGGCTCCCTGAGTTGCCAAGGCTGATCTTTTAGCCAAGGCAGGCCTCAAAGTTGTGACTCTGCTCCCTCAGAGTCCTAAGGATCTGGGCTCATGGGCATACATCCAACTGACAGCTCAAACAGGTTCTTTCTACCATCCTGTTACTGAGATACTCCACAGTTTTCTGAACTTTATATTTTCTTTACCTGAAAGAAAAATTATAAGCTGGACCTATTGATTATGGATACAAACTTTGTTGGAAGGCCACAGTGGCAGAACAGCTAAGAACTCGAATCTTGAACTGCAAGCAGGAGGCAGAGAAAGAAAACTCATTGACTGTTGAAATTGAAAGTCAACTCCCAGTGACACACCTCCTCCAACAAGGCCACAACTCTTAATACTCCCCAAACATTTCCACCAGCTGGGGACCCAAGTATTCAAGCATATGATCATTCTCATCCAAACCACCAAAGTGGTGTTATATTATGTGTTTAAATTATATATCCGTATATGTTTATTATATGTGTCTCCCATTAACATGTAAGTTTAATGAAGATTGGGATTTTACTCAGCTATATAACCTATTCATTAAACAATCACCAACAATTACATGTAAGACTCTGTGTTTCTGAGGATGAAATACTATGGAAACAATAATGATTAAACAGCACAAACATTACCTTTTTTCTTTTTTATTATTAATTACACTTTATCCACTTTGTAGTCCCCCCATAAACCCCTCCCTCCAGCCCTCCCAATCCTACCTTCCCTCCCCCTTTGCCACACATGCCCCTCCCCAAGTCCACTGATAAGGGAGGTCTTCCTTCCTTTCCCTCTGATCCTAGTCTATCAGCTCTCATCAGGAGTGGTTGCATTGTCTTCCTCTGTGGCCTGGTTAAGGGTACTCCCCCATCAGGGTGAGGTGATCAAAGAGCAGGTCAATCAGTTCATGTCAGAGGTAGTCCCTGTTCCCATTATTATGGACATTTTTACCTTTTAAGCTAGGGCTCATTTGACACTTTTCGGTTTGTTATTTCCTTCTCTGCCGTTCTATACTTTTTTTTTTTTTTTACAATTTATTTATTTTATATCCCAATTGTAGCCCCCTCCTTCATCTCCTCCAGGTCTCACCCTCCCTCCTGTTTCCCTTCATCCCCTTCCCCCAGTCCACTGAAAGGAGGAGTTCTCCTCTGCCATTTGCCCGTCGTTTATCAAGTCTCATCAGGAGTGTCTGGATCCTCTTCCTCTGTGGTCTGGTAAGGCTCTTCCCCCCTCAGGGGGAGGTGATCAAAGAGCAGGCAACTAAGTTCATGAGAGAGGCAGCCTCTGCTCCCCTTACTAGGAAACCCACATGGAGACTAAGCTGTCTATTGGCTACATCTGAGCAGGGTTTCTCGGTCCTCTTCATGCATAGTCCTTGGTTGGTGCATCAGTCTCTGCAGGACCCCCTGGGCTCAGACTTTTTAGCTTTGTTGGTCTCCTTTTGGAGCTCCTGTCCTCTCCATATTTTTCTATTCTGCCTTCCCCCCACACACACACACACTTCTTCCATAAAACTCCTTCTGCTCTGCCCAAAGTTTGGCTGTGAGTCCCAGCATCTACTTCAATACCCACATTGGGTGGAACCTTTCAGAGGACTCGTATGGTAGGCCTCGGTCCTGTTTCCTCTCTTCCACCACTTCTGGTGTCTATCCTGTTTGCCATTCTGAATGAGATTTAAGCAACCTCCCTAGGGTCCTTCTTGTTGTTTAGCTTCTTGGTTCTATATCTTATAAAAGACTTTCATTCTTCTTTATGTACCTACTGAACCCTCCAAAAAGAGAGACACTTGGCTTATCTGCTTTACTATCCCACAGGGCCTGGTGTGTATTTGCTGCAGATTAAATGTGAAAGGTAATAACATTTGTTCTGTTTATCATTCTTAAAAACAGACAGTGTAATTCAGTTATCCTGCTATCCTACAAATTGAATTATTGAGTTAAATTTTAATAAGCAGATTATATTTCGAGCTGGCTTATCACCCAAGCAACAGGCTAACACAGCAGATTTCAAACTTGGAAAAGAAATAAAACTTACACAACCTATGAACGTTTTTAAGACCTGAGGGTTTGCACAGTTTGAACAAACAAGACCAGCTTCCCTGCCACTCAAGTGTTATCAGATCTTTCCCTTTCCCACCCCGCATTGCGCTCTGAGAAGAGCAGTTTGCTCAGCAGAGCTTGGCCTTTACGGAAAGAGCCGAAGGCAGAGCGCGCCACTGAAGCCCGGCTGCCCTGGGCTCGGGCTCTTCCGGACAACCCCGAAAGGCTCTCGGAAGAGGAGGGCGCTTTGCCTGTGAGCTGCGCCCTCTGTCTGCCAAAGTAAGGTTTCTGTAGCGGCGGCGGAGGAGGAGGAAGGCGCTTCGACGTCGACAGAGACTGGAGCGACATTTAAAGAGGCAGCCGAAGCTCGAAGGTCTGGCTTCTTCTTGCAGGAGGACTCTGAGCCTTCCTTGGCCGGGGGAGGAAAAGGCGGGCGCGCCGCGGAGCAGGTGAGGAGCGGGCTAGGGTGAGGGCCTGGGCTGGGTGAGGGCGCCTTCCATGCCCTGGCCGCGCCTACATTTGTGGTTGCCTAGCCTGAACCAGGAAGCAGACGAATCCGGGGCTCAGCTCCCAAGCTCTTTCTTTGTGTGGGCCCGGGAGCGCCATGGGAAGGACCTGGAGGTGGGGGGTTCGCGGCGTGGTACCCAAAGCTCTCCCGGCTCCGAGCGGCTGGTACCCTTGGATAGGCCTGTGGGAGTAGGGGACCACACCAAGCTACCCACTTGGCTGTCCCTCTCTCCATTATGCCGGCTTTGAAGGGCGGGAGGGGGCTCTTTTTTCACCTACCTACTAGTTTGATTAGACTAAGCTTTGCTATAGGGGCCTATCCTCTGTAGTTCCCAGCTTTGGACACAACAATGCATACCCTTTCGCCTCACTCCCTACCCCCCTTCTCCTCCCCTCGCCCCCGCCAACACAGTACCCTTCAGATTTAGGCCTCTTACTTTTTCAGCACCCCGCAGTTCTGCCTTCGATCTGCTGATTGCAGTTGCATCTCTATTTGCAAGAGGTTACCTTTCAATGTGAATTGAATTTAAAACTCGGTTACATCTAAGTTCAAAAGAAGAGGGAGGGTGGTGGAAGAGACAGTGACTTTGGCAGCTGCAGGGAGCACTATGTTGGTTTGTTTCACTCTCTGGCTGGTGGCGTTTATCTCTTCCCTACTTCCACCTGCCCACAGCCAAAGATTAGTCACACAATGGTCTGGGATGTCTTTTCCACTGTCAGGTGGAAAGTCTCTGGGGAGAAAGATTTGAGGCCCACTTGGGTTGATTTAGGGCCAACCCTGACTTTCAAGATACCTAAAAATAAAAATAAAAAATGAAACCAAGTCCCGGTGTCACCTGAACAGCTACGTTTGAAACATTCCCACATTGGAAAAAACATATTTGCAAACGATAAAAATCATGTGGCTATATACAGAAACCTCTCCACTTAAAAGTGTTTTTTTGTCCAAAGGTCACACTTTGTGATGGTGGCTTTATGATTGCCTGGAATTCCTTCGTGCTGTTAAAACGGAACAGCTAATAAGTTTTTGCCCATAGTTTCTTCCTAAGTTATGTTGATTTTTTTTTTTTGATACAGAGAGTCTCTGCTTCTTGCGTGTGTTTGTTTGTGGGTGTGTATTTTAAGTACTGTGACAGTGACATTCTTCAGTAACTTTAAAAGGAAAGCATATTAATGGTAAAAATGATTCTTTACCAGATGTACTTAGCAAGTAATGGTTAATATATACTATTCATATATACCATGTGTTTGTGCTTATAAATATGGATTTTATTACATTTTGGCTGCACTGTTAACCTCTGTGAAGTGCAAAAAGAAAGTGTTCGGAGTGTCACACAGCAGGGACACTTAGTACCACCTGTGCAGTGATGCCATCTCTGTCGCAATAGGTTACTATTCTCATTTTCACTAGCTCATTTGAAGAAAAATAAGTTTTTATACGAGTGCACATAATTTTTACCAACAAAATATGGTGTTTACAGAACTAAGAAATTGAATGCTTTCCTTGTTCTTGTTTCTTCGAGAGAATATGTGCTGACTTCACCCGGTGCTCTGTTTAACACTTCACCCCTGGAAAAAGTGTAAGGGAGGCATAAAAGGGCAAAGAGTAGGTAAAGACAAAAAAAGGGGGGGGAATTATGAGGTAGTAATTGTCAGTGTTTGTAACTCTCCTTGGCTGTAAGGGTGAACTTTTGCATAGGATCTTCCTAATAAGATTAGCAGAAATTGAAAATGTATAGATTTCAGACTTAATAGCAAACACACTAAACTGTTCTGGGACTTAGACCACTTATTTGCAGAAGTAATTTATATGTTTTATGATGAAGATTATTCTTAAAATTAAAAATTAATTCTTATTTCTTGAGGAAAAATAAAATTGGGACTAATAACGTAAATTCTAATTTTAAAAGGGTGATTAGTGGAAATGCATTTTCCAGAATTTCAGACGAAGGTGACCAAGGAGATTATTATTCAGATTATTCAGATGATGATGATGATGATTATTATTATTATTATTATTATTCAGATCTGCCTAACAATTTCAAACTTTCTTGACTTTCCTCAGGATAAGTAATAAGATTTGACATATTGTCCAAAGCTAGTGTATCATAAGCAGAATATTTAAAGTCAAGATGTTAGACCAAACTTTGATTAAAATTTAAATAAACTAATACTTCTTTGTCTTACATTCTGAATAATCTAGCACTTTTGTTTTTTTTTCCTCCCTATTGTCCCCCCCTGCCTGTTTCTCTCCTCTCTTTCCCTTATAGGTATGGAGAGTAAAAAACTGATTTCTGCTACAGACATTCAGTACTCTTCAAGTCTGCTGAACTCCTTGAATGAGCAGCGTGGCCATGGACTCTTCTGTGATGTTACTGTTATTGTGGAAGACCGGAAATTCCGGGCCCATAAGAACATCCTTTCAGCCTCGAGTACATACTTCCATCAACTCTTCTCAGTCGCTGGGCAAGTTGTTGAACTGAGTTTTATGAGAGCTGAGATTTTTGCAGAAATTCTGAATTATATGTACAGCTCTAAAATTGTCCGTGTTCGAGCAGATTTGCTTGACGAGTTAATTAAATCGGGGCAGTTACTAGGAGTGAAATTTATAGCAGAGCTTGGTGTCCCACTGTCACAGGTTAAAAACATATCAGCACAGGATGGTACTGCTGAGACCCTGCCTCCTGGTTCTAATGACAAAAGCCTTGACATAGAAAAGTCAAAGGATGAAGCCCAAGATAATGGGGCTACGGTAATGCCCATTATAACAGAGTCTTTTTCATTATCTGCTGAAGATTATGAAATGAAAAAGATCATTGTTACTGATTCTGATGATGATGATGATGATGATGATGATGTCATTTTCTGCTCTGAGATTTTGCCTGCAAAGGAAGATTTTCCAAGTAACAACACAGTGACACAGGTCCAGCCTAACCCAGCCCCTGTTGCTATTTCAGAAGTGACACCTTGTGCTAGCAATAACTCCCCCACTTTAGCAAGCATCACACCTGCTCAGAAGCTCCTCACTCCTGTGAATCAGGCAACTCTTGGCCAGACACAAGGAAATGAAGAACTGTTGGTGTCTTCAACTTCAACACGCCTGACTCCAAACATTATTTTGTTAAATCAGGCTCCACTTCCTGCACCACCAAGTGTCAGTTCTGCACTTCCAAATCATATGTCCCCGTCAATCAGTTTAATTGTGCAGAATCAGCAGACACCAAACAGTGCTGTTTTGACAGGAAACAAGGCCAATGAAGAGGAAGAGGAAGAAATTATAGATGATGACGATGTCACTATTAGCTCTAGTCCAGACTCAGCAGTCAGTAATACATCTTTGGTTCCACAAGCTGATACCTCCAAAAGTACCACTTTTGATGGATCATTGACACAGAAGATACAGATTCCTGTACTTCTTCAAGAGCCACCTTCCAATTCTATAAAAATTTCAGATGTGATTACAACAAACACTAATGATCCAGGTTTAGGATCAAAACATGTAATGGAGGGTCAGAAGATCATTACATTAGATACGGCTACTGAGATTGAAGGCTTATCAACTGGTTGTAAGGTTTATGCAAATATTGGTGAAGATACTTATGACATAGTGATCCCTGTCAAAGATGACCCTGATAAAGGGGAGACCAAACTTGAGAATGAGCTACCAAAAACGTCTGGCAGTGAGCCAGCAAACAAGCGCATGAAAGTGAAACATGATGATCACTATGAGTTAATAGTAGATGGAAAGGTCTATTACATCTGCATTGTATGCAAAAGGTCATATGTCTGTCTTACAAGCTTGCGAAGACATTTTAACATTCATTCTTGGGAGAAGAAGTATCCATGCCGTTACTGTGAGAAGGTATTTCCTCTTGCAGAATATCGCACAAAGCATGAAATTCATCACACAGGGGAGCGAAGGTATCAGTGTTTAGCATGTGGCAAATCATTCATCAACTATCAATTTATGTCTTCACACATAAAGTCGGTTCATAGTCAAGATCCTTCTGGGGACTCAAAGCTTTATCGCTTACATCCATGCAAGTCTTTACAGATCAGACAGTATGCATACCTTTCTGATAGGTCAAGGCCTGTCATGAAGGATGATGCTAATGGGTATAAGGCTGATGCTGGAAAAGAGCCTCCAGTAGGGACCACATCTACTCCTCAAAACAAGCCAATGACCTGGGAAGATATTTTTATTCAACAAGGAAATGATTCCATGTTTAAGCAGAATGTAACCGATGGCAGTACTGAGTTTGAATTTATAATACCAGAATCTTATTGAACTCTTGAAATATCAGGAACTTTGGGTTGAATTAAGGGGCAGGGATTTCAGAAGACCTTTTAAACAAGTCAAGGTGAAATTGTTAATTTGATCTGCCACTTCATGTGAAAGTAGTCTAGTTGCATTGTTAATTTTTAGAAACAATTTTTTTTCCTGAAAGTTTAATTAGAGATTGAACACCTTGTAAAGTATATGTATAGTTTAGCTTTCAGCACATTTTAAAGAGCTACATTTTTTAAGGTACAGGGAGATAGTTTTCTGAATAGAATTTTAAGCAGTCTAAATGTTCTTTGAGAATTACTGGAGTTACTAATATACCCTAGTGCAGCTTCTAACGTTCCCCTTCCATGTTAGCACTTTACTGCTGATTTTTCAAGTTTCTTAATGTTAAGGCTAAGTGTGCTGTGTCTTGTGTATGGCATAAAAGGTAATAAACTTCCAGAAATTGTTCTAGTAAATTTCAGAATAAGCCCTCACTTGGTGGTTTATTCTGTTAGTCCAAATGGAGATCAGCCTCCTTCCTCCCACCATAAAATAGCCATGCAAACAAGTCTCTCCCATGAAGAATGGGTTAGTTTTAGCTACCTTGGGTTAGCCATGGCTTTTATTGTCATAGCCTGAAAAAATTTGGACAGCAAGGCCACTATATACCTTTATAATGTGTTCTCTGGTCAAAAAGAGAGCTAGCAGACATGCATATAGTACAGACAGGAAGTTATTTTGTGCTTATCGTTCCTCGTTGGCTTTGATATGATAACAGCATTGGAGTTGAAAAGAGAGTTCCTTTTTTAAATCATGATTTTAAAATGTTCCTACAAACTGTTGTGAATTTATTATCTGAAAGCCACCAAATGCATCTTTATATGTAATGCTAGTATATGTTGTAATTCCATAAATGAGACTTGTGTATTTTGGGTGAGAAGCTGCTGGCATACATTTTTAAATGCTCATGTTAGGATCTCCAGTAGGAAGTTTTCATTTTACGCAGTTTAAATGGGCAATCCAGCATTGTCCTTTCAACAAGATCTTTTAGGTTTTTTTTAACCCCTTAAACTAAGTTCCAATCTATGTACAAACTGCTGCTGTACTGTAGCAGAAACTACATGTGGAATACTAAAGACATGTTGGTTCCTGTTTATTTTGACAATAATATCAGCTTTCTTTTAAGATGGCACATATTTAAACACTTAGAAGAATTTTAAATTTACCCAAGAGGTAGTAATAAAAGAAAGCAGGTTGGAACACGTGTACAGCGTAGCATTTATAACAAATTTAACTCAATTCTGTATAAATTGAACATAATTTTTTTTTGCAATGGAAAAATAGTAAATGCTGAAAATGGTTGTTGTTACATAGTTATTAGTCATTTGTGACCTTGCTTGTATATTTCCTAGTTCAGCATAGGTATTTTTCATCCTCCTTTGTATTTTTTAAATTTTCTATTCCTTGACTTTGAACTTAAAGCTTTAATCATCCTTTTTCATGTACAGGTCATCCTTCTGTTGGTAAACTAGGTGTGAAAAGTTTTAAGTGTTTTTTAAGTTGGTAGTTGAGGGTATCATAAATCAGTATTTGCAATAATACAAAGAAAAAGGATAGCCCCTACTTACTAAGACGTAGAGAACTGTACATTGATGTTTTCTTTCTGGTCAGCTTGGGCCTTCAAACCACAAACTAACTCCTAGAAAACTTAAAATCACCTCATAATTCAAGACTAATCTTTGATCACAATATCAATTTCCTTTCTTTGTAGATATTGATGGCACTGCTTTTGACTATAGGATATATTCAAATATGTTCTGAGTTTCATGAATGCAGTTTCAGCATGTAGACATAATTACTTCTACAAGTGTGAGCGATAGTGACGTTTCCATTTCAACTGGGACATAACTTACGTTGTTACAATTAAACTTGCTAGTTCCTACAAGCCTGTTAGGACGGACTGGGAATTCTGTAATGAAAAAGTCTCCACTGCTGCTGTGTTCTGTAAATTTCAAATAAGAATTTTGAAGTTTTGTGCCTACTGAAAGTAGCTTCTGGAGTTTGCAGGGAAGAGGAGAACTAGTAAGTTAATTTGTAATTTTGCCAGGAAGACTCTTACTTAAACATGTTTTGGGTCTTTTGTTGTCGTTATTGTTGCTGTTCTTGTTGTTTCTCCAGACAGGGGATTTCTCCGTGTAGCCTTGGCTGTCCTGGACTCACTCTGTAGACCAAGCTGGCATCAAACTCACAGAGATCTGCCTGTCGCCACATCCGGGGAGTGCTGGGATTAAAGGCATGTGCCACCGCACCCCAAAAGGGGGCGTTCTTTTTGAAAAAAAATTAAGTTTTCATATCTGAAGTTCAAAGTTTTTGTGGAATACTTCTTTAGACAAAAACTCTTTACTTCTAACAGGTATTGGATTAGAAATTCTAGCAAGAAGCTGTTTAAAACCTACTGTGAAGATTTATTTTTTATTTTTTTACTTAGCTTTCTGACTACTGAATTTCTATTTTTTTTCAAGTTGGCTTCAGTTTTGCTCAAATGCTAAACTATTCGTAGCTATTCTGAGTAGATGCTATTTGATTCTAAATAGTTTAAAGTAAATTTGTTTAAAGAACAAGCTAATATTTTTAAAAGGCTATAGCACCCTTACAAGATTAAGATATTTTATTATTTTGGTGGTCACTATCCTCCACAGAGTCAACAAAGAATTTGTTCCATTGGACTAAAAGGATTTTTAAAAATGAACCCTGATCTAGGCATTTAACAGTGTTATACTATGTGTATTTTGAGGAATTAAATGTAAATTCCACAGCAATGGCTTCCTTACCTCTCTTAGTTGTATGAAACCTTGTTCATTTCCCCAAATACTGTAATTTTCTTATTTGTACAATCTTCCTTATGACATAAGTTCTGCTTTTCATTAACAATTGCCTGATGTTAGTTCGTAGAGTTTCTTATGATAAAATAAAAGGTATTCATTCTAATTTTTGAGTGAAATTTTTTACAAGACTGTTGTGAATGAATTATATAGGCTTTCTATCCTATTGTTTTTCTGTTTTTATTTTTTTTACAGCAGGAGAGAAGCTGTATTTCTGATGACAGTGTGGCAGAAATTGTCATTAGGTTTTGTGTATTAGTTAAGCATGACCTATTGATTCTTGCTCTATCATAGTAAAAATTTGGCATTGCCAGTTGCTTTAGAGTACCTAGTGTACTTTTGTGCATATGAGAATTCCTGTAAGTGAATAGGGCAGAAGATAGTTTTATTAATTTGAAACATCACAAAAGCTGTCTGGGTTTCCAACGTGGCAATGGTACAGATTTTAAGTACCCTCTAGTTAACGCCAGTCCTGAATTAATGTTTTAATATTTCGTGCCCATTTCAATACTTTAAAGCAGAATTAGGAAGAAAGCAGTAAACATTATAAAATGCAGTTAAGATACAATGGAAATACAAATTCCTTCATTACAGCAAATGTTTTACAGAAGTGATGCAGCAAATATTAATTTTTCCTAAGGTAACATGCACTTTATATAATTCAATGAAACCACAAAAAGCTGCTCAAATTAAATGTTACAAAATCTATACTGTTTCAAGTTATTTGGTAAAGTAAGAAAAAATACATAGAAATGAGTCATAGAATCTTAACACTTTAAGAAATGTGACCATTGAAGATACACTTTGTAATGGTGCCTTAAAAAATATACACATTCACTAAAGCAAGGTAAAGTGTAAATGGCAAAAAAATAACCCCAGATATTACAATTTGGTATTTGTATAATAAGCCAATTGATTATTAGTCCTTTTTTTGAAATCCAATAGAATTTTAATATTTTTTAGAATTGTAAAAATAATCATAATTTTATGTAACATAAAAATGAGTGTAGTCTTTTGGATTTTGAAGTCTAAATAAGACAGTATGTTGCTCAAGGTTAAACTCAATATTTTGCAAACATTTACTGTTAATAGTGAGTGCACTTGTTGTGCCTTGATGCTTCTTGATGACCAGGTGTCTACAAGGTAAATGGGAGCACCAGGATTTGTTTGCTACCTCTAAGCATCAAAGATAGGAGGCAGCGAAATGGGCTGGAGATGTTTCCAGTGTGTGTTCCGTGTTTGCAGAACTGTCTCATTAGGTGTACTCTGTAGCTCCTGTTCTTTTAGATAATACGAATAAAGGATTATCAAACTTCTTTAAAACCAGTTCTCAGGTTAAAATAAAATCACAGTGAACGCATTCATGCCAGAGTGAAGGCATGTGTGCCAGAGTATCTTTAACTCAACAGCTTGATGGTTTAGAGCTCTGTGTAATTAAAATAACCATCTAACTACGACAATGTGCCAGGTGGATTTTAAATGCGGAACTTCTATGAATTTGTCAAGTTGGCTGCATTTGAGGTCTTGAAGACTTTAAATGACATTATAACACTTTCATAATCTTGAATTGAATGCTGTCAAAATTGATCTCAACAGAAAAAAGGGACCAATAAGAGAAGTGGCATTAAAGTACAGATGAGTTTTCAGGGGTGGGGTGCAGGATCATGCGGATTGCTGGGGTTAAAGCACAAGATCTGAAGATTAAATAGTCACAAAGATAAGTAACAATTCATACCATTACCCAATCTAATCTAGCATTTTTTAAACTCTGAATTTCAACTGTAAAATTTATATCTCCAATAGCAAATGTGTTTTGTACTAATGCAACATATAATAGAAACACTGTCTCTTAAGTTGTCATATGTATACTGAGATCTACTGAGAACAGCACACATGTTGGTCTGTGTTTCAGTGTTCCTGCATCAGCCAGTCTTGTTCTCCCACCACTCAGGATGAGGGTCTTAGACGGTGCCACTAACAAAAGCTGAGCTAAATGATCACAACAGCCATTTATCCAAGACTCAGAGAAGAACAGGATAAAGATATGGGCAGCTTTTTTCAATATCCAGACAGAAGCGAACAAAAATCTTAGCCAGAACTTTCTGTTTGGGACTACTGTGTACCCCAGTTAGCTAGGAAATTTTCCTAAGGGTGACATTAACACTAGGGAAAGATAGAGCCTATAGACCTGGTGATTCAACCAAGGTGCTATTGTGGTGGCCTGACAAGGGCCTGAGGACAACAGTCCTTCACAGAAAGTGAAACAGAGGGCAGCCACATTTGCACTGTCTAGAGGAGGAGCATCAGGATATGCAGATCTGAACATGACACCTGTCTCACTGGACTGGCTCCCAGCCTTTCATAGAGACTGAACTTCTTTTCTTGGAAGTACTTGGTTTGACCTAGCCAATCCTGCCCTTCCCTGATAATTAATAAGCTTCCTCCCTGTCTTTCCCTAGCCTGGAAAGCTATTGTAAAACTTTACGCGTAAGAATCACAAGTTAGATGTTGTAGCCTACACACTTCCACCAAAGCAGAAATACAAAAGCCATAATAATCTCAATAGCTGACAGGCATTCCTCTTTAAGGACTGTAAGGTGGCGGCTTTTCAAAAGGCGGGTAGTAGGGTGGAGAATAACGGGGTGGCGCGCTGGAGGACCACATGTAACTGGGCGAAGGAGAGGCAGACTGAGGCTCGGGCTCGTCAGAGAGTCCAGAGGGAGGAGAGGATGGAAAGACACTGGAATTCTGTGTAAAAAAGAGAAAGCAACAGCTTAGGCAGTGAGTTTGCAATTCCTTTAATAGTCATCACTATTTAAATTAAATATAGACCAAATCTTTCCCTGGTCTGAAAAACAGCTCTTAAATCTTGTGGTGTCAAAAGGGACATGAAACGGACCACATCGAGTCACTCAGGCTGAAAACTTCGTTGGGATCCTCCCACCGTTCCCCCTTTAACTCTGTACATCTAGACAATTATTCAGTCCTGTTGTCTCTGCTGTGTGGCCTTTTGAAAACATCGCTCCTGTGCCTTGGCTGAAATCAGCTGCAGGCATCCGCTTGAGCACCTCCTAATTATTTTTGTGTTCACATCCAATTCTTCCCTATTAATGGATCTTTTTTTCCACAAAAAGAAGGACAAATCTGTCCTTTTTCTACACATACCAATGGATTGTTTTTTTTTCTGTCCCTCAAATATACATGGAATTTCCAATTGCTATTTTAAGTTTCCTATGGATGTGTAATGATACAGACAGATACACTGAGTGCTACATGCTATCCAGTGACTGCCTAAGATCTTCAAAGTGAATTTTCTCTTTTTGTCCCACTGAGAATGTAACAACAGGGTCAAGCTCATACTTGAATTGCTCTCTTCCTTGGAGTAAACTAGTCTTGTAAACTTTAGAGAAAAATTTAGTTAAAAAAAAAAAGTCTCCTATCACTGTGTGATCTGATTTACCTCCACAAAGATAAATGCATCACTCCATTGTTCAGACTTTCAGATTAGCACTATGAGAAAGACTGAGTATCATTCAAGACAGAAGGATAAAAAGGAAAGAAAACATTGTCCCATTTTTTGAGAGTGTCATTCAACCCATCAGAACCTCTCTCCTAAACTATGGTTTAAACATTACAACTAGTATTTCAACAAGTCTAGGGTTTAAGAATGTTTGATGAGGTTCAGTAATTGATCCTTAAGAAAAACTTTTCTGTAAGAGTGTATCATTGAAAAGTCCAGGGGAGACAAGATGATCTGGGGTCGGATGGAAGGGGAGGAGGTCCTCCCCTGTAGGTGGATTTGGAGGGGGCGGGGACGAGATGAGGGAGGGATGGGGAGAGTGGGAGGGAATGAGGGAGGGGGCTACGCCTGGGAAGCAAAGTACCTAACCTGTGATTGATATAAAAATAAATAAATTACATTAAAAAAAGAAAAGTCCAGGGGTCAGGGGCCCATGTCATAGACTAAAATGGATTTTAGACAAACCAATTGGTTTGTTTGGCTCCCAAGCTGCAAAGTCCTGTTTCATATGAACTACCATCCCTTTCACTACCCAAACTCACCATAGATCAGAAACAATGATTAGCAAAGGCATGGAGGTAAGAAAACCAATGATGAGAATGAGGAGCTCTATGTCAGTTTGCAGAGAGACTGAGAAATCAGTTTTACTTTTTTGTTCTTTAACTTTGGGAAAGGAGGAGATACAGATTTTCCCAATAAACCTATTGAGATATGAAAAGTATAATATTAATTAAGCAAGGTGTCTCAAACTCAAAAAGACTAAACCTCATATTATCTCTCATAAGTAGATACTAACCTGTAAGGGGGTGGGAGGTAACAGTTAAAGTATGGGTAAAGCCTGAAAAATAGGCGACCAAGAGAGGATAAAAATAGGTGACAAAGAAGGATGGAGGTAAGAGCAGAAAGACACATAGAACATGAAAAAGGAATGAGATGGGAAAGATATAAGAAACATGAGAGATAGCAGAGGTTGGAAAGCTGAGGGGGTAGGAGAATCACAAAACATATTAGTATCTATTGCCTTGTATGCTGATTTAATATTGATTAAATTTAAAGGTAAGACTGTAAAGCAGATTAGGTAAGGATAGGACGTCAATGTCTCTTCCTTTGTCTTTCCGTGTAATTTGCTCTTACGGGAACTGACTTCTGAAGAGGGGAAGGCATGACACCACTAGCTGTCAACAGCACAAACTCATGAGCTCAATCTGAAGTCTGCCTGTCACTGGGCAAGAGATCTCAATGCAGTTAATAATAAATCTTTTCATGCCCATTGTTTTGTCCTTAATAGATATTTGATTAAAGGATTAAATGAGTGAGCATTAGCTAAGCAAGAAAACAGTCCTCATCACATAGCAAAAACTCAGTACTTAAAAAAACACATAAAAATAACCAGTGAATTGCCATAATATGAATCATTTACCCCTCTCTTCCCTGGCCTATGCCCACCTATAGCCTTAATAGTTTTCCTGCTCATGAAAAACTCAAGTGATAACACATGCTGGAGAGGATGTGGAAAAAGGGGAACCCTCCTCCACTGCTGGTGGGAATGTAAACTTGTGCAACCACTCTGGAAATCAATCTGGCACTTCCTCAGACAACTAGGAATAGGCCTACCTCAAGATCCAGCTATACCACTCCTGGGCATATATCCAAAAGATGCTCAAGTACACAACAAGGACATTTGCTCAGCCATGTTTGTAGCAGCTTTATTGGTAATAGTCAGAAGCTGGAAACAACCCAGATTTCCCTCAACTGAGGAATGGATACAGAAATTGTGGTACATCTACACAATGGAATATTACTCAGCAATAAAAAAACAAGGGTATCATGAAATTTGCAGGTAAATGGTGGGAACTGGAAAGGATCATCCTGAGTGAGGTATCTCAGAAGCAGAAAGACACACATGGTGTATACTCACTCATATAGACATATACTACAGGATGAACCTACTAAAATCTGTACACCTAAAGAAATTAATCAAGAGGGAGGACTCTTGCTAAAATGCCCAACCCTTATCCAGAAGGGCAAAGGGGATGGACATCAGAGGAAGCAGAGGGCAGGGAATGGGTCAGGAGCCTGCCACGGAGGACCTCGGAAGGGCTCTTCCCTGCAGACTATCAAAGCAGATGCTGAGGCTTATGGCCAATACTTGGGCAGAGTGCAGGGAATCTTATGAGGGGAGTGGGAAATAGTGGGATCTGGAGAGGACAGGAACTCCACAAAGAGAGCAACAGAACCAAGTGGTCTGAGCACAGGGGTCTTTCCTGAGACTGGTGGTCCAACCAGGTACCATGCATGGAAGTAGCCTAGGACCCCTGCACGGGTGTGGCCCATGGCAGTTCAGTGTCTAAGTGGGTTCCATAGTAATGGGAACAGGGAATGTCTCTGGTATGAACTGATGGGCATGCTTTTTGATCACCTCCCCCTGAGCGGGGAGCAGCCTTGCTGAGCCACAGAGGAAGACAATGCAGCCACTCCTGATGAGACCTGATAGACTGGGATTGGAGGGAAGGAAAGGAGGACCTTCCCTATCGGTGGTATTGGAGAGGGACATGGGTGCCAAGGGGGGAGGAAGGGAGGGACTGGGACGGGAGAAAGGAGGGAACTACAGGGGTATATAAGGTGAATAAAGTGTAATTAATAAAGAATTTTTAAAAATGAAAAAAAAAACAAAAATAAATAAAAAATAAAATAAAATAGTTTTCCTGCTCAAGAAGGGTAAGTTTTTTTCTCCTTTTCATTTTCATTGTTTTATTTCCCAGAGCTCAGAACAGTGCTTAGGAAATAGTAAGTGCTCAATAAATCTTGAATGAGTGGCGGTTACTTCAGAGAATATATTAGGTGACCTCAGCATGGCTTTTAAAAATAAAATCTATTTTCAGCATCTACAATCATACTAGAGCAAGTCTAAGATGAGGTCTGACGCATAGAGGGACCGATAAGGACAGTAAAAGGAAACAATCCAAGGTCTCAGAAAGAACAAAGCAGTCAGTACACAGACCTGCAGGCATTCTAGTATATCTGGGTTCTGTGAATATCTGGTTTTTGGTTTGGGGGGGGTATTTTGCTTTCTTTTTACACCCAGTTGAACTACATTTTCTCAAGAGTTCAGGTGTTATTTCAACATGGAGATAATGGGGAAGGGATCCTGCTTGTACTTTGTCTAGCCAGAGTTTGAGTAGATTACATCATTTTCCCATGCTTATAGCAATCTTGATCCAACCCTGACATGAAGCTTCCAGAGTATGAGACTGGTTGTCAGAGTCTCATCCCCAAGCCTGCCATCTATACTCCTGGGAAGGCAATGTCTGGGTTTCTAAGACCTGTATGAGACACTAAAATATCTGCATTGCATAATGTTCGGAGTAAGAAGAGAATAGCCACCATCTTCTTCCTCCTTCTCCACCGTACCAAATTTCTGAATTTAAGAACTTAGAGAAACTTTCAAAGCAATACAACTTCGGAGAGTGGACCCAAGAAAAGCAAGATGTCTTCCTAAGCTTAAACTACCCCCTCCCTCCAAGAAGATATCCTTTATTTACAGTCCAGTTGTGTGTTGTTTAATAACAGGGTTATGTTTAGAAAAGAAAAAAATAGATTGTTAGATCATTGAGCAAACTTGTTCAGTTAAAGTAATGTGCTTATGGACTCACTATCCTGCCCTCACCACGATGATATCTACCCTCTAATGTGACTCAGAATAACCCCTTCTTGGACTGGGTGTGGTGATACAGGCCTTTAATCCCAGGAGGCAGAGACAGGTGGATCTCCGTGAACTAAAAGTCAGCCTGGCCTATAGAGAGAGTCCCAGACCAATCAAAACTATATAGTGGGGGAGTCCAAGATAGCAGCGACCAGCACACCCTGTATCTGAGGGACACAGGATCCAAAAATGGTGAGTGGAGGGGCAGCTGAAGCCAGAACATTGACATTGAGGCGTCCTCGACAAGAGGGGACAAACCTTAAGCTGGGAGAGTTTGCCTACCTGCTTGGCAGAGGTGGCAGTGGTTGGCCTAAGCATGAGCCTCTGTCCTTGGTGATTGAGACAGCAGAGGTGGCTGCCCCAAACACAGGTTTCTATGCCCAGTGGCCAAACAGTAGAGACCACAGAGATGATGGTTATCCTACACTTTCATTTGCCCCTGCAGGCCCAAATCTGAGAGTAGAGAACAAGGGGGAACCCCTGTGCTTTTTGTGTAGTGAGTGCACCTTCAAGTGAGAGCTTGCAGAGGCCCAGATCCAGGGTGCCTCTATGCTAGCAATCAGACACCAGATCCCCCTTACCCACACCCTGACTGTGGGCAACACAGGGATCCTTGGGACACCATTCTTGACAATGAAGCCCCGGTTCTGTGGGTCTACCAATGAAGTCCAGACAAACAATTTCTAGAGCCCAGACAGATATGAATACGACAGGCCTGTAGGCCAGAGGCATTCAGGGCACGTGGGCACATGCATTGCTCCAAAGAAGAGTGCCAGCACCCCCACTTGTGCTTACTCTCCACCCTTCAAGGCATCTACACTCTCTAGAATGCTGCCCTTCCAGGCACACTTCCATGCATATGCCTGTGCTTGCACCTATGCACAATGTGCCTGCAACCTTCCTCCCTTATCTAAGCTGAAACACCAACATCCACTCTCAAACCGAAGGATCGTTCTCATATTCCTGAAGAACACTCCATACACCAGAGACAGACAGACCCAGTCTGAAGGACAGACTCCAGGAACAAACAGCGAAGGTTACAAATAAGCACATTGGTAGAGGTCAGCATAAGAACACATCCAACAAAAATCAGGACATCATGGCTTCACCAACAACTACAAAAATCAAGGGACATTCTAATTCACGAGAAACACGGGAATTTATTTCAAATCTATGCTTATCCAGTTAGTAGAGGCACATAACAAGCTCTGAAAGAAATACAGGCAAATACAGCCAAACAAATAGAAGCAAAAGTAGAGGCATATAGAGAGGAAACAAACAGCAACAACAACAACAAAATAGAGTTCATCATGGAAAGACAGGAATCCACATTCAAAGAAATGAAGGAAATAGTACAAGATATGAAAACAGAGTTAGAATCAATAATGAAAACACAAACAGAGGAAACCATGGAGCTGGAGAAATTGGAGAAAAGATCAGGAACCACAAAGGTAAGCATCACCAACAGAATACAAGAAATAGGAGACTCTCAGGTGCTGAAGATATAATTGCAGAAATTTATACATCTCTCAAAGAAAAAGTAAAATCTGACAAGTTCCAAATGCAAACCATCCAAGAAATCAAGGACGCCATGAAAAGACGAAATCTAAGAATAACAAGAATAGATGAAAAAGAAAATTCCAGAATTCAAGCTCCAGAAAATATTTTCAAGAAAATCACAGGAAAAAATTTTCCCAACTTAAAGAGATGTCCACTAACATACAAGAAGCCTGCAGAACTCCAAATAGACTAGACCAGAAAAGAAACTCCTCATGTCACATCATAGTCAAAACACTAAATCTACAGAACAAATAAAAATATTAAACACATCAAGGGAAAAATAGCATGTCACATATAAAGGTAGACCTATCAGAATTACACCACACTTCTTAACGGAAACTAAGTAAGCCAGAAGGGCCTGGGCAGATGTCATGCAGACTCTAAGAGAACTCAAATGCCAACTGAGACTACTATACCCAGAAAAGCTTTCAATCAACATAGATGGAGAAAACAAAATATTCCATGACAAAACTAAACTTAAACAATATCTACACAGCAACCCAGCTGTACAGAAGATACTAGAAGGAAAACTCCAATCCAATGAAATTAACTACACCCAAGAAAACACAGGATATAGATAACATCACAACAAAAATTAAAAGAAAACAAGAACAGAAACACAGTTACACCACCAACTCCACAATAAAAGGAACTAATATTCATTGGTCGCTATTATCTGTCAACATCAACAGATTCAATTCTCCAATAAAAAGACACAGACTAACAGAATGGTTGCAGAAACAGGATCTGACATTCTGCTGCATCCAAGAAACACACCTCTGCAACAAAGATAAAACTTCCTCAGAGTAAAGGGCTGGAAAAAGGTTTTTCAAACAAACAGAACCAGAAAAAAAGCTGGAGTAGCTATCCTAATATCTAATAAAAGAGACTCTCAACCAAAATTAATCAGAAAAGCTGAGGAGGGGCACTTCATTCTCAGCAAAGGAAAAATCCATCAGGAGGACATCACAATCCTAAATATCTATGCACCAAATACAAGAGCACCTGCATTTGTAAATGAAACATTATTAAAGCTTAAATCACACATCGACCCCAACACCTTAATAGTGGAAGACTTTAACTCTCCACTTTCAGAAAGGGACAGATCATCTAGACAGAAGCTAAATAGGGAAATAATGACACTTACAGAGGTCCTAAACGAAATGGACCTAATAGACGTCTACAGAAGTTTTCACCCAAACTCTTTTGAGAAGTTCAAAAGAGCTGCATACAAAATTAACTCGAAAAAAAAAATCAGTAGCCCTCATGCATACGAAAGACAAAAGGGCTGAGAAAGAATTAAGGAAAATACATCCTTCTCAGTACTCACTAATAACATAAAGTACCTTGGGGTGACTCTAATCAAACAAGTGAAAGACCTATTTGGGGAAAAAAAACTTCAATTCTCTGAAGAAAGAAATTAAAGAAAATATCAGAAGATGGAAAGCTCTCCCGTGCTCAAGGCTTGGTAAGATTAACATAGTGAAAATGGCTATCCTGCCAAAAGCAATCTAAAGATTCAATGCAATTCCCATCAAAATACCAACACAATTCTTTACAGAACTTGAAAGAACAATTCTCAATTTAATAAGGAAAAACAAACAAACAAAAAATCAGATTTGCTAAATCAATCCTATACAACAACAGATCATCTGGAGGTATCTCCATTCCTGATCTCAAACTGTACTACAGAGCAATAATAATTAGGACTACATGGTACTGGCATAGAAACAGAATGGTGGGTCAAGGGAACCAACTACAAACCCAGAAAGAAACCCACACACCTGTGGAAACTTGATTTTTGACAAAGAAGCCAAAATTATACAATAGGAAAAAGATAGCATCTTCAACAAATGGTGCTGGATGTCTACATGTAGAAAAATGCAAAGAGATCCATACTTATCACCATGCACAAAACTAAAGTCCAAGTAGATCAAAGACCTCAATATAAAACCAGACACACTAAACCTGTTAGAAGAAAAAGTGGGGAAGAGCCTTGATCTCATGAGACAACTTCCTGAAGAGAACACGAACAGCACAGGCTCTAAGATCAACAATCAATAAGTGGGACCTCATGAAACTGAAAAGCTTCTGTAAAGCAAAGGACACTGTCATGAGAACAAAACGACAGCCTACAGACTGGAAAAGGATCTCCACCAACCCTATATCTGACAGAGGGCTAATATCCAGAATATATATAGAACTACAGAAGTTAAAAAGCAATGAATCTAGTAATCCAAATTAAAAAATGGGGTACATCGCTAAACAGAGAATTCTCAGTAGAAGAGTATCAAATGGCAGAGAAACACTTAAAGAAATGTTCAACGTCCTTAGTCATCAGGGAAATGCAAATCAAAAGAACTCTGAGATTTCACCTCATACCCATCAGAATGTCTAAGATCAAAAGCTCAAGTGATAATACATGCTGGAGAGAACGTAGAGAAAGGGGAACCATCTTCCATTGCTGATGGGAATGTAAACTTGTACAACCACTTTGGAAATCAATCTGGCACTTTTTCAGAAAATTAGGTATAGTGCTACCTGAAGATCCAACTATACCACTCCTAGGCAGATATCCAAAATATGATCAAGTATAAAACAAGACATTTGCTTAACCATGTTTGTATCAGTTTTATTTGTAATATCCAGAATCTGGAAGCAACCCAGATGTCCCTCACCCGAGGAATGGATGCAGAAATTGTGGTACATTTACACAATGGAATACTACTCAGCAATTAAAAACAAGGAAATCATGAAATTTGCAGGCAAATGGTGAGACCTAGAAAATATCATCCTGAATGAGCAGAAGCAGAAAGACACACATGGTATGTACTCACTTATAAGTAGATATTAGACACATAATATAGGATAATCATAACAAAATCTGTACACCTAAAGAAGGTAATCCAGAAGGAGGACCGTGGGTAAGATGATCAATCTTCATTCAGAAAGGCAAATAAGATAGACATTGGAAGAGGGAGAAAACAGGGAACAGGATAGAAGCCTACCACAGAAGGCCTGAAAGACTCTACCCAGCAGGATATTAAAACAGATGCTGAGACTCATAGCCAAACTTCGGGCAGAGTGCAGGGAATCTTATGAAAGAAGGGCAGAATGAAAGACCTGGAGGGAATAGTAGCTCTTCAAGGAAAGCAACAGAACCAAAATATCTGGGCCCAGGGATCTTTTCTGAGACTGATACTCCAACCAAGGACCATGCATGGATATAACCTAGAACTGCTGCACAGATGTAGCCCATGGCAGCACATTGTCCCAGTGGGTTACCTAGTAACGGAAACAGGGACTGTGTCTGACATGAACTCAGTGGCTGGCTATTTAATTACCTCCCCCTGAGGTGGGAGCAGCCTTGCCAGGCAACAGAGTAAGACAGTGCAGCCAGACCTGATAAGACCTGATAGGCTAGGGTCAGAGGGAAGGGGAAAGGACCTGCCCTACCAGTGGACTTGGAGAAGGGCACAAAAGAATATGAAGGAGGGTGTGATTGGGAGGGAATGATGAAGGAGGTTACAGCTGGGATGCAATGTGAATAAACTGTAATTAATATAATTTTTTATTTAAAAAAGAATAAATAAATAAATACATAGTGAGACCAGGTCTCAAAAAACTAGAGACAGACAGACAAATAAATAAATAATAGAGATACATAGACAGACAAATAAAAAATAATTTATCATACCGATAGGAAAATTAACTAATACATCCTCTTTTTTTTCTCCTCTCTTGTCACTTTCTTCTATTAAGAATATTACTCAGAAAAAAAAACCAAATAGAACATATTGGCTGAATAAAAACTGTAACATGATTAAAATTAAACTATAGGAGTTTGGAAAAGGTCATTACTTTCCATGAATATTGCAAACCTCAGAGGTATTAAAATGATAAGCCTTGGGAATGATCACAAACAAAACAAAACAAAAGAATGTTCTCTTAATCTGAGAGAAGAGTAAAACCCCCCAGGACCAATAATCTCTGTGCTTGGGTATGGATGTGGCATTCTGTCCTAAATCCCACTATAGGGGTGGCAAGAGGCAGCAGGCCAGTTTTAGGTGTTCACGGCCACAAAGGGAAAGGACAAGTCTCTGCAGTCAAGCTGACGGCAGTTGTGTCCTGAGAGGCATTCAAAGGCTCCCATGGGTAGTTGATGCCGTGGGTGGAAGTTGTACACTTTGATAATAAAGGAGCTAGTACAATGGCCTCTGTTTTTGCTTTTCTGTTTTCTAAATATTAAAGAGTGGGTAGCAGAGAAGAGGTGATTTTCTTTTCCTTCTGAGGTCAAATTTAGAAATCTGAATGATACATGTGAAGGTTCTTGGCAGAGCTAGGGAGCTAACTGGCTTCAGTACACATACCCTTGGGGGTTGGAAAGAAAAAAGAACCACAGTATCAGCGCATAGTTTCCTAGGAACAGGCAAGCACCTTGGGAAATATTTGGCTTTGTTGCAGGTAGAGAGTTGGCTTTTTGAATTTTTGTTTCTGTGTGAGAGTTGAACTTTACTAACGCTTTAAATCTCTGCACAAAGTACAAGGAACATCTAAGTAGCCAGTCCACTGCTGGCCTAGACAGCTCTAGCTTTCTAAGCTGCCTCTAAGAACTAATATATCTAAGAGGATATATAATGTATTCTAATGGTGCTAAGGGGAGGATCCACCCTTCATGAACACAGACGTCTTTCTACTCCCCATCACCTCAACTGCCCCCACTATGTGAAGAAGGTATGCATACCTCTCTTTAGGAGGTCCATGAAACACGTACTCCAAAAGGTGCCCTGGCTCTGCCTAGTGACAATGACTAGGTAGGCAAGTTCTGTCCCAAAAGGGGTGAGGGGTGGGGAACATCAGGATTTGGTTTTTTTTTTCCCCCTTCAAAATACTCCTATGCATTCTGTTCTTGAGATGAAAGGTAAGGAAATGGAAAGAAGAGCAGATTAAATGAAGTAAAATGAGGACTAGAAAAAGGGATCATAAAGGGAAAAGTTGAAATGGGAAGGGGGAAAATAGAAAAAGCAGAAACGGTTTTAGGAATTTCAAGGCATCAACTCCTCCCATCCCCACAGAGTTGAAGTAATCCTTTTACTAAATGGGTTCAGTTGATAATGAGTCATTATTAATGGTTTCAGTGAAACATCATATACTTTCAGGTGTCGAGTAAAGAATATAAGCAGTGTTGTTTCCATTTTTTATAGGCTGAGACTTTTGAGCGTAAACTTGGCAATTCACCAAATGGACAAGAAAGTAACAAGTCTATGAGTAAAGTAGAGGGACTAACCTAGCATTCCAGACTAGGAAATATGACTGGGAGCCTTTGAGGTTTTAGATAAAACTACACTGAGTTCAATTTCTGAGCAGATATAGGAACTGATAATGCCTTATAGAATTTGGGCTTAGCTGAAACTGAAGGGGCCCTGAGGAAATTATTTCAAAGGGCAAGAGAAGTAGTGCTGGGGAGATGAGAAAGGAGGCTAACATCATCTCAGTGGTTGGCCTTCTTCTTTTGAAGTTCACTAGAAGTGAGGAGAGATTCGAATATAAAACTGAAATAGTCTGCCATCTCACAAGTTCCTCAACTGCCCCAAAACAAATCCTTACCCATTTATGACCACAAGAAATGTTTCCCAGACTTCCTAACTTGATAGTTACCCAATGAAGGCATGATTTTGAGGTATTAAAACAAAAGGCTGTGAGGGGCCATTGAAATGGTTCATCCAGTAGAAGCACTTGCCACCAAGCTTAATGACATGAGTTCGATTCTTGGGACCCACATGGTGGAAGGAGAAAACCAGCTCCCTCAGGTTGTCCTCATACCTCTACAAGGACATCCTGGCATACACATACACACACAATTAACTAAATATTGAATCTTTCCTCTAATTCTTCTGTTAACCTCAGAGTAAAAAGGAAATGTAAATGGATCAAGTCAGAGTCAACAAAGATAATCCTATTTAGAAATGAACAAAATGGAAACATTTGTCCAAAATCTGTCTAGAATGGAGGTCATTTTCAATCTGAGAGGAACAAGAGGAAGTGCTGGCCTCTCTTTTGGCAAACTCACTCTTCTAGCAGTTTGACTCACAGATCTAGTGTGCTTTTTATTTACCTAGGATCATATGCAAACATTCTCCAGGCTGTTGGATGCTTTATGTCAAGACCAGTATGTCCTTCTTTGAAATTATAAATGATTGTACATTTGTGAATAAAATAATACTCAGCTTATATATCAAGTCCTAGAGAACATTTTTAAATATTCATTCAAAGACCTATTATATAAAACTCAAAGTCCCTTTAATCTCAGCACTCAGGAGGCAGAGGCAGGAGGATCTGTGAATCTGAGGCCAGTCTGGTCTACAGAGTGAGTTCCAGGACAAAAAAAAAAAAAAAAAAAAAAGATGGCTTTTACATTTAGGAGTAAGGTATTCCAAATTTTATTTAAATACACTAAAAGAAGATAATTTAGCTGGGAGCTGGCAACTTGAAAAACTTACCATGGACCCTTGTTCAATAGTGGCTTTTTTCGAGACAGGGTTTCTCTGTGTGGCCCTGGCTGTCCTGGACTAGTTTTGTAGACCAGGCTGGCCTTGAAGTCATCTGCCTCTGCCTCCCTGAGTGCTGGAATAAAAGGCACATGCCACCACCCCTGGCTAATAACAGTGGTTTTTGCTATGGGAAGAGGCATAGCCCTGAGGCTTGACACAAGGGAGCTGTGAGCCACATAGTGGAAGTTTGTCACCAGCATTCTCTTTACAGGCCTGCACAACACGGCCAGCTGGTCACATACTGAAGCCCCCAAAATTGTGAGTGAGAATAACTCTCAAAAGAAAAGGTTGAAAGGGGAAATGAAAAGAAAACTATGAGAGAAACCCTGTCTCCAAAACACCAAAAACCTTTCTGAATAAATTGTACTTAACAAAAAAATAATTTTAAAAAAGATAATAAAAGGAGGGGAAAACTCTAAAGTCTCCAAATAGGAAATGAAAAAGAGAGCATGAGCCTAAGGGAAGAACCTGAAATGTACAAGAGGCAAGCATCTGAGCAGCCCTTAAGTTGGGAAGTGGATGGAACAAGGGAAACCCCCTTTTCAGGGGAGACCACTTGATGATCTATTGGAAAAGAGTAAAGGGGACTTTCCTAAAGTCAAGTTTAGAAAACCCATTAGATAAACCAGTAAGAAGTGTAAATGAACTTAACTTAACCAGGGAGAAGAATACATAGGATTTATAGCTTCTCTGAAGAATTCTCCAAACTACTGTCTGGAACCATCAGTTATGGGTATAAATGCTTGTCCTCCTCTTGTTACTTATATAAACTTGTAGTCACTTAACTTCTTTAATTTTTTCATCACAACTTGACAAATAACAGCGATAAGAGCACTTTGTTGATGTATAATTGCTCAGAGAATAATACTTGTTATTGAAAAGTAGATAGATAACCACCTTATAATCTCAGCACTTGGGGAGCTAAGGCAAAGAGAATCATGACTTCAAGGCCAGCCTGACTATATGAGGAGACCATGCCTCAAACAAACAAACAAATACAGGCCTGTGTATTCTTATTACAAACACATAATGGAGAGGGGCTTATTTTAAAGGTAGAACATAGATGTTTTTTAATTTTTCAACATATACATATATGTTAACATTTACACACATGCATGCATATGCATTTTATTTATTTGGGTGCACACAAGTATGTCATGAGTATGCATGTGGAGAGCAGATTACTGCTTGTGGAAATTGGTTCTCTCCTCCCACCATGTGGGTACCAGAGATTGAACTCAGGCCATCAGGCTTGGCAGCAAGCATCTTTACACAGTGAACCATCTCGACATCTCCAGAATGTAAGTTTTGACTAGGTGACTAACTGTGATTCTTTCTCTGGGTTTTTTTTGGGGGGGGGTTAAATACCCCTTTTCCATATGACTTATCTATTTTTCTGTCACAACCGCTATTCTTTGACCCATCCCTTAACTACTGAGACAAATCATTTAATACAAGAAATGTGTTACTCAATTTCTATAGCCATATCTCTCAGGCCCAGTATCTGGCATATGAGAACACAGACTAGGCTTTGTTTGAGCCGAAACCAATAATCCAAGTCATTATTGAATAATTTGCCAATCTCATTTAGATTCCTGGATTAGGATTTGAACTGAAAATGATGAATAAATATATATGTCTGAATATGTTAAAGAGGGGTTTTCTGGTAAGAGTTTGTGATAACTCACACAGGATATTATTTTCCTTAGAAGGTTCATCACGAAGTCTAACTTCCTAAAATCAATACAGTTTACTTTGATATAAAAACGAAAATAGCTCATCATGGAGGCTCACACCTATATTGCCAGCATTTAGGAGGTTTAATCAGAAGTACTGCTACAAATTCAAGGCTAACCTTTCTATATAATTTGATCCCTGGAATACACATAGTGGAAGGTGAGAACATGTAATCCTCTGACCTCCACATACATGCTGTGGCGCACACACACACACACACACACACACACACATATACAGGCAATACACACACACACACACACACATACCCACACACCCCAAATCACTGTTATTTAGAAAACAAAGGAAGGAAGGAAAGGAGAGGAGAGGACTGGAAAGGAATAGAGAAGAACGGAAAAGAAAGGAAAACGGGAAGAATCTCTCTCTATCCTGGGTTGTTTTTTTTTTTTTTTAGGCCCCATGAGAGTGATGCCTTCTCTGTGTAAATTTCAACACACCAGATTTCTCTTAAAAGATAATGCGTTGCTACAGAAATTGTGCTCTTCTTGAACACATTTGTCTTTTTGAGCACATACCACCTAATTGAATAAAAAGTATGAGAGCTAGCTTCCTGTGGCTACAAGGCAAAGTGTAACATAATTTTTCTAAGCCTTAATGCTCTCTCCTGGTAGTGATACTGGATTTAATGGGAGTGAATAAATCCATGTTTATTGTTATAAAGCTGTAGACATCTCCAAACCAACCAAATGCAACTAATAGTCTTAAAGTTTCAATTATTATTTTGTTAAACTAAAGTAAAAATTAGGTTCCCTAAAGATTTCCACTTACCAAACATTAGCTACAAATATCCCCAGAAAGTCATACTTTATGTCCCCTTGTTCCATTTATGGGCTCCAATTAATTGAAACAAAAATCATTTTGAGTTTCATTCCTTTAAAAGATTTTTCCTATGGTCTCTAAGTTTTTGGTTGACCATATTCTAGTGTAACTCTAGTCTTTCTGCCAATGGTTTACAATGACTTATATGATTTAGAAGTATCCCCTTAAGGGTCCAGGTGTTGAAGGTTTAGTCACTAGCACTCTGGGGAATTGATGCAACATCCACAAGCCTACACAATGTGGCCAGTTGATCACATACTGAAGCCTCCAAAACTGTGAGCAAGAATAACCCTCTCCTGTTTACATGGGTTTTGTCACAGTGAAGAACACAATAACTGTTCCTATGTAGAGACCCACTTGCTGTGTTTTTTCAAGGTGCCTCCTCAGTCAGTTCTCCGCACACAGTGCAGAGATTCCAATCCTTTTTAGGCTTCCATTTCTCTGCAGTTAATCACAGCTTAAGAGAAATGGTTGAAAGCGAAAATTTGGTAACACTGTTTCTGACCTATGTGATAACAAGGTAAAACAACAACAACAACAAAACCAACAAAACAAACAAACAAACAAAAAACTGAGTGTTGTAAAAAATATTTTCTCTGTGTAGTTCTAGTTAGGATGCTTGAAAAAACAAAGGGACTCATTCTTTGAAGGTTTGATTCATACCTCCTCTGTGTGAGTTCCTTGTGTCAAGCCTCAGAGCTATGCAGTCTCTCCCCGTAGCAAAAGCTACTGTTGAACAGGGGCCCATGGTAACATAGTCAAGCTGCCATCTCCCAGCTAAATTATCTATCCTTAGTATATTTAAATAAAATTTGAGATACCTTAGTCCTATTCTCTTCCTGTTTCCCTCCCATTTCTACTTCTCTCATACTACTCCTACTTTTCTATGTCTTCCATCCTTGCAGGTCCTTAATCTAGTCACTAACTCCTGCAAGCTGAAAAAGGCCATTGGGGGAAGAGAGCCTGGGCTAATTCCTATCAATTCCAAAAGCAATGGGAAAGATTTATAAATAAGTCAAGGACAATGAAGAGGACTGGGTTACAGTAAAGGAGGAAAAAAGGTTTTTTCTTCTCCAAACATACCTGAAAGTCATAAGCAGAATAAGGTGGCAGATGAGGAGGGCTATGGTAGTAGGAATTGTACGATGCCACTTGAGGACGCGCATAGTAAGAGACAGTCGGATGGGGATTTTCAACAGAGCAGTTCAGTGCCGGAAGAGTAGGGTTCTGAGGAAAAACAAAGCATAAACAATATATTATGTCCCATCATCAATAGGTGAAAAGTTAAATAAGCCATAGCACAGATATATTATAGCATAAAACCCAGCAATTGATAAATATTCAGACCTATGTCTACTGACAAAGCTGTCAAGAATATACTGTTATTTTTTTAATGTGTATGGGTGTCTTGCTTGTACATAAGTCTGTGCACCCATATGTGTGCCTGGTAACCAAGGTGGCTGGAAGAGGATGTCAGATTCCCTGGAACTGGAGTACTGATGATTGTGAGCTGCCATGTGGCTGCTGGAAATCCCCACTCCTCTGGAGGAGCAGCTAGTCCTCTTAAGCACTAGGGCATCTCTCCAGCCACCACTGTTATTTTTTAAACTACCATGAACCTAGAGATATAGCCCAGTGGTAGAGCATCTGTCTAGCATGTCCAAGGCCTTGGATTCAATCCCCAGTACTGCAGCAAGAAAGGCTACAGTGATATATAGTGTGCTGTGGTTTGTTAAAAAAAAGTAAAATGTTGTATATTTATGTGTGTAAATACAAATAAATGAATCTGGAAAGATTCACAGCAAACTGTTATTTGTAATTACCTCTCCAGAGGGAAGTAATACTAGGAGGAAAATGGAAACTCTTACTTTTTAATAAATAGGGCAATATTTTTGAAATTAATACATATTGTGTCATTTCCTCAAGTTATAAATTTGTTTTAGATTTATGCATTTTATTTTATGTGAATGAGTATTTTGCCTGCATGTAAGTATGTGTACCACATACACATCAATGCCTGGTCAGAAAAGGGTGTCAGATGCCTTGGAACTAAAGTTACAGATGGTTGTGAGCCACCATGTGGATGCTGGGAATAAAACCTTAGTCCTCTGCAAGGGAAACAAGTGCTCTTAACCACTGAGCAATCTCTTTTTTAAAAGGATTTATATTTATTTGTGTGCATATGTGTGCATGCATTCATGTGCGCATATGTCTGCATGTGAATATGTGAGGACCATGTCTATGGAGGTCAGAAGATGGCACTGGATCCCCTGGAACTGGACTTACACATGGTTGTGAGCTGCCATGTAGGTGCTAGGAACTGAACTTGCATCATCTGCAAGAGCAGCAAGTGCCCTTAACCTCTAAGCCATTTGTCCAGTCTCCTTACCTCACAATGGATTATCTTGAAAAATCCAAATTTACAGAAATATTGGAATCATTTTGGTAACACTTTCATCCTTTTTGCAAATAAAGCAGTGTATAAATGATTTTCTATAATTGTTATAACCTGCTGGCAGATGTAGCTTTTTTAGAGTAAAAGCAACTGTTGTCCAGGTTAGAGGTCCCCTCATTAGTTCACAAGCAGAACTATGCTTTGTGCCACATGGATCAAAGTACAGGATGAATGTTTTCCTTTCCCATCTTCCATATTATAGAGCCCTCTTTTATTTGTGAGGATAGTTAGAGCTATATCAAAGATGGATGTCTCCCTTCCAGTATATATCTAGACCACATTAACACAGAGCAGGGGCTTCATATGGAGGAATGAAAACATGTGGGTAGATTTTGGCACTGGTACTCGTAAGCAACTCAGCTTGTTAGCAGGAAAACTCCATTATAGAAGTTTCAGCACAGTTCTGTTGCTCTGTTGCTTGGAGTTGGTTACAGTTTAGATGCCTAAGGATATGAGATCTACAGGCCTCAGTTATTACAATGTACCTCACAGACACCTCATGTATGAGAGAGGCCTGAGATCTTGACTTACATCATGTTCTCATTTTGATGACATTCTCTCTTCATGCTCTATTCCCAGTAGAATTCTCTTATTCTGTGAACCAACTATCTTTTGCCATGATCTTTGCTTCCATCTTTTCGTTTCCCCTAGGGTCTTTGTCAGAACTCCCTAGCTTATGGTTTTTAATAACAGTAAGTATTTCCTTTGCTCTCCACCTTTACTGTTAAGGAAGATTCTAAGCAAATAGCAGGGAGTGTTTGTTAAAAAGCTTGAAGAAGCAGTAAGGACTGGGCAAATGTCATTTCGGGGCAAGAGCAATGGAGTAGAAGGCGAAAGCATAGATCTGGGCTGAAGTCCAATTTCTGCTACTTAGTTCTGGAAAAATTACCTGAGCCTGCTTGATCTGTTTTCTCATATATTAAATGGTTATAATATTTAATATCTACTGGAGGTGAGTATTAAGGGTAGCCAACAAAGATCAAACAAAAGTAAATGCACAAAGGCCTTTCTAAAGGATACATGGCCTCTATCAGAACCAACAATAGACTTCCCTGTACTCTGCAAATAAAAAAAAATGACTGAAGAATGCAGAGATAAGCCTATACATGTGAGCTTAACTGATTTTTGACAAAAGAACTAAGAGATAATTCGGGAAATGACAGTCTCTTAAACACGTGTTATAGTAAATCATACATCTGGTAAGGGACTAGTGTCTATAACAGAAGAAGAATGCTTATGACTCAACAGCAAAAAGATGAAACACTGACCAACAAACCGAAACCGAAACAAACAAACAAATACAACAGACATGCCAGGCATGGTGGCACAAGCCTATAACCCCAGTGCTCAGTAACCTCATAGCCTCAGCCTAGGGCCCTATTAGGGTGAGGCACGAAAATTGTGCATTTGACAATAGCCTGGGCTACAGAGGAAGACTTGATCTTAAAAAAAAACAGATAAAATAAATAAATAGATAGATAGGTAGATATCAAAAACTAAGGCAATTTTTCCAAAGAAGGTATAAAAATTATCTACATGCACATGAAATAGGCCTGACGTCATTGGCTATCACAGAAAGGCAAGGCTACAATGTTTTACCTACTAGAATCGTTAGTAATGAAGATATAGAGAAGTTGGAATCCTTGTGTACTATTAGTGGGGATACGAAATACTACATGAGAAAAACATATTGGCTTACCACATTGAGTCTGGCACCTTAGATCACTCGGCCATCCTGACACCCTGAATCCTAGATAAATGAAAATCCCTCCAGTTTTAACGCTAAGCAATCTAAAGATACATGCCAATTATTCAGTTTTTGACTTTTTCTTCACATCCATGTTTCTTAAAGTCATTTTACCATCCTGGAAAATGTCCAAGTCTGCTCTGGGATTTCACCTTACACCCATCAGAATGGCTAAGATCAAAAACTCAAGTGATAACACATGCTGGAGAGGATGTGGAGAAACTGCAACCCTTCTCCATCGCTGGTGAGAATGTAAACTTGTGCAACTACTTTGGAAATAAATCTTGTGTTTTCTCAGTCAATTAGTAATAGTACTACCTCAAGATCCAACTATACCATTGCTAGGCATATATCCAAAATATACTCAAGTATACAACAAGAACATTTGCTCAACCATGCTCATAGCAGCTTCATTTGTAATAGGCAGAACATGGAAACAACCTAGATGCCCTTCAAAGGAGGAATGGATGCAGAAAGTGTGGTACATTTACACAATGGAATACTACTCAGCAATTAAAAGCAAGGAAATCATGAAATCTGGAGGCAAATGGTGCGATCTAGAAATGATTATCCTGAGTGAGGTATCAAAGAATCAGAAAGACACACATGATATATACTCACTTATACATGGATACTAGGCATATAATATAGGATAAACATACTAAAATCTGTACATGTAAAGAAGCTAACTAATCCATAAGGAGGACCCTGAGTAAGCTGTTCAATCCTTATTCAGAAAGGCAAATGGGAGACATTGGAAAAGGGTGAAAACAAGGAACAAGGCAGGAGCCTACCACAGAGGGCCTCTGAAAGACTCTACCCAGCAGGGTATTAAAGCAAATGCTAAGACTCATAGCCAAACTTTGGGCAGAGTGTAGGTAATCTTATGAAAGGGAGAGATAGAAAGACCTGGAAGGGACAGCAACTCCACAAGGAGAGCAACAGAACCAAAATATCTGGGCCCAGGGGTCTTTTCTGAGACTGACACTCCAACCAAGGACCATTCATGGAGATAAGTTAGAATTCCTGCTCAGATTTAGCCCATGGCAGCTCAGTCTCCAAGTAAGTTCCCTAGTAAAGGGAACAGGGACTGTCTCTAACATGAAATTAGCAGCTGGCTCTTTGATCACCTCCCCCTGATGGTGGAGCAGCCTTGCCAGGCCACAAAGGAAGACAATGCAGCCAGACCTGATGAGACCTGATAGGCTAGGCTCAGATGGAAGGGTAGGAGGACCTCCCCTATCAGTGGACTTGGAGAGGGGCATAGGAGGAGAAGAGGGTGGGAGGGCAGGATTGGGAGGGGATAGAGGAGGGTGCTACGGCTGGAATAAAAAGTGAATAAATTATAATAAATTTTAGAAAATAAAAAAATAAATTGGCTCTGTAAACTAAACATAAATATAAACTAAACATAAACATTCAATCTAAAAATTCCACATCAAGTTTATATGAAACACTGGAAATTCATATGAATGTTTGTAACAGCATTTCTACATAGCCAAAATGGTGGGGAAATTCCACCAATATATTTTAAAAGATTCAAATAAATTTAGTATATATTGAATTTATTATTTATTAGATTTAAATAAAATGCAGCATGCCCACAGAATGAAATCATATTCTGCCACTAAAAGAAATGAAGTACTGGTATATGCTGAAAAGTAGACAAGTCTTAAAATTATGGTAAGCGAAAGGGGTCACGAAGAACTTCATGTGTTAGATTAGTCCATTTATCGGAAATATCCAGAAGAGACATATGTATAATTACAGCAGATTACTGGTTTCTGATGGTTCAGGACAAGAGGAATAAGGAGTAGCTGTCTCATGGTCATGGGTTTCATGTAATGAAAAGGCCATAGAACTAAGTAGAGATGATAACCATGTGGCATTTTGAATGTACTGGATGCCACACTGAATTACACATTTCAAAGAGTTCGGTGTAATCATTGAGATGTCCTCCTGGAGTTTTTCAGATTTATTTTTAATTCACTTTACTTCCCTAGTGTAACTCCCTTCCCCTTCTCCTTCTGGTCCCACCCTCGTTCTCCTATTTCCCCTCCCATTGCCCTTAGAAAAGAGTGCCTCACTACCAACCCACCCCTGCACATCAAGTTGAATCAAGGCTGAGCATATCCTCATCCACTGAGGCCAGGACATTAGGGAGAAGCAATCAAAAGCAGGCAACAGAGTTCATGTCAGAGATAGCTGGCTTAACTTACTAGGGGGCTCACATGAAGATCAAGCTGCTGGATTCTTTTTTCAGGTGAGGAAAATCTTTGGTATGCAGAGAAGGCCAAATCCTTGGAAGGGCTGTACTTCTTAGAATATCACCTTCTCAATCCTCCCTTCTTCTCAACTTGGGGAACTTTCTTTTAAGAAAGTTGTCTTTCACATGCAAACTTTGACTTCCCATCCCAATTCCTTCTGCCACCAGGGAAACTTATCAAATCTTTAACTCAGAGAGGTTAGTTAATACAAGCTTTTAATACCTCTGTGACATATTAGCCAGCCTATTTAAAATGTTAGTATCTGGGGCTGGAGAGATCGCTCAGAGGTTAAGAACATGTATTGTTCTTATGGAAGATCTGAGTTTAACTCCGAACACCCACATCAGGCAGCCCATGACTGCTTGTAACTCCAGCTCCAGGGGATGCCCCTAACATTAGGCAGATGCACATGTGCAGACATACACACATGTACATGTAAATAATAATAATAATATAAAATAAATAAAATGATACTAATCTTAATTTTGAAAATAAACAAAAACAGGGAAGCAAATGCCTATGTGAAAATATAGAAAAAAACAAAAACAGTGGCATTTTTAGCACTGTGACTTTATGTGGTAAACTCAGAGTAAGGGACACCTTGCAGGTAAAGCCTGTGATGCAGTGACTATACATCAAGGTAGCCCCTCCCACTGGGTCAGGAAAGCTCTTCCTAGTCAGGAAATCCCCACCACTAAGAGACTCTTCCAGGGTCCTGTCTGAAATAATATTACTGTCAGGGGCTGGCTCTCTACCATGGGGTAGGTCTCTGAGCCTCCTCCAGCCAGCAGCTTATCAAGACAGATGCTGGAACTTGCATCCAAGCATGGGGCAGAACTCTGGGGTTCTTGTGGAAGTGTTTGGGGAAAGACAAAAGAACCTGGAGCGGACAGGAACCCCGAAGTAGACCAACAGAGACAACTAATCCAGACCCATCGGGGCTTTCTGAGACTGAGACATCAACTAAGAAGCATGTGAGATCTGGACGTAGGCCCCCTGCACACATGTAGCCGACAGGGGTGGGGATGGGGGACTTGGTCTTCATATGGGCTCCTGATGAATGGAGGAGGGGCTGTTTCTAACATGGACTCTATTGTCTGCTTTTGGATCCCTTCCCCCTGGCAGGGCTACCTGGCCTCAGGGGATGAAGATATGCTCAGTCCTGATGTGACCTGATGTGCTGGAGAAAGTTAATACAGGGAGGGGGGCTCTCCTTTTCTGGGGGACAAAGAAGAGGGGGAAAAGGAAGGAGGGAAGTGGGGGATGGGAAGGCAGGAGAGAGGGGGCATCCTCGGGATGTAAAATAAATAAACTAATATAAAAAATTTTTTAAAAGAGGGAAAGTCTCCAAGAACAATGGCAATTCTTTTCCTCAAAAGAAGCCTAAACCCAGAAACAGCTGTGTCTCCTAAAAGCTTCCTCAGGCCCCAGGTGACAGGAAATCCTTGCTCTTATCGGAAACAGCTGTATGGATGTTTATCATACATACTTCTTAGTGCTTAGGTTTTCTCAGGAGCAGAGGGGATGAGAAATGTGTACAAGGGCGAGGGAGAGATGAGAGTCTGATAGACTGGAGATGGAGAAGGATTTTCATGACACAGTCACCAGTAAGGACACCCAATATTCGTAATCAGGACAGTTCTATAGAGGACTCCGTTGTTTCCCTTACCCTAGATGCCTTTCATTTTACCATCACTTTTTTGACTATTTATCTAGGGTCAGTTTAGAGATTTAAGATCCTGTTCCTTGGGGACCTCAAAGAGGAAATAAGCAACCAAGGGTCTAGAAGTTGCCTATCTCATTTCTTAGGTCAAAAGAAAGTTCCTTTTAGGCACAAAATCATTTTCAAAGGATATGTGAAGCAGAGGTCCTCAACCCCACCTACAGATCCAAATTACCTGGGGTGTTCTCAAGAAACCATAGATAGATGGTTTCCCATTTAGACAAGCTGAGTCAGAATGTCTGGGGAAAGGGCTGAAGCATATTACTTTATTTTATTTTATTGATTGTTTTTTAATACAAATCAATATGATTTTTATATGAAGCCAGGTTAATAATATGGCTCAAAACTAACAGCTCCCCACAAAGACCAAACTGAGCAGGGCACAGGGGTCTTGTATGAGACGGTTTCTACAATCAAGGACCATGTGTGGATGTGGCCTGGAACCCCCGCTCAGATGGGGCCCATGATAGCTCGGTGTAGGACTGAAGACCCTACTCAGGGATACAGGGACTGTTTCAGTCATGATCTTGATGGCTGACTCTTTGACCCTCCCCCATACAAGCCAGGGAGTGACAGACTGGCTAGATCCCAGGGGAGGACATTGCAGCCAGCCCTGAGGAGACAGGATAAGCTGGGGTTGGATGGAAGGGAAGGAGGTCCTCCCTTGTTGGTGGACTTGGAGGGGGCGGGGAGGAGGGAGATGAGTGGGAGGGTAGGAGGGACTGAGCGAGGGGGCTACCCCTGGGATTCAAAGTACCTAACCTGTGATTGAGATAAAAATAAATAAATTAAAAAAAAAACAAACTAACAGCTCCAGAATTGGAGATTAAAGTTTCCCAACAATAGCAAATAACTGATTAGGAATGTTTTTCAAGCAAAGGGAAAGCTCGTCTACTGTTATCAAGGGAGCATGCATTTTGAGGGTTCTGAGTGCTGTTGTGCACTTGCAGTCATGAACACAGATATGGAAAAGACGTCAAAGAGAGGAACAGGAATGTGAGTAGGCTGAGGTAGACCTGGAATGCAGCTTAACCTGGGGCTAAGTCTTCAGGGGGAACACTAGATGCATTAGATACACTAGATGCATTTACTGGAGTAGCTCCATGGTGGAATTCCTGTAGAAGACTAGCATGAATCTAATGTACAGCTAATCATAAATCCTCTTTTCCTCACTGTCTCCCAAAGATCATTAAGGAAAAAACTAACAAATTTTTCTACTAAAAGTGTTCAGGGAAAATACAATGGATTGTCTACACAAGCAGTGTGACTAGGAAGACTGAACCCCCCCCCATTCATTTCACTCTCAAAATATGCCTCAAGATAACAGGTAGTTCACACTAGCAAGAAATATATATGAAAGAAAGATCTGTGTCCCTTCTCATTTCATCCTGAGGTATTTGACAACCCCTGTATTTGCTACATTCTGATTCCTCCCTTCAAACTATGTACTTCCACTGTCCCAAACATCATAGACTTATTCCCCCTCTCCAAACAGAGTCTCTGTGAAATGGAGAGTCTCTTTCTTTCTTACCATATCCTTAAATCCTCCAAGGACTGCAGCAGTGATGATTCCCAGGAACAGGCCAACAATGTTGAGGATAGTAGCAGACCAGAGGAGGTGGTACAGATGGATGATGTCCTGGCAACTGCTGACATCAATGTACTCATAGTACCCACCGGTGATTTCCACCCTGCTGCATGGGGAGAAGCACGCTACAGTCAGTCTCCTAGGAGCAAAAAAATCTTCCTCCCTTGCCCCCACCACTAGGGTTTCACTATGGTATAGCTCTTGTAAAGAGCATCACTGCAGTTTGCTTGGAGGGCATAACACAAAAATGAATCAAAGTGTGGTTGGTGTTTATCTAAAAAACAAACAAATAAACAAAAAACAAAAACAAAAAATGTTGCCTGTCATAGAGACTCTTGTAAACATTGCTAACGCTAATCCTACATGTCATTTATTGACACATATTATCTACCAGGCACAGTGCTTAGCATTTCACATATGTCCATTCAGTAAATCTGGTCTGTCCGATATGATAGCTACTAGGTACATGTGGCTATTTATTAAGTAAAATGCAAGTTCAAGCATTTAGTCTTTTCATGTTTCAAGTGCTTCATAGCCATATGCATATAGTGGTAGCTGGACTGGACAGAACAAATTCTAAAACAATTCTATTATGACAGCAATGCCTGTCAGTCCTGCAAATTCTTACAGTAGACTACAAGATAGATGAGCGATTCTCAACCTGTGTGTCTCAACCCTCTTGAGGGTTGAATGACCCTTTCACAGGGGTTGCCTAAGACCATTTGAAAACACAGCTGTTTATATTATGATTCATAACCGTAGTAAAATTACAGTTATGAAGTAGCAACAAAAGCAATTTTATGGTTGGGGGATCAGCACAACGTGAGGAACTATATTAAAGGCTCACAGCATGAGAAAGGGTGAGAATCGCTGAGGTAGATGCTGTCAGACTTCCACTTTTTGAAGCACAGGGAGGGTAGAAACTTGTGAAGCTGAAATCTCATTCAGTCCTCAGAGATTTCAGTATCTCTTCTGTCAAATCCAATCAAATAATTCCACCAAACGCCCCCAAAACCCAGAGTGCTAAGACACTACCAAAATTAAGATGTAACACAAAACTCAGAGTACCACGTGCTTGGAGCGAATCTTCCTGGCTGCCTTGTCCAAAGATGTCTACAAATCACTCAGCCTAGTTACCGTGATCAGTCTATACTGTACTCTCCCTCCACAAATACATTTGTGGAGGACATAATCCCCACACATTCCACATCTGCAAATTTAGTCAGCATGGGTTGGAAATTTAAAATGTGGGTATGTACTGAACATTTCTTGTTATATCGACCATTTCTTATTATTATCCCATAAATAATACAGTATCATAGTCATGTCATGGCATTTACTTTGGATTATGAATTATAATGAATTTAGAGGTGACTTATTTTTTTTAATTTTATTTAATATTATTTTATGAGCACTGATATGAGGGTGTCAGATTACCTGGAACTGGAGTTACAGACAGTTGTGATTTGCCATGTGGGTACTAGGAATTGAACCAGGGTCCTCTGGAAGAGCAGCCAGTGTTCTTAACCACTGAGCCATCTCTCCAGCCCCTTAGAGGTGACTTATAATGTGCAAAAAGCTATGCATAAGTTATGTGCAAATAGTATCCATTTTATGCAAAGAACTTCAGCATCTACATATCTTTGTATCAGCAGGGGAGAGGAAGCTAAAACCAATCCTTTCTTTGGTCTACCTCTGCTCCTTCTGGGGTAAACAGACATTTTTTTCATATCTCAGTTAAAAAAAACTCATACAACTGCCATGCATGACACACATTTGGTGCTGCATAAAACTTGATAAGGAAATTAAATGAAAATTTCTATCCTCCTGGATATTGAGAAGCAGTTAACTAAACATTGTGCTTAAAATTAAACACACAATGAAATGCCCTAATATCCAAAAGCTATTGCATGAGATTTCCCTGTTTGGGGAACACCAGGAATGAAAAACCAACAAAACAAATGGAGGAAGGCAGTATGCCATAGCAAACTCTGGAGTCAAGCTGCATTTAGAATCCTGGCTATAACATATTTGCCTGGTGGAAACATTCTTAACTTCTTTGAGCCTGGGAGATTTCATAAGAATGTGCATGACAGGGCCTGGTAGATGGCTTAGTGTGCAAAAGGCTTGCCTAGTAAACTTGATGAGTTATACCCTCGGAACCCACATTTAAAATCCGTATACGGCGGCATCTGTAATGCCAGCACTCCTATGGCAAGATGGGAGGTGGAGCCACAACTGGCTGCAAGCCAGCAGAGGCAGAAGAGAGAGAGACCCTGCCTTGTTAAGGTGGAAGGTGAGAGCTGGTCCCTGAAAGCTGTCCTCTGGTCTCCACATATGTGTGATACACACATGCACACTTGTGCATGCACACACATACATACACACATGCACACAAAATAGAATTTTAAAGTTAAAACAGTGCTCTAACACATAACACATAGAAAATTTTTTTTCCTTATGAGAGCCACTGTCTGGAAACATAATTCAGACCTTTGAACCACATTCTAAAACATGCTAATGTTTTAAGGGCACATGACTCAACATGGTGGTGAATAGTTCACTTAAGAATATATAATAATTTGGGACTTGAAATCTAGCTCAATGGTAGAGTATTTTGTGTAACATGCACAAGTCCCCTGGTTCTGTCTTTGGCACCTCAAAAAGGGGGGGTTCAATTTTCCAGAATGTATAGTTAGCTTCAGTTTGAATGGGTTCAGCAGCTATTTAGTTTTTAAAAAGTGAACCCTGAAGCAAAAGAAAGTTAATGATTAATTATACTATTTTTAGCAAATTAATGTGGTTTGCATCTGTATGAGAGTCATGATTTCATTTAGTTCATTTTCCAAGAAAATTTTTCCCTAAGGTTATGTTTTTTACCTTCCTATCACCCTTCCCCTCAGCCTCCAAGACTGAAAAGCACTACTGCCAGACTCTATTGATGCTTGATTTGTCTTCCCCAAATGTTTTCTGAAACTTAAACTTACTATCAGCAAGAAAAGACACACACACACACACACCAAAAAAAAAAAAAAAAATCCAGGGCTGATGAAAATTCTCAGTGGGAAAAGATGCTTGCTGCTAAAACTGATGACCTTAATTTGATCCCCAGAACAACTTCCACAAATTGTTTCCTAATGTGTACGTGTGCACTGTGGCATAGACTTAAATACACACACACAAATATATAATCAGAAATTTTTAAATTTAAGAATTGTCCAAATTTCCATCTGCCACAGTCTGGGTTAAAATGGAGTAAACACTATAGCTATGCTGCAGTCCTAGCAGGCCCAGACTAGATACATTGGGAGCTTTGCTCAGCTTTTTTCCTTTCTAGAAGGTACTGTCTTCAGTTCCCTGCCTGTCTAAATCCTGCCTTTGGCTCAAAGCTTTAACAGTGCCTTCTCAAGGACTCCAATGTTCCACTCACTAGAGTTTTCTGTAAACGCTCACAGCCTTGGACAGTCTTTTCTTTCTAGTTTGTCGCTATTAGTATTTGTGTCTGTGTTTCAAGACAGGGAGGGTATCTCTATGTATCCTTGGCTGCTCCAGCTGTCCTGGACATGCTTTGTAGAGCAGGCTGGCCTTGAACTCACAGGGATCCACCTGCCTCTGCCTCTTCAAATACTGAGGTTACAGGTGTGTGCCACTATACCCCAGCTCGTCATTATTAGTTTTTCATCTAAGCTAATATATATTGAGAGGCTGCTCAGTGCTGAGTACTGTGCCACTACCAAGCCCAAGGCCACCATGATGGCTCTGTCAAACTTGTAATCTTTTGAAAGCAAGGGCCATCTTTTACCATTGCATCTCTTTGTATCTCTCTTACCTCCTGGACAGTGCTAGATATATTAAAGACCGTAGATTAATACACAGTGAATGAGTAATGAATGCAAAGCCTGATCATTGCATTGATCATAACAGTGATCATCAAATATGGACTTGCTTTTCCTTGTACTCCATTACTGGGTGGACCAAAAGAATCAGAAAACCTGCATTCAAATTACTACTTAATGTAAGAAGTAGAAGCTGATCTTGGGGAAAGGAGGAAGACATCGCTCTGCTCTTCAATTAGAGAAAGTCTTAGCTTAGAGTGCCAATTCTTCTCCATTCCTCTTCCCTCTCCACCCTTTCCCTTCTCTGCCTCTCTCTGTCTCAGTCTCTGTCTCTCCCTCTCCTTCTTCTTTCTCTCCTTTTGTCCCTCCTTCTTTCTGCCCCCCATCCTCTATATTTTTAAGTTCCCCTTCTGTTTCACTGAGTTCCTAAAGAACACAGTAGCCCCCAGCACATAGTAGGAATGTCATGTATGTTTGTTAGAGGAAATGAAGAATGGCAGTAAGCTGTCCTCTGTCATTGTGTCCCCAGCTGAGGCTGTACACAAACCACTCCATTTCCTTTAGGTTATACGCTGAAAACCAATGATATTGACTTGACCTCCCCAAAGATGAGTGAGTAGATGGAAGGAAGAAATGCTCTGAAAGGCTGCCACAGAGAAGCTGTGTCCTAGAGAAAGCCACCTTCCTGCACAAGCCTAAATGGAAATAATCTATGTTTGGTATTAAACCTCACCACCCATGACGTCAGTGAAGGTCTGCGGGTTCGAGGGGACAGTAGATACTCTGTTTCTGTAGCACTGTACAAACGACTGCCTGATGTTTTTTGTTCCCACTTTTTTTTTTTTCTTGGCCTCCTTTCCAGGAAATGGACTGGAGGAGCCGGCGGTTGATTAAAAATAGGCTTCATGTGAGGAAAACGAATACTCATTCGGCAAAAATTAAAGTCTCCAAGCCTCAGAACGCTGGTTGCTAGCTATATTTAGGCCTTGAATTTAACTCTTTGGTTCTGGCTGCAAAAAAACCTCGGGTCAAGGAAAAAGCTTTCCCTTCATTGTGAGGCTGTCCTCCGTTTAGTCTTATGACTGCTTTCGGAACTAGTGGAAACATAAGTCCTTTTCTGCTGGTTTTGTCCTTAGGATTCTGGCCCTCCAGACTTGGGAGAGAGTACTGAGAGATGCCTTGGCTTCTAGGTATAGAGTAGGCTAAAGCTACTCTCGAGCTTGAAGATCTTTAGGAACAGCATGACCTCTATCAGTTGCTCATCTAATATTTTCTTTTCCTGGTGAAAAGAAAGGTATTGTTTATCAACAAATGTCTCTCCATTTGCATCAGCCCTTTAGTCATGCCTACACCTGTGCTGATAAAATGGAATCATACCCCCTTCCCTTTTCTTAAAAACACTCGTAAACCAGGTGGAGGTGGCACACACCTTTAATCCCAGTAGTCTGGAGGCAGAGGCAGGTGGATCTCTGTGAGTTCAAGGCCAGCCCACTCCATACAGTGAGTTCCAGGACAGCTGTTACACAGAGGCTCTAAGTTCCAGGGCTCCGTTACACAGAGAAACCCTGTCTAAAAGGACCAGGAAAACAACAATACTGGTATGAGTTGCTTTTGAAAGCTGGTTATTGTGAAATTTAGAGTAACAAAAAAGCTAAGGTGGGTTTGGGTCTCCCTGAGGGGGGCAGAGAAAAATATTCACCTGTGGAGTCAGATAAAGGGGATTTAAATAACCTTTTATGTGTACAAAACCCTTTTTCTGAATCATACCAATTGTAGAAAGAAAGGTGTGTGTGTGTGTGTGTGTGTGTGTGTGTGTGTGTGTGTGTGTGTGTGAGAGAGAGAGAGAGAGAGAGAGAGAGAGAGAGATCACTTTTAGCTCACTCTCTATGGGCTTCCAGATCTCAGACCCTATTCAGTTCTTGGCAGCTCCAAGCCCGAGCCCCATATTTCATGAGCTCATGGAGCAGGCAGGAGGGGAGAGAGTGCAGGGGAGAGGTAGGTGGAGAGAATAGCAGTAAATAAATGAGAAGATAGCAAGTGAGTGAACAGAAGAAGGGAGAGATGTAAAAAGAGAAAGGATGAAGGGACAGAAGTGTGAAGAGGAAGCCAGAAGAAAGTATCATAAGTCCAATTCTTCCAGAACCTTGTAGGCTCCAAAAGTATAAGCACAGCCTCCTCTTAATCATCCCTATTAAGGAGGGACTACCTTTACAGATGCTGGTTATTATTATATGAATAATTGTGCATCTCCCTTCCATCCAGATAATCATTACACCTCATCTGAGTCTTGGACTTTCTCTCCCTCTACTGTAACGTATCACAAGGAAATAAAACTGGCATAAGCGAAGAAAGTAAAGGGCTAGGGGAAGTCTCCATTCCGGCCTGCCACATTTTAATTCTCAAAGCAGAGAAATTGGTTTCTTTGGCACCAACAAAGGGAATATATGGGAGTACCCTGCTTGCCTTTGAGGCCTCTCTATCTAGATCCATCCAGCCCTCCTATACTAGTTCCTCCCTCCCTCTCTCGGCTTTCAGCTCTACTACACTAAGTATGAAAACAGGCAACTACGCATGGGCCAGCATTAGCCAACAACACCTTATATGGAGGGCTATTCACTCATTAATCTGCATAGCATACTCACACATCTCTGATAATTCACCTTCGAAGCTATACTTTTAAAAATGTCTGGCTCTTCGATCCCCCACCCCGAGGGAGGAGCAGCCTTGCTAGGCCACAGAAGAGGACATTGCAGCCAGTCCTGAAGAGAGCTGATAAGCTAGGGTCAGATGGAAGGGGAGGAGGTCCTCCCCTATCAGTGGACTTGGAAAGGGAGGAGATGAGGGAGGGAGGGGGGATTGGGAGAGAATGAGGGAGGGGGCTATGGCTGGGATACAAAGTAAATAACCTCTGATTAATATAAAATAAAAATTATAAAAGAAACATTAACAAAAAAATGTGTCCTGCTTTTATTGCCACTAAACCAACCTGGTCTAGGTCCCAATCGCTCCTGCATCTCAGCCTTCTTCCATAGCTCCCAATTGCCTACGGGTTCTTTAATATTTGACCATGGCTCCTGCCTTGCATTCACCACCTATGACATCATTTTCTATAGCTCCCTCTGCTTCTTACCTCCTAATTTGCAAGCCTGTCTCCTCCACCCGTACTTGCTTTTAGTTTATATTCTAAATTCCTCCTTATCCTTTGTCCTTCATTCCCTTAGCCTCTCAGAGTCCATGCTATAACCACTGATGTTCACCATGCCTTTAAATAATGTTCATTTATCAATTGTTTATCTGTGTGTCTTTCTTACTAGTCTGAAATCTGTATCCTTAGCACCTAATGTTTTGAAGGAAAGAATAACTGGTGTAATCATAATTGGAAGACAGAGTTTGAATGGTTGTGGCATACCTGGTACCAATCCTGCTTTGGAGCTTTTATATTTTGCTGTCCCCTCTGCTTAGAAACCCTTCTCTTGGATATCTTCCTGATTTGCTTTCCAGCATTATTCAGGTTCCATCACAATTATCACCTTTACAAAGAGACACCCCATGCCTACTCTGTGTGCACAATTTCTCCCTCATTGGTGTCTACCTTTCCTGCCTCATTTTTCTTTAAAACTCTAATCACACCTAACGTTGTATTATGCCTAATGTGTACTTATATTTTCTTCCCTGCTAGAATATAAGCTCCACGGGACAAAGACTTTTGCTTTAATCACTGCTGGATCCTTAGTGTGTAAAACAGGGCCAGGCACTGAGATGGTCCTCAATAATACTTGTTGGATGCTGTCAAATGGAGAAATAGTACTGGATTCAGTTACTACTTCTATGTACAAGTTCTGTATGACTTTTAACCAATTGTGTCTTTCCTCTGAGCTTCACTTTTCTCATCTTTCACATGACAATGACTCTCCAAAATTTATAATTAAGAATTAAATGCAAAGAAAATTAAATGATATAAAAATTGTGAAAGTACCCAGCATGATGCCTTGCACAGAGAAGACAAGTAATGCCTGTTAGGTAGAATCTGTGACAGACCAATAGCCACTACTTCTCTAATCTCCACCATACATCCTTCATCAGCCTTGGCTCTCCAGGCACCCAACATGGCCAAACAATTTCAGATGTGCATGTGGCACCCCACTTACTTGCCACAGTTGTAGAGGTCACAGCAGAAGCAGGTGTTGCCCCGGATGCGAGGTGTGCAGACTCCACGGCTAAGCTGAGGGCAGTTCACCTAAAGACACAAAACAACAATGGGAGAAGCTAGCGCTGGATGGGAGGATTGGTCCTCTGGGATTGAAATGTAAGTTACTGGCTGATGGAGACAGAATGATGGCTGTGGTGTGAACATATCCATGCAGAAGAAAGATGAGGCTAAGCAGAGAGGTAACTATGTTTGTGCATAAAGCAAACACCTGTGTATTTGGGACTGTGTTCAGCCACAGCCACAGCTCCACTCACAAAGGGTAGAGATAGAAAAAAAGAAAGGAAAGATGGAACAGTATATGGAATACAAAATGGATATTATGGAATGAGGATATGAGAGGTGAGAAAATCAGGACACAGGATGAAAGAGGAACTGGTGGAAAGGAATACAGAGGGGCTGTCACATGCACACTGAAGTACAACAGTACCTCTTTAACTGCCTGGGTAAGGTTCCTCAAAGCCCTCACAGAAGGAGAAATTTTGGTTGAGGTAGTTATGACCTTATGCAGGAAAAATCGAGTTAAGAGAAATAGGATTACAAGCAAACTTATGTAAACTGGTGTCGTTGGTAAATTAACACAAGAAAGCTACCACAATGAAATCAAGAAAATAGCTGTAACAGTCTTTAAATGTTTTGAGTTTACAAAAACATTTTCAAAATTAAAAATATAAGGCATAATCTGCATTTACCTTCTCTTGCTTATAAGAAAATTTTCAAGTTCCCTTCCCTCTAAGGAGTAGTAACATATTTTCACATTTGTTTGGCTTTGTTGCAGAAATATTCATTGTAAATAGGCACTATTCTTCTTATCGGGTCCTTCATCCAGGTGCCTACTGCCTTTTGATATGCTGTTAGCACACACACATTTTATTCCTCCTTCTGACCCAGGAACAATTAGAAAAAAAATGGTAACTTTGTGGTTGCTAACAGAAAATGGAGGGAACTGTATGGTGCCGCCATAATAAAAGCATTTCACATCATGCCTTAGAGCAAGAGTACGACCTTGTCTAACTCTAAGGACTCCATTCTCATTGTATTTTATGTGAAGTGGCTCCCCATGAGGTTGCATGATGTAGTGGCCATTTCGCCTCCACTTTTCTCCTTACCAATCACAAGTGTGCTATGTTTTAATGTTTTTTTTGTAATTTTTATTAGTTCTTTGAGAAGTTCATACAGTACATTTTGATCCTATTTACCCCCTTTCCTAACTCTTCCTAGATCCCTTCTCTACTTTCCTACCCATCCAACTTTGTATCCTCCTCCGACCATAGAGTCCAATTTGTACTGCTCATGTACTCTTGAGTGTATCTTCACAGTGAATGACTTTCATTCTGAGGTTAGCAGAGTACCAAATAGTCAAAGTTCCCAGAAACATAAGTAGAATTTCCTCTGTTAGAATCCACTGGTAGGGAGAGGCTTTGAAATAAAAGTGCCCCCCCCCAATGTTGCGACTGCTTTTGCCTCTAGCTGAAGGAAATGGAACACAGGGGACGTATGGGGCAGGAAAGAAATACTCTCCTGAGCCTACTTGGGAATTATTAGGCTGGCCTCTTAGACTAACAAGCTGGGCCTCCTTAGAAGCATGAGATAGACCAAATTGCTCAGGTATCCTGATTTGATCTCCAAACCATTTTCATGTGTGGCATTAAGGCTCTGCCTTGCTAGCACAGGCCTAGTGCCTTGGTAGGGTTCATATCTTCTTCCAGCTGAACACTAAGTCCAGGCAACTGAATCATCATTGACAGAGATTGGGGAGGGACACAAACTGAGAGATTATTGGCTGGGGTCAAGAGGGCCAGTAATCAGAGGGCTGTGGCCATGGAACTAAATTAATCTGATTAGGCCTCATGAGGTTCCAATATATGACATGCCCTTACTAAAACTGTGCTTTGACCCAATGAACAAATAGCTCCAAAGATGTATCAGTAAGCATTAGGTCTGTGGAAAGAATATAGAAAGAGTGTTTCATGGCTGGAGAGTTGTCTCAGCAGTTAAGAGCACATGCTGTTTTTGCAGAGGACAGGGTTCGATTCCCAGCATCCACATGGTGTCTCATAACTACATGTAACTAAGGTACACATGTGGTGCACATACATACATGCAGGCAAGACATTCATACACATAAAATAATGAAATAAATAAATCCATTTTTTTAAAGAAAAGTTGTTTCAAATAAAACAAGGGACTTTCCCATGAGTTAAAGTCATGCAGTGTCATAGTGGCTCACCTCCTCAGCTTCCCTCTGAGATGTCTTGGGAACATAGTGGCACCGGTTAGCATAGAGTGGTTTCAAATCCTATAAAGGAAAACACCAAACCAAAAGGGTTTTGGCTTCGTAAAGTAAATCATCAAGAGCCCTCCTTGCTAATAAAAGATATGAAAACACACACACACACACACACACACACACACACACACACAGAGAGAGAGAGAGAGAGAAAGAAAGAAAGAGAGAGAGTCAGTAGATTTGGTTAAATTCTAAAAGTTATCTATTAGGGAGCCTGAGAATTTATGGATCAAACAAAATAATTCTAATAACTGTGTTCAAAAAACAAACAAAAAATAACTGTTGAGGGTTGGACTACTTCGGTTAATGAGAAACTAGGAAGACTGATTGAAAAATGAGTTTCATGAAATTTCCTCTCTGGTTTTCTTTTGCTTCTAGGCTTTGCCTTCTTGCAAACAGTCCCTAGGAAGTGAGATTCAAAACTCCAGGTTATTGCAATATTGCTCTTCTAAATAGAGAGAATGAGACTTCAACTATGGAGTCTCATTATCACTTGGGGACCAGAAAAGGGCTGGCTGACCTGAGCTACCTACTGTCATTACCACAGCCTTTTCCAATTTTGATGGTTATTTTCCCTATACCTATGATTTAGAATCTCCTATACCTGACGTTGAGTACCACTTGCTGGAGTATGGGCAGCTACCCAGTCAGCTGGAGATTTTAACTCAACTGAACTGCAAGCCATCGTCCCTCTCCTACACAGTTAGATAAGGCCAACTAATTTTAAAAGTACTTCTAGGGTTAAGAGGAAAAAAACGCTAATGTGGAGATCAAGAACAGTTGATTTACTCCTCCAGCTTTGCCATCTTTCTCGGGCATGAGTGTTGGAAAGAAGAGACAAGGTAGATATGCCTGGAAACTTGTAACCAGAAGATGCTATCATTTCCAGAGTTGATTCTAAGCACCCCTGTGGAGTAGGGGTTTTTGGACAAAGCCACATTAGCCTAAGACAATGGTTTATGCAAAATGGCCTTAAGGGTTTAGTTTAAAGTGCCTTGGTAGAAAGGATTTATCTTTTGCCATTCCCCTTCTGCCCTCACTTCTCTTTCCATTTCCAATTTTGATGGTTATTTTCCCTATACCTATGATTTAGAATCTCCTATACCTGACATTGAGTACCACTTGCCTTCTATTCTGTGACCCCATCAATGACCTTGACCTTTCCATTAGCTCATGCTCTATAATTCTCTTTGCTGTCCAGTGTTACAAAAATGCATTGCTATTAATTCAGCCTGGAGTCAGACTAGAAAGGAATGAGGACTCTCATGCTCACAACTGGCAGGATTTATTTTCTGTGTTGGAATAACAGCATATTCATTATTATTGTGCTCAATAAAAGTTTTGTCTATGGTGTTGGCCACGGACCTGTGACCTGGTTTTGCAGAAACCATTCAGCCAACACCCTTAACTGGAGACTGGCATGTAGGATGATTGCCCCCTAGCTATGTCTGGCTGCTCTTTTATACTTAATCCCCAGAAGAAGGGCAAAAACAGGTAATTCAGGGGTGAGAAGAGGTCTCTGAGCCTGAGTTTGCAACCTCCTTAGCCTGAAGGACTGACAGCTTTGGCAAGAAAGGGGGGAAAAGAATACTGCTATATATTAGATGGCTGCTATGTGTCAGATTCTTTGGGAACATGCTCATACCTATTACTTAATTTCACTCTCTTTCTAATCCTGAAAGGTTATGTGTGTGTGTGTGTGTGTGCGCGCGCGCACGTGTGTGTGTGTGTGTGTGTGTGTGTGTGTGTGTACTTGGAAGAGAGAAATGGTAACACATGAGAGTAAAGTGACTTCCAGCTAATGAATGACAATGGGTGGGAAAACAAAGAAAGAATAGGAATTTTAAAAAGAGAGAAAGAACAAAACACTTCAGAGGGGTGCATTGGAAATTAGGTCTTGGAAAAGTTCAGATTCACTCAGGCCAAAGATGGGAATATGATTTTAAAAGGCCTTACCCAATAGGGCACACTGGCTTTAATTTGACCCAACTTGGGCTAGGTTTTAAATATGACTTTCATTTAAGTAATCCATATATCCTTGGGCAGGTTCCATATTAGAAGAAATATTTTCTCCAAGATGTATCAGGCGTTATCTGATGCCATATATTATAACTAAAAAGAGGCAGCTTTGTAGAAAAGAAGCTGAGACCATCCTTCAGAAGAATTGCTCATTAGTAGGGGTAGTATCATGACCTTAGGCAACCATGATGGGGTCCTGTGGGGACACAGGTCATTTGATTCTATAGGATGAGGAGTTTCTGACTCTTTCAGGTTTGTTGGTGATTGGGAAGGTGTCGTTTCACATTACGTGAAATAGGCTAGAAGTCATAAGGTCTTAAGTGTGGAAATCAGGGGTAGCCAGACTTCTTGACAGCTGAAAATGGGAGAGGAATCAACTCAGAAACGTCACACCATACCTTCTTATCAACTCCAGAGAGAGAGAAGAAACAGGGGAGTATGAGGTCCCTCATACAGCGTCATGACGGCATCAGAGTCTATTGAGTATACTGCTACACTACAACTCACCCACCACAGTGGCAGTTAATAATGATTACCAACTTGAAAGGATCTGGGATCAACACTGAAACAAGCCTCCAGGCATGTTTGTCAGAAATCATTTAGATTAAATTAGTGTGTGAGTGATGATCTTGGTTGGGCTAAATGAAGTGAGAAGACCCACCCTAAAAGAAAGTGGTGACATTTCCTGGACTAGGATCCCTTCACTGAAAGGGTAGACAGTAAGATGAGATCCAGCAATTCTCCTTCCTGCTTCCTGACTACAAATGCAATGTCACCAGTGCGTCAGTTTTCTGCCACCATGACTTTCTGCGGTGATGGACTGTACCTTCAAACCATGAGCAAAATTAAGCCCATCATTTGCTCTTGTCAAGGTACTGTCAGCAAAAAGAAAAGTAATTAAAACTGTAAACATCGCAGGGGACTTCTCAGTAAAGAGGTTGGAATTTTTTTTTCTCACCATTGCCTTTCACTGAAACCAGTGATCGAAAATGTTAGGCCCATAAGTGAAATATAATTCAAAACCATCATGAGGTATTGCCTCACACTCACTTGCACAATCAAATAACATTGGGAATTGGTGAGGTTGTGAAAAAATCAGAATCCCAATACATCGATGGTGAGTGTAACACAGTGTAGCCACTTTGGAAAGCAGTCTGGCAGCTCCTCAAACAATTAAACACAGTTATCATATGTCCTAGCAGTTCCATTCCTAAGTGGAAAGAAAATGAATATAAGGCAATTCAGAAACATGTGTTCAAATGATAACTGCATCACTGTACATGATAGTAAACTGATAAAAAACAACCCAAATGTCCATCAACTGGTGAATGGACAAACAAAATGTGGCATATCTATACAGTATCCCATTACTACACCATAAAAAGGAATGAAGCACTGCTCCAGGATATAACCTGGATGAACCTTGAAAGCAGTAAACAAAATAAAAGGAGCCACTTATGAAGTCCACATATTATAGATTTCATTTAGTATGAAATGTCTAGAATAGAAATAGCTATTAAAGTGAAAGTATATTAGCTGTTGCTTAGGGTTGGGCAGGACAGAAAGATAGGATATAATAAGCAAAGGATATAGGGATTCTCTTGATATGAGAAACATCTAAAACTGTCTAATATCTCCATGTAACTGAATATACTAAAAAAACCTATTGGATTATAATCTTCAAATGGGTGAGTTTTATAGCATATAAATTATATTTTAATAAATCCATTTTTAAACATTGTGAGAGGGAGAAAGAAAAGGAAGCCATTTTAGCTCATTATGCCATTAAAATCTACTACAGTTTTCTGAGCCAGTAGGCCTATGTTGCCATGGATACTGTCTCAGAGTGAGTACTGTTTGTCAAATAGGCATAATAACACCTGCCCTACATATCTCACAGGATTGTTGTAGGTCTCAAATGAGATAATAGATGTGAAGATACACTGAAAAGTAAAATGTATTACATAAAAACAAGGAATTGGTGTTTTAAAATGGCGCCTATTGAATACAGACTAGCATGCACACTATGATTAACTGCAACCAACAATACAAAAACGTATATATTCAGAGAGTAATATGCAAAGACCACAGTAATTGCTATGTTAGGGGACAGAATTGTAACCATTAAGGGTTACTAATATATCATTCAGGAATTAAAAAAGGATTGGAAAAAAAAAGATAGCTCCACTCAGTTAAAACCAAAATTTATATAAGTCTTGTGGTACAAATAATATTTATATTCCTGACCCTGAAAAAAAATCAGAGAAAGGGTATCTCTCTCCCATACCTAATTTTTCTCCCTACCCAGATTATTTCCTAAGCTACCATTTCAGAGGTTGGTTAGGTAACAGCATTAACAATATGCTATCCTTTGATCTTGGAAAATAAGGGACTAACTCTTCTGTCTTGAAGAGGAGCCCAAGAAAGAGCTCCAATTAAAATAATGTGTCAGATCATCCTAACACATATGTACTTACACCCTTTGAATGACCTTAACAACTAGCCAATGACTAAAGTAGAGTAACACACAGTTATCCCACAGAAAATTCTGAAAATCTAATTTTGCTCTAATCTAACTATTTTAGAAAATATAATTTCCAATATTCCATGAAACATTTTCATTTTCAAGTTCAGTTCAATTGAAAAACAGAGTTTGCTCTGGGTGCTTAGTTCCTGTATCTTGCTCTTGATTTTGATCTTTGTACAACATCAGTCCTATTTATCAATTTATGTCCAAGCTTCTTTTGTTTTATTTTTCTAGTCCCCTCCTTCCACTGAAAAATATTTTTAATATGCTTTATGACTTCATATATCTATGTTATGTTCCAGAATTCTTGTCTCAACCTAAAAGTTCACCATTTTTTCTTTTTATTTGAGAAGAAATAATACCATTTTGTGGGATGCTAAAATTACCATGAGTTCTAGGCTCTATGCTTACTGTGATTAATAGAAGAGTTGTTCCTGGGCCAGAAATCTGGAACAGTGTGAGACAGACCATGGTAAAAAGAAGGTCATGGGCCAGAAGGTTCTATATACACTGCTAGTGGGGAAAAGACATCGATAGTCTTACCCAGTTTTGGACACTATGAAGTATAATACCTACCTGGCAGGCAAAATGTAGCCATTTGTGAGAACTGATATGGGTGGTAATCAAGTACACTGTAATTGGATTTGAAGCCTACCCCATAGGAGGGAATCTATAACTGGTACTGTAAATCTTCTTAAAAGCACATGGTAAGGGAAGTTACAGGTCCTAAGAGAGACTTTAATTCCATTGTTTAGCTAAATTGACATAGCATTAAACCACATTCTAAATATATATGTTTACACAAATAGACAATTATCACTCTCAGCCTTAATCACAGAAGCCTTTCTTTCTAATGAACTGTGCTAAATGCAGAGTCTTAAAGTTGCAAAAGGTATGGAAAACAAAGTGACAGTTGGGTGTTCATCCTTAAATATGACATTTACACCATACCCTCTAAGGCTTAGGAAATACTATAGAAGATGGAACAGAAAGAATGTAAGTGCTAGAAGCTAATAAGGGCCAGCTTCAGAGGAAAATACACATTTTCCAACAATTATGAATAACTTATGTGGGTATGTACAAGAATTGGCCCATTAACAGCCAGGTGTGGATGCAAGAGTTGTCCAGGAAACCCTAATCCATATTTCTGAACTACTTCCTACTAGTAAATTCAATAAAGGGAGTACCATTGCCTTCAGTTATATACCCACTGGTGATGCCACCAGGTTGCAATGGATAGTCCCAATCAAATGGGCCCACAGACATCAGTGAACAAATTAAATGAGTCACAAACAACCAAAAATTATAAATCTGGAAAAGAGACAGGGAAGGAGGAGTTGTTGTTAATAGGAGTGGAAGGGAGATGAAAGAAAGAAAGGAAGAAAGAAAGAAGGAAGGAAGGAAGGAAAGAAAAAAAGAAAGAAAGAAAGAAAGAAAGAAAGAAAGAAAGAAAGAAAGAAAGAAAGAAAGAAAGAGAAAGAAAGGTGGCAACAATCAGGTTGCATCTATATACATGCAAGGAATTGTCAAAGAACTAAGTTTAAAAGGGGGGACAAGGTCCTCTATAGAGAGTTCAATGAGCGTGTTCTTAGCCCCCAACCAAGAAGCACAAATGTAGAGTGCAGGAGTGAAAACAGCCCTTACTCAATGCTAGCTAGCTTCTGCAGATGGGAAACATTTGACACCTGGACTGAATGGCTGAATTCAGGGTGGATGCTTTGGCTCCAAACTGTTTCCAGATATCCAAATTCATCATTACATTCCAACCACTGTTAGAAGAACAGCGGTATTTGGATGTCTGAGAAAGGTAACTTTGTCCTTGTGGTCTATTCTGTTGAATGGGAGGTTGGTTTGGACCCCTTTAGTGCTTTCAGGAAGTCATGTGACTTCCTGCTGCTCTTTCCCTACCTTCAGGCTATCCTTTTACCCCAAGGCCTTTGTCTTTGCCTGTGCAAATTTCACACACCAAAGGAATAGGCCCATCCCTATTGCCATTGTGAAGCCTGTGGACTAATGCTCTCTGGAGTCCAAAATGAACCACTATGGCACCTGGAGTCTATGCTGCCATTTTAGGCCGTTTTCTACATGCCTGCATTTTTCATTGATGTTCTCACCTTGACTACCAGCTATTGAAGAAAGAGGCGGAGCTTCTTTATCCCTTGTACACACGTGCCCCTGTACACACTCTGTACACATTCAATGGGGGTTTATATATAGCGTTGCACAAGTATTTCAACTCAAGGTTAATAATACTCACAATGTGTCTGGCAGCAAAGACCCCATCAACTATAGCACAACAGAAAGCTGCAATCACACCAAAGCTGATAAACACGATAGAAGCCACCAGCTGCAGGAGGGAACAAAATAAACATGTCTGTTAGCCTTCCACTGTTTCTGCTTTTGGAGATTAGGTAATCCCCAAGAGACTGCCTGCCAAAGTGGCTCTAGCCTGCCAGTGATGGGGATGCTTTTCCTTTCCGTCATGCAGGGTGAGTGGACATGAGGGTAAGCAAGGAGGGAGAGAAGGGGAAATTGAAGATATTTTTTTTTTTATTTTTCAGAGGAAGCTCTGAAATTTATTCTGTGAGCACCAAATGAAGAAGCTTGCTCCTCTCCAGAATACTATCCACAGAGGAATTGGACTGCATAGACCTTCCATCCTCAGATTCAGAAAAATATTGGACCATGGACTCATGTAATCCAACCCTATGTTTTGTTTATGTGGAAGTGGAGGCACAAGTAAAGGGAAACAGTGTTTCCAGTGTCTCTACTTAGTGAAAGAATTGATGCCTGCCAACTCCTAGTCCTTGGATTTTTGTACCTTGTAACCAATGATGGTGACTCAGTGGACAGTGATGATAAAAGAGTGATTTTGGATCCTACATAATTCCACAGCACTTTCTGCATCATTAAAGAAAGGTGACATTCAATTTATTAACACGCAGGTATCAGGCAGACTTTGTAAGAATTGATGTCTCTGAAATGGATAAATTTTGGGTGCTACATAAAAATTTTTCTTTTGCATTTTTTGATACATAGCCCCATGTAGTCCAGGCTAACCTCAAATTCATTTTGTGGCTAACTCTGGCCTTAAACTTCTGATCTAGCTACCCAAGGGCTATGAAGACAGGTATGTATCACTGTGCTTAACTAGAAATTTCTAAGTAATAAACCCCAATCACCAAATTTGTTAATCATGTAAGATAAGATAAATTTTCCTAAAGTGTATCTCCTAGTACCAAGACAATGTTGCAAACCAAGATGTGGAAGTATCACAATTCCAGAATGTCTTCAATGACCAAGAGGTATGATGCATGGGTCCACAATCTGCTATGGTTGACCTTCTGAACTACATGGGATCGGCATTTTTCCTTCTTGAGGCTTTTGGGGAGAATGAGGAGGAAATAATATGGCATCAAGCTATTCCCCAGGGAGAAGGGGAAAGAAATTAAATCCAATGGTACCCTAGGGTTCACCCACTTCAGCAGGCTGAAAGGCAATACTTATCTCCTTTTGGACTTGTTCAGAAGCCTCTCTCCATAAATCTCACTTCACAGCACTGCAGATAATTGGTAAATAATGGATGAACGATGTCATGAAATTGGCATTATTAGCTATGCTATGATCAGTTCTACAATTAAAACTCCATATGTGAATAATTTAAGCCCAAAGTGCAAATGCGACTGGCAGGGGATGCAGTCCAGGTCAAATGACAGGCCTTCCCAAATTGCTGGGGAAACTTATGGTTGGAGTTCTGTGTCCCTAGACCTATTACACTATTTGAGTAAGCTTGATGTTAAACAGTCACCGTTGCCAAAGTTTGGATGCCACAAAGAGTTATCCAAGGGGAGTCTAAACAGTCCAGCGCCTGACCACGCACCAGGCTTCCTGATTTGTAATTCTATAAAATTGTGATGTGCTTACAAATCATCCTATCCATTCTACCCCTTGCCCTCAAGGAAGCCTTTTCAAAATTCAACCAGGAAAACACAGAAGCTTGCCTTTGGGGGAGCCTAGTAACACTGTGAACTTCCTAAGCATTAATTTCTGTCAAATACTGATCCTTCCTCTCAATCTTACTCTGTACTTGGCTTTGAACTATTGGTAACAAAGACACAAAGATATTGTAGGTTAATTTTAATTTGTCAGATCTATGTCTCAAGTATGCTTTTTTTATCTTTTTACTTTAGACTTTGGTTTTAATAAAAGATCTCAAGTAGCTCAGGCTGGCCTTGAACTCAAGAATTATTCAAAAGTGATCTTGAGCTGAGCTCCCAGATCCTCCGCTCTCAACCCCCTGAGTGTGAGGACTAGAGATATACATCACCATGCCCAGTTTACACTTGTTTCCTTAATCGAAATTCCGCAGATTACAATCACCTAAAAAGTAACCCTGCCAAAAGATGAAAAACAAAACAAAATAGCCTTTTGTGAAAATTTTCCCAAAAGATTATGTAACCAACAGAAAGCTATGAAAGTCACTAATAATTCAGGGCCACAGTATATCATAGAAAACACAGGCATTCGATGCCAGAACAGCAGCCTGATTGAACAGCCTGAAGTATTCTTTTAAGAAGGAAAATGCTGAGGCTGGAGAGATGGCTCGGGTGGTTAAGAGCACTGGCAGCTCTTTCGGAGGACCTGACTTCTAGTCTCAGCACCCACATGGTGGCTCACAACCGTCCTCTGGCATCCGTGTGTGCATCAGATGTGCATAAATAAAAAAAAAACTTTTAAAAATATAAAGAGAGAGAGAGATGCAAATCAGTCCTAAACCACAGGCTCACTGTGGAACAGGTTCTTTGGAGGCTTAGGGGAAAAGATGAAATAACAGTTTCTTTGGGGGCCAAATTTGCACAGGTTTAAGAGAGGTGTTACTTATCAACATAAACACTGAGCTTTCTAGAAGGATGAAAACTTACCATCTGCCGCTTGTTCTCAATAAGGTTTGATCCGATGATTCCAAGAAATGATCCAAATCCAAGCTGTAAGGCAACATAGCATTTAGGAAAACAATCAACCTGCCCACACAGTCATCCCAGTCCTTGGCCATGACTCAGGAGAGTGGAAAAGAACTGGAGCATAAATGTCAAAGCCACATGCAGCTTCTTACACAAACAAACTACGTACAATGAAAGTATATTCTTCCATTATGTGCATTTTTTCTTGTAGCAATGACTCACGCTGAAAAAGAAACTCATGTGCCCCCAAACTAAAATTAAAGGTCAACTACAGCTTTTTAGAGCCCGCATGTCTCAATTTTAATATCCATTACCTAGCAATGTGACTAGTGATTCAGTAAGAGACATATAATGTTGAAAAGCACACATTATCATCTGATCTATATCTGGTTTTGAAAATAACCTTCCACTCTGAAGCATGGATTACAGAATAAAGGTTTGCAAAGGCAATTTTTTGATGCATCAGACATACTAATGAAACTCAGGACATATTTTAGAAATGAGCAAGCACCTTAACCCACATTTTAAAAAAAATAGAAATATAAAAGAACTTTTTTAAAAGCTTGTATTTGTGGTTGACCTACTGCAATTTATGTTAGCACTTATTCACCTCTTTTTCCATCTCTGCTTCATTTATGGACAGAAAGCATTCATTAGAGGGTGAACAGAAATGGCAGTGTAAAACAATTTCTCTGTCTAAGTGGCTGGGATTACGGCTCAGTGGAAAAGATCCCACTGCCCTCTCAGCTCTGCCATTAGTGGACCAAGCCCGTCTGTCTCAGCTGAAAATGATTGCTAACCAATAGCTATTGATGGACTTAGAAAGGGAAGAGTAAAAAGTGGTGAGAATGGATCAATAAATCTTAACACAAGCTCAGTGTTGTAGCTACACTTCTCTTCAGCCTCACTAGTAGTCTTGGCTTGCACCTGCAGCTTTACCTTGACTCTAGGGGTCATCTGTTTCAACCTAAGACTCTCAAGCTATACATGTAGGCTAGGGCATCTAATGAACCCCAGGTTTAGGTCTGATGGGACTATGTCGAGGAACTAATTATTTGCCCCAAGATCCCAAGAATAGAAGACTGAGAGGAAGCAAAGATTCCTTCTGCAGGACTAGCAACCACTCTTGGGAAACCAAAGCTAATGTGTTATGAATAGAGAGCCAACCCTATTCCAGGCTACTGATATTAGCCTTATGCAACAGCTGACATAAACCTTTTTTACACCCAGTCTTCTTTTATGTATAACTAAGATGTATTGCTGCAAAGCATACCAATGTAAACACAGTCATCACACTAACCTAGCTTACAAACACAAATCTGCTAATGTCTGTGCAATCGAGATCTGACTAAGCACTCAGCCTCTTTCCTTGTCTATAAAGCAGAAGGGACCGCAATAATGTTATCTTACAGAGCTTTGTAAGAATTAACAGAAACTATATATTCAAATAACTTTTAATGAAAATAATACATTCAAATAACTTTGCATAGCACCTGCTTTACAGTAAGTACTGAGAAAATACTGTTTTGTTCTAAATATTAAAGTCATAAGTTTTAAATTAAAAGATATTTTATGTGTATGAATGTTTTGCCTTCATGTATGCCTATGCAACATGTGGGCGCAGTAACCTCCAAGGCCAGAAGAGGGTACAAGATTCCCTGAAACTGGCATTACAAATGATTGTGAGCTGGCAAGTGAGTACTGGGAATAATCAAACCCTGGAAGAGCAGCCAGTGCTCTTAACCACTGAGCCCTTCTGTCCTAAGTACACACACACACACACACACACACACACACACGTGAATGCTATGCTGTGTGAGTGGAGGTAAGAGAACAACTCTTCTTCCGTCACCTGGGTCCTAGGAATGGAACTGAGGTTGATGTGCTTTGTGGCACATGCTTTTACTGCTAAGCCACCTCACTGACCCAAAAGATATTTAACTTACAAACCACTCCAATGAGATTTGAACTGGGAAATTCTGTCACTGTTTCTTTTAGTTCACATGCATTTCCATGTTTTGTCTTATCTCCTTCTGCAATATGTTCCACAGATTTATTTTTATGCAAGAATTCTATGAAGTATCGGTGTTATAGTATTCTGAGACACTTTGACTGACAATAGAAAAAAAAATGTATGCAGCTTCTTTTAGGGAAAATATGACCTTTACGCCAAGAGCTTCTCAGTTTCCACAGGTACTCAATACAAGATCTTTTGAACCTGAACAACATTTTTTTTCCCTGAGACAGTATGATGGTTAATATTAATCGTCAATTTGACAGAATTGAGAATCACTATGGAAGAGGAAGATGTGCCTCCATGAGTTCAAAACCAGCTTGGTCTAAAAAAGTAAGTTCTAGGCCAGGCAGAGATACATAGTGAGACCTTACCAAAAAAATCATCATGGAAATATACCTTTGGCTATATCTGTGTGAGTGTTTACAGAGAGGTTTAACTGGGAGGAGAAGACCCACTTTGAGCTTTGGAAGGACCATTTCATGGGCTGGGTTACAAACTGCATATAAAATAGAAGGCTAGCTGAGCATGAGCACATATTACTCTCTGCTTCTTGCCTCTGAATGCAATGTGACCAGCTGCCTCTTGCACCTGCTGCTCCCTCCATGATGGACTGTGTGCCCTGTAACTGTAAGCTAAAATAAATACATACCTTCCTTAAGTCAGTGCTGTCAAGTATTTTGCTACAGCAACAAGACAAGTAATTAGTAGAGACTAGAAAAAAAGACACTAGCAATTTCTGACATTCTGAAACATTTGATAGTGGTGTCTGGAATACTTTCTAGAACTGGAAATCTCAGGCTGATCTATTACTTCATGTATGCCTCCCCTTCCATTCCTTCTCATCCCATCACATTCCAGTGTAATTTAGTCCACAGGATATAAGAACAAAACAGTACATGAGCTAAGAGTAATTCATTCCAAACCATATCCCTGTCTCTACTACTCATAACCCAATTGACCTTGGGCCAGTCTGTTAAACACTGTTTCAGATTTCTCATCTATAAAATGGGAATCATGGGGCCCATGAGAGAACATCAAGGAAGGGCTCTTGATGCCAAATCTGATAACCTGAGTTCAATCTCCAGGATCCATACTGTGTAAAAAGAGAGCCAGCTTCTACACGCCATCCTCGGACTTCCCACACAGGCACTGTGGCATGTCTGCTCATGTTCTCTACCCCACCCCCAGTACAAAATTAAAATAAATAAATGTAATATGAAAGCATTTAAAATGAAAATTGTAAAAGTATTTACCAGACAGTGTTGTGGTAAAGACCAAGTAAGATAAAGTATGTGGTACCACTTGCCAGAGGTAGGCTGCTAAATAAAAGGTGCCTCTAAATTTCCATAGAAGAGGAGGTATTTTATATGGGCTCATTGGCTGCATGGAGGTCAATGGGCAAGGAACTAACATCTATTGAGTGATGAGTGAAAGAAACCACTTACCTAGATGGTAGGTGGATAAAGAACTTTATATTAAATGTGTACTTCTGCCCCATCTCTCCCAGCTTTGATTATAGGAATGATGCTGGGTTTGGTAGTGTTGCTATCATTGCCATTTGACAAAAAGGAAACCAGAAGCTTAGAGAATTGTAAGAACTCATTTCTTCTTACAGCACATTATTCTCAAAGCCAGCACTAACTTTCAGATTCTCTAACATCATTCACATGTGGAGGCCTTAGAGGTCAGTAGCTTATTGTGGGTTTTTGTTAGTGTTGTTTTTAAGATAGGGTCTCCTGAGTGCTGGGATTAAAAGTATGTCCTACCACATCCAGGCCAGTGTTTATAGACTAGTGACCTTGAAGTAAGAGGACCTTACTCCTTGGGGAAAATGTTCTCTGCATGTATGTCATAAAAGGTCCTGTTTGAGGGAGAGCTGGGGGGGTGGGGTTTGAAAATAAAGAATGGACCCATCAGTATCCTGAAAATGGGTAACTGCTTCTAATCAAATGCTAGCTCCTGGGAACTGGAGAGATGTCTCCATGATTATGAACACTGGCTGCTCTTCCAGAGGACCCAAGTTCGGTCCCCAGCACTCACATGGTGCTAACAGCCATCTGTACTTCCAATTCCAGAGGACCCAAGGCCACCTTCTGGCATGGTGTACAGACATACATGCAAGAAACTCCCATACACATAAAATAGAGGCAAAGTATTTTAAAAGGTAATGATAGCTCCCAAGACCTCCAAAAGGCAAGGTACTCTGTGGTTCCTCATGAAGAGCTTCATAGACTCAAGTAACGTCTAGACCTTTGGACTTCCATAGCTATTTCTCACTACATGAACAAATAACTAGTTAACTTAGTTTTGGCTGCCCTCCATTTATCAAGTAAAAAGATAAATCACTAGAAATCAGAGCAGATTAAAAGGTTTTTATGAAGGGGAGATTTATGGTTTGTGGGTTTCTTTGTTTTTTCTTTTCAATTCTTTAGACACAGCCTCATTTTGTAACTCAGGTAACCTCAAACTTGTGTCATTCCTCCTGGCTTAGGTTCCTGTTTGCTGAGATTACAGGAATGGGCCATCATGCCCATTCTTTGGGTAATGGAGTCTTTGGGGAATGGACCTTATTACCTACTTATATTCACATCTCCTGCCCCAGACATCCAAGACAGAGGTGCAAATAAATATTACTTGGGTATGTACTCTGTGGCTTATCTTTTGTTAGATCTACAATTTGCAGTTGGGTATTGAAATAGGATGTGATGCCAACAACCGTGATATTTAGGCTCAAGGAAACTATGCTACAATTAGCTGAAGCAGTCCATAAACCATTTCTATAACCTTGAAATTCAAAAACTAAAAGAATTTTCTGATACCTAATTTAGTGGTAAAGCTGGATCTTGAACAGATGTGAGTTTTATCATCTTTATCCTACTTTATATTAAAATTCATATTTTATGATAGAACTATAAAGGAACTTGATCATATGTGCTTCTTAAAGCCCTACTGGAATGCTAGAAGGTATCACTGTAATTTTCTCCAAAATTAAAGCCTAAATCCTGACGTATATCTTGCATAAGAAATTGTGGACCTATAGAAATAAAGATAAATGTGAATATAGTCCAAAACAGAACACAAAGGAATATATGAGTCTTTTCTAGGAACCAGGAGTGAGAGGCTTCAGCAGCAGAGAGTTCAAAGATGGTAGATGACACTGTAGATCCCAATAGCTTAAAAATGCTCCCTTTGAGTAGAATAATGAAGAGAATATAGTGGAGACCGTAGAGAGAAGATTTAGAAAACTGTGTCAGTGACAGTATCGAGACAGAAAAGCCCAAATTATAAACAGGTGGTGTTGGGAAAACAGAAGTAGTAGGAGGCCAAGCCGAGGGCTTCTTCAGGGAGCTCTGAATGCCATGCTAAAGGGCCAACAGAATGACAATGGAGGTTAGACACCTGCGGCATTACATAAGTTTTGTTCAGCACATCAGGATTCAAATTTCATCCTTAAAATGTACTCTGTAAGTTTGGAATTTATACTTGAACTTAAACTTGAATTTAAACTTGAACTTTCTGAATGTCTGTTTAATTTACAATAATCACAACCCCAGCTCTCCAGAGCTCCTGAGTCTTTTGTGGGCATTCAAAATATCTTTGGACATCCTTACATCGATTTATATAGTCTTTCCATGTGCAGGTAAAGAAAGCCACACAGGCCTGGTTTCTAGACTACTGAATGTTCCCATTGTCCCTGTCTCCTAATATTCCACTGTGACTCTATATGATTTTCAGTCAACTCACCCTCTCCAAGAAATTGAGCTGAATGCCCTCTTCCTCTGTTTCTCTACTGAAAGAAAATATAGAGGTCCACAGTACAATAACACTGAGATCAGAGGACACCAGAAAGATTTTCCTCACTGATCAGGGTGCCAGCTCCATCTTGTGAGTTTCTAGGGAAATACATGTGGGCTTTCCTTCTCCCAGTAAGAAGAGATCTAGAGGAACGGAGTGACCTTTATCCCCAGGCCTTTTTCAGCTTTATTCAACAACCAGGGCCCATGAATTTTTTTAATTTTAATTTTTTTTATATTAATTACAGTTTATTCACTTTGTATCCCAGCTGTAGTCCCCTCCCTCATTCCCTCCTAATCCTACCCTCCCTCCCTCATCTCCTCCCATGCCCCTCTGCAAGTCCACTGATAGGGGAGGTCCTCCTCCCCTTCCATCTGATCCTAGTCTATCAGGTCTCATCAGGACTAGCTGTATTGTCTCCTTCTGTGGCCTGGTAAGGCTGCACCCTGTCAGGGGGGAGGTGATCAAAGAGCCAGCTACTGAGTTCAAGTCAGCAACAGTCCCTGTTCCGTTCACTTGGACAATGAGCTGCCATGAGCTACATCTGTGCAGGGGTTCTAAGTAATATCCATGAATGGTCCTTGGTTGGAGTATCAGTCTCAGAAAATACCTGTTCATTTTTTTTAGGCTTTCCAAGTAGGAAGCTCCTTGGCACACTTCTGAAATGGAATATGCCTTGATTGTTTGCGGACAATGAAAACTCATAAGCCAGTTTGTCTTTCACAGTCTTGGTGTTTAAAAACCTTACCCTTTCAGCCCATATAGGTTAGCGCATCCTTAAAAAGGTATCTTAAAATGATAACACTACCTTGTAGGTTAGTCTACCTTGTAGCTCAGGTAAAGTAGCTAACATGCTATTATAATATAACTTCCTGCATATTAAACACCTCACTGTATTTGAAATGACAAAGGTCTTCGTATTTAAATGAAATGTGTGTCAAATTTGCTCTTAATCTAATACTTTCTCCATAATTAATGTTTTAAATATTCAAATTCTCATGTACTGTTAACACATTTAGTCAGAGTTGAGAAAAAAAAATAGTTGCGTTCAGGAGAAAATTTGAAATGTTTTCACAGATCCATACAACCATAATTTATATTCAAACTGTCTAATTTGACAGCGCAGAATCTTAAAATAGTCTCTCTGGTTTTACCCCTAAGTGCATTTTATTGTGTTTTTGTTCTCATGGCCACTGGTCCACCTAAATTCTATTCTCTGGGGTGATTAGTAAAATGTATGTTTAGCTTCTATTACCTTTTTGTTCAAAGATTAGCTTTTGAAAAGAATCTACGTTCCTAGGGTCCACCAGAATCAGAATCTCTGGAGATATGGAGGCAAGATCTGCATTTTTCCCAGGCTCACCACATCATTCAAACCTCGGTGGAAAATTCACTGGCTTAAGAGTTTCTATAGTTACTCCCTAATAACCAAACTATTCAATTAGCAAAGCACTCTATTCCCAGGCAAATCTGGGTTCTCTGACATTTTCTGCTGCAGAAGTAGGAGTCTTAATTGTATTTGCTATAACACGATCTGACCTATAAACGTAAATGGATTTTTCAACTGTTCAATCTGCTATCTTCTCTGCTTCACTCTGTATAATTAAACCCCATTTTAAAGAAATGATCTACAGGTATTCAGAGAGCAAATCTGTAAAACCTAAACTAGTGAGGGGTGGTTGGGGAATACGTAATCCTTTCAGGGTGGTTTTTCTATTAATTTTGCTTTTAGTGAAAGAGAGAGAGAGACAGAGAGAGAGAGAGAGAGAGAGAGAGAGGAGGGACGGAGAAAGGGACAGAGGGAGGGAGAAGTCCTCACTGCTTCAATTTCCAGTGCTAGCTGAACATCACGTACTTGAATGTAATAGCAATCATGAGTCCTTATTCCTTTGTTAATGTATTCCAACCTACCCTCCCACAGTCAGATATTCTACAGAGAAGGTTTGTACTAATATGAAATATACCCTCCCTTCACCCACAGCTACTCTGGATCTTAGCTTGAACATTTGCTCTTCAGTTAATGATATTTCATTAATGCAGCTACCTGAAGCCCACACAGACCTTGTAAATTCACTTCCAAGCCACCAAAATGTTCTCCCCATTTCTCTCTCTCTCTCTCTCTCTCTCTCTCTCTCTCTCTCTCTCTCTCTCTCTCTCTCTCTCTCTCTCTCTGCTTCCCCTCCCCTTTGTTTGCTTTTAAAAATAAAAGCCAGCTCTGCTGACAGGTGATTTTCTTGCCACACCATAGGAAGTGGACAGTGTAAGTTCTCACAGCACATGTGTAACAGAGGGCACTGGGCATCAATTGGTGTCTCTGAGACACATACCCTAAGCTGTGGAGAGCCCTACCTTCCCTAAAACTGTAGAACTTAGTTTGAAGGAGGTTCAGTTTACATCAGACCCCACAACAGGCTCAGTCATTAAAAGGGTTCTTGAGGAGTGAGACTGTGGATTGGAATTGGTGACTCAGGGAACAGGCTCCAAGCTGGTCACTTACAGTTATGGCTTTTTAAAGGCATCATCTTTAACCTCTTCTTTTCTCTTTTGAGTGAGAGAGTGAGAAAGAACGATAGAGACTTAAAATCACATCTGATCTCTTTGCTGGGTTAATTTTTTTAAAGGATCATTCTTAACATCAATTACAATTAATGAATCATTTAGTTGTTATTAAAATGAGATTCAATCTCTAGACTTAAGGTTTGGGTTTAAACAGCATTATGCATAGACTCAAAGGATGGGGTTTTTGTTTGTTTTGACAGAGTCTCACTATGTTACTAAAGTAGTAAGTGAGATTATTTTTATGCAACTGATTCAGTGTTGAAAATGGATTGCCTGCCCTGCAGAGGATGGTAAACAATCCACTGGACTATGAAAAGAAATCATTAAAACTTTGATTCTTATTTATTGTTTATCTGAAATAAGAAAACAGAAGTTTTTACGAATGTTCCCTACTTGGGCTGTCACAGTCATTCCTCTATCTCTATGAAGGTCAGATCATCATGGGAGCTATCCTTTGTGAGGAGGGCAAGTTCCAAGCAGTGAAGGGTTAATAGTAGGGTGCTTTATGTGTAAGCAGATTATATTGTCTAGTTTTAACCAAATTAGCACTAGCAAAATGGACAAGAGATTTGGAAACCCTATTGAGAAGTTACAAATTGAAGTTGATCCTGATAACAAGTGACCAATGAAAAATGACAGAGTTGATACTTCTGCCTCCCATCCAAGCTTTTAGACAGACACGCTGTCAGAGCCATATTTTAAAAGAGTTTTAAAAGACTGGTGGCTGTGATGACAATTTAAACATGTCTGATAAGAAGCCAGCCAAAAATATTTACAAATAGCTCATGGGCCATTTGGAATAGGGGTTTATAGACATTATATTTAATGACAAGCTTCACAAACCCTGTAACATTTCAGTGTTTGTATAAAAAAGCATTAAAATTGGAATTTCATTTTCATCTAATGTTTGAATTTCTATTTTACATACATTTGTGAATGTATATGTGATCTACAAATGAATAAACATGCACATATTAAGAATATGTCTTCCAGAGTGGTTGTACAAGTTTACAATCCCACCAGCAGTGGAGGAAGTTTCCCCTTTCTCCACAACCTCTCCACCATGTGTTGTCACTTGAGTTTTTGATCTTGGCCATTCTGATGGGTGTAAGGTGAAATCTCAGGGTCATTTTGATTTGCAGTTCCCTGATGATTAAAAACATTGAGCATTTCGATATTCCTCTATTGAGAACTCTCTGTTTAGCTCTGTTCCTCATTTTTTAATTGGATTACTTGATTTGTTGCTTTTCAACTTCTTACCATGCATGGAGATAATCTAGAACCCCTGCACAGATGTAGCCCATGGCAGTTCAGTGTCCAAGTGGGTTCCATAGTAATGGGAACAGGGACTGCCTCTGACATGAACTGATTGGTCTGCTCTTTGATCACCTCACCCTGAGGGGGGAGTATCCTTACCAGGCCACAGAGGAAGACAATGCAGCCACTCCTGATGAGACCTAATAGACTAGGATCAGAAGGAAGGAAAAAAAGACCTTCCCTATCAGTGGACTTTGGGAGGGGCATGTGTGGAGAAGGGGAGGAAAGGAGAGTTTGGAAGGGGTGGAGGGAAGGTGCTACAGGGAGAATACAAAGTGAATAAAGTGCAATTAATAAAAAATTAAAAATAAAAAAGAAATTAAAAAGTAAAAAAAAAAAAAAAAGAATATGTCTTCCACACCTTTTTCCTGGTAGGATACATTTGCAAATGAATGAGTGATGTTGGCCATAGAAAGTGGAGGCACCCTGGCAATGGTGGTGCATGCCTTTAATCCCAGCAGTCAGGAAGCAGAGGCAGGTGGATCACTGTGAGTTAGAGGCCATCCTGGTCTACAAAGTGAGTCCAGGACAGTCAAGACTACACAGAAAAAAGATCCTGTCTCAATAAAAAGAAAGAAAGGAAGGAAGGAAAGAAGAAAAGGAGGAAGGAAGGAAGGAAGGAAGGAAGGAAGGAAGGAAGAGAGCTGGAGAGATGACTCAAAGGTTAAGAGCACTGCCTGCTCTTCCAAAGGACCCAGGTTTAATTCCCAGCACCCAACTGGCAGCTTACAAGTGTCTGCAACTCTAGTTTCAAGGAATCTAAAACCTTCACACTAATGCACATAAAATAAAATAGTTTTTTTTTTAAGGGGAGAGTGGTTGGACAGATGGCTCAGCAGTTAAGAGCACTGACTGCTCTTCCAGAGGACCTGGGTTCAAATCCCAGCACCCACATGGCAATTCACAACTGTTTGTAAATCCAAGATCTGACACCCTCACACAGACATACATGCATGCAAAACACCAATGTACATAAAAATAAAAATAATTTTTAAAAAAGGAAAGAAAAAAAGAGAGGGAGGGAGGAAGGAGAGGTTCCTCAGATTCCAGGTAAGATCAGGTGGCCTCTGTTACATATAGAAAACCAAACACTGAGAGGTAGGAACTTAGCTGAAATTAATACTGCTAGAAAGAAGCATCTCCTAAAAGCAGAGAGCCAAAGCTCTAGACAATAAGATGACTTGCTGAGCTTCCTAGTTTAGGGAAACACTGGGACTCTTCTAAGTCTCATTTTTTTCTAAGGAGAGTTGTCTTTCTGGGTATTTAAAAGAAATAGAGGGAATCAGAGCAAATGTTATAAATTCAAACAGAATTGCAAAGCATCACAGTAGAGTCATGAACTCTTGTCGCCAGCAAGCTCCAGAGGCTGACCTATGTTCTCTGTACTTACAATAACTCCCGGGTAATAACCTCCCACAGTCACATTCTGGGTCCTCGTAGTTGCAGCAAGGCCCACCGTGAGAATTAACACTGACACGATAAGCAAAGTCACAGTAACATAGATGGAGTTCCGCTTCCTCCTATTGAAGGTGCCTGTAGGAATAAAGAGACATTGAAATTGCTCATTTCATCTGGGAAAAGAAGAGAAAATTTACTAATAAGGTTTTTCATTTCCCTCCCTATTGGTAACTGGGATATCTCTAGGGAGTGAAATTATGGTAAAAGAATGAAGCTTTCCATTTTGCAGTCATTAGGTGCCACTTTTCTAATAAAAAAAATGTTGCTTCTTTGAAAATAAACAACAGGAGAAAACTCGCCAGTTACATAACAGCAAAACAGTTTCATGTTTTTGACATTGTATAAAAGATGTGTCATACCCACTTAGTGGAATAGTTTTCAGAGCAGATTATGAAAGCATATGATTAATGGGAAGTGTTTGCGTGACAGTATTAAATGAATATAGTTTAAAGCTAGCAGGTAACTAAGAACCTTTTTTCTTAGAAGCTAGAGATATGAAATTTCATTTTTAGTGTAAATATCAGAACTGAGCCAAGAACTGGCATTTTATTTTTCATTTATTTCTGACATTTGCCGCCTCATGCATAAACTTAAAAATGGTATGTTGGCCAGATTTGTCACATAACAAATGTGCATAATAAAGTAAATGCTTGAAGGCTATTAGTCTATGAAGATTTGTATCACGGGAGGTAGACCAAGGGACTATAACTCACACACATTTATGCTTCCTTATGTGAGGGTGACATAAATATAAATGGCAAGAAACCTCTGCTCTTGCTCAGGGCTTATCAGACATTATAGTACCGAGAAATATATATATATTTTTCAAAAACCAAGCTTATTAAGTCAGATAGAAACCTGGTATCCAGGCTCACTCGTCAATTTAAAATGTTTAAGGAACCAAGCATAGCTCTATACTAGGATCCAAGCACTGCTTTACTCAATGCGTTCATTTCTCTGGCACATGGAAGGGGTCCTCAACAGGAAATACCTTCCATGTATTAATGGGAGAATTAGCCACCTAGGAGTTCTCAGAAAGAGAAAAAAAAAAAAAACCAATGGTCAGTGCTTTTAGGATTCAGTTCTCTTAAAGCCATAAGGAGGCAGGGGATAAAGAAGCACTGGGTACTGTTTGATAAACGCTTCAAATACGTAAACAGGCCTAAAAAGAAACTTTGTTTCTGCCTCTTCATAAGATCAGGCAGTAAGAAAGGCCTCACTGAACCCTATGCAAGCTGTGGAGTAGAGAACCTGACCAGATTGCACCACTGGGAGGAGAGGGAAAGAAAAGAGAAAGGTATAAGGAAGGATGAAAGCCAGGCGCCAGAGACCCAGGAGGCTTGTAGGTAGTGAGAACTTATGGAGAACAAGGACCATGGCTATTCTCTCGGCCTCCAGGAGACACTTCTTTCCATGTAGAATGCTGTCAAAAATGACACCCTGGGTCTTTCCCAGTGTGATCTTGGCTGAAGGCTCTGAGGAGAAGGGAGGGTCTGGTGGTCTTCTCTGACGTCATCCTTGAAACTAAGACCTGTGACTGATCAGGTACAAATCTAATATAGAAGCAGTTTGAGCCAGTACAGACCCCTAACAAAACACTAAAGCTCCTGTCTTACCATGGGAGGAGAGGAAAGGGGGGCTGTAAATGAGGCTGCTCTGGAGTGAGGGAGGAAGCCAGCCCCCAAACAGAAAGGCCCTAGACACCTGTGCTATCAGGGTTCTTTGTTTGTGGTAGTTATCAGGGATGCAAATGATGACCTGATTGTTGGTAAACTAATGAACAGAGGCCTGCAATTTGGACTGCTTGATTCTGGGAAAGGAACAGAAGGGGCAGGAATGGGATAAACAAGTTTTATTTCTTTTATCCTTATCCTTTCTTGTTGCTTTCAGAGAGCCTGCCCAAAGGATTTTGTAAATCAGGGTTTCCTAACTTTATTTCATGATCGGTACTTTGTGAGTTTCCCAGCTGGTTCCACTGAAGGACTCAAACATAATTTTACCAACACATTCTCCCATCCTTTTCTTGCTTTCCTGTATGTTACACACATAAGAACTCACTAGCCTTTCTCTGCTCCGGAATACACCAATAGCATCTTACACAGAGACTGTGTAACCTTAGAGATTAAATTGAAGGCTCATATATGTCTGCATGATTTTTCTAATTTATGCCTCACTGACCTGCTCGTTCCTACCAACTGACCTTTAATCTTATTGATGGCCTTTGAGTCTTCTTTGCAAATATCACTCTAACTCTTAAAAGCACGGGGAGCCAGGTTAGAAAAGTGACTCAGCAAACCACAGGGTGTCATTTGAAAATCTGACCCCCACACACACTTTGCTTTGGACTCTGGACTGAAATTCAATCCAATTGAAAAACCCAAAGATCCTACTACCCTACAGGGGGCTTGTGTCCAGATAAGACTGGTTTTGGATCAAATTGCTAAGAAAACCCTTAGGGCACTAAACAGACTATGTATTTATTGTCTGCTCTGCCAGTCTCCCTTTATTTTATATTACAAAGACCTTAAGTAAGAAAGTCAAATGATTTTAATTGCACTTGCAGAATTGACTATTTTAAAAAACTCCTAGGTAAATTATATTTTGAAATAAAGAAACACACACACCCCCCATTTGACTGAGGTTTTTATTTGACTCAATACAGTCCATTTTTACCTGGAACAAGACATATCTTAAAGCACTCTGAAGGTGTGGACAGGGAACTTAAAGACTGGTAACTGTATGTGCTTAATCCATTTGTCAGCTTGTTGCTTTAATTTGGAGGGTAGGAGATGTTACTGTGAGGACAGGACCATCTTGTTTTGGTTTTGTTTAACAAATATATAGCTCTGACACCATGATCGACTTAAAAATACTCTCAAAGAGATGGAAAACAGTGCTTTTTGCTGTGTCAAATACACAGTAAGTAAGTAGCCGATGGTTACTGAATAAACAAACAAGTAGCAATATCTCTTAACTGGTTTCCCTCTAGTAAAAAATCTGTTGGAGGACCTGTGCAAATAAATTTGGCTATGCTCATAGGAATAACTTTTTGAAATAAAGGATATTCTGAAGGCTCTCCAGAACTGAAAGCTTTGTGGCTAATGTGTCAAAACCATAAGTGTTCCACCACCATGTCTACTTGGTACCTAGTATATTTCTACTTAAACAACTATTGCAACCAGTAGCAGTGAGAATCCAAAATCTCTTTGTTGGCATTGTCTGTTCCCTCCAGCAGCATCCCTGCAGAACTGCTGCAGCCTTCCCTCTCTGCAGTGCCCCACCTCCACCCCAGATATGGAAGACTGTGATGTAGCTCTAGAGGAACCCAATTATTTGCTCCCTTCACCCTTCCAGATAGGATCAGCCCACCCGCCATCCTCTGGTCCCTCTAATGAATCCCCCCATCTGCATTTGAATCTGAACCCCTCACTTCATTTGAAGTAAGCTCAAAACTTCCTCCACCACAAAATTTATCTTAATTAATCAAGCTCTTCCTACTCTAATTACCCAATTAGCTCAGTTTCTAATGTCCTAGATGCCTTTCTCGATAAGTATATACATTGTGACAGCAGGTTTCTTCCGAAACTCATATGATGTCCACCGGTTCTAGGATTGTGTATCTGACAGGAGCTAAGTTGTCAGTTCCTCTAATGTAGGATGCTGCCTCTGCACACCTTGTATGCTTCATCTTGTACAAGTTTAGGATTTGCTTACCTGAACCAGCTTTGCCGAAGAAGAGTGGATCTCAGGAAGTCCCAGCTTTGAGCATCCCTGGAAACAGGTGGCTGCCCACACAAGAGCCTTATAATGCTCTGCCAGTCTCCCAAACCTTTAAAGGCCCTGAAATCTACTACCTTTCACCTCTTTAGTAAATTATTCAAGACATAGAGATGTCAAAGATGGCTCAGTAAACTACAAATGTGTTGTTGCAAGTGAATAAAATGCTTCGGTGTAGTAGAGGTGCATTAGGGCTTTGGGTGCTGTTGCCAAAGTGGAGGAGGGGGTTGGAGGAGATAGTGGAGGGGTGCAGGAGTCAAATTACTATCTTCACAATTTCCCACTGTCTGCTTCCTTCAGAGCCTTGGACTAACAGCAAAAATAGTGCCAGCACCTTGGTGCAGTGGTGTGTGTGTGTGTGTGTGTGTGTGTGTGTGTGTGTGTGTATTACACATTTTACTTTGGAGGGCTGTAGCTATGTCTTACCTGTAAAAGAATTCCCTCAGAATTGCTGCCCTTGGAGGAAGAAACACTAACTCACCCCATCTCCTTCCTTTGGCACAAAAGGGTGGCTTTGCCAGAGCTTAGTTAAGTGGGAGTATCTAAGATGCTGATTCAGGCCTTGGGCTGTGGTACCAGAGCCAGGGAACTCCGAAGAGACTTCCCTGTACAAACTGTGGGAACCTACAGTTATCACTCTGCTCAAGAATTTTCTAGTGACTTTGGCCTGTGTAGTTTTACCAAACAGCTATTGGTGGTGATGGCTCTTTGTCTGTGTGAGACCTATGATTCCCTTCTGTTCAGTACTGAACCTGTGCTGGGCAAGCCCACTCAGCTTCTTGTTGGGCAGATCTTTAGAAAAATACAGCTCTGGCTGGGGTCCCCAGGGTATCCATGAAAGAACTCTCTTCATCTTGTTCTGAAACCCACAGAGTAGTGTCAAGTAGCAAGTCTTTGAGCTCCGGGCCTCCAGTCTTCTCAGTCCCTGCAGCCACAAGGCTCTGGGTGGGGAGGGTTGGTTTGCAGGTGGTTGTTGCAGGCAGTTGGAATGGCCGCTGGCTGCGCAAGCTTTGCCCTCATGCATCTAGCTCTCTTTCACACTGTAGCTTGATGTCTGGGAGCCTGGACTACCTTAGCTCCAAGACCAAGGCTGGCCAAGGCAAGGAGTGTGTTTGGTGTTTGGTGTGCCTGTGTATGCATGGGGTGGGGCAGGAGGGCGGGGTGTGTGTGTGTGTGTGGTACTGGGGAGTCTGGTACTGCTGGGCTCTGGATTTGGACCCCGGTCCTTGGCCTCATTTTGTATCCTGTTCCAAATAACTATGACCTTAAAAATGAAAACCACAAGGCTTATACTGAGTATGTCAAAACACTGGAAATAAAGAATATTTCCACCTTCCAGATGATAACACTTTCAGGGCCCCTTTCCTTGCATGAAATTTTGTTGCGACTGAGTCTTTTGCAGTCAGCAGAGAGCTCACGCTGGGCTCAATCTTCTCCCTGCCCCTCCCCTGTCGATGTTCCAGCAAATTCAGTCCAGAAGAGCTGAGAAGACTGAAGGCAGAAATTCGGGACAGAGGAGTTTTGCAGAATGTATGATAGAGAGGGCGAATTGGATTTGGTTAAAGTGTATCCAAGGCAAATTTTGAGATTAGGTGGAATCACGGTTTAACAATTCCCTCTAGCTCTCCCAGGCTCCAAATTAATTTCCCCTCCCGGCGAAATCACTGGGCTTGAGAAGGTGCCTAACAGTTAAAGGGAACGATTTTTCTTTTTCTTTTTTTTTTTAAATTCGTTTGTAGCTACCAAAAAGCACCCTCGAAGGACCTCCAAGTTGGTGCAAGACAGTAACAGTCCCCTAGTTTTGAAAAAGGTGTTAAAAGGTGCCCTCCTCCCTCATTCCGCTGAAAAGGAAAAGCGCAACTTAAGATGCGCGGGCTTGCTTTGGGTCTTCTTTTCTAATGCTCTCAGCCTCCACCCCCCCCCCGCCCCACATTCTGTGCATTTGAAGCAGAATAGTAATCAAATTCAAGGACTGTTGCTCTTTTGCTGCATATGTCCCAGCTAAGCTGTCTTGAGTATTCCTCAGGAATTCCTGTCCGGCAAGTACCCCCTTTTTTCCCACTTCTCTCCCTACCCCACCCCCCCAAAAAACATCCCAGTCTGCGAAGTGTAAATCAGCTCCTCCAGGTCTGAATTTTGTGAGAGCAATTAGAGAGTTGGGGGTGGGATGAAGACGCAGCTTCTAACTATCATTAGTTGTGATCTTAGAAAAGATAAGGACTTTGCAAAGGAGCTTTGAATCAAAAGCAAAGGCACAGGTTGAAGGAAGTGTTTTGATGCCCAGACAGCTGGGATTTACCACTGGCTGCACATCTACACATGCACAGAAACACGCACATACTCGCACTCCGGGCTAGGTAGAGATACTCCGAGCCCAGCTCGCCACTCCAATCTTTCTGGATCACTCTTATCACAGCTGGGCCGCTCGCTTGGGGCTCTGATTCGCCCCCAAGGCACTTGAGTTTGTGGACCCCGATCCTGATTGCTCTCTCTCTGGCTCTGGGGCAGTCAGGAGCTGGCTATCCGGAGGAGAACGCACTTACCCCTTTACTGTTGCTGCCTGGAGGACAGGATTAGCGACTAGACTTACCCATGGAATCGGGCAGGGACATGTCGCTGGACCGCTGCTGAGTCAGAGACTGATGCATGGTGAAAGCTGTTCAATTGCCCCTCTCCCCAAAGCTGTTTCAGCAGCCCTAGGCTCAGGGTGCCCCGCAGAGCATCCTACTCCGCAGCAGCCACTCTTGGTCTTTCGGAGCGCTGAGAGAGACTGACTGCCTGGGGTTGAGAGCTGCAGCCCAAGTGCCGCCTCCCCCTCCCTTCCCCTCTTCTCCCTCCCTCCTCTTCTGCTTCCCTCTGCTCTGGGAGGCAGCTGCATTGGCGTCCCTGTAGCAGTGTGCGCTTGCGCAAGACCCCCCCTTCCTCCCCCTCAGCCTCCCCATCCTTGTTATCCACCTCCCAGCCTCCCAAGCCAGACAGGGAGATGGTTTTGCCCTTTGGGGCCAAAGCTGCACAGAGGAAAAAAAATGGCCTCAGCCTGGGGCCACGGGGCCTTCTCTGTAGTTTGAAAGGGGTCTTGGATTTATAATTTGGGAGGGGGACAGAGTCAGGAGTTCAGAGCTGGAGAAAGCACACACAGTGATACAGACAGACAGACAGACACACACACACACACACACACACACACACACACACACACACACACACACTTGTGCAGGTCTGATCTTACAGCTTCCAGAATGACATAATGGAGCTGGAGATGATCCAGAGAAGGGCCACTCTATAATCAAAAGGATGGTGGTGGTTGGGGGTGGGGGACAGAATGCCTTATGAAGATAGATTAAACAAATGCTCACTCTTTAGTCTAGAACAATGAAGGCTGGGAAAGGATGTGACCAGAGTGTATAAAATTCTGCAATTAGAGACAGAGAACACAGCTTTATTCACTGCAACTGAGAATTCTAGAGCCAACAGCCCCCTAAGCGCTATAAGGAGGTTCAGCTAAAGAAAGCATGATGCTATATCAGTACCACCGTTTGCATTTTTGTTTGTTTTCGAGACAGGGTTTCTCTGTGTTACCTTGGCTATCCTGGACTAGATTTGTAGAATAGGTGGGCCTCGAACTCACAGAGATCCACCCACCTCTGCTTCCCCAAGTGCTGGGATTCCAGGTATGTGCCACCTCACTGGCTCCCACTTTGCATTTTTGTTCAAGGCAATTTTATAACAAGGTAGGCTTTTCAGACCATAGCAGCCATGCAAGGGAGAAAGAAGAATTATTCATAATCCCATTTAATAGATGAAGAAACTGAATATCTCTGTGGATTTGAAAACCTTCATGACTTGGCAGCTACTGAGTAGCCAAGGTGAGATTCAAACCTGGTCTCATATCAAGTGCTCTTTATACGGCCTCCATGACCCTGCACCCACAACTCTTAGAATTTGGGTTGTGAGCCTAGCCTTTAAGTCTCCCACAACTCAATCCAAGCTAAATGTCAAATTCTCCAGACAGGATGGGGAGATGGGTCACTGTGTAAAGCGGCTGCTCTGCAAGCCTGGGCACTGGGCCCCATTCTCCAGTGCCCAAGTCAAAAGCCAGGGGCAACAGCACTGGTTTTCAATTCTAGCCCTGAAAAGTAAAAACCAGAAGGATCCTGCTGAAAGCTGCAGGCCAGGGGCAGGGCCAGTGTGAGATACTGTCTCAAAAAAAAAGGTGGGGTCGGATGGTAAGGGGAGGAGGATTCCTCCTTTTAGTGGACTAGGGGAGGGACATAAAGGGTAAGAGTGAGGGAGGATGGGGTTGGAAGGAGATGAGGGAAGGGGCTACAATTGAGATATAAAGTGAATACATTGTAAAATAAATAAATAAATAAATAAATAAATAAATAAATAAATAAATAAGGTGGAGAGAGTGATTAAGGAAGAACTCTTAACATCTACCTCTGGCCTCAAAATGCATGAGTACCCACAAACTCTCTCCTCTTCTTTTTTCTTCTCTTTCTCTTTCTCTCTGTCTCTGTCTCTCTCTCTCTCTGTGTGTATGTGTGTCTTCACCCCCCTCTCTTTCCTTCTCTCCTGTTCCCTCTATCTCTCAGGACTTGAGAATGAAGGGGGTGAAGGAAAATACTACGTTCCTCGAAGATCTACCTTGGTAATCTGTTGTGAGACTTTGTTTCCTTACCCAGGAAATATAACCAAAGGTCCTTGCCTTTTCTCAACTTCCAAAGGAAGAAAAGACTATTCCTGAAGGTTAAAAAGGAAGGCTTTTGTAAAGAACTCCAGCACTCCAGGAGCCAAGTTGAATGCTTTGTCAAGTATTATTAGCAGTCCTACACTACAGATTCAAAGATGTGTGGCACATGTCCTAGATTGAGAAAAGATGGCCACACTTGTAAAGATGTGTATCTTAATCAAGCTTGGGGTATAGGTCATTCTCTAGGAGCTCTACAAAAGTTCAAAGAAAGCTTATACTTATACTGTTGCACCGATAGTTTTTCAGCTGTATTTGCTCATCATTTCCTTCTACCACTCTTGAGTATCTCATATTTAATGTGGAGAGCTCCTGTAACCAGCAGTGGTTTCTCAGGAGTGTTTCATAATTAGCTTATTTTGCTTTTCTGAAAGTAGCATTGAGGAAAAGAGGTCTTTATACAGGCTAGAAAAGACTGTTTACCCCCACTCTCTTTAGCGATGCCTGGCTCTCCTATAGCAACCATACAGCCAGAGAGCCTGAAAATGCCAAACACAAACTTGTTACTGTAGCATGCTGTTTTAAGTGGATTCAAATAAAAGTTTTTCATTTTAGAAAGAAATGTACTGCCCATAAAGTGAAGCAGAGAACATATGGTATTGGACCTTTATCAAAAGAGCCACACACCAGTATGGACTCCTTATTAAGGGGGGGGGGGAGGCTTTCCTTCTGCAGCATTGGTATTCCCGAGTACTGTGTGAAAATTAAACATAATTTCTAAAAGAACTAGAGGAGCTAGCTGTTTAAAAGACTTGTGTTCTGTATGTGTCTTCCATACTGTCTCATGCAGGGGTGAGGGTGGGTGGCACAGGAGACTTGGAACAAAGCAAACACTTAGTCAAGTTAAAAACGACATTGAGACCAGCAGCAGAGACAACAGCCTTGGCTGTGGCAAGGCAAGGAATAGTAACAGTCTTCTCCCCAGAAATGGTCTACTTGTTTGGATCTGAGAAAGAGGGAGGGGCTAGAATGAGAACCTGTGAGATCAGGGGACATGGCAGTGGTGGGGGGTAGCGGGGGGAGGTTTACTTCTGGTTCCTAAACTTCTTTCCACCCAAAGAAAGTTTATCTGAATTCAGACCGAGCTGGACAATTAAAAAGCAAAGGGCAATTTTTCATGGAGTTCATCCCCATATTCTTCCTGTCAAAACATGCACACATTTTACACATAAATAGACTCTTAATAATTTTACCAATAGGCAAGCCATCTAGATGAAGGAACAGGTATTTCATGCAAATGGAGGCTACTGTAAAATTGCTTGGTTAGCTTCTGATTTAATAAAAAAAGAAATTATTTATGTAGCTTAAAATAAATACTTTTTATTGCAAGCTTAATCAAGCATACACTGCTGCCCTAGGTTGCAAACTATTTTACAGCATCAGGAAATTTTGCCAAGGGATCTGCAGCCTAATTCTCTCTATCTTCTTGAAGCCAATAATGAAGACTCTTCCCAGAAGCCTTCAGACTAGAAAAATGCCAGATGGCGCCCTGTCTCTAACACATCCACCCTGGGAATACTCAGAACAATCACGTCCTTATTTTGATGATCAATTTGACTTAGTTAAATTACTGTAGTACCTTCCAGATTCCAAATTGTGGACTGTGGACCAGAAGAATGGTGTCTCCATATACACATATTATGTATGTGTATTTAAGATAGTGGTAATATACATATCCATATCATAAACATAATATACACATATTTATATACACATGCACATATGTATGCACAGTTAAACCATTATCTCTGCACACTGATGATTGCCACTTCTCAGCTTTTAGACTTCTGTTGATCAAAGACAGAGATGCTTCAGAAAAGTAGGGCACTTCAGAGTCCACACATTCCTAAATAAGGTATTATAGCTACCAGACTACTTTAGGTCTGTCACTAGCACAGTGAACTAAATGTTGCATCATTTTTTAGTAAAGGCTACAGTCAATAGGGGAATTATTAATTCAAAGGTTTTAAACTGAATATTGTTATATGAATTCTATCCCCATACATAAAGTGTGAATGCTGATACATTTTCACACACACACACACACACACACACTGACCAGATGAACCTTTCCAACATGGATGTCCTTTCTCAGTTACCCTCCAAGAAGTTACCAGATCTCTGATATTAATCACCAAGTCCATATGCATTTTTGTTTATTTTTGCAAATGTAGCTATAATTGCAACATTTCTTTTTTATTTCCTCTCTCTAAACTCTTCTATAAACCCATTCCCTCTTTTTTTAAAAATCCATGCCTCTCTTTTCATCAATTGTTATTGCATGCATATATGTATTTGTGTATACATATATATTTCTAAATGTAATCTACTGAATCCATATAATGTTACTTGTATTTATGTTTTTGGAGCTGACCATTTGGCACCAAACCACCAATTGGTGCCATCTTCCCTGGGGAGGACCACCTCTCCTGTCTCAGCTTTCCTCTGTTGCCTGTAATTCTTTGTGTAGGGTTGAGGACCCCTGAATCCCAAATTCCTTAGGTTTTTAGGACATATTCTCAGATTCTCCTCCAAAACATTGGTAGTAAGGCACATGAAAGTGTCTGGATTCCCATATCCTTTGGGTTTGCCATAGAAAAGGAGGTACTTAGCTGAAGATACACCAAGATAGAGTCATAAATATGCAAAGATAGTAAGGAAGCCTAATTGGGGTTCCACTGAACAAAAGGTATCCAGTAGGCACCACAGATATAGAATGCAGAGGCTGAAACCAGTCCCAGCAGACAGATAACATGTTCACATCCCACAAATATCTGAAAATTCCTCCAACTACTCACATTGTATTTCCATCATTGTATTCTTTGCATAAAAAATATTTTACGTGTTTGGAATTTTGCCCCACTGTATAGCTGTGTATGCTCAATGTCCAAAGAAGCCAGAAGAAAGTCTCAGATTCTCTGGGACCAGAGTTACAGACAGTTGTGAATTGCCATGTAAGTGCTAGGACTTTCTTTCTGTTGTTTTCCTATGCACATATCTAGTCTTTACATGTAGCTTTCAGGTGTTTCTACACTAGTCACTTAGCTATGCCTGGTATGGAGCTGGCATTTAAATGCTTGTTGAACATATAACACTTTGTAGTTACAATCTTTTCTGCTTATTAAAATAAATTGTGACATTATAAAACTTGCCTTAGCTGCTGAGTCACATAATGTAGCAGATTACCAGCTCCCCACAATTGTGCTGTACAATAAAAATAAGAGTCTATACATTGGTTTTCTTTTTCTAGAGTTTTTCTCTGTGAATATTTTACTTTTGCTCATCAGTTTTGAGCCCTTTTAAAAGTAAACTTTTGAAATAACAAAATGGTACATTTTTTTACTAATCATTGTGATATATTTAATAGTTCACATATGCCTCATCAAAGTCCATTTTCAATGAACCAAATCCAACAAGAGTTCATTCTTATGTCACAAAACCTCCTCCAACCTTATAATACATATTAAATTGTTCCAAGGGAAGAATGGAATTCCTTCTCTGTTCTTTAATACTAATGTGTGGTGAAGTGCATCAGGAGGGTTGTATGAAAATGAATAGAACAAAATCACTTTTATTTAAAATGACATTGTTTGGAAACATTAACAGAACATCACAATGATAAAAGAATGCATGCTTCTACTGAATTCTTGATAGGAATGTCCTGAAGAACAGGCAATCTGTTTCCTACTACAGGAAGGAGATGGTTTCTTTGTAAGGTCAAAGAATTTGTTTTCCCACAGAATTTCACGTCTCCTTAATGTGAAGGCACACAAGTACAACAGAGAACAATAAGGTGCAAAACAATGGAAACTCTGAGGACAGTGTGATATTAAAAGGGCTAGACAATGCTTGAGTTTTAGAATGATTGCTTGTTTTAGAATAAATGCAACAGCTTCGAATAATTTCCACAAATGTCAAAATCAGAGTGAGGTCAAGGAATAAATGTAATTAATGTATTTTGTAGAGTAAATAGTTATTAAAGAAAAAATATCCATAGTGAAAAAAATTAATATGCTTCTTACTCTTTCATCAGGAAAAGGGGGGAGAGGGTAAAGGGATCAGCCTTAAGCCCACAGTAACTATTTTGGGGGAACATTCAGGGTTATCTCATCACTTGAACACCCTGGCTTACCTGATGGCAGTGGCAGTTGGTGGGATTAGTACACACAATAGAATTCAGTTAAGCCATAATTGTCCTGTTTCCATCTTATAATTAATTACTGATCTCAGTACACCCTTTTCCTTTTTTCTCATAAAAAATCATTAAACACCTAATTAAATGTAGCATTGTCATAGGTGGGTGTGTGTCCAACTGCTTCGTTCTAGTTTAGCCTGGAGAGGATTTCTGTGTTCAGTAGTTTCTGGGAATCAATAGATTTGCTACCAGTTAAAACTTCTCCATAGAACCTTTTAAAATGTTTATACTCTGTGACCCAGTAATTCCACTTCTGGGAATCTGTACTAGGGAAAGAGAAATCTGGAATAAGATTTATGTGGAAGGACAGCAAAGGCAATGTTATTTACAGCCTAAAAATTGTAGGAAAAAATACTCAAAATTAGGAGAATGGTTAAGAAGATGATGCCAGAGCCACATGATGAATTTGGAATGCATCTAGTAAAATAATTTCTTCAAATATTTAAAACCCTGGAAATATACATCACAATGAATAAAGGGATAGACTAAGATGTACATGTATGCTTTGATCGCAGTTTTGTTTAAAATTTCATACATTTACAGAGAAAATGACTCAAAGGACACTTGAAACATATAAACTGTGTCTGAGTAGGAAAATGACAAATTATTTTATGCTCTTCTGTATTTTTCAAATATATAAAATGCCCCTCAATGGAGGAATGAATACAGAAATTGTGATACATTTACACAATTAAATGTAAATAGCTTAAATACAATTACACTATTAAAAACAAGGAAAATCATGAAATTTGCAGGCAAATGGATGGAATTAGAAAAGATCATCCTGAGTGAGGTATCCCAGAAGCAGAAAGACACACATGATATATACTCATTCATAAGTGGTTATTACACACATAATATAGGATAAACACCCTAAAATCTATACTCCTAAAGAAGCTAAACAACAAGGAGAACCCTAGGGAAGATGGCTCAGCCCTCATTCAGAAGGGCAAAGGGGATGGACATCGGAAGTAGACAAAGACAAGGAACAGGATAGGAGCCTGCCACCAGGGGCCTCTGAAAGACTCTATCCATCAGGGTATGGAAGGAGATACTATAGCCCAACTTTGGGCAGAGTGCATGGAATTTTATGAAAGAAGGGGGAGATAGAAAGACCTGGAGGGGGCAGGAGCTCCAAAAGGAGACCAACAGAGCCAAAAAACAAAAAACAAACAAACAACAACAAAAAAACTGTGCCCAAGGACCATGCATGGAGAGGACCTAAAACCCCTAAAACCCCAGCTCAGATGTAGCCAGTCTACAAGTAGATTCCCTGGTAAGGGGAGCAGGGGCTGGTCCCAGCATGAATTCAATGGCAGGCTCTCTGATTACCTCCTGGCAGGTGGGAAAGGGGTACAGCCTTGCCAGACCACAGAGGGAGAGGATGCAGCCAGTCCTGATGAGACCTAATAGGCTAGGGTCAGATAGAAGGAGAGGAGGACCTCCCCTATCAGTAGACTAGGGGAGGGGCATGGGGGAGAAGAGGGAGAGCAGGTAAGATTGGGAGGAGAGGAGAAAGGGGGCTACAGCTAGGATACGAAGTGAATACAGCAGGACTAGGCACATCCTATTACTTATTGTAATAAATAATAAATTTAAAAAAATTTTTAAATAAATAAATCTGAGTATTACAAACAAAAAAAAAATCACCCTACTAAAATAAGCATCAGACAACCAATTCCATTCAATAAATAAATGAAATAAATGGATAGGTATTAATTATATTCTCAGCCCTGCAGTATATGCCTGAAATCACCCAGGATGTATTGATTCTGTCCCCTCCCCACAACATACACCTATTTCAGTTTTGTTTGCTTTTGTATAAGTCTCAGAAAGTGTGACACCTCTTTCAAGGAATTTGTAGTTCTCCTTGGTGTAATTAATCCTTGTTGGTGCTGTCAGGTGGACAAGTACTTATCTTGGTAATACTGTTTATGCCCCTGAAATGACACCAGTAGAGGGCTGTCTACTCTGTGGGTTTCATGAAGGAGTAGTTTGATTGAAACCTGGTCTGCCTGGGAAGATAGGAACTTTATGCAGAAACTTGAAAGTGAGACAGAATAGACAGAGTGCTATAGGCAGCAACTATGTTTGCTGGAGAAGATTTCCCTGTGAATACTGTTTTAGTGTGTCTGGCCTCAGTGGGGGAGGATTGCCTAGTCCTGCTGCTACTGGAGGTGCCAGGGTAGGTTGGTACCCCTTGAGGCCCTCCCCTTCTTCTCAGAGAAGGGAAAGGGAGATTGGAGGGAGGGGACATGAGGGTGAGACTGGAAGGAGAGGAGAGATGGGGCTTGGGATCAGTATGTAAAATGATTAAATTAAATTAAAGGAAGAAAGAAAGAAAGAGAAAGAGATCTCTCTTTCCTCTCGAGAGAGGAAGGAAGGAAGGAAGGAAGGAAGGAAGGAAGGAAGGAAGGAAGGAAGGAAGGAAAAGGAAAGAAAGGAAGAGAAAGAAATAGAATTGAGCCTGTAAGGAGTCCTATTGGAAGTGAAATGCAACCAAAATTCTTTATCCCATCTGTCAGCAACACAGAATCTTTTTATACCAAGGAGGGAAGTGCTCAGTAAGGGCTGCCTTCCTATAACAAAAACTCCTAAACAATAGAAGTGACACACATGGAAAAGTCTCTATCATACAAATTATGTTAAAACACGAATCTTCCCTGCCCCAATTTCACTCTCCAAATGTAACCTCTATTGAATGTCTGATGTATATATTTCCAGGCATTTCTACTTCCCTTCACATATACAACAAGCACATAAGTATACACATATTTGTAAGAGTAGTGAACAAAAACTGAACCACACTGTAAACATTATTTTGTAACATACTTGAATAAACCCAACACTTTCATGAATTTATTTTCTATGTCACTATATATAAATTTACCTCATTTTTTAAGCTACTGCACATTATTCCATGGGGTTTTAGATTTTTTAAATAACAAACCCTTCCATGACTGGACATTTAATTTAGTTCCAGTTTTTTATACCTACAAGCAATGTGGTAAACATGTCTATGTGCACACCACAGAATCAATTTAAGGGAAAAATCTTCCTTTCATCACATATGTATTACCCAACCATTTGCAATTAGTTTTCTGGGCTCTGGAGAACAGTTTTTAATGGCTATGCCAAATTCTGTAGCATCCCGAATAGTCCAAGGCATCCTTTCCAATTAAGTAGCAGTCTACTACACATTGCATTTTCAATTACATTTTGCTTTAAGGACAGGGAGCTCTCTTACATTATTGATACGGTGTTATAGTGTCCTATCTTGATATTAATATCCTGAACTTGAATGAGCACTGTCTGAAGAGCCTGAGGTTGCTGATACCTATAACCAAGGGCAGCCAAACTCAGAAGAGCACAAACACAAATGCATGATTATTGCTTCTCCAATCACACCCAGCATCTCTCCAGCATCTGGCAGAAGGCCCAATTTCAGATAAGGCCACCTACTGGTTAACAGGAAAGAAGGAGGGAAAGGCCTATATGAACATCTGAACTGGTAAAGAAGACCTGCTGCTTTCTGTTACCTCCCATTCTATCTGACTCCCTTTACCCAAACTGAAATAATTACTCATTGTTTCAAAAACATGCTCTGACGCTCTAATTATCTTGATATCCTTATTGGAGGTGAACTTTTTTAGCCATTATGTGACACCTCCATCAAAACTTACTCTTTTTAAAGCACCTAGCTACTAGCATTGATCCTTAAATCTTGGGGTCAGAAGACTTTCTGTCTGTAGGAATTTGGCCAAACCAGCAAATCCCTCTGATCCTCTGTTTTAATGCCTATAAAATGGGAACCATGCAGATCTTTGCTTGCAATATTTCATAATATCTTTTCTCACAAGGTTGATGTAAAGATGAAACTACATGGTGTGTAAGGAAAGGTTCTTTGATTATAGAATGTTAATATTCCTAATGAATAATTTGTTCCAGACAAAGGAGCTTCATTTTACATTATTCCAGTTGCGGTTCTGAATAACAGGGTGTGAGAAGACTTCTTTTTTTTATAATAAATTTATTTATTTTTATATCAATCACAGGTTAGGTTTTTTGCATCCCATGCGTAGCCCCCTCCCTCAATCCCTCCCACCCTCCCCAATCCTCCCTCATCTCCTCCCTGCCCCCTCCAAGTCCACCAACGGGGGAGGACCTCCTCCCCTTCCATCTGACCCCAGATCATCTTGTCTCCTCAGGGCTGGCTGCAATGTCCTCCCCCGGGATCTAGCCAGGCTGTTACTCCCTGGCATGTATGGGGGAGGGTCGAAGAGTCAGCCATCAAGTTCAAGACTGAAACAGTCCCTGTTTCCCTTACTAGGGTCTTCAGTTCACCAATGAGTTATCATGGGCCACATCTGAGCAGGGGTTCTAGGCCATATCCATACATGGTCCCTGGTTGGAGAAACTGTCCCATATAAGACCCTTGTGCCCTGCTCAGTTTGATCTTTGTGGAGCTCTTGTTCTCCCCAAGTCTTACTAACTTCCCCTATATTTATTAT
>CM053742.1:96252554-96286369 GCA_028658305.1 Pachyuromys duprasi
ATATCCAAGTGAGTACCCTAGTAAGGGGAATGGGGACTATTTCTGTCATGAACTCAATGGCTGGCTCTTCGACCCTCCTGTCCCGGAAGGAGGAGCAGCCTTGGTAGGCCACAGAAGAGGACATTGCAGCCATTCCTGAAGAGAGCTGATAAGCTAGAGTTAGATTGAAGAGGAGGAGGTCCTCCCCTATCAGTGGACTTGGAAAGGGGCAGGGAGGAGATGAGGGAGGGATGGGGGGGATAGGGAGGGAATGTGGGTGGGGGCTACGGCTGGGATACAAAGTACATAACCTGTGATTAATATAAAATAAAAATGTTAAAAAAGAAAGAAAGAAGGACCTGGAGGGGACAGGAGCTCCACAAGGAGAGCAACAGAACCAAAAAAATCTGGGCACAGGGGTCTTTTCTGAGATTGATACTCCAACAAAGGACCATTTGTAGAGATAACCTAGAACCCCTGCACAGATGTAGTCCATGGCAGTTCAGTGTCTAAGTGGGTTCCCTCTTAAGGAGAATACAGACTGTCTCTGACATGAGCTCAGTGGCTGGCTCTTTAATCACCTTCCCCTGAGGTGGGATCTGCCTTACCAGGCCATAGAGGAAGACAATGATGGCAGTACTGATGAGATCTGATAGGCTAGTGTCATATGGAATGGGAGGAGCATGGGAGAAGAAAAGGGAGGAAGGGTAGGATTGGGAAGGGATAAGGGAGGTGAATTCAGCTGGAATACAAAGTAAATAAACTTTAATTAATAAAAAAATAGCTTATCAGATCTCTTCAGAGCTGGCTACAATGTCCTCTTCTGTGGCCTAGCAAGGATTCTCGTCCCTGGTCGGGGGGAGGGGTCAAAAGCCAGCCATTGATTTCATGTCTGAGACCATCCCTGTTCTCCTTACTGGGGAACCCACTTGGATACCGAGATGCAATGGGTTATATCTGGGCAGGGGTTCTAGGTTATAACCATTCATAGTCCTTGGTTGGAGAAACAGTCTCAGAAAAGACCCCTGGGCCCAGATATATTTGGTCCTTGTAGAACTCCTGTCTTCAGAAAACTCTTAAATTAAACAGTGACAAATGGCCCCCACTGAATGTCACTTTTTTGCCAAAGGCACTGATAAATCTAAATTCACACATAGGGGACCAGCATTTTCTGTATCAACGCCATATCGGCCCTTCAAATGCCATTATTAGCTATATATGGGACATCTGTAATGTTCATGCTTTTTTCATGACTACCTAACCACATGACCCTCATGCTGCGAATTAAGTGGCTACTTCATCTATTACAGAGACACACTCCTCCTCAAGTCTCAATTGTCAATAGTTTAAATAGGCATGATGATGTCAAGGGGTCAATCATGACACAAGTCCTAAAAGTAAGCACTTCTTTGACATTTGGAAAAAAATCACTAGGGCATAACATAGTTTAACAATACATTCCCTTCTCCACTATGCTCCTGTAGATAGTTGAGTCCTAATCTTTAATATACAAATTTAGCACACTTTTCACTTATGGGAGGTATCAGTCCTTGAAAGTCCATGAAATCTTTCAAACAAGCTAATCACATCCTTCCATGGAAACCAAGTGGCACAGAAAAATCATGATCCTACAAGGTACATCTCCCACAAAACTTGCTGTTCACTTTATTATCAAGTACAACTTCTTGTATCCTTGCATGGTACAAAGTGTCCCCCTCCTTTAGGCTGTCTATATTTTTGACTAACTGTCAATCTCATCTGAGCAATAGCAAGTGTCATGTGTTCAACTGTCTCTATAAATCCATGAGGATCCATCCTTTACCAATGAATTGAATACATGACCCAAATAAGGAACTTCAAATGGGGAAAACATGCTGTCATTTACACTTATTTCCATACTTACTGGCTTATTTTTTTTTCTTTTCTGTCCATCTAAGTTACTAGTGTCCTTTCATTTCATCATGAAAATTCTCATTTTTCCAATGTTTTTACGACAGATAAACTGGCAATATATCTATTTGTTAATCTGGAAATGTCTTAATTTCTTTTACCTCTTTTATTAGAGAAGATATCTTCCTTTACCTCAGCTCCTCAAGTGCTGGGTTCACAGCCATGTTGCCACCATACTCAGCTTCTTCTTTTTCATTTTAATGAATAATCTTATTGCACATGCAGTTCATTTTGTAAGACAGTTTCACTATGTTGCCTAGGCTGGCCTTGATCTGGTGATTCTCCTGCTTTAGACTCCAAGTAGCTGGGATTTTAGATATGTACCAACTCTTTAAACTTAGATGTAAAATTTTTAGGTGACAATCATTTTATTTGAATATATTTTATGCCATCTTACTGTCTTCTAGCCTCTATAGTTTCTCACGCAAAATTTAACTTCTAATTTTGATGAAAATCTCCTGAATATAATGAGTTACTTTCTTCTTTCTGCTTGCAAACTTTGTCTTTCAGTAGTTTAGTTTTGATATAACTAAGTGTGGAACTCTAAATTTATACTATTTGGAGTTTTTTCTTAGATGTGTAGATCCATGTTATCATGCAACTATAATAAAATTCCAGATTTGTTTTTTTCATTCTCTCAATTATTCTTCTCCCCACATTTTTCTCCATTCTCCTTTGTGGCCTCCCATTGTGGTCATGTTGGAATGCTTGGTCATGTCCAACACAACTACGAGTCTTTGCTCATTATGCTTTATTTTTCTTCTTTCTATCCATTGTGCATAAAAATATTAACTAACTTATCTTTGAGCTCATTGATTCTTTCCTGTGCCTGCTCAATTCTACTGTCAGGTTGGTATAATGTCCCTTTTGTATCAGTTATTTTGCTATTCAACTCCACACTTTCTTTTCTTTATTCTTTTCGTCTCTTTTATTTCTTTTCTTGAGACAGTGCCTCTCTTTAATGTAGCTCTTGCTGTCCAGGAATTTACCATTTAGATCAGACTGGCCTCAAACAGAGATCCATCTGCTTCTGTCTCCTGAGTGTTAGGATTAAAGGTGCGCAGCACCATGTCTGCCTCAACTCCACACTTTTTACTTTCTAATTGTTGTCTCTTTGCTGATAATCTCCAGTACGTGACATCATAAAATGCTTCTCATATAATGCTTCTGCAGATTGAAATTCTTCCCTGTCATCACATAAACTTAATATGCTAAGTGCTATGCCTGTATTTTCACAGGAAAAGTTTCTATTTATTCTTTTTCTCTACCAGCATCTCGTCCATTTTTGCTGTTTTTTTATTTTGCACCTTTTTTAAAATGATGTTCAGTTATGTAATATGGCAATTGTGTAAATTAGATTCTTTCATAAGCCTGGGTTATACTTTACTCGCTAATTATTTTGTTTTTATTTCTGCTTGTTTATTTAATGGCTTACGCAAATGATTCTGTGATACTTGTACTCTCTGTCATGTGTGATCACTGAAGTCTCTGTTTAGTTGGTGGCCACCTAATGATTAAAAAGATTTTTGAAAATAGTGAAACCAGTAAGTTTGAGAGTCTTTTTGAGGTAGCTATGTTCACTCAGAGGCGTTCAACCCTCAGCTTCACAATTTGAAACTTTGTATTATTCTTCATCTGTTTCTGTCGCCCCTCAGAATCAGTCTAAAGTGAAGATTGTGGCTCTCTGCAGGTCTTTCTTGCAAATATACAGCCCTATTCATGTGTGTGGCTTTCTAGGTTCTCTAGGTCTGTCAGAACTTTGTCTGCACCTTATGAGCCTTTATTTTCGATTTTTTACATTTTGAGACTTTTTATCATCCTGCATTGTTTGTTCCAATCTTTATCAAATGGCCTTGATTTCACACAATTGCTACTTGTTCTTTTTTTCAACTCAATGAAAAGACAAACTGAATTAGATCAAATAAAGACTGATTTTTGAATGGGATCTTCCAATAAATTATGAGACCAGGCAACTAATGACAGTAATAAGGACATAAAGCTTTATAAGAACAGTAACTCCATCAGATCCTGCATTTCGACAGGATTGAAGAAGGTCAATTTTCAAAAACTCTAGAGCTGGAGAGGAGATGGCTGTGCCACACATTCAAACACCAAAGAGCTTACTCTTTTACTCTTTATTTTTGTTTCTGAGGTTTTACCTGCATATATGTGTTTGTACCAGAGGTGTGCCTGGTGCATATAGAAGACAGAGGATGGTGTTGGATCCTCTGGAACTACAGTTACAGAGAGTTGTAAGCCACCATGCTACTGCTAGGAACTGAACTCAGGTCCTCTGTAAGTAGGACAAGTGCTCTTAATGGCAGGTCCATTTCCCCATTCCCTCGCTTATTCTTATTACAATCCAGATGGCAGAGGAAAAATCCAAATTCCTAACATTTTAACCACTACTGTTCTTTCTGTAAAACATTTTTTCTTCCTTATTGTTATTTCTGACATCACACTAATACAGCTTTTGAACAGTTTGTATTTCAGGTATCTGTAGATATACAGATATACAGGTATATCCTCTTGAACGATGTCTATTAAAACTTGAAGCTTGAGAGGAAACAATCTAGTTTATTAATACAAAGCAAAAAATGTAGATGAAGTCATGGTAGTGGATTGGATCACTCAATGAGAATTTGAAGGATCTGAAGGTCTTAGGACAGAACTCTAAGGAACAGAAGTACTTAAAAGTTGGAGAACCTGGAGAAGAAGAATGCATGATCTTAAACCTATCAGAATGGCTAACATAAAAACTCAAGTGACAACACATGCTGGAAAGGATGTGAGAAAGGGGAACCTTCCTTCCCTGCTGGTAGAAGCACAAACTTGTACAACCACTCTGGAAATCAATATGTCACTTTCTCATATTTGAGGTAGTGGGACTAGCACTACCTCAAAATCCAGCTATACCACTCCTAGGCATATACCCAAAAGATGCCCATTCAATATGGACATTTGCTCAGCTATGTTCAAAGCAGCTTTATTTGTAATAGTCAGAATCTGGAAACAACCTAGATGTCCCTCAATGGAGGAATGGATACAGAAACTGTGGTACATGTACACAATGGAATACTACTCAGTAATTAAAAACAAGGAAATCATGAAATTTGCAGGCAAATAGATGGAACTAGAAGAGACCATCCTGAGTGAAGTAACCCAGGAACAGAAAGACAGGCATGGTATATACTCACTTATAAGTGGATATTAACCATATAATATAGGATAGCCATCTACAGACCTAAAGAAGCTAAACAACAAGGAGGACCCTACTGAGGATGCTTAAATCTCATTCAGAATGGTAAACAGGATAGACACCAGAAGCAGTGGAAGAGAGGAAACCGGATGGGAGTCTATGATAGAGGGTCCTCTGAAATGATTCACCCAACAGGGAGTCGAAGTAGATGCTGAGACTCAGGGCCAATCTTTAGGCAGAGTGTAGGGAATGTTATGGAGAAAGAAAGGTTAGGGAATAGACAGACATAGAGGGGGCAGGAGCCTCACAAAAAGACTAACAAAACTAAAAGATCTGAGGCTAGGTAGTACTGCAGAGATTGATGCACCAATGGAGGGAGAGGACCTAGACCCCCTGTGCAATGAAAATACAAGGCAATATTTGCACAAAAAATTGCTGAATAAAAAGCAATGTTGTTTCAATGAATTCTTTCCAAAGTTAAGAGGTGAAATAAGAACCTGAAATGTAATATAAGCAGAAAAAAAGAACCTAGCAATATTTCCTGTATACATAACATAACCACTTAGGGGATTATGCACAGAGGGAAATTATACAAAGAGATATTTCAACACACTATTTTGACTGAATGTCATCAAGTTTAAAATAAAAGAATTAGAGGAAGTAGTAGTTACTAGATATATTTTTATACCTATATAGTTCAACGGCTCTGAAAGTTATTGTAAATGCACTTGAGAATGACAAACATCAGGCTTTCTTGGTGTCAGAGGAGGGAGTCACAAAATAGAAAGGAGGATAGTTATAGGTAGCCTTTTGTTTGGAATCTGAAGCACTAGGTGGTCAATGTGAATTCATGATTGTATATATGTGACTGATACTAAGAATTAATAAGCCCTAGTGAGCAAAAAAAAAAAAGCCTTTATAGCAATGAGTACATCTAATACTTGTATTTTGATATCTAGATAATCATCCGTAAGTAAAGGAACAGAGAACTTGGAGAAATGGCTGGATCCAGCATAGAACAAAGTATGTCTTGCACTACTGGAAAATAAGGAGATACTGAAAACATGATAGATAAGTGTAAAAGGGACACAGAAACTGACCTGAATGATACCAACTGGCCAAATACATGACAAATTCATCAACAGCATAGACAATAGTAATAAGTTATAACCCATATACAACAAATGTTCACAAATCGTATTAAAATAAATAAAACACTTTCATATGGTAAAATAACAATTAATAAATGTAATATGGATGGAATGATGGAATTTTTAAATTACCATTTGGCAACCACCATAATAATATTTGTTTGGGGCAAGAATCATGAACAGTTGGTGAAACCATCAAGTGAAACTATGGGGTAAAGTTGCCATCATAAGTCTCAAATATATACTGCTTTCAAAGTAATAATTATTTTATGTTCTCTAACCAAGGACCATGTATGGATATAACCTAGAACCTCTGCCCACCTGTAGCCCATGGTAGCTCAGTATCCAAGTGGGTACCCTAATAAGGGAAACAAGGACTACTTCTGACCTTCCCACCCTGCAAGGGAAGAGCAGCCCTCCTAGGCCACAGAAGAGGACACGGCAGCCAGTCCTAAAGATACCTGATAAACCAGGGTTAGATGAAAGGGGAGGAGGTCCTCCCCTATCAGTGGACTTGGAAAGGGGCAGGGAGGAGATGAGGGAGGGTGGGATTAGGAGGGAATGAGGGAGTGGGATTCACTTGGGATACAGAGTTAATAAAAATGTAACTAATAATAAAAATAAAATAATTTTAAAAATAATTATTATTTTATGCAATTATGTGCATCGGTTGAAATGTAGTGTATAACTTTACAACGAAATAAAGGAATTCCTGTTGGGGACCACTTAAGGAAGTAAAGTTAAGACTATGAACCAAAGGACAAAGCGGCATCATGTGTCTCCAGTATGATACACTAAAAAGAAACATCAGTGCTGGCAAGATGGCTCAGCAGTTATGAGCACTTGTTATACTTTTATTTTAATTAATTAATTTATTTATTCACTTTACATCCCGGTCATAGCCCTCTCCCTCTTCTCCTCTCAGTTTCACCCTCCTTCTCCACCTCTCTAGTCCTCAGAAAAGGGAGCCCCCCCCTTCCCACCCACCCTTGCTCATCAAGTCACATGGGGACTGAGTATGTCCTCTTCCTATGTGGCCTGGCAAAGCAGTCCCACCAGGGAGAAGTCCCATCAAAAAGCAGGCAACATAGTCCATGTCAGATGCAGCCTCCACTTCTCTTACTAGAGTACCTACATGAAGCCTAAGCTGCCCATCTTCTATATCTTTGTAGGGGGCCTAGGTTTAGTTCCTGCATGGTTCTTGGTTGATGCTTCAGTTTCAGCCAGCCCCTCCAGGCCCTGGTTAGTGGCTCTGTTGGTCTCCTTACAGAGCTCCTGTCACCTCCAGGTCCTTTTCTCGTTCCTCCTAGTTTTCCACAAAATGCCCTATGCATCATCCAATGTTAGGCTGTGAGTCTTGGCATCTGTTTTGAGGCCCTGCTGGGTAGAGCCTCTCATAAGACAACTCTGTTAGATTCCTGTTGCAAGTTTAGCAGAGTATCATTCATAGTGTCAGGGGTTGGCACTCTCTGATAGGGTGGGTCTTTGATTGGGTCTGGCATTGGTTGGGCATTCCTTCAATCTGTGCCATCTCTGCACTATCTTTATGCCTGCACATCTTGTAGGCAGGGTAAATTTTGGGTCGAACTTTTTTGTGGGAGGGTTTGTGTTCGCCTCCCTCCCTTAGGAGTCTTGTCTAGTTAAAGGGTGCCCTCTTCAGTTTCCATGGGCCCTGCTACTAGTAGTCTCAGCTACAGTTCCCCTCATATTCTCCCAGAGGCCCATTCAGGTCTCCAGCTTGTCACAGAGATACCCAAACCATCAGTTTCTCTTTTCTCTACAGGCCTTCTGTCTTCTTGCCCTCGCTCTCCTCAGGTCTGATCGCCACCCTCTTAACTCTCTGAGCCTCTGTCCTACCTTGTTTCCTCTCTTTGACTACTACCTTTGTCTATTCTATTTCCCCTGCCAAGTGCATCTTCCCTTGGATACTCTGTGTTGTCTTCTTAGGGTCTATGCCTTGAGGTATCTTATCCTGTACTATATGGCTAAAATCATCTTATAAGTGATTATATGCCATGTGTGTCTTTTTGCTTCTGGGTTACCTCAGTCAGGATGATCTTTTCTAGTTCCATCCATTTGCCTGCAAATTTCATGACTTTTTTGTGTTTTTAATAGCTGAGTAGTATTTTATTGTGTAAATGTGCCACATTTTCTTTATCCATTCTTTGACTAAGAGACATCTAGGATGTTTCCAGATTCTGGCTGCTAGAAATAAAGCTATTATGAACATAGTTGAGCAGATGTCCTTGCTGTATGGTGGAGCATCATTTGGGTGTATGCCCAGGGTTCTCTGTGTAGCCTTGGCTATCCTGGACTTGCTTTGGAGACCAGGCTGGCCTGGAGCCCACAGTGATCCTCCTGCCTCAGCCTCTCTGAGCCCTGGGATTAAAGGCATGTGCCTCCACAGCTGGCTACTTGCTATACTTGTAGAAGACCTGGGTTCAGTTCCCAGCACTGGTAAGAAGATTCATAGCCATCTGTAAGTCCAGTTTCATGGGTTTCAACTCCATCTTCTAGTGTCCATGGGCACTGGGTATGCAAGTGGTACACAGACATACATGCTGAAAAAACATCTACACACAGAAAAGAAAGAAATTATTCTTTAAAAAGAGAAAGAACAGTTCTGTGACACTCCTGCCCAGAGTGCATAAACTAAATCTAATAATGAGGAATCAGCAGATACCCAAATTAAGAGACATTCTAAAAATAGCAGACCTTTAATTGTTGAAAAAGTCACATCCAGACAGTGATTGAGGAACTGAGAAAGATTTAAAGGAATCTAAAAGGTTATAGTAATTAAATACTGTGTATAGTCCTAGATTGGATCCTAGAGCACTTTTTTTTTCCTTTTGTTACAAAGGTCACTAGTTCAACACTGATGAAAACTAATTTTGAATAAGAATTTGGCTCATTTAATAATATTGTATCAGTGTTCATTTCTGAGTTTGATAACTGTTCTGATAGCAAGAGAACGGCTCTGTTTTTTAAATATATCTATGTAACAATCATATAGTCTAAATTGCTAAATTCAATAAATAGAGTAAAATGAAATCTTAAACATTTGCTATGCAGCAATGAACAGTATTCTGAATTCCAGTCACACAATTTTAGAGCCTTTCATTGCTGTTTATAGATTTCTAGCATTTCCAAGTTTCATGTTATAGCTTTACAAAAGCACTGCCTCCTAATATCATCCATTCACTTTCTGGGTATAGGTGTTCAAGACCACAGATTTTGTTCTCAATTTTCTGCCTTTCCATTAAAATATTTATTGACTCAACATTTGCTTGAGTCTTATTTCTTTTTCCTTTGATTCCATTTCTATATGAGAGGTAAATTTAAAATTAGTTTAGTAGCCATTGAATAGTCTACTAAAATTTTTATTTTTTTAACAGTTGAAACAGTCTTTTTAAAGTAATTTATTTATTTTTATATTAATCACAGGTTATGTACTTTGTATCCCAGCTGTAGCCCCCTCCCTCATTCCCTTCTACTCTCCCCATCCCTCCCTCGACTCCTCCCTGCTCACCTCAAAGTCCACTGATGGTGGAGGACCTCCTCCCCTTCCATCCAACCCTAGCTTATTGTATCTCTTCAGGGCTGGCTGCAATGTCCTCTTCTGGGATCTAGCTAGGCTGTTCCTCCCGGGTTAGGGGGTGGGGGTTCAAAGAGCCAACCATTGAGTTCATGACAGAAATAGTCCCTGTTCCCCTTACTAGGGTACCCAGTTGGATACTGAGCTGCCATGGGCCACATCCAAGCAGGTTCTAGGTTATATCCATACATGGTCCTTGGTTGGAGTGGGTGTTGGGATTTGAACCTGGGTCCTTTGGAAGAGCAGACAGTGCTCTTAACCACTGAGTTATCTCTCCAGCCCTCTACTTATTTTTATATCATATTTAATTATGCATCTGTGTGGGTCTGTGTACATGAGTGCAGGTATCCAAAGATGCCAGAAGTCTTGAATCCCCAAGGAGGTGGAGTAACAGATGGTTGTGAGTCAACTCATTTTAGTACTGGGACTTTAATGCAGGTTTCCTGGGAGAACAGTACATGCTCTTACCCACTGAGCCATCTCTAGCCCCTTGAGTAGATTAGTATGTACTAGTTACCTATGGCATATTTACTTTTTATCATCAGTAAGTTCACAGACTACCACGGACCACCAACTTGTAAATGAATGAGCAAATTCTGTACCACACACAAAGAATTACATAGTACAAAGCCTCAGAAGACTAACAGTGCTTTCAAAAATCTTGACAAGGGGCTGTAGAAATGGCCCAGTGCTTAAGAGCATGGACTACTCTTCCAGAAGACCCAGGTTTGATTCTTACATCTGTCTGTGATTCTAGTTCCAGGGCATTCATTACCTTCCTCTGTTGTCCTCAGATGCACAGACATATGTGAAAACAAAATTCTCATCCCCATAAGGTTAAAACAAAAGGTTTATTCAAAAGAGAGAGAGAGAGACTCTTGAGGAACTTCAAGTAACATCAAGAATGATTTGGAAAAACGGTATGTACAGAACAGAGCAAAGAGCTTTGAAAATGACATATGAGTGCCTTGGAGACATGACGGTCCTTGTCATGTGAAGAGAATGATGAGGAGTTTGAGGTGGTTGGAAAGCAGTGCTGGAGGTCCAGAGAACTTAACAAAGGAAATTGGGAAGACAGATAGGACTAAAATAGAAAAAAAAAAAACAAGGAAAGATATTTCCTCTCACATTTCCTCTGCCACCAACTGCTGCACTGCCAGTATTCCTGCTTCTGAAGAAGAATACACGCTAGAGATCGGATAAAGCAAGCAAGTAATCAAGCTTTACTGCAGCAAGCAAGAAAAAAAAACAGAGCAATGGAAAAGGGCATCCTCTAATAACTGGAGTCAGTAGTACTAACCAACCATTTTCTCCTCCCCTTAACCCCATCCCCCGGGCAATTCTGGAATAGACAGAGGCTTTCTTAGAAGCCATCTTTACCCACAGTTCAATCTGTTACAATGCATTCAATCTGTTAAATACATTAGCTGCCAGACTATGCACAAAGTTGAGTGCACTAGGAGTAAAGTCGGCAAATGCTTCCTACATGTTCCCCAGGAAAAAGCACTTGGGAGCTGGGCAGAGCTTGCGCAGAACAGTGTTGTTGTTTTGCCTCAGCATTTTAACCCTAACACTGATTTGAACCCTTACATTTGTGTTCACCATAACAAGGCTGCTCTCCTTAGGACCCCTTAAAGGCCATATCCAGATTGGAATATAACTCAGTGGTTGAATGTTTACCCAGCATTGTGGAAGACCTAGACTCCACCCTCAGCACCACAAAACAAATTTTCAAAGCTAGTTTTAGTCTATTAAATTCAGAATATGAAATAAGTTACATTCACAACTTGAAGGACTACGTTATTCATATTTCACATTAGATGAAAACTACTACTGGTGATTTTATTTCCACCCAGTCATTTTCGAGGTACATTATATGCAAGTGTTTTGACCAAAAAAAAAAAAAACCTAATTTTACAATTCATGTAAAAACGGGGGTTAGTTAAGACATTTTTGAAGAAGCAGAAAATAAAATCTTCTTTCCAAAATATAAATCTTTTTATCTATGCATGTGTTCACGTACGTGTGCATATACATGTTTGTGAGAAAATGTGTATAAGTGTGTGTATATGTATATGAGTTTCTGCAAGTGTGTGTGTTTGTAAGTGTGTGTGTAGTATGTAAGAGTATGCAAGTGTGTGAGTGTGTGTATGTGAGTATGTGTGAGCACGTATGTGTGTGAACACCAGGGCTTTTTCCGAACCGAGAGCTTACCTGTTGGCTACATTAGCTGGCCAATGAGTTTTAAATATCCTCTCATTTCCTTCCATCCCCCACCTCAGCACTACATATTTGCAACTTGCCCAGCTTCTTACATGGTCCCAACTCTGATCCTCATGCTTGTTCTTACTTACTGAGCCATCCCCTCTGCTCAAGGTATGAGACTTATTGCAAAGCCACTGTATAATAAGCCACAAGACTGTATAATATTGGCAGAGTTAGAAGGAGAAAAGGAAGAAAAAACAGTGGCTCTGACCAAATTCCTGTAATGTGGAAACTTGATACATCATGACAGATTTGGCACTGTAGCAAAATGGAGAGGAGATGGCATGTCATTTTAACACCACTGGTGAGGTTGGAGAGAGGGCTCAAGTGTTCAAAGCACTGACTGCTCTTCCAGAGAACCCAAGTTCAACTCGTAGCGCCCAAGGCTATTAAGAATTGCTTATAGCAGGCAGAGTGGCCGTCATTAATAACACAAAGGAAGACACATGCTTGCATGGGTGGGGGGAAAAGGGAGCACAGATACTTTACTATTGACGGCAGGGAAAAGTAGCTCAGCCGCTTGGCAAAGCGCTGAGAATGTCTAAAACAAAACCAGAGCCAAACCCGAGAAGGAGAACTACCATTTGGCCCAGCTAGATCGCTTCTTAGCATACCCAAAGGACTTTATATAATACTTCCTAAGATACCTGCATATCCATGCTTTCAGATACTTTCCCACAATATCTAAAAAATAGTCACCCTAAATGTCCTTCAACTCACAAATGAATAATAAAAATGTGATACATGTACACAATGGAATTATATTAAGCTATAAATTAAAAAAATGAAAAAAAATTGCTTACAACTCCAGTTCCAATGGAGGAATCCAACACCCTTTCCGTCCCCCAAGAACACCACTCATGACAGTGGTGCACAGACATACATGCATGCAAAACACCCATACATGTTAGATGGAAATAAATAAACATCAGAAAGTTTACAGACAGTTGTGAGCCACCATGTGGCTGCTGAGAATTCAACCTGAGTCCTCTGGGTACTGGGAACTGAATCCGAGTCCTCTTGAAAAGTAGCCAGTACTCTTAAAGAAAGGAAAGAAAAGTTTGTTTTCATTGTTTTGTCAGTTGATTTCAACTGGAGTTCTGTCTTAACAGCTATGCATAGAGGTCAAGTAAACATGCCTAGCCTTATTCTTACTTAGCTCTTGTTTTGGAGGGTTGTGGGAATAATAATAATAAAAGCTTATATCCTCTCTCACCTCATTTCTAAAAATTTTATTTTTGATTTTTATATAATATATTTTGCTCATATTCTTTCCCCTCCACATACTCCCCTCACAATACTTCTATAACTTCAGTCCAGCAGATTTCCCACCCTCTTTTGAACTCTGTGGACAATGAATGCATATGGTACACAGAAATACATGCAAGCAAAGCACCTATGTGCATAAAATAATAAATAAGTAAATAAATAAAATGTTCCAAGAATTTTTTTTAAAACATGTAATTCTTTCCTTTATAAATTTTTCCTTTGTTTGCAAGTGATTTTCGTAATTCACTTCTTCTCTTGTCAGCATAATAGATGTTCATTTGTATTATTGATCCATTCAACGAACAAGGTTATAATTTTGGTCATATTCCCTACTTTTATTGCATAGTTTATTCGTTTTCATTCTCATCATTTAAATTCTTCTCTTCTTGCTTGTCTTACTTTTCCTTTGCTCTTTTTTCCTAGCTTCCTCACTGAGAGCTTACTTTATTAACTTGGAGTTTTTATTCCCTGCTTCCCCGGGAAGAATCTTGCTGCTCTGCTCAGGCTACTATCAAACTTCTAGACTCAAGTGATCCCTTTCTTCATGGGAGCCTTCCAAGAGCTGGTACTTACAGGCATGTGGCAATAACATGGATTCCTCCTCCTCCTCATCTTCCTCCACCTCTTCCTCTACATTCGAATCCCTTCCCCCCCCCTTCCTTTTTTTCCTTCTTTTACATGCTGCACACTAAGCCTAGAACCTCGTGCATGGGTAGGCAAGTGCCCTTTCCTCATGGGTAATATAGGTATTTGCAATTTTTAACTTCTCTGTTTTTTGTATCAGCTGTTATCTTGTAAGTTTTGACACACACCAGGTATTCATTTACACTCATCTCCAGTTACTCTAATTTCTCTTATCATTTACTCATAGATCCATACATCAGGTTGTTCATTTTTCATACATTTTTGAAGCTTTGTTGTTTATTTCTAACTTGGCTACATTGTGTTTATAGAACTTTTTTTGGCTATTTTTCTTTCCCTTTTTTCCCCCAAAACTAGGTTTCTCTGTGTAGCCTTAGCTGTCCTGAACTCACTTTGTAGACCAGGCTAGCCTCAAACTCACAGAAATCTGCCTGCCTCTGCTTCTCTGAAAGCTGAGATTACAGGCTTATGCCACCACACCTGCCTATTTTTTTATTATTTATAACATCCCGAGTATATTGCTACTTAATTTTTGGAATATTATATGATACACTTACCTCAAGAGAATATTCTGTGCTCATCTGAGGAGAATGTGTGTTCTGATGCTGTAGGGAAGAATGTTCTACACATAGCTGTTGGATCTGTTCAACTTCTGCAGTGGTCATATCCACTATTTTCTTCTGTATCTTCTCTCTCATCCTATTCATTCTTGAGAACAGGATATTGGCTGATTCGTCTATTTTTCCAATTATTATCTAATTTTGCTACAGTGACTTTTTTGTTAAGTGAAAATATATTGGATATGTTTTTTCAGATGGGTAATGCTGTTTTTAACATTTACTTGTAATACTTGGTACAAAGATTTGTAAGTATGTTACAAGAAAATACAAATTTCTACATGTTAAAGAAATCTCAGATCATTATCAAGAGACAATCTTAAAATATTATTTCCAGTGTTTTTAAAACTGTGTGTGTTACTATTTTTTATGTGTACTGATGTTTTGCCTGCATTTAGGTCTGTGCACTGCATGGTAACTGGTGTCCTTGGAGGCCAAAAGAGGTCATTGTTTCACGAAAACTAGAGGTACAGACAGTTGTTAGCTACCATGTAGGTGCTGGGAATTGAACCTCTAGAGTCTTCTAGAAATGCAGCCAGAGCTCTTTATCACTGAGCCATTTCTCCAGCCCCCCACCCCACTTTCCTTCAAAAGCGAATACCTAAAACATACATGAAACAGAAAAGCAAAGCTAACAGCCAACAGAGAGATTTGGTTAATAATAGAAACAGGGAATGTAATCATAATAAAAAATGTAATTGCAATTGGATATGTGAATAAGTTCAATAGCTACAATAAATAAAAGTAAAATATTTGGATCAGTTCCAAGATGGCAGCAGCCAGAGCAGCACAGCAGGATCTGCACTGTGACCAGCAGACAGAGCTCTCAGTCCTAAAACACCAGCAACCTGTATTTCCCAGGTGAGAGGACACCCCACAGTGGGGGATTCAATCAGCTGCAACTCTCCCAGCTAAATCGCAAAGAGGTCCTGGTTCCACCAGGCGCTTGGTCACCAGCCCAGAGCCACACACCGGCGTGTTCTGATCACTGTCCCACACTGAACTGTGGGCCCACAACATGGGAGACTGGGATTTCCAGTCAAGAGAAAACCCCACAGTGCAGGAAACGATTGGGACCGACCTAAGGTCACCCAGATAATCCCTGGAAAAAGACCTGGGTCCTGCGGATGCCCAGCAACCAGCCCAAAGCTGGAGACACAGAAGTCAGCAGAATCTTGCCTGCACACCTGACTAACTACCCTGAATAGAACTGTGGGCCCCAGGGCTCCAGAGACAAGTCTCTCTGTCTAGTGACCCACAGAGAAGGGAACAGCAGATTTGACCTCAGAGCACTCAGCCAACACCCCCCCCCCTTCAAAGTTCTCAGGAAAAGCTACAGTCTCTGCAGAAGTCCAGGTACCCAATTGCCAGCAAGGCAGAGGTACTCTGCCTGTGCCTCACCATCCCAGAAAGAGTTGAGATCCCCAAAACACAGTCTGGGTGTCCCTGCTGGGAGGAAATCCCACAGTGGAGGGATCATCAGGTCCATCACTCAGGGCACTCAGCTCCAGAAGACTTTCTGGGTTCACGAAGGCCCTAGGCTCTAGCCTTCTACTACAGACATGAGTGCCCTGCTCACCTGACATTGATTACTGCTAGGGCACAGGGGCACACAGCTGCAACCTCAGACCTACAAAAACCCGAGAACCATCACAGCAACCCTCAGATACTGGTCCAAGTTGCGACTGGTTATCACTAGCTAAACTGACAAAACCGCAGGACTCCCTGGTTCTTCAAGAGGGCTGCACCCAAAAGAATATACCTTAAGAACAGCAGCTGCAGCTCACTAATCTCAGAGCAAAAAACCCAGCAGCAGGGCAGCCATCTCCAGGACTTCTCCTGATGAGAGAAGAGCTTTCCTGAACACCACAGTTACCACACAGGTCCATATGCGTGAGGTGAACTGTGACAATTCCTGAGAAGGACCACCATTCAGTTGACCATACCCAAAAAGCTGAGGAAATCTACTTCAGAACCCTGCCAAGGGGATTCTCCCCACCCCAGGACACAGCAGGCACCAGAAATTAACAGACAACACCTGAGAGATACAGATGGGTAGAGGCCAGCATAAAAATACAGCCAACAAAAGGCAAAGCAGTATGGCATCCTCAGACCCCAGTAACGCAGGGACAAGTAGCTCTGGACACCCTAACATAAGTGAAATTCAAGAAGATGAGCTTACATCTATGCTTATGAAGAGGTCAATGGAGGAAGCAATTAAATGTGTAAAGAGTTAGAGAGAGATATAGTAAAACAGATTATGGCCATCCATAAAGAAATACAGGAAGATACAGCCAAGCAGTTTGTGGCTTTCAGAGAGGAAATGATTAAATCACTGAAAGAAATAAAAGAAACAGCAGAATGTTCAAACAAACAGCTGAAGGTATTGAAGGAAAATACAATCACACAGGTGAAGGAAATCAACAAAACGGTTCATGATCTGAAGATAGAATTGGAAAAATTAAAGAAAGCACAACCGAAGGAAATCATGGAGAGGGAGAACCTAGGAAAGAAAACAGGAACTACAGAGATAAGCATAACCAACAGACTACAAGAGATGGAAGAAAGAATATCAGGTGTGGAAAATACAATGGAAGAAATCGATGTGTCCGTCAAAGAAAACAATAAATCTAAGAAATTTCTGACACAAACCATCCAAGAAATCCAAGACAACATAAAAAGACAAAACCTAAGAATAATAGGAATAGAAGAAAAAGATGATTCCCTCCTCCAAGGCCCAGAAAATATTTTCAACAAAATCATAGAAGAAAATTTCCCCAACTTAAAGAAGAAGGCTATAAGAATATAAGAGGCCTACAGAACACCTAATAAATTAGAGCAGAAAAGAAAATCCTTCCGCTACATAATAATCAAAACAGTAAGTATACAGAACAACAACAAAAAATACTAAAAGCTGCAAGGGAAAAAGGCCAAGTAACATATAATGGCAAACCCATCAGAATCACACCTGACTTCTCAGCAGAGACTATGAAAGCCAGGCGAGCCTGGCTCGTCATGCAGACCCTAAGAGAACACAGATGTAAGCCTAGGCTACTATGCCCAGCAAAACTCTCAGGCCTCATAGACAGAGAAAACAAGATATTCAACGATAAAAACAAATTTCAGCAATACCTACCCACAAATCCAGTGTTACAGAAGATACTAGAAGGAAAATACAACCCAAGAAAACTAATTACTTTCAAGAAAACACAGGAAATAAATAACCTCACTACAGCAAAACAAAAAGTAGCCAAGCACACAAACACACTACCATAGCCAACGACAAAATCAAAGGATCTAACAGCCACTGGTCATTAATCTCTCTCATCATTAATGGACTCAGTTCTCCAATAAAAAAAAAAAAAAACACAGACTAACAGAATCGATGCAACAAGACCGAGCAATCTGTTGCATACAAAAAACATACCTAAGTCACAAAGATAGACATTGCCTGAGAGTAAAGGGCTGGAAGACGGTTCTGCAAGCAAATGGACCCAAGAAGCAAACAGCAGTAGCCATTCTAATATCTAATAAAATAGACTTTCAACCAAAATTAATCAAAAGGGATGGAGAAGGACACTTCATACTCATCAAGGGAAAATTCCACCAAGATGATATCACAATCCTGAACATCTATGCCCCCAATACAAGGGCACCCACATTTGTAAAAGAAACATTAATAAAACTTAAGCCACACATAGATCACCATTAATAGTTCGAGACTTCAACACACCACTCTCAACAAAGGACAGATCAACAAAACAAAAATTAAACAACGATACAATAACTCTAACAGAGGTCATGAATCAAATGGACCTAACAGACATCTATAGAACCTTTCACCTATACACAAAAGAATTTAACTTCTTCTCAGCACCTCATGGAACCTTTTACAAACTAGACCATATACTTGGTCACAAAGGAAGCATCAACAGATACAAGAAGATTGAAAAATCTCGTGTATCCTATTTGATCACCATGGACTAAAATTGGAGTTCTACAACAGAAATAGCAAAAAGCCTACACACACATGGAAACTGAACAAACTGCTACCAAATGACAGCTGGGTCAGGGAAGAAATAAAGAAATTAAAGTCTTCCTAGAATTCAATGAAAACGAAGGCACAACATACTCAAATTTATGGGACACAATGAAAGCAGTGTTAAGAGGAAAGTTCATAGCTCTAAATGCCTTCAAGGAGAAACTCAAAACATCTCATTCAAGCAACTTAATGGCTCACTTAAAAGCCCTAGAAAAAAAGAAGCAGACACACCAAAGAGGAGTAGATGGAAATAATAAAACTCAGGGCTGAAATCAATAAATTAGAAACAAAACAATTCAAAGAATCAATGAAACCAAGAGCTGGTTCTTTGAGAAAATCAACAAGATAGACAAACCCTTAGCTAAACTAACTAAAAGGCAGAGAGATACTATCCAAATCAACAAAATCAGAAATGAAAAGGGGGACATAACAACAGACACTGAAGAAATCCAAACAATCATTAGGTCTTACTTCAAAACCCTAAATGCTACAAAGCTGGAAAATCTAAATGAAATGGACAGTTTACTTGATCGATTGCACTTGCCAAAGCTTAATCAAGGTAAATTAATTAAATAGTCCTATATCCGCTAAGAAAATAGAAGCCATCTTCAAAAGTCTCCCATCCAAAAAAAGCCCAGGGCCAGAGGGTTCCAGCGCAGAATTCTACCAGACTTTCAAAGAAAAGCTAACACCAATACTCTTCAAACTTTTCCACAAAATAGAAAAGGAAGGAACATTACCAAACTCATTCTATGAAGCCACAATCACCTTGGTACCTAAACCTCACAAAGACCCAACAAAGAAAGAGAATTTCAGGCAAATCTCCCTTACGAACATCGATGCAAAAATACTCAACAAAATACTTGCAATTCGAATACAACAACACATCAAAGATAGCATCCACTACGACCAAGTAGGCTTCATCCCAGGCATGCAGGGATGGTTCAATATATGGAAATCCATCAATGTGATCCACTACATAAACAAACTGAAGGAGAAAAACCACATGATCATCTCCTTAGATGCTGAAAAAGCATTTGACAAAATCCAACATCCATTCATTTTTAAAGTCTTGGAGAGATCAGGGATACAAGGCACATACCTGAACATAGTAAAGGCAATATGCAGCAAGCCTATAGCCAACAGCAAACTAAATGGAGAGAAACTTAAATCAATCCCACTGAAATCAGGGACAAGGCAAGGCTGACCACTCTCTTCACATCTCTTCAACATAGTTCTTGAAGTCCTTGCTAGAGCAATAAGAAAATTAAAGGAGATCAAGGGGATACAAATTGGAAAGAAAGAAGTCAAAGTATCAGTATTTTCAGATGATATGATAGTATAATTGAGTGACCCAAAAAATTCTACCACGGAACTCTTACAGCTGATTACACCTTCAGCAAAGTGGCTGAATACAAAATTAACTCAAAAAAAAAAATCAGTAGCCTTCTTGTATACAAAACTTGTATACAAAAGACAAAAGGACTGAGAGAGAAATTAGTAAGACAACACCCTTCACAATAGCCACAAAATACATAAAGTACCTTGGTGTGAACCTAACCAAGCAAGTCAAAGACCTATATGAAAAAAATTTCATGTCTCTAAAGAAAGAATTAGAAGAAGATATCAGAAAATGGAAAGATCTCCCATGCTCATGGCTTGGCAGGAGTAACATAGGAAAAATGGCCATCTTACCAAAAGCAATCTACAGATTCAATGCAGTTCCCATCAAAATACCAACACAATTCTTTACAGACCTTGAAAGAAAAATTCTCAACTTCATATGGAACAACAAGAAACCCAGAATTGCTAAAACAATCCTCTAGAGTAAAAGATCTTCTGGAGGTATCTCCATCCCTGATCTCAAGCTGTACTATAAAGCAACAATACTAAAAATTGCATGGTACTGCCATAGAAACAGACTGGTGGATCAATGGAATCAAATAGAAGACCCTGAAATAAATCCATACACTTATGGACACCTGATTTTTGACAAAAATGCCAAAACCATTCAATGGAAAAAATCAGCATCTTCAACAAATGGTGCTGGTCTAACTGGATGTCTACATGTAGAAGAATGCAAATAGATTCATACTTATCACCCTGCACAAAACTAAAGTCCAAGTGGATCAAAGACCTCAATATAAAACCAGACACACCAAACTGCTTAGAAGAAAAAGTGGGGGAAAGCCTTGAACTCATTGGCACAGGAGACAACTTCCTGAATAGAACACCAACAGCACAGGCTCTAAGAGCAACAATCAATAAATGGGACCTCGTGAAACCAAAAAGCTTCTGTAAAGCAAAGCACACTGTCATCAGAACAAAATGACTGCCTAGAGATTGGGAAAAGATCTTCATCAACCCTATATCTGAGAGAGGACTAATATCCAGTATATATAAAGAAGTAAAAAAAAAATTAAACAGCAACAAATCAAATAATCCAATTAAAAAATGGGATACAGAGCTAAACAGAGAATTGAGAAATAGAGGACTATCGAATGGCAGGAAAACACTTAAAGAAATCCTTACTCCTCAGGGAACTGCAAATCAAAACGACCCTGAGATTTCACCTTACACCCATCAGAATGGCCAAGATAAAAAACTCAAGTGACAACACATGCTGGAGAGGATGTGGAAAAAGGGGAACCCTCCTCCACTGCTGGTGAGAATGTAAACTTGTATAACCACTCTGGAAATCCATCTGGCGCTTCCTCAGACAACTAGGAATAGCGTTTCCTCAAGACAAAGCTATACCCCTCCTAGGCATATATCCAAAAAAGGCTCAAGTACACAATAAGGACATTTGCTCAACCATGTTTATAGTAGCTTGATTTGTAATAGCTAGAATCTGGAAACAATCCAGATGCCCCTCAACTGAGGAATGGATACAGAAATTGTGGTACATCTACACAATGGAATATTACTCAGCAATAAAAAACAAGGATGGGAACTGGAAAGGATCATCCTGAGTGAGCTATCCCAGAAGCAGAAAGACACACATGGTATATACTCACTCATATAGACGTATACTATAGGATGAACCTACTAAAATCTGTACACCTAAAGAAATTAATCAAGAGGGAGGACTCTTGCTAAAATGCCAAATCCCTATCCATAAGGGCAAAGGGGATGGACATCAGAAGAAGGGGAGGGCAGGGAACGAGTCAGGAGCCTGCCACGGAGGACCTCAGAAGGGCTCTTCCCTGCAGACTATTGAAGCAGATGCTTAGACTTATGGCCAACACTTGGGCAGAGTGCGGGAAATCTTATGAGGGGAGTGGGAAATAGTGGGATCTGGAGAGGACAGGAATTCCACAAGGAGAGCAACAGAACCAAGTGGTCTGAGCACAGGGGTCTTACCTGAGACTGGTGGTCCAACCAGTTACCGTGCGTGGAGGTAGCCTAGGACCCCTGCACAGGGGTGGCCCATGGCAGTTCAGTGTCTAAGTGGGTTCCATAGTAATGGGAACAGGGATTGTCTCTGGTATGAACTGTTGGGCCTGCTTTTTGATCACCCCCCCTGAGGGGGGAGCAGCCTTGCCAGGCCACAAAGGAAGACAATGCAGCCACTCTTGATGAGACCTGATGGACTGGGATCGGAGGGCGGAAAAGGAGGACCTTCCCTATTGGTGGTCTTGGGAAGGGACACGGGTACAGAGGAGAGAGGAAGGGAGGGATTGGGATGGGAGGAGGGAGGGAACTACAGGGGTATATAAGGTGAATAGCATGTGATTAATAAAGAATTTAATAAAAATAAAAAATAAAATATTTGTTTTCAGGCTAGTGAAAACACCGAGTTACCCAAATTTCTTTAAAAGTAACTTAGTAACAATCTACAGAAATTTTATAGCTATTCTTGATTCAGCAATGTCACTTTGCACTGTCTACTGTTAATTAGAAATAAATAGATAAACTAGAAGGCTATATGCAAGAAGAGACAGCATGGCATATTACCAATTCTGTGTGTGCTTGCAATTGTGTGTGTGAAGAATATATCCATTTGTGGCAAATGTGTAGCATATCCACAAAAGGACACATACAAGGTAGTTTTAGTAGCTGCCTTTTGGAAGGGGGCCTGACTGGAAAAGGAAGGAGACTTCTTTATAGCTTCTTTGTACCATTTGAAGCTTTCCCTTCTGTAGATGTTATCTATTTTTTAAAGTATTGAAATCAGCTCTATATAGGGTTTATGTGCCATGAAATAGTTCTAATACATCAAATACAACCAAATAGTCCCATCAAATACAAGTAAGTCATGAAATATCATGGTTTATAAATAATAACCAACAGTTATTAAAATATTTAGTATTCTATGTTATCCAGGGAAACTTCCACTATTAAGCTGTCAGAGATCTACAGCAATAAAGCCCTAATAGCAATCATTTTTGAAAATGTATACTTGTGTAATCATTAGTCTCAAGACATAATATATATTTTACTACCTCAACCTACAGTCCCCATTCTACCAACTGAGCTATTAAATGAAGTTTACGGTATATACTTTTAAACGTATGTAAAATTAGTAATTACTAATGCTGCCTCAGCTTAATCTGCATGAGTATATATATCTACAGCACAAAAACCCTGTTTTGTTATTGTCCACTGCTACTGGAGAATACTCAGTTTCAAGCCATGGGTGGATCATGTTTTCATGCTTCCTTAGTTCTTTTGGTTGCTCTTGATGCCACATAAGGTATGCCATAACATTAGTTCTACACTGTTTTTACATGATAAACTGTTCTCTATTGTACTGGTGACCAGAAGCAGGCAAGGCATATTGGGGTAGTTTATAATAGAATGAAGTTTCTAGCACATAGAATACTAATTTCTGAAAATTCCGTAGCAATATTTGTTAGTTCATCTAGATCTGAGGAAAGATCAAATTATTGGGGCCCTATCAAAGAACCATGAGTGTAGGATATATACTTCTACTGCCTGTTCCCAACAGGTGGGTAGAAGCATTTACATTGGACCCATGGAATTCATTCAGAATCCAAGGCAGAAGGAAGTTTCTGTGTGCATGCTCATTCACAGATAATCCTGATGACATTAGCAACAAAAAGTATCCACTCTTGGCCTGACACAGAGGAATCCCAGCAATAATATCAAACATAGTAGGATAAATATCCCCTAGAAAAACCATACTTGTTACTTGTAGGTTCGCCGATAATCAACAGTGGAACATGAGAACTAGGTTCATACATAATCATTTTATAAAACCGCCAGTGTTCCATGGTTATCTCCGTATACATAAGAGTAATTTTTCTGTAGAAGAAATCTTGTGCAGAACCAAAATCATTTCAGCTACCATGGCATTTATCTCAACACAGTGTATGAAATGCTCTAATGTTCTTAATTTCCTTTTCAGCAAACTTCCCAGTGCAATTTTGTTGTTGGTGGTGGTACGGGAAGAATAATAATCCACAGGGTATATTTCTGACAAAGGTAACCCCTTTGGTATTATAATGACATCACAAGCTACTTTTTCATGCCAATAAAGAGTTGTGTGAAATGTTGAAGAGCCAGAGTTTTCTCCTGAAGATAGTGAAGGGTAAAAGTGTGGTAAATTCAACTGCATGTAAAGGACAGATGGTTTAGTGTAGCTAATTGCATCATGTCTTAGAAAGTTGATCACTTCTGTGTTTTGGCAGTTCCCTTCCATCACTTTCTTTTATTTTTATTAGAGATAAGATTAACCCTTGGCCTGCCTTCTGGTCTCAGTCATAATGCAACATCTCTTGTTCATGCTTCCACACAATCACTGATGTGGTGATGACCTGAGGTATAGCTTAGTTTCCCCAAATGTGGGTGTCTGGTAGCCATACTTCTCCATGACATCCATCCATTTTATGCAGAGACCCTGAAGAGGCCACTCCACACTGCTGCATGTGATGGGCAACAGATGGAAGTTTGTGTACTTTCATGAAGCGGATAAAGGAAAGTTTTACTATCTTACTTCCTTGTTGAAATGTTAGTCTTCCATCAAAGAAGTCGCTGACAACCAGCATCACATCAGGTGCCTTGTCCACTCTCATCCTCTGCTCTTGTGTCCTTGTGCCATTGCCCCAAGCACTTGCACTTACAACAACAGCATAGAAGACAGACATAGATGTCCAGAGGCGGCCACTGGCCCTTCCTCTTCTGGACCGCTGTTTAGGGGCAAGGAGGGCTAGGAGCCTGAACTTTTAGTTTTGTTTCCATATACTACAGTGGGGTTGAACTATTCCCATTAAGAAATGGGGGAGGTTGGTGAGACTTGGGGAGAACAAGAGCTCCACAAAGACCAAACTGAGCAGGGCACAGGGGTCTTGTATGAGACGGTTTCTACAATCAAGGACCATGTGTGGATGTGGCCTGGAACCCCGCCCAGATGAAGCCCATGATAGCTAGGTGTCGGACTGAAGACCCTAGTGAGGGAAACAGGGACTGTTTCAGTCATGAACTTGATGGCTGACTCTTTGACCCTCCCCCATACAAGTTGGGGAGTGACAGACTAGCTAGATCCCAGGGGAGGACATTGCAGCCAGCCCTGAGGAGACAGGATGAGCTGGGGTTGAATGGAAGGGGAGGAGGTCCTCCCCTGTTGGTGAACTTGGAGTGGGCTGGGAGGAGGGAGATGAGGGAGGGAGAGGGAGGGTGAGAGGGAATGAAGTAGGGGGGCTACGCCTGGGATGCAAAGTACCTAACCTGTGAGTGATATAAAAATAAATAAATTTATTAAAAAATGTGTTATGTCCTAGTGTTTTTTTCTTAAGATCTACCTTGTTATGCTTTCTTTATTTAAGAAGATCTTATTTATTCTTTAATAATGTTATACATGTACATAATGTGTTATTCTCATAAGCATCTTTTATACAATTCCTACTCCCTCTGGACCCCTTCTTCCCAGAATGTCCCTCTCCTATTTCCATGTTTGCCTTGCTTTCTTATGGTGGCTTTTTGCATATCTTTCCACTCTCTTTTACTTCTAATTTATTTTGTACTTTTTATTCTAAAAGATTTTTTAAAGTAGCATATATTGGCTATGTCTTGAAACCAATGCCTGCTGGACACCATGTTTAATACCATAGATGTCATTGTTTTTGAGATAAGACCTCTGCCTGAAGTCCAAGATGTCCTCCTTTAACCTCCCAAGTGCTATGATTCCAGGCATGTGTCACCACACCCAGTTTCAATATCATTATTGGTGGAATTGGATTCATGCCTATCTGTTTTTTGTTTTCTATAAGTACTATGTCTGCCTCCTTTGTTCCTGTAAAGTTCCTTTACTGATATTTTTACTTTAAGCATATTTTTAACAGCAACATTTTAATTTTTAAAACTTCTTTGTACTTTTATTTTCTTATTGCTGCTGTAGGTTCAGTATATTCTTATTATCAAAATCATTTTGGGAACCTATTAAATTATTTACAGTGAAATATAAACAATAGTCCTGTATTGAACAATATTTCCTATGACCATGGATATAAAAATATAATAATAACATATATCTGTCTTTTAGGATTATATTAAAAGGCTACATACTGTATGGTTCTAATGATATAACACTAAAAAAAAGGTAAAACTGGATACCACAAAATGTCAATGGTTGCTAACTTTTAGGAAAAAAGAATGAATGAACCATAGAATACAGAGGATTTTGAGCACTATGAAACCATTGTGAATGATGATATAATAATGGACATGTCACATAGAGTAAATACGAATGTAAACTATGAGCTTTGAGTGATAGTTATATATCCATGTGGACTCATCCATTGCACTAAGAGCACCACTGTGATGGAGAATATTGCTGGTGGGGGGAGATATGGAAGGGAGCAGGGAATGTTTCAGAGTTCTCTTTACCTTGTGGTCCATTTTTATGGGACCCAAAACTGCTCTGGATGACACCAATTAAAATGTATTTCATCAGTTAGCAGAACTTTGGCATAGAATGTATGTGACCCAGCATCCACCCCCAGTACTATAAGAAGGTTTTATGTGCATTGCTTTCACATTTTGTAAATGGATAAATGTCTGAGAAGTTATTGTAGTTATAGTGCTTTAAGGCTTTTTGTTTGTTTTGTTTTTTATTTTTTTTTTTTAGTCATGGTCTTTCTTTGTAGCCTTAGCTGCCTGGAACTTGCTATGTAGACCAGGTTGGCCTTGAAATCATAGAGGTTCAACTGCCTCTGCCTTCCAATGTTGATATTAAAAGCTTGTGTCATCACGCCTAGCCAGGATCTTTTATTTTTGGTAGGAGTTGGTAGGTTAAATTTGGACCTAGTTATGCATACTGAGATGTCTCCATGCAATTCAATGTCTTTTCCAAGTCTATGTCTTATACCATCCTTATGTAGAACCAAGTTAGGAAATATTGACTTCCCAAAAAATTCTTAGTTCCAATCCCAACAACTGAATAGTAAGACTTAGTAAGCAGCCTAATTTTTACAGCAATCATAGCTTTCTTCCTTTTCCTTACCTTTAAAGGTCCCTTTCGTCACTATTTTTGAAGGCTCCTTTAGATCCCAATCATGCTAAAAAGTCAGCTTCTCTCCTTGACCCGAAAAGTCACAATAGCTGGAGGAGGGAGGGTTATTGCTCCTCTGCCACCCTTTGCTAGAAGTCAATCAGCACCTGCCTCCTACTCATCTCCCAGGATGAAGCGTGGAAGTTCTGACATCACACTTGGAAAGTTTCTTGACTCAGGATCAAGGGGATTAGACCAAGAAAGAAGACAGGCTAATGATTAAAGTGAGAGTTGGGGATACTGTTTCTTTGCTACTATTCCTAGCAGTACTGTACTAACATGTGATTGGCCCAATTTAACGCTTGAGTTTCTATCTGAGAAAACAGGGAAAACAATCTGTCTGGACTCACGGATTACTTGGGGAAAACTGTTTCTGTTGCTACCATAAGAGTTACTGACCAAAGAAGTCTGGGAATTTTTATAAATAAATTAACCATGGTTCTGTAATCACCATGTAATTCCACAGCATCATTTCTTTTTTAGCTGTATTTATTTTAAGGAACAGATTGTATTTTTTTTTATCATTGTGTAGATACAGGTTTGGCTGGGGATGGGAAGAGTAGAAGTTATAAGTTATAATTCTTGCTTTCAAAGTTCTCATACTTTTACTTGAGAGAGAAAATATTCACTGGGGCAGGGGAAGTATAGTAACAGACTGGTGAATACTCTAGCAATCCAGAGTATACAGTTTTTTCAGGAATGAGGTTAAGTTCTTATGAGAAGAACTATTGTGTGGCTAATAAACTGTGAAAAACAAGGACACTAGCCAGACATGATAGCATGTGCCTGTAAAGTCATGACTTAAGAACCTGAGGAAGAGGGGCAGGGAGGAGATGAGGGGGGATGGCGGGATTGGGAGGGAAAGAGGGAGGGGGCTATGGCTGGGATACAAAGTACATAACCTGTGATTAATATAAAATTTATATATATATCCTATTGGAGGCACTAAAAAAAAGAAGAAGCTGAGGAAGGAGGATTATGAGTTCAAGGCTATCCTGGGCTACATAAAGTCTGTCTTTTAAAAAACTGAGGGTACTGTATATGTTCCTTAAGAATAAAAGACAAATCTGGGAACAGTAATGCATGCCTATAATCCCAGAACTCTGGGAAGCAGAGGCAAGCAGATTTCTGTGACTTTGAAGCCAGCTTGGTCTACAAAGCGAGTCCAGGACAGCCAAGGCTACACAGAAAAACTCTGTCTCAAAAAACCAAACAAAAAACAAAAAACTGTTAAGGTCCAAAAATCACTGAGGGAAGACCTCAGACTCAGGTAGTGTGCATGAACCAAGAGCGTTTATTTTGCAAAAGTTACCTGCATGCTGGGATCACCATTAGGGCAAAATGGTGATGCAGAAGTGAGTTTAGAGGCTCAATTTATAGACAGTTAGGGGCTTTCTGTGGCAACTCTTAAACTAATTGGTCAGAAATGACATAGGTTATGAGGGAATCTAGGATTGGCTGATAGTTTAGATATTTTCCCTAGTTATTGAGGACTTTGTTGACTCATTAATGTTTGGCTTTTTCTCATGCATTGACCTTTAATTTAATTGGTCCGGGCCGGCTATGCTTTACTTTGGAAACAGCAAGGCCATATATTCATACACATAGCTTCAGGGCAGCATGACCTGTTAGTTGATTGGTTGTCCTTAAGTTTCGGATTTTCCAGGAATTCTTTGTTTGAACTCTGAGAAACAGATAGTCAGGCCTAGTCAGACAAAGTGGAGAAAAGAACCCTGTATGGTGTCAGATTAGACAAATACATACGCCCTTAATCTGCCCCAGCTTATTTCAATATCAACCAGGCCCAAACAGAATAGATCAGAGCTTTCTGGAATGCTAAGCCAATAGACTCCAAAGCCCTCAGCTATTGGACTATGATTGGAATTAACTAGTGTCTGTGGGGGCTATATGACTCTGATTAGAATTGGCTAGCCTTTTGGAATTAAGTCCTCCCCAAACAAACATTTCGTCGATACATTGTTGTTATTGTTGTTTTACAGAATGGCTCTGCTAAGCACAGATCTGAAATCCCAGCACTTGGAAAATTAAGGCAGGGCAGGAGAATTACACATTTGAGGATAAAGAGAAGGAAAGAAATAAAGCGTAAAAAGAAAAAAAAATGACTGTTCTAAAGCCTACTGGGATCTGTTCTTTAAAGATGTTAGCAGATTCCAGAAGCCTTATTTCCTTGACCTTCCTTTCTATCACTAGTCTTGCTGCCTGTGTTAAAAAGAAATAGGACTCTGCTCCTTGGACAGTGCACTATATCTCAGCTGCCCTACAAGTTTAGACTGACCTTTCATCTAGTTAAAGCCCAGGAGTGAAGTTTGACTCCATCAAGGAAAAGTGGTGAGAGATGTGGCCCTATATGCACAGTACCTTACATTCAGTTGGGCACTACATATCAAATTAGCAAAATATGGATGACCTTCTATTCAAAATGTTCTGCTTTCCTGATAAACAATAATTTCATGTGATTTATTTGTTTGTTCCCCAAAGTAAAGAGCAAGTATCATGGAAGTGATAATCCTGTCCTTTTTCATTCTCTACATTTAGTATCAATATCTGACATGTGTTATATTAACCATTTAGTTTATAGATGGATGGGTTCATTAATTAACAAATTAATTAAACTAGATTCAATCCTGACAGGGTGTAGATAAAAAGTAGTAAATAAGTGAGGAAAGATGGTGAAGGATAAACTGAGGTCTTTGTTGGGAGTCAGGGAATAACTATAAGAACAGAATGGAAAATGTGGAACCTTATAGTAATTGTGGTGAGAAAGTGAGGGTGGGAATAAAAAAAAAAAAACAATCATTGTTGAGTATCTTCTGAGTGCCTAGTACTTATTTTAACATGTATGAATTCATTTCACCTTCATTATTTCAGAGATGAGTACTATTAGATACAAGCTATAGAGATGGAGACTAATCAAGACTTGAGAGATTAGCTAACATGCTCATTAGGACTCCCATGCGACCATCTTCCAATACTTTCATGTGTTTCTGAACGTCTCATGACAAGTCATTCTGGTCGACACTGTTCCAATGTATCTTGCCAACTCTGTGTGGATAGCTTTTCAAGATAGCTTCACTCTGGAGCAAGCAAAAGACTCAGATTTATTAAGTTCACTGTTGCTTGCCTGTATTACAACATCCAGTATGTTCAGGCCAGGCAGTGCTGGCGCACACCTTTAATCCCGGTATGCAAGGAGTCAGAGGCAGGTGGATCTCTGTGAGTTTGAGGTGACCCTGGTCTACAAAGTGAACCCCAGGACAGACAAGGCTACATAGAGAAACGCCATCTTGAAAAACAAAACAAAAAAGAAATAAAAACCAAAGAAAAAAAGAAAGGTCTGAAGACCCTGTGTTCAGATATTTCCTCTTTGAGTAACTTCAGCAGGAGTTAGGAGCAAGTCATATTAATCTAAGACAATGTTGATATTCTGGCCAGTACTGTTGATATAACAAAGAGTTCCTTATCTCTCAGGATATTAAGTCAAGAGTTTCCTGTCTTCTGCCAGCATCTGGGAAAATGTGATAAACTACCTTGTTATATTTGAGTCATATTAAGAAATTGCAACATCTTCACAACTCTTCTCTATCACAAGGTGAAATGCATAAGAATTTCCCTCAAAGCTCTTTACCCCTGGGATTCGCATCCTTTTCCCAGGGTGGTTTGCTTCAGGAGTTTGGTGGCATTCTACCCTGAGCTTTCCGTCATATCTATGAGCTACTAGACCTGACATCAGTTTTCAAGTTTGGGGAATGGGTGATCCTTTGGGGACAAATGGAACACATTTAAAGTGTCTGTTTTTCCTGTTATATTCTAGGTGAGTGAAAAGACTTCTCCTGTTTAGTCATGTTCTTTTCTGGAGCTATGGTTCTGGTGAGTCAGGAGTTTGCCAGGTAGAGCTATATGAATGGAAAGAATCCCCAGAAGGTACAACTGAACATCTTAGACACTTCATAAATAAACAGCTAGTTTTAGCAGTTTGAGGAATGCTGGCCAAACCCTACATTAAAAGCACTCAGCTTTGTTCATCTGTTCTGGGTCATCTGAGAGGTAAGATTCCAAGATTACATTTTCCCACTGATTTTGAAGCCTTAAATTGGTCAGGTAAAGCAGTTCAATAGCTACTTCCAATCTCAGGTGTCCCAAGAATCCCTATTGTTAGTTTAGGTCTTTTCCTCTCATTGTTCACAAACTCTTTTTTTTTTTTTTATCTCCAGTGACATTAACGTGGTAGACAATTCATTCTCTTTGTTCACTAGAGCTAGAGAAACAGCTGCCATCCTGGGGCTGGAGAGAGAAGAAACAGGAGACCGTGGAAAAATGAGGCCATTTTCATTTATCATGTTCCCAAAGGACTATTCCACCAGAAGGCCTGATGATTTGTTTAGGATTTTCATCAAAATGATTGCATGCCATCCTCACAATAGCCCTCTGAGGACATGGAGGTCTTATGAGATTAAATGACTGGGTCAACATCACACTGCAGTTATAGCAGCCCTGTGCTAGAATTCCTTTCACTACCATGGATATTGGTAAGTTCAGAGGGGAGTTCCAAGGAGGTGGAGGACAAAAAGCCTTAGGATAGAGACTCTTTGATTCCAACAAATTCTGGCCATGCTGTCCAGAAGACAGAAACTCAGAGGCCAAGAACCAGATGAATCAATTTTCTTCCATGCCGTGCTTGCTTCCAGAAATGTAGGGTTGAAGGAATATTTGGATTGTAGAAGGAATAGTGTACTGCAAAAATTTGAGGGTTAGAAAAGTTGCCCTAAATTAGGAATAGTGATTCCTCAAGACCCAGCTATACCACTCTTAGGCATATATCCAAAAGATGCGCAAGTTCACAACAAGGACATTTGCTCAACCATGTTCGTGGCTGCTTTATTTGTAATAGCCAGAACCTGGAAACAACCCAGATGTCCCTCAGTTGAGGAATGTATACAGAAATTGTGGTACTTTTACACAATGGAATACTACTCAGCAATTAAAAAGGAGGAAATCATGAAATTCGCAGGCAAATGGTGGGACCTGGAAACTATCATCCTGAGTGAGGTATCCCAAAAGCAGTAAGAAACATATGGTATATACTCACTTATATAGACCTATAGGATAGGAAGGTCAAGCTGAAATGTACACACCTAGAGAGGATATACAGGAAGGAGGACCCAGGTTGGTATGATCAATGCTTGTTTGAATGAACAAATGGGATGGACATTGAGTGGAGGAGAAAACAAGCAACAGAACAGGAGCATGCCAAAGAGGACCTCTGGGGGGGTCAACGTAGCGATCTATCAGAGCAGATATTAAGACTCGCGATCAAGCCTCTTGCAGAGGGCGAGAAGTAATGATAGATCTGGGGGAGGTTGGTGAGACTTGGGGAGAACAAGAGCTCCACAAAGACCAAACTGAGCAGGGCACAGGGGTCTTGTAAGAGACGGTTTCTACAATCAAGGACCATTTGTGGATGTGGCCTGGAACCCCCGCACAGATGGGGCCCATGATAGCTTGGTGTAGGACTGAAGACCCTAGTGAGGGAAACAGGGACTGTTTCAGTCATGAACTTGATGGCTGACTCTGTGACCCTCCCCCATACAAGCCGGGGAGTGACAGATTGGCTAGATCCCAGGGGAGGACATTGCAGCCAGCCCTGAGTAGACAGGATAAGCTGGGGTTGGATAGAAGGGGAGGAGGTCCTCCCCTGTTGGTGGACTTGGAGGGGCCGGGGAGGAGGGAGATGAGGGAGGGAGTGAGAGGGTAGGAGGTAATGAGGGAGGAGGCTACGCCTGGGATTCAAAGTACCTAACCTGTGATTGATATAAAAATAAATAAATTAAAAAAAAAAAGAAAAGAAAATTTGCCCTAGCCTTTGCCATCCTCTCCTTGGACCTTTCCAGCAGCTATTGACACTGAATGCAAAGAGGATGATTGGGTCATTGGGGAAATAGATTCTCTAGGCTGGATTCTACTTGAGTTGAAGTCAGAGATGGTGAAAAGAAATAAGTTCAAAAAGGGAATAAGTTTTGCTCCACTCTAAACTAATCACGGAGGACTAGAAGATAAGTTAGGGCCTTGAGTCACAAGCCTGTACACCAGTCGTTCCCAACCTTCCTAATGCTGTGACCTCATGTTGTGGCCAGCCCCTAAGCATAAAATTATTTTCACTGCTATTTCATAACTGTAATATTGTTACTTTATGAATTGCAATGAAAATATCTGTTTTCTGATAGTATCAGGTGACCCTTGTGAAAGGGTCATTTGACCCCCAAAGGGTTGCAACCCACCAATTAAGAGCTACTGATCTGCATGGTAAGAGGGTCTTAAGCAAGTTGACTCTGGGTTCCTTTTCTTGACTTCTGTGTCTGCCTTAAGATGCAAGAGAAAAGAAAATAGCTTATTTCTGGCCTGTTAACTTTGGTGGGCAGCAACATGCCATAGAAATGCTTTTATTTTTCATGGTCTGAGAATTAGGAATTATGTAAGGACAGCAGATTAGCTCAGTGGTAGAATGCTTACCTAGCAAGCACAAGGCCCTGGTTTGGTTCCCCATACACACACACACACGGGGGGGGGGGGGGGAGA